>OZ020249.1:7614189-8230553 GCA_963971285.1 Astropecten irregularis | reverse complement strand
CCCAAATAAACTACGTCAAAATGTCAACTTAACTACATGTGCGACTGTGTTATTGCACCAAGGTTGAACGAACGCTGGGTGGGCTGGAAAGTTCTGTATCCGCCCAGTGTTATTTGGGCCAAGGCCATGCCGATTATTGTCCCCAAGCAAAAACAACGTCATCCTGCGATCCTAGGTTCAGTGCAACCCACCTGAGTGTCAGAGTATAATGGCCTTGTTGATAACGAAAAAGCCCAACTGATAAATCACAAAGATTATTAACCCGCTTACGAAACCCACTGACATTTCGCAAGAAGGCACGTACAAGTGGTGAAACATATATTGTTAGTGACATAAAAGACCTTTCAACTTGCACAATTTATTTCACAATCCTAGTAATTGAAGTATTAAAAAAAAGGTTGAATGAAACTCGACTGGGACTAAAAAAAGTGGACATAAACAATTTGGGTATATTTTTCGGGTAACAAATAAATAGTTTGTAGACTTTAGGAGGGCCTGATGTTTGAATCCTAGCAGGATCTTTATCGAAGGCTAACTAACGAGAGGACAAGAACATGCAAGTAAAGATACACATAAATGGATGAGAGGATCAGAACAAAAGTGGGGGGGTTCAGAGTGACCAGGGAGGGTAGGGGTAGCTGGGTAGGCAAGTGGGACAGGGAAAAGGGACAAAGGGGTCTGGGGGTAGGCATTTAGGCAATAAAGAATTGTGGTTGATTTTTTTTTTGTCTTCGTGTTCAGAACTTCCTCTCAAAATTTTTTTTTAATTACCGGTAATATCAAAACATTATTTCCAGTACGACGAATTGCAGCCTGGAAATTTCCACGTCGTATTGATAAAATCTTAACAGGACTACAGGTCCTTAAAGGGTGGCTAAGCCGCGTCTACTGCTTGTGTATCTTCGCTCTTGTGCCCTGCGCCGGGGCTTAAGCACTCTGGAAGCAACCAAAACAAGATCCTGCTCCCAGTGGGACCCTCTGAAGCGCCCAGATCATCGATGTAAAGCATTCATGTGTACGTCAGAGGAAAAGAGGAAGGATTCGAGCTTGACGTGATAGTCGTGATACCTCTAAGGAGGAACGGGCTGTATATCGTTCGCCAGAGGGTGGTCGAGCGAGCTTTAAGAGGGAAGTGTTGTGATTGCACCTTTTGAGATGTATCGAGTGGGGGGAATCGTGAACAAACAAGAAGACGAGACTAACAGAGTCCGTGATTAGAACGGAATAAGGCCATCAATTCATTAAACCGAGGTGACAGTATGATAGACAAGTTATAATTAGAGGTAAACCTAGGTGTGTAAAATTTGAATGAAAACAAAATAAAGAAATCAAGAAAAAAGTTGGCAGCATTGCTTGCGCTGCAATTACAGATGAAATGATCCTTGGGATATAGCAGTATGTGAGTGGTTTCATGGCTTCTGACTGTCAAACGAACAAAGATAATTGACTATATGGGACACCACCAATGTAGGCCTGGATAGCTCAGTTGGTAGAGCGCCTGTACGGCGGTTCGAATCCCACTCCAGTCAATTTTTCTTTGTTCACTTTTAAAAAAAGTTGACTGTTACTCGCACAGGTACAAATAAAATGCATTTTTGGTGAATTTATTTACTTTTAAAAGTGTCAATTTTTGTTTTCGACGCACCCTTGTCAAAATATTCAGAAGCTCACACTGCATAGAATCAAATCTTCTATATAAGTTTATGACAAAAACATTACAAAACTATCCTTTTGCGACCTAATTCTGAGCTTAAGCCACTCAAATTAGCCGATTTCCTGTTCAATTTGAAATCCAATTTACCGGCTCTTGCACCTGACAGGCAGATCAAGCCTCTTCGACAAAACAAAATATCATCATCCAATTATTTTTTAATACCTTTCCGATTTCCAGCGGCATGACAATCCGGGCAAATATATAGTGACGGAAGTGTTGCCGGATGTTACTATGTTAGTGCAGTGCATTTCTTTTTTTTCCCCTACTATTTGTAAAACATGTTTTCATACCAATTTTCTTGAACAAAAGGGAAAAAAACAACACTCTTTCTAAAAAATAAATCGGCCTACATGTACTTGATCAAATGTGCATTAAATGCACAATAATCTGCGGATGCCTTTTTTAACATTTCTGTACAGAGATCAAATTCTATTTGTACGAAACTAATAGTTTGCGCAGGGGCTACATGTATGTCGTAATTTCTTGTAATTTCTTCGGATTACTTCTTTTGTTGCACAAGTGGAGCCCAAAAATGCCTTTCAACGTTTGTACATACATGTATGTAGAGTACATGTGTACATTGGTGTGTGCACTTCATAGCAAGCACAAACAAAGCACTGCACAAGAGCAGCTAAGTGTCGGAACAAACACACGGCCCCCTAGATCCCATGCTCCCCTGCACGTAGACCTAGCCTGAGCACAAAGGTCAGATACTTCCCTGGCTCCGACCGAACGTCATGGAAAATTACAGACTACAGCTGACATTCAGCTCTTTTTAGAAATGAAAGCACCTCACTGCCTTTATCCATTAACAAGCATCCTGCAGACTAACAATTAACACACTGACGAAAACAATGCGCTAAAGGTACTGTCATAATTTGGTAGCATAACGAAACAGAAATCTTCACAGATTTACCTTTTACTTACAGGGTATAAAGATGCTGATGGTAGAAACATGGCGTTCAAATTTTTCTGCCAGCCTGAAATGCTGTTTTTATCCAGAAAAAAAGAGTAAAACCAATGACCAAAAACAATTTTGATCTTTTCAAGATAAAAAAATAACGGTGAAAAGATTTAAGAAAAACTGTGGACGTTTGGGACTGAAATTTTCACAGATGACTGTTACTGTATCTTCCTTGATATTTTTGCCCATGAATCATCTGCATTTCTTTGACCAAAACCAAAGTATGGTATTACCTTTTAATACAGGGATGTGAGTGGCCACAAAAAAACAACATCCGAAAACACCAAGGAAAAAGCTGAAATTTCTATGAAGTATGAAGTCCCTAGATACTTTTGTACAGAGCAGGTGCACAAAAAAGCTGAGAGTTAAAAAAAAATCTAAAAAAAAAAAATCTTAAATCAGATTAAAATCTGAAGTATCAAATCCCTGTTTATAATTAATGTCTGTTAATTGTCCAATTTGCCACTAATTATCCAATGGCTTGCTTGACTTAGTACACATAAAATTCCGTTCATTTTAAGCTTTCTTTTTTGTTTCAAAGGGCTGTCTTTGGTTTTTCTTTTCTTTTTTCTACTTTCCTTCTATTTTTTTCTTTTAGAGAAAGACGAGTTCTCAGATTCTTGAAATCTAAGTCATGTCGGAACTGTACAATTCATTTAAAAATTGTAACATTACACTTGGTTGTAACACACTGTGTTTTGAGATTGTAAACTTGCACCTCGGAATTGTATTTAACAAGCACATGAATAGCAAATATTGGAATACCAGTAGTGAGTACACTAAGTACCTTGAGGCATTTGAATTCATGTGCAGTTCTCCAAGCTAGTCGGGCTAGTGTGTGTGTAATGAATGCATACATTTGGTCCCTTTAGATCAAGTGACATACACGTAATAATAAAGACATTATGAGGGCACTAAGCATAAATCAACCACTGTTCACTGTACATGTATTTGACTGTAAGCCACATTACATTTACAGCATGTAGTATGCATGTTCTTCACAAAGGATTACATTTATCACCGTTTGGCAGTTTGGCACAACTAACATGCACACTGTCCCCAATAGAGCTTACACTGTTACAGTGTTCCAAGTTACTTGCTTTACTTATCCTGAGCAGCACATGGTCAGTTATCGCTGGGACTTGAGGGAAAAAATAACAAATCCAGGAAAACTTTTAACATTTTAAGTTAACCCCACCCTCCCAACAGAAAATGTTTTTAACCCTAACCCACATGCATGTACTGTGCCACTGTAGTAAATTACCAGTTTGCCACACATTGTTTTTGCCTGTGGTAAGTGTGGTATCCTAAATACCACAATACATCAGTATGGTCTGTGTGGTAATGCATGGTTTATGATCCAGTCCCCCTGTGGAGACTGTGGTAATGTGTGGTAAGCAGCTCTTGCCTTGTGTGGTAGGTGCAGGGGGTTAGGGTGAACTATGGTTTATGATCCAGTCCCCATGTTGAGACTGTGGTAGTGTGTGGTAAGCAGCTCGTCTTGTTTAGTAAGTGTAGAGGGTTAGGGTGAACTGTGGTTTATGATCCAGTTCCCCCTGTGAAGACTGGTAATGTGTGGTAAGCAGCTCTTGTCTTGTGTGATAAGTGCAGAGGGTTAGGATTAATACAAAGCTGGGATCCTTGTAATGGGAAACACTGTTTCACTGCCAAAAAAAAAAGACTCTTTATTTCCAATAAGACTTCTGATTGTAAATTTAAGATTTAATTGCAGCTCACATCATGATTAATTTTCACCCATGGAGTTCAGTCCACTGCCTGGACTTTGATACTTTGATACAAAATGCAAAAAAAAACAAATCAACAATTTGACAAGGCTTATCGCAGTATTTTGACAATTAGAATATAATGAATCCCTTAATATCATGTCGTCTGAAGGACCTGAAATTTGACACACAAAGTCTAGGGCGGACACTGAACTTTAAACTTAATACAAAAGTTTCGAAATCTGTGGAAACTTTGACACCTCATTACGTACAGACTTTATCAGTGACGGTTCAAATGAAGTACGTACAAATTTGGTATCTTATTTTTCGTCTGTTTTGTAATGAAAATTACATTGGTGTATCTTATCTTTAGGATGGGTTATTGTTTGCTTACGTGCAAACACATGCCAAAATCTAGAATGAAAATACATGTAGCTCTATATGATTGATAAGAAGTCTGTTATAATCTAGATTTTCCCAAAGTTACCTTTTAAATATAAAATTCCAATGAGTTCTTTATTTTCTCAAAATAGATGAAAATAAGCATAGGATTGCAGTTTAGTTTTAATCATATTGTTACATGACTTACTAAATTCTGATAACATATTATTGTGTACATTTCATTTACCGGTACTAAAGGAATTCTCAGAGGATTTTGCAGAGCTGATCGTTAAGCCTTCGTAATTATCACACCAGAAAAATATCACAACTCCGAGGAAGGTCACTACTACGAGATTAATGCACTCTTAGAATCTCCCACTTGTCTCTAATTTGGCCAAAAAAAAAAGGAAACTGACCTCTAAATATCACGCGTTCTTGAAATAAGACGCACTTAAACGATTAAAAACTGTGTGCAATTTAAACAAAACGGAGGATTTCCTGATAAATTTATGAGCCTTGTGCAAACAGGCGTTCAAAAGCAGGTGACCTTCAAAGTGTGTGACGATTCGTGCAAATACTGGACTGGACAGGCCAGAACTGACCCTTAATCGACGTCCCCATTGGTCACTTGAAGTGGAGGTTCGGCGCAGTAAATTACACAGCACTAAGGCCAGGATTTGCAAATGAAATCTGACCACCGACTACCTTTCATGGCCGAGATATGTCGGTGACCTTTATGCACACTGAATGGTCTGACACTAAAATCAGGATCCTAGTATTTATGTATGATTAGGCCCTCCATACTCAAAAGAAAAAAAAACTACACTACCACAGTGGGGTAAATTTAAAATCTAGGGTTCTAATAAAATACCGATTGAAAAAAATAATAAAGAAAGATTTCACACACTTGAATTGAAATAAAACTGAAATAAAATGACAAAAAGCAAAATATCCTGCTAGGTTCGAAACAAGTCAGGCCAAGTCAAACATTTTTAATTAGTTTCAGGTCATTATTTTGGATAATGAGCAGTTTGCAACAGTTTATTAAATTTTGTAAAAAAGCAAAAGTATTCATGTTCGGACTAAACTATCTCTCAATTCAGAACAAGTACTACATATTGCTGACTGTCGAATGGGGTTAATTAATGTCTAGATGCTCGATTATTGAAGCCAAAAGGCAATTCCAAAATCCAACACTCCTTTAAATGTACCTAGACCAAATAGATTACCAGTAATTAAAAAGAGAATGAATTGGTTGGAGGTTAAACTGCAACGACGTGTTTACGCGAACTTTGATATCACTGACTCTGATGACCTTCTGCATGTGTATGTTAATGATTTGCAAAGTGGCGTGATGCTTGTGAGCCCGGGCCAATTATTAGTCCAGCCTTATCACTGGGCAAATAATAAACCCCAGTGTGTGTGTGTGTCGCAGATTTAACAATGGGACAGTTTGGAAAACCCGTTTGGTTAACCACAGGTTTGAAGTGATTCATCTGGTGGTGGGGATGCGCGCGACGCTCCGCTGCACGTAGTGCAGTGTGGAGGCTCATATGTGATGTCCCCTGCCAACACACACTAAAATATGTACAGGTATTCCAGGCATTCTAGAGAAATGCCCTTCGGGGGGGGGGGGGGGGGGGGGACAAACACGTTTGAACGATTTATAGCGGAAACAGAGCTGCTGCATTCAACACACCCACACAAAGGGGAAAACTTAAGGGGGACAAAAAAAAGAAAGAAGATATATTTCAGAGTTTGCCGAGTGCAACTAACAAACACAGATCCGGAGATAAACGGACACAAATCCCCGAGATAAACATGAAATCCGATCAGTGGAGCTCGCCCACGACCCAGATTCTGCCGAGTTCATAATTGACTTTTCCGTTTTCTTTTCCTTTTGGCCGATAGATTGTTTTATTTCCCTGAGTAGGTTTTTCCCGTTTGTAAATCAATTCAATCTTTGTTTAATAGTAGTCGGCCAGGAACCGCCAGCTCTGTCTTGAGGAATAATTTTTGCAAGCGATGTTACTTGTTAGCTCTCACGAAGGCTCGGAGAGACAAACAAACATCAGCATCAAGGATTCATCAAGGTGCAGGCCTATAGAGGGTGTTCAGACACAGTACTAAAAGTGGTCTATCTTCGGTTTAAACTGAAAAAAATTGTGTCTGAATGGTCTACGTTACACTCTTTGGGGTGCTAAAAACAGTCTATCTGCAAAGACCTAGACCGCCGAGGAGGTACGGTCTAGACTACTGTACGTAGATCGGTCAACAAATGTGCTGTAAAAGACATCTGAACGTAAGACCAGACATCTATCTCATCCACATCAGGTTTAGAGTGGCCTCGAGCAGGTGCATAACTCATAACTCACTGATGATTGTTATGTCACTACCTGTGAATTAAGGTTAAGGGAAGTTCGGTTTCAGAGTTATGCAACACCTCTAAACACCAGAGATACAGTAGACCGTTTTCAGTTCAACCCTATGTAGTATGAACGCTTTTGGTTTTGGATGAAATGTTTACCTCCCGCTGCGACCGCAAAGGGTAGACCCTTTTCGGTCTCCAGAGCACTGCGTCCGAACAAAGCCATAGACTGTACCCTATAAGATGTTTTGCCAGTCCTAGACGAAGGGACCTGCTCAATAGGCCAAGGAGAGAGACTGTATCGCTTGACAAACCCAATCAATAAAAAGCAGCCCTAGTGGGATTTGAACCAGGGGTAGCCGCAGGTGTGTTATCAAAGACAGGCACCGGGAAAACATGAAAACACCAAGAAATTACTCGCACTGTACGGCGGAAACGAATTAAGCCCCCAATCTAGGCACAGGCAGCTACGATTATAATAATCAAATTGTTATCAATTAAACCGTCCTTCACAGGTTCGTCAAGGACTCACGAGGACGAGAAATTTCAGACTCGTTTAATAATTAATTGGATGGATGCTGGGTCTAAAAAACGCTTAGCACATTGAATTCTCTTTTAAGGTACACTGTAGGAGCGCATGGAGGTTTTCAACCAGCCAAACTCAAAATATTTCGCGATCACGTGTACGTGCATGCCCTATTATAATCAATAATAATCAAGTTTTCTGTAATGCATTAAACAACAAAAGCCTGAACATGTAAAAACTTGCACTTTGAACTGCCTGATACCGATCTAGTGAATTATTTGTATTAGGGATGAATTCATTGAGTTGACCAGGTCACGGCTCTGTCGAGTTGTTCGTGGATCTGGGATTAAACCGTTATAAATTGAAATCAATTCCAAGTTATTAATTGGAGGAAAGGCAGTCGGTATTACAAGATGATTTTATTTCAAAATTCAAAGGATGTAAGATTTTCAAAGCCAACATTATTTTGGAAAATTAAGATCATCCAACACTTCTTAGGCCAGTCATTTTATTTGAAAAACGGTAGATAAATTCAGACCTCCCTTTCTGTAAAAAAACAACTGAGGAAATCTCCACACACTTCAAAATATTATATATGTAGTCAATGGACCAGTGGCAAATTTCATCGAGCTGCTTCAAAGGTCTTCCTTGATCAAACAGGATTACCATCCAAATTTTCATGTGATGATTACTGCTTTTGACTTGTATTCGGCCATTGTCTGCTGAGCATTAACATTCACAAGGAGTTTTTGGCTGGCATACTGATTTTCTTTACCAAGGTTTTGGGTGCTTAAGGAAATTTTGGTGCTTAAGCAGCTCTATGAAATTGGCCCCTGATCACCACTCCTGACACCCTCTCAACTCTCTGGGAAGTTAAGTGCACAACCATTAATTGAACCATCTCTACCCTCAAAGGTACTGGTACCCTAGTCATTTTTTTCATACAAGAGTGAGAGTGGAAATAAAAGGAATGAATTTCAAGCTCAAAAGATTGATATATGCTTCAAACACTTATAAAAAAAGGAATCATTGAAAAGTGAACAGAGAATTGACTGGAGCGGGAGTTGAACCAGCGACCTCCAAAATACCATACCATCTGAGCTATCTAGCCTGATGTTGGTGGCATCCCTAATAATCAATTATCATTGTTCGTTTGGCGAATACAAAAACAAGCCTAGTACCAGTTGTTTCCAAAACAAAATCCTAGTTTCTGTTGTAAAGTTGCCTATCAGCTTAGATTTAATCTTCAGATTTACAGCACACTCAGAAAAACAGGAGGTGTGGATTGGATAAGAGGATATAAGGATTTAAAGGAAGCTTAGGATTGTTATGGCCTATGTCCTAGATAGCAGACAACCATCATCCTGTTTGAACAATGGCCAGATTTTTTTTTCTCGGGGATCCTGACTTCTCATAAACAGGAAGGACCGTTTTCAAACATTTCGCACTTTCACATCTCGGCAGCGTTTTCAGAGCTAGAGCTGGCTTTTGTGAAATGAGTCACCCTGGTTTTGAAACTGGACAGTGGAAAGGAACGGTGGCATTAAGGGGAAATGAATGTGCATTAATTAAAGCCGTCAGATTCCTGGTGAAAAGTGTCCAAGTTTCGGAGATGGCTCCAGAAACAAAAGCTCGTTCCAAAAAATAATAAACAGCTTATATTAGGAGTCATATATTGCTTTTATTTTGACTGTACACAACTATATATGTATCTGGTTAACGTTAGCTGCACAGTGTTGAATGATTTTGAGAGTAAAATTTTATTGGGGTGCTTGGTCAATCTTGGCCCAAGTCCAAAGAGTGTGTCATAGCTATCCAGGGAATACTGCAGTGTTTTGATCATTTTGTTGGACTGAGAAAGTTTTTAAGCCATGGGTGAAGATACAATCTTGCAGCTATTACCCCACTGCCGCGCGTTATGGAATAGGACCTGTTTTCCTTGCTGCTCTGTTGCACTAATGGGAAGTTTATTGTATCAGTATTTGAGGATTGACTTTTCCATCACCAAATAAAGACTTGGAAATCTTAATTTCACTCACCTCTGTTTTGGGTATAAACGACGCAGGTCCATTGCCGCACTGTCTTGGAACTTTCACTCCTTTTTCCTAGAGAAAGAAAACATACAAAAATGGTTAAGACAACCTTCAGTCACATCACACATGCACCCTCAATTTCAAAATTGCTCAAAGACTTGGAAAGATCCTGCTAGGATCCAAATGTTAGGCCCTCTAAACAACTTAAAGACTTTAGAAAGATCCTGCTAGGATCCAAATGTCAGGCCCTCTGAACAACTCAAAGACTTGGAAAGATCCTGCTAGGATCCAAACGTCAGGCTTCTAAACAACACACAGACTTAAAAGATCCTGCTAGGATCCAAAAGTTAGGCCCTCTAAACAACTCAAAGACTTGGAAAGATCCTGCTAGAATCCAAACGTCAGGCTTCTAAACAACACAAAGACTTGGAAAGATCCCGCTAGGATCCAAATGTCAGGCCCTCTAAACAACTCAAAGATTTGGAAAGATCCTGCTAGGATCCAAACGTCAGACCCTCTAAACAACTCAAAGACTTGGAAAGATCCTGCGAGAATCAAACCATCAAGCCCTCTAAACAACTCAAAGACTAAGAAAGATCCTGCTAGGATTCAAATGTCAGGCCCTCTAAACTGCTCAAAGACTTCTAGAAAGATCCTGCTAGGATCCAAACGTCAGGCTTCTAAACAACTCAAAGACTTGGAAAGATCCTGCTAGGATCCAAACGTCAGGCCCTCTAAACAACTCAAAGACTTGGAAAGATCCTGCGAGAATCAAACCATCAAGCCCTCTAAACTGCTCAAAGACTAAGAAAGATCCTTCTAGGATTCAAATGTCAGGCCCTCTAAACAACTCAAAGACTTGGAAAGATCCTGCGAGAATCAAACCATCAAGCCCTCTAAACTGCTCTAAGACAAAGAAACATCCTGCTAGGATCCAAACTTCAGGCCCTCTTAACTCTAGGCTTTGTATTATACATGTACATTACATGTACCATCTCAGATCATTATTTTGGTTGACACTTGACAGCAGTTACCAGTGAATTTATTACTTGTATCAAAATTCAGAAACATTATTAGTTTGATCTACGCCACCCACAAATTAATCATCAATGTATGTTTCATTTTGAAAACTTATAAATTTTGCCCATGTTACAATACACATATTTGCAATATAAACATTCTAGTCAATAAGTAACAAAACCTATGGAATAGATATTCAGGTTATCAATAATAATACGTAATTTGGTCTGTTTACAAAAATACAAAATTTAACAGCCCAAACTACTAAAAACTTAATTTTCAACCATACTCACATTATGTACGTAGTATGACATGATTAATAAAACAAACATTCCAAAAAACTTTCACAAGATGTTCCATTCCCAATAAATGAACCCTTTAGAATGCATACAGTCTAAATCCTCCTCCACACTACCCATTACAGGAAAACCACAAATTCGGGAAAAAGCTGAAATTACATGGTGATCATCTGTAACAGCATTTGCCAGGTAGCACCACTAACAGGAACATGAGTCCCTTATAGGGAGAAGTTCTCAACATATCCTGTTCTTGGTTAAACCACAGTTCACGGTAACTCTGACATTTTGTTCCAGAAAATTTTCCATACATGGGAAAGTGCCTTCATGGTAACGTAAATTCCCGCATGTCACTGTATTGAAAGTGTCAATTTCTAACTTAATGCTTTTTTTATGGACATAAAATAATAATTTTAATATGACTCGTATACAGGAGCGCTTGGGTTGCTAGGCATCCCTTCCCTAAAATCAAGAAGGGACAACCTGTTGTGCTCATTCGGCAACTCATTACTTAACTCTGTTAGATTTAGGGATATGCTTCCACCATACAAATCCAGTGTCTCCACTAGAGAATTAAGAGCTAGCACCTCTACTGGACTAGTCATACCAAAGTGCCGCACTGACAGGTTTAGTAAATCCTCCATACCTTCAATTATTCGCATTTTAAATTCATAAATGCCTGGGCAGCTTTTATTGTTTTTATTGTTACTTAGTTCTTAACTTCTTAATCCAGCAGTAACTTGATTTCTTTTAAATATCTATAGGGTTTATTAGTCGATGTCAACAATACATTTTTATTTTGCTAATATAATGTAATTTCTAGACTATTGTTAATGTTGTGTCCCCTTTTAAAACTTATTTTAGATTGTCTGTATCAATGTGTTTTGTAATTGGCTTTTAACTATAGATTTCCCTTTTCGCTTGAATTTTAATGTTACATCAAGTCCATTGTCTTTGTTATGTTTGTCTGTATCCATGTGTGTTGAAAGTCAATTGTCATTCCTTGGCCTATGTCAGTATTTTAAACGTATCTGTTTAATGTGTCCTTAATGGTTAATTAATTTATTTATTTTTACTGCTGTTCACATGTGCAATTCAGTTTTTAACTGCCGTATATGTTTTTAATAAACCATTAATAATAATAATAATAATAACACGGAATTCAAGTAGATGTTAATGGGCCAATTAAATGTTCAATGTTACACACTGTACTTTCATATTGCCAGAAATGTGAAGCTCAAATTACATTGAAGTTGATTTTTGTTTTATTATGTAAAGTTTCGATAATACAAAATATGACCACACAGGAATAAAACTTAGGAAGAACAAAATGAATTATTAAAGAAATGTTTATAAAAAAAATAAACTTGTAAGTAGTAAACTTTTTAAAAGTTTATTACTGACTGAATATAATAAAAGTTAAGCCTTGGAGAAAGATCCTGCAAGGTAGGAATAGGATCAGGATCGAAACGTCAGGATCTCCTAACTCCAAGATGAAACTTGCTTAGAGTAAAAAAGAGTTAGGAGGGCCTGACATGTTTCGATCCAAGCAGGACCTTTATCGAAGGCTAAAAATGAAACTTGTTAAATACATGAAGATATCTGTGTCACCACAGCATAAGCCACCTAAAAGCACATCGTTTTATCTTAAACAGTTTCTACCATGGTGGTAGGAAAAGACTACCTCCATGGTTTCTACTGTTCCAAAATGAGATTAATACCAATAAAACTAAACTTCCAATAGTCAAAACAATTTCACCAAACTACTTAAATCAGAAATTTCACATCAACTGTGACACAGAAGAATTTAAGACTGGTCAGAAGTTCTTTAAAAAAAGTGGACGGCAATATTACCTGTAAACATCTTACGCACAGCGTGGGTCTGTGCTTGACTTGTCCGTCCTCAAAAAAATACTTCTGCAAGTCCTCAAACGGACTGCCGGCATCGGGCTGTAGCCTTTTGCCCATTATTCCTACGCTGGCATCAACGTTGTTATTATTGCAGAATAAAGACTGGGGATCACCACCAGCACCGTGTCCCAAAATCCTGTCAGCACTGCCTGAACTAGTTACAGAACTGCCTGGGCACACTTGGAACATCACTTGGTAGAGAGTTACCGATTCCCCAATGCCTGGTGTCAGAGTTTGTGAAGCAATACTCAGTCGTGTTGCATCACACTCAAAATACCTCCAGCTGGCTTGTGCATTCACTTCCCGTACACTGACCACAATGCGTACACATCTGTGTGGCTGCCTTTAATAATACTCAGCTCAATGGTATGGTGTATCCCCTAAATTATAATAAGCAGTATATCAGCTGATAGGGAGAGCCAGTTGCCAACACGCCTGCACTGACATGTGACAGACGACCTTCCAAGCTCATACATATTCATGCTCTGTCCAATCAGCTGATCCTGTTTGTGGGTTGCTGGCAACAGCATTGACAGGCACAGGCACAGAGTCAGTTTGTAGGGCATGGATACAACAAAGGCAGCTATGATGCAATATTAAGCTGAGCCCCTGGTTAGCCTCCTTAAACCTGATTGGCTGGTGAAATGAGGCATGCTGTGTCAAAACACCAGTCAGGTCCACGCATTGAACAACACCAAAGATGAGGGTACAAACCTTTAAATCTAATACAAATTCTAAATCTGTTTAGGAATACAATGGTTGGTTGCTGGCTACAGTGGTAATTTACTGTAAACCTGTCAGGAATCAAGTACATTGTATACAAATTACGTATGCAGAGATAGTGATTGCCCAATAAAAAATTGAAATATAACTGTAATAAGTTTGTTTTGCTGTAAATCATCCAGCAAAGGGATATAATTAATAGCTTTGCAAACTGCTCGGCTCAAGTCAATGCACAAGTGAACTCACAGGTGCCAGTTAACAAATGCATGTATAACCTTCTTCCATTGTGCAGTATATAAACCTAGAGATATTGTACATATTATGCTGACTGTTTTTTTTGTTCTACAAGGATGAGATTTTAGTGCAAGGCCACCATGCAATTTGCATTATGAGCACTATACAAGTAGCACTATATTGACTAAGTAACTAGAGTTTAAAAAGAGCATTGAGCTTCCGTAGCAACAACTACTTCATCAGATGCATGAGCACTTAGTAAGTACATGTATGTAAAACCATGGAGGAAGGAAGAGATGGAGCTGGCTCTATTGTATAACTACGGAGCTCCACGAGTGCCATTCCACTTTATATCCACATAGCCACATTTAATTTATCTCACCAAGTCGACTTATTAAGCCCTAAAAGTTGACTTATCGAGATAATTTATTGGTACAAGATGACTTAAGAGTGAAAACTGAGAAGTCGACATACATGTATCCTGATAATTTATAATTTTTAAGACGACTTACTGAAAGAAGAAAGTCAACTTGTCCTGATAGTTTACCTTGTAAAGATGTCTTAATAAAACATGGAGAAATAAGACAAAACTCAGGTTATTTATCAGAATAAGACGACTTTTTAGATGCACTTTCTAATTTGACAATAACTTCAAGGCCAGATAAACTATCAGGATAAATCGACTTTTCGTTTCCATTAAAAGTCATCTTGTTGAGATAATTATTGAACCAAGACGACTATTACATATGTACCACTCCAAAAGTCGACTTGGCGAGATATGTGGTTATCTGGATACCGGTATTAAGTAGAATGGCACTCGTGGAGCTCCGTATAGAACAGACTAGGATGCATTGTAATCAACAGTTACACACTGTACATGTCCATACATGAATCTAGTGGTAATAAATTGTGCAATGCTGAACGCTGTAGGTATACATAAATGTATGTAATGCAAATTGAGCTTTATTGATCAGAGAGCCTGTCAGCCCTCCAGCCTGTATAGCTGTGTATGCATATGTACCAACAGTCCAAATCAAACCTGGGCAGTGTGCATAAACCCCCAGGCAAGGCATCATCTGTCATTGTTCGATTGTAATTCACATCAACAACAACAACAGGTACACAAAGCAGTGTGGATGCGACTAAGCGGCAGATCACTGAAAAGACATCAAGCTGCTTCCAACACTGTACCAGAGAATTCTGCTGTAAATCAGTTTTCCATAAATTTGACTCTCAAGGATTCTGCATGAAGTCTTCCTCTTTGGCTAAAACCCGGGATTTGGACTGTGTGCCTTGGGTGACTGCCAGTCCAAACATTGGATGGACTTTGAGCTTATGGACTGTTTGTACATGTAGGCCAATGACACCCAATGACTTGCCAATTTTCGTTCAGCTGCCAAGGTCATATTATGCTGGACTGGGTTAATAGTACCAGTTATAATAGATTGGAACTGTAGAACACTTCATATCCAGGTCTTGATTTATGGATTTTATCAGTTTCATTCAACTTTCATACTGGCCAAATGATAATAATACAGTATGTAGGGCCTACACTGCAGTCCACTCATCATACACATTTAATTACAGTTTATATCCACACCATCAACTCAACTCAATAGTAAGTCTGAGCACTGCAAACTGATCATCAGCCAAATAATGACCTGAAATTTATAAAACACTTGGAGTAAGGAGGGCCTGACGTGTTTCGATCCTAGCAGGATCTTTCTCAAAGACTATAAACTTGTAAAGCTCTACATTCTATGAACTAGGGCCTATAATTCAGGCATGCAACTTTGACTTAAGCAAACAAACGAGGAAATGCTAATCTTTAACATACTTTCTACAATGTTTTTCACTTTTCAATGGCATAAGAGTGAAGTGAAAAAAGAGGATTTCAGCTGATCTGAGGAAAAGTTGCAAGCCTGCTAGTTTAAATTAACTATAAATTTTACAATTTGTGAATTTTTCAATAAAAGGTTAACAGGAACTGTCGGATGCAAAAATAAAGATTGGTTGGCTGCATTGCTAATGCTGCGCGTATATTAAATGATCCTTGGGATATAGCGGTGTGTGAGTGGTTTCATGGCTTCTGACTGCCAAATGAACCAAGATAATTGACTATAAATAAGGACACCACCAACATAGGACTGGATAGCTCAGTTAGTGGAGCGCTGGCCGCTGGTGCCTGGTGGTACGGTATTCCAGGGGTTGCTGGTTCGAATCCTGCTCCAGTTAATTAGCTGTTTCGCATGCAGCGGAACAGCTTTTGTTTTTCTTATTAGCTGTTTCGCATGCAGCGGAACAGCTTTTGTTTTTCTTATTTTTTTTTTTCTTATTTTTTTTTTTTTTTTTTATTCCACTTTTTTCCCATAGACATAACACAGGGATTTTATACAAGTCACTTCTACCATTATGCGAATTCCGATCAACTTCATACTTGGCACATAGTTAGACCACTACCCCGAATAGTGTCCCGCGTAAGTACGTCATCGTGACGTCATCACGTGCACAATTACGTCATCATAAAAGTGCAAATTTTAAGGCTCTTTATCTCCGGAACGGCAAGTCCGATGCCGCTCAAACTTGGTATGTAAGTATATGTGGACGTGTTATAGACAAAAATTGCAGTCACGTGTTGATGACGTCATCATGTGATTTTATACGAATTATTCAATTTTTGGACCTTTTCTTTATATCTCCTGAACGACAAATCGCAATTTCGAAATTCTTTCGGTAAAATGTTTGTTAGGTTATAGGCATATGCCACAAAATACCAAAAAGTGGTGACGTCATGATGACGTCATCAAAAAGCCAATATTCTGATTCACATATAAGGGAATATCCGATGGTGATGAAACTTAGTGGATAGGTAGGGAATGATACTAGTATCCTAAATCTGAAGTGACGTCACGATGACGTCATCGGCTGATTTTTTATTGATTTTTGAATAATTAATTTTGCCATTTTTTCACGGAAACACATAGAAGCGAATATCCGATCGAAATGAAACTTGGTGGGTAGGTAGGAAATGGTACTAGTATCCCTAATGTGAAGTGACGTCACGATGACGTCATCGATTGATTTTTTATTGATTTTTTTTTAATCATTAATTTTGCCATTTAGAGTCAAACATAACACACAACACGGGCCTTGGAAATTCTTGGACCACTGATATGGCTATCCATAGTAGTGAACCAATTGGGTTCATGTAAACGTAGTACGACGAGCTAGAAAATCAGTCATTTTGCTGTTTCCACCGCCCATGCACAACCATACATTACTTTGCGCGCTGGCATATAGTAGACTCTGCCATTTCTGTGTTTCTCATGGTCGTGTGTATGTACATGTATCTATATGTATATTAATGGACGAGTGACGACGCTCCTTATAGTTGTTTACGACAATTAAAACACCGCAATTTCTCTGTACTGGGACAATTGCGTTCATGTTTGTTTTTCATATTATTTATAAAGACATACGCGAAACAGCTCAGTGTTTGTCAACAAACACATCTAGTTTTTTTTTTTCTTTCTTTTTTTTTTTTTTTTTTTCTTTTTCCACTTTTTTCCCATAGACTTAACACAGGGATTTTCTACAAGTCACTTCTACCATTATGCCAATTCCGATGAACTTCATACTTGGCACATAGTTAGACCAGCACCCCGAATAGTGTCCCGCGTATGTACGTCATCGTGACGTCATCACGTGCACAGTTACGTAATCATAAAAGTGCAAATTTTAGGGCTCTTTATCTCCGGAACGGCAAGTCCGATGCAACTCAAACTTGGTATGTAAGTATATGGGGACGTGTTATAGACAAAAATTGCAGTCACGTGTTGATGACGTCATCGTGCGATTTTATACGAATTATTCAATTTTTGGACCTTTTCTTTATATCTCATGAACGACAAATCGTATTTTCGAAATTCTTTCGGTAAAATGTTTGTTAGGCTATAGGCATGTGCCATAAAATACCAAAAAGTGGTGACGTCATGATGACGTCATCAAAAAGCCGATTTTCTGATTCACATATAAGGGAATATCCGATGGTGATGAAACTTGGTGGATATGTAGGGAATGGTACTGGTATCCTTAATCTGAAGTGACGTCACGATGACGTCATCGGCTGATTTTTTATTGATTTTTGAATATTAAATTTTGCCATTTTTTCCCAGAAACACATATAAGCGAATATCCGATCGTGATGAAACTTGGTGGGTAGGTAGGAAATGCTATTTCTATTCCAAATGTGAAGTAACGTCACGATGACGTCATCGACTGATTTTTTATTGATTTTTTGAATAATTAATTTTGCCATTTAGAGTCAAACATAACACAAAACACGGTCTTTGGAACTTTTTGGACCGCTGATATGGCTATCTATAGTAGTGCGCCAATTGTGTACACGTGAACGGAGCACGACATAGCTAGAAAATCACTCATTTTGTTTTTTCCACCGCCCATATGCACAACCATACATACTACGCGCGCTGGTCTATAATAGACTCGGCTATTCAGTGTTTCTCATGGGCATGTGTATGTACACCAATCTGTATACAGTGTACGAGTATTGATGGACGAGTGACGACGCTCCTGATACATGTAGTTGTTTACGACAATTTAAACACCGCTATTTCTCTGTACTGGGCCAATTGCGTTCATTTTTGCTTTTCATATTATTTTTAAAACATACGCAAAACAGCTCAGTGTTTGTCAACAAACACAGGTCTAGTTTTTCTTTGTTCACTTTTCAACATTGACTTAAATTAATCCAGGTAGTTTCCATGGTAGTTATTTGATGATGAAATAAAATCTTTTCTCAAACTTCAAAGGCTTTGAGAAAGAAATTGCTAAGATCAAAATTTCTGGACTACATGTACCTATTAAACTCAAAGCATTTCATTTTTCATAGATTTTGTGTCATTATTTAGGTTGATGGGCAGTTTGCAACTTTGCGTTGCAAATAAAGTGAAATAAACATGTCAATAATTTGGTTGAGAAATGTGTTTTAAATTTGTATATTTTGCTGTCAGACGCAGTGGGAAATAAGAATACGAAATAAAGAAAACCTATAGCTCCTATATGTCGAGCTCAAACTTTCAGCCACTAACAAGTGACAGTTATACAGCGAGCGCTCACTCACTATTTAATTACCCCGGTAACATGTTTAAACTCTTGCACAATGCAGTTGCCCTGGCTGGCCACCACACAACATCTATTATTCATGTTCCCTTTTTGTCAATCCAGCCAGGCAAAGATCCTTTGGTGATACTATGCTATTCAATAGAAAAATAGATTAAATGTGTTGACAACAATGGCTCAACACTTTTAAGCCTGTGCATTGGCCCCACACAGAGCCACCAATTAGTAAAACACAATACACTGTAGTTAGACCTAAATACATGTACACCTCGCAGCTTTATGGTATTAATGTTACAGGTACTGTACATGCTGTTAAGCTTCTAGGTTCAAAGCTATTGATGATTGATTGATAACCCATAAAGCTCAGGATAACTTGTATGGAACAAATCATATTCATCCTATGTAGGCTATGTAAATGAGCGAGACATCTTACAGTTACACTGTATGCCTATAGCCTAGCCTACATGTTCAAAAACGAACATTGCTATACCAACATTTTGCTCTACTGAACATCTTCCTTGGTTCCCAAATGTTTGCGTAAAATACCCAATTTATGGTTCTTTAGATCACTATACAGGGTGTCCCCGAAAAAACGCAACACTGTGTCGGGACCCATTATGTTAAAATTAAACTGTTTATCACTTCAAGATTCAGATATGTGATACAGCCATGTCTTGGCTATCACCTTGTAGAATTTATAGGCATATTGAATTCTTGAATTGGTCATTATTAAATATCGGCAATGAAAACGCATTGATTCATTAAACTCAAATGTCCCATGATAACTGTACAAATCTTTCTATTGCAAAGATCCCCATTGTCATTCGCAAACAAAACAAAGTCGGCAGTGGGGGGGGGGGGGCTGGGGGGTGTCACGCTCTGTGTAAGCCATACACAAATGATATTTCTTATGATAATATGCAGACAAACTACGCCACAACATTGTAGGCCTACATGAGTTTGCATTCCTGAGTACTCTGGTGACGATCTGAGAGCGAGGGGTCAAAGTGTAGTCGTGGAAAAGTACCAGCCCTGCCCCAAGACTGTTTGAAGCGTTCCTTTTGTCAAGAATATGTTCTCATGTCGCCAAATCAGCCATGCATGTATCATGCATTATAAGCTATGCACACGTACGTGCATTTGACAAGTTGACGCTGTTTATGTTACATGTATGATAAAAATGAATAATGGCTATTAAGCAAATAAATAATGCTCAAACCTACAGTACATGTGCGGATCTAGCAAAAACAAATTGTCTTTGATACTGAGAATTATGCCAGAAATTTTCTTTATATGCTACGACAGCAGTGGATACTAATGTGTGAGATCACTTTACTCACACCATGGAGCTGAGCCCGCTGCCCACACAAAGAAATGTTGCTAGATCACGTCTCGGAAGAATGTAGATCACTAGTACACAGGTACAACTACAAATAATGAAACAGCAGAGGCTGAAGAAGTAGGGCCTATCTTTTTTTTTCTGTTCATTCAGTACAAGAAATTATACCCCCCAAATGGTACAAGGGGTGTTTTGTGAAATGCAAATTATGCACCCAGTTGGTACATAAATCACAAATGTAGCAGGCTGGACAAATTAGTAAGAATGTGGAGTAGTTGAGATACAATAAATGTCAATCTGCAAGAACTGGCGGCCTTCAATGCCCCAAATCGCCAATCGCCACTTCAATGACACTAACTCCTCTTTAAACCCCATGGGGTGCTTTCGTTCCTTGGATTCATACATAACTTGACATTATACATGTAAGACCAATAGAAAGAAGGTTGACGTCTACAAGCAATGGCAGGTGTCAATTTCTAAGCAGCAAAACATGCTGTTCTAAAGCCCCCCAAAATCAATCGTCAGAGAGCAAAGCCCTCAAAAACCATATTGTACACAAGAGCTCATTCAAATATCTCCATCCTAGGTACATGTAAATACTGTGCCTGCATGAAATCAAATACATATGCAATGAATGCCTTCTTATACATGTAATCAAGCCCAAATGTCCATTAAGTGACTAATTAATGTCCATAAATAATTTCTTGCGAGTGCAAGACACAGGTCCCATGATCTTTCCTGAACATGCTGAAGAAGGCTGAATGTGGTATATGCACACAAGTTTATACACATGTTGTATATTTTAACAGTGTATGCCCTATACAGTAGTGTTCCCTTTTTAGTACTCCTTACAGATTTGGTACTCAAGAAATTATGAATAGGCCTACAGATAAATGATTGTATCTTCCTTTTGCATATATATCCATTTTTTATTCAAATGTGCAAGATATCCACACAGTCGATCTGCACAAATAGCAGAATGTGAGTACCTACATGTACATGTACTAACTACGTACGTAGTTGTATTATACTTAACTGGTGACGTATTCGTCTCACTGACTTTGTTTTATTTGCATATTTAACTTTTCTTATTTCTGGGTCTAATTACAATTTAGGAAGTTTAATCCAGTGAATTCAGTTGGATAAATAACATAGCTTTGCTTCACCCTCAAAACTCGTCTTGAAATTCATTAACAAAGGTGCATACATGTATATAGGCCTATCCAATCCTTCAGTGCTATTGTCCAAAAATTATTCACACAAAATTTGATATATTCCGCGAGACTTGCACTGTTCCATGTTGGGGCAAACAGACTGGAAAAAGGAATAATTTTCTGCGGGGCAACAAATTTAGAATTTAGACATATGATGTACCAAAAGCTCCTAGGTACAATTTTCTGATGTCAGAATGTTTAGATAAAACACACTTAAATTTGATTGTCAATGATTTAATAATTCAACTTAAAATTCAAGGCTGTGTAAACCGACCTTATGCTTGTTTTTTTTTTTATTCGCTTTTTAATTGATTTATAATCGATTTTTTTTATTAATTTATTTAAATTCATTGGCTTTCATATCCAGAATTGTTGGCTGACAGATCAAATGGAAGCTTCTGTTTCATGCAATAATAATAATAAACCACTTTTATATAGCGCAAATCACAATCAAACATGTCTCTTAGCGCTTGTAAGAAAGAGAAGAAAGAAATAAGTAAACATGGACATCTAGAAGATTCACATAAACACAGTCAAAAATATCAGAATGCAAGTCAAGAAATAAAATTTTTAATTGCTTCAAGTTATGAGGGCCTGACGTTTTGATCCTACCACTACCAGGATCTTTCTTGTTTTAACCTTTGAGCAAGATCAGGCTTTCCTAAATCTAAGCACACTAAAAAAAAAATATATATCATGTGCACAAAAGATCATGTTCTTGACCTGTTTACCAGAACTCCTTTCTTCAAGTCCGTTTTCAAAAAAAAAAGTACAAAATCGGAGCATTGGAGATTCAGTGTTTTGGAGATCCTCCGGGGAAAAAACAACTTGTAACCCATCATACTGATCACAACATAATGTCTGCAAAACAGAACACCACCCCAGGCGATACATGTATACGAGTGTTTTCACTAAGTTTTCATTATTAGGAGTGCTGTGCACACGGGCTCTTTTCATTTGAACCAGAACATGTTGGTTCTACCTGAGTAGCTAGCCGGAGAGCGTAGAGGAGGAATAATAACACCTGATCCCAAGCGGAAGAGAGAGGTTGTTTATCCAGGCTCTGGAAAATTATTGCCTCAACAGAATACGAAGATGTGGATATATACTCTTAAAGGTATAATACATGATTGGTAAAGGTCACAGAACAGCACTCGCACTTTGTCTGATTAAACATGTACATGAAATAATAAACCTGTGAAAATTTGAGCTCAATCGGACATCTACACATATAAGTCTCGAGAAAACAGCGAAAACCTGACTCAATTTTTCTTTAAAAACATACAGAATGGTTTTGTTCTTACGCCGATTTCAAAACTATTTTCGGTCTTTGATTGACTAATTTCTGGATAAAAACACCATTTCAACGGTATGTTTCTATCAGCACTAACTTCTTATCCTAAAAGGTATATTTATACATAAATATGTGAGCATTTCTGTTTGGGTATGTTACCAATCCTGTATTGTACCTTTAAGTGTTGCGTATTTGAAAGGTTTGCAATGTACGTCATGTGTGGTCGGCACTCTCCTTCAATGACGCCAAATGCTTCCCTCCACCCACCCCTAGCCTCCATCATCTAAGTACCTCCCCCTCTTCATTACGGCTTGATAATGCTTGATAGATGTCCAAATTTACTGCATGATGCATCTAGGCCTACAGGTATACACCCAACTTTATAGCAGGTCAGAAACTTCACTAAAGCAACAAAGGTTTTAAGCAGATTCAAGCAAAGTTTGACGAAAGCAAAAAACTACATTTTCTGGTGGAATTTAATTTGTCAGACTTATAGGCCTATTTAAATTGAGGAACAACAAAATTGATAAAGTTCTACAAAACAATTGTAATCTTGGAGGCTATTTAATGGCCTTTATACTTTAATTAATAAATTCAATCATGAACAAAGGGCTTTAAGATTAATATTTCAATGTATGGTAAGCGGATTTCAAAAGTGGGTTTCTAGAACTCAATTGGTTTTAAGAGCTTGGTATCCCACACAATACAAACTGTGAGGGACATGGTCGAATTATTAAGGCTTGTACGTGTAGTTGTACACGTATGTACGTGGGTTGTGTTTTAAAACTTCGTTCATCCAATAAGCCATCTTTATTACTGCAAAATGTGCTTGAAATACAGTATTGTCAAAGTATTTCAACCATTTTTATTACTTTACTCAATTTACAATTTTTGACCAATTTTACCTCAATAGGACTGGAGCACATGGCATTTGTGAAGAATACTGTACTTGTTTGCAACCTATTCAGAAAAATGCAAAATATGTGGGGCCCGTTCGTCAATAACTGAAAAATGTAATTTAATTGTGTAATCCTATGTAAATTACATGTAATATTATGTAATTATCCATAGTTTATGGGCATATTTGTAATTGTTTCTGATAATTCCTTGTTTAAATCACTTGATCTATTCCGCAGCTGCACAAATCCTGCAGCTGGGTGTGTTTATCCTTGACTAGGTTGTTGCAGGGGAGGGGGGTTGAGCTTCACCTGTGTAAACATGTAACAATGTTGTACATGTAACAATTACATGTATCTCATTTCATCTGCACACTATTAATATTATTTGACTACATGTAGACATGTACACCGCTGACTTTCCATAAAATGATCAAATCAATTACCAAGGCCCTTTTCCAAACCTCGGCTCCGGCTCCGGCTCAGGCTCCGGCTCCAGTTCTGTCATCATTTTGTACTAAAAACATTTTGTGGTTTTTCATTGAAGCTGAAGCTGAAGCTGAAGCTCTGTTTTCCTTTTCAAACCAGAGAACCTACTTCCAAACCACAGCCAAAAGCCTCTATTTTGATCCCGGTTATTTCAGAATTGACTCACGAAATGGCGCTAGAGCCTGAGCCGAGGGTTGGAAAAGGGCCCTTGGCTCAAAATTTGTGAAAAAAAGCACTGGACAGCAGTTCTAGTAATTGGAGCATTTTACTAGACCTTAACCTTTTTTTTTTCACTAGACTTCACTAGGCATTCGTGTAATTATAGGAAAAATCATAATTGTAATGTAATATTATTGTGTCAAAACTCATCAATTTAGGCACCATTTCAATTGTGCAAGGAAAACAACATCACTAAACAGCCGGACAAGTGCAGTACACATTTTACGAGACTGACACTGAAATCACTAGAACTTGGTCCAAGGTCAAGTGGATATTTCCAGCCATGTACATGTAGGCATAAACAATATGATTGTAATAGGCAGAAACATTCCATTGAATGGACTGCAAGTTTATAAAGCCAGCAGTTGAATGAATTGACCATTCGATCAAGTTTGACATTTCTTTGGGTTTGTTTTAGTGTACTTTTGTTTTACATGTAAGTCTATTTTTTGTCCATACTGTATATTTCTGGCCTATGATATAAAAGCTAGAAGCCAGAACAATTTTGGCAACGCACATAAGAAACAACCTCAAAAAGTGAAAGCTTTTTTTTAGCTAGTTTTTTTTTTTTTTGGGGGGGAGGGGGTTGTTTTTGTTTTGTTCTTGGAAGGAGGAGAGGGGGATAAATGACATGATACAAATTCTTCAAAGTTCAAACCCATACTCTATCCCCCCCACCCCCCCACCCCAAAAAAAAAAATCACAAATATCTAGGCCCCTTTTTAATTCACAATGTTAATGTAACTTATGTATGAATACTCAAAATTCAAAAATTAAAGCGAGAAACCTCAGTACAGGTTTCAAAATTATTCAGCCCGATTTGTCATTGGAACAATTTTATCACCTTCACTGTGCACAGACAAACATGCTGAGTGCGGTAGACCTGCAGGTGACGAAGCACTCGGGCATGTCATGTGTGTACATGGTGTATGGAAAGGCCCTGTGACCACTTCCTATTATATCCACAGGGTCAATGCACGGTCAATATATTAATCAAGTTACACAGTTACTCTATTATTAGTCTATGGTGGACACTATGGTGGCAATCGTACAATTGATACTGTAGGCCTACTATTGTAGAGAGACCTTTTTGTGTATTTATGGAGCCACTATTACACAAGTAACAGAGTAAGGTCAAATATCACCTAATACTTTAGTCGCCAATGATTTTTCGTATTGAATAAGCGCATTTTGATTTTTCTAAAATGATAAATCCTGTTTGATCTATAGAAAACTACCAGGGTAGGATTAACCAGTGCAATGGGTTTGGGCTTTTAAGGTTAAATTTGGGGTTTGGGAATTTTTTTTTTCATCCGACGCTGCATATACGTTGTGTGTTTATCACTATATAGAAGGAAGTGACCCTTATATATGTGCATGTCCGTTGGAAATTTGTTGTGACACAACGCACATGCAACGTTTACGCAGCAGATGGAAAAAAACGTGCGTATGGAAAGAACGCACCTTTAGACAACTTGAAACATTGGTTATCTTATCAAGTGTATAAACATCGTACATAGTAATATTTGCCAAAACAAACCTGAAAGAACCCGCAAGAACTTCAGTCTAAAAGTCAAATACACTGAGCTCCAAAGACCATGTATCGCAAATAGCGATCACAGGGAGTTGTGGGATGCACAAGGGTTGAAAGTGCGCAACCACCTGCTTACTTTTGGTCAGTTCTCTTTGAGCGTGAATATGCAGATTGACCAAGATGTATCCCACAATGCTTTGCGGAAGCGCCCTCTCTTGGTAAAAATGCTATAAACCTTATTGTCGGACTTACCTTGTACTCCACAAGGAGGCTACCACATTTATCCTGGACATCTTTGAATGGACACTGGCAGGAGAGCCGCAAGATGCTGGTCAAGGGCTGTAGTAGGCATTCGTACGGGCTGTCCCGGCGACTGCCGGAGAGGCATCCCTCGATGAACGTATCGTTCTCTTCGATGCTGTTGGATCGGTAGGAGGAATCTGAGCTCGGCTCTAGGATCTCCTCGTGGAGGGACTCAAGACAAGATGAGAGTTGTTCAAGGGTGTTGAGGCGGTAGGCGCTGTCTCTGGTTGAGAGTCGCTGCAGCATCATGCGTGCCTGGGCTACGGAGCCCTCTTGGACGGCCATTATTTAGTGTCTCTCTAGACTAGAGTTATGGCAAAAACATTGGCACACTGCTGTAACACTAAGACTGTACTCTGCGATCCCTGAAAACAAAATAAATGAATTTGATTCTTGTTAAAATCATTCAATCATATACAGAAAATTACAGATTTACCAACACAACAGGTAGGCCTAAATATGGATAATCTACAAACATGACACATGTTTTGTGCTTCCTAAATTCTGTTATGGACTAAGTGACCACGGCCGAGAAGACTTGACTTTGACTTCAATACTTTCACTTTAAACCCCCTGCACAAAATCGTGAATGTTGTCTGCTTTTTGATAGTGATCAGGTGATATAAATCTAGTTTTTGCCCCAAGAAATCTATTCACATATTTCCAAGCTTAAGATCACATTTTCTCATGAGAATTTCAATTTTTTGGTAGGCCAAGATGATAATCTGTAATGATGAAATTGTATACCACACAGGTATTTAATTAATTAAATTAATTAGGGCCTAATTAAGAATATTATTATTATGAATATTATTAGGTCTACCACGCAAATAATTCTTTTCTGAAATTCGTCAATCTATTGTAAATTTGTAGGCCCTAAAATGTTTAATGTTACTGTAAAACTGTAAAAAAAAAAAAAACACATTTTAATTTAATGAATAGGCCAAAAGATCTTCTGTTAAGAATTAGGCATGGCCACATGGGCAGGCCTACAGCTACAATGTAGGGTGCCAGTCAACTCAGTCCGTGACCAACTCGGTCCGAGTCAACGTGGTCCGTGACCAACTCGGTCCGAGACCAACTCGGTCCGAAGCCAACTCGGTCCGTGACCAACTCGGTCCGTGGCCAACTCGGTTCGAGGCCAACTCGGTCCGTGACCAACTCGGTCCGTAGCCAACTCGGTCCGTGACCAACTCGGTCCCTATGGGAAAACGTGCACAAGCAAGAATCCAGTATGCAGAAGCAGTAGTGTACAACATGTAGGCTACTTGCATTAATGTTTTTAAATGTCATCATAACATATTATGTTTTGCTTGTGGCTGAAACCGTGAAGAAATAAATTATGTCTTATTATGCTGATACCATATTTATTTGATAAAATGTTAAATGGCACAATAAAATTTTAATTAAAATATCAATTAAATTATACACGAAGTCAAATACCTTATGAAAACGTGCTTTTTATGTTTAAAATTAATAAATCATTTAATGAATAATAATGATGATTGTTTTTTGTTTTGTGTTTTTTTTTAGCTTTGTTTTAATTAATCTGTGTATATACATATATAAGATTTATAATTGGCAGGTGTTTGGGAAGGCACGTCTTTTGATGACAGGTTTTTTTTTTTTTTTACTTTCATCCCTGGGCAGCACCTGCCGATGTATTTTTTATTCTTATAATGTTTTTAAGATAATAAATGAATAAATACATAAATAGGCCCAAATAAATAGTTAGATTCACGCAATTCGCGAGACTACGTACTCATTTTGCTGCAACAAAATTACCAGACGTTTTTGCGTGCATTTTCCCATAGGGACCGAGTTGGTCACGGACCGAGTTGGTCACGGACCGAGTTGGTTACGGACCGAGTTGGCCTCGGACCGAGTTGGTTACGGACCGAGTTGGTCATGGACCGAGTTGGTTACGGACCGAGTTGGTCACGGACCGAGTTGACTCGGACCGAGTTGGTTACGGACCGAGTTGACCTGAAACCACAATGTAGGCCTATTTAGTGTGTTTTGTTTTTGCATTAGAAAACTTTTGAGTTTTGTTCTGCCTCAAATCAATTCCTTTCTATTCTCACTTCTGTTCTGTCCATTTTTTACAACCAGGCATGGAAAAGCAGTCCTAACATTATGGCCTAAACTTAATAAATTAATTAATGATAAACATGTTACGAGGGCAAAACTCAACTAAATGCCCAGAGCGAAACCTGCGGTGTTGTTTAAAAATTCACCAGTCACCGCGCCAAAAAACCGACCGGAAACTGGACGGCATTATTCGCCGTGTGACTCCGCCGAGGCGTCACCGCGACGTGTCGTGCCGTTACTCAGCAAAACGGAGTTCGGAAACACGTCGTGAAATTCCAAATTCACCACAAATAAATGCATTTCAGCACAAAACAAAAGCCAATTTCTGACAAAGAAACATCTCAGCTTACCAACCGTGTCCAGAAATGGAAGAAAAATCGTCCCAGAAGGCTGAAAATCGTATCCTGGAAAAAAAATCGTCGGACGGCAGACGATCTGAAACTCGACAAAATGCCAATGACAACGGAAAATTCCATTCATTCGAATGCAGGCAAATGCGTCGTGTGCATATCGCACGTTCAGCTGACATGACCTATGACCTATGACCCCGAAAGAGCCGGTTAATTAACATAATTATATGCGACCTTTGATAACACACCTCCAATATTGGCCAATCAGAGCTCAGTTTTGTGACCTGGCGTGACCTGAGGAGAAGAAGCACGTCGCGTGATTTCATCATCCTTCATTCATTCACAAAATAATCACACGAGACAAAAATATCAGTGGATGGAGTGTTTACGCAGGAAACTGGTCATGTTTTGATGTTTTCGTCATGATTTCTCGTCACAAGTTGCATCATTCATAACCGGCCTACGCAGATTGCCAAAGGCAAAGAACAAAACAATCGTTTTCAACATGAAATTTTCAGTTCTATGCCTTTCGGACGGATAAAAATACTTCTTGAAGGTTTTTTTTAATAAGCAGCCATAATTTAATTTATATTAATGCATTTTTCATAATGAAGTCATTCCTTTTTGGCTATTCTTCTTGGCTATTTTTGATAAATTAAACAGGATGTAATGTTGATCCCGGATCTTTCACGATTACATTACAGTTGACTCAAATTCTGTCGCTTTTAGTGCAGTGGTAATCATAAAATGATTCAAGTTGTGGTTTTTTTCAGGCCTATCGGATGTTTGTTGGCGAACATGTTTTTCTCTGAAATAAAATCACATTAGACAAAATGGCACGGAAATAACTCTAAGCCAGTTTGCACTCGAAACTGAATCGGTGATGCGATGTTTGTATAAATATTTATATTAATATGTATAGGTGCTATGATAGGCCCCTATGTTAACTTTTCCCCCCATATACCAACTTAGGCAAATTTTGTGATTTTTACCTATAAAAAAGATCTTCAGTGTCACCAACATTTTCGAAAATTTTATTATTTTGTTCATGTATGCCTAATTTTCATTTGTTAGATCTTTAACAATATCGACGCACTGAGTAACTTAGGCGATGTGCTCCTTTTAAACTAAGTTTGGGATTCACTAAAAACGGAAGTAGGCCTACAAAATACAGCGTGGCCCAAGTTACTGAACTTAGACCCACTGGCTACTTTCACAGCTACCACGGCCATAAAGTTTGGTTCGACTTTAGTTTCATAAAACTTTCAATAACTTGAGAAAAAACGTTTTGTAGCTCGAATTTGGTTTGGGGGTTTGGGTTTGAGGTTTGGGTGGGGCCAACTTGGTCAATATATCGCACTCAGTATAAGCGAGGGAAAAGCATTTTTGCAAGTTACGGACATTATTTTGTAGACATGCGAATCAACTAAACCCAACTGGTGAAATATTTGCCCACAAAAGGTACTATCATACCGAACCAGAAATCTTCTCAGATTTACCTATTCACAGGGTTCAAGATAGTGATGGCAGGAACATACCGTTCAAGGGTTTCTGCCTGAAATGCCGTAATTAAAGAGTAAAACCAATCGGACCAAAAAGTATTTTGATCTTTCAAAGATCAAAACGGTGAAAAGTTTTTTTTTAAATACCGTGGGTGTTTTCTCACAAAGTGGGCACCGTATGGGACTGGAAATTTCACAGATTACTGTTACTGTACCTTTCTTGATATTTTTGCCCATGAATCTGCATTTCTTTGACAAAAACCCAAGTAGCCTATGATATTACCTTTAAAACATCTCAAAACTCAAAAAGTACAGTCAACATTCAACAATATAACTATTTTGTGCTCGTGATTGGCCTAAATACTTCTTTATTCATCAACCTAAAATATCCATATTTTCATTATTTTATAAACAACAAAAAAGTCGATTTGTTTGAAAGTCACAAGGTTTAATATAAATTATTCTTTCTGTATAAATCATTCATTTTCAACAATTCCAGATTGTCTCGAAGCCTGCCAGTAAAATTTACATATAGGATGGACACATTTTTAAGGCACGTTAAATTTTTCAACATAATGTTCGGTCGTTCTTTTCAGGTTCAACTGATAAAATTGATAAAAAAAAAAACCAGTCTCGGCTAAATATTTCATTTTGTAGAATACCGAGTTTGCACAAAACAAACAAACAACTTGAGTAGAGGGAATTTCGATTTGAGAAACTGTGGGGAACCCGAATAGGAATGCTTTATTTTGGACAATTTATTGTGCAGTTTTGTGCAATTGTGTGTTACGCCATTATAATTTGATACATGTACTGTGTTGAGCCTTTGTCATTACATACCACCCGCTTATTCTGCAAAGTGTTTCAGTTTTTAACATGGGACGCCGGCTGTGTGTACTCGAAAAACAGTCAGGAAAAATCCCAAAACATTGAATAAAATTCGTTGTAACATCAACTGTACGAGACCTAAATACATAACAATGACATGTGATTGAATACAGTTATTATAATGTGCATTACAACCATAAAGATACATCATTGAATACATAAAGTATGACTTTTAAAGTTATGGTCTCAAACGGACACCGTACATGGTATGAGAGAAAAAGAACTTGACCGGGATTGGTGATATTTTTTAAAAAGAAACAAAAGACACTGAAAAGTTCAGCAAAGCAACAAGCATTCTCTCCTGCTTATTAAAATGACTCTTTAGTACCATCCAGGGGCCAATTTCATAGAGCTGCTTAGCACAAAAAATTGCTTAGCACAAAATTAGCTTGCCCAATAAAACAAAACCACCATTGAAAATTCCATTTGATACTCATGGTCAGCGAGCAATAGCCAAAGATCAATTGCAAGTGATACACAACACACGGAAATTTGGTAGTTATTCCTGTTTTAACTAAGACAGAAATGTTATATGCTTAGCGATTTATTTGTGTGCTAAGCAGCTCTATGAAATTGGCACCAGATGTTTAGATTCAGTCAGCTTGCAAAATGAGTACCGGTATCTTTATAAGAATAGGCACAACTCCTCTTAGGAATATTCAATTTGTTTCATTCTTTTTTCTCTAATAAGCATGAGAAAGTGCTTGTGAAATATTTTACTGAACTTTTTAGTGTCATTTGTTTCTTTTTTAAAAACATCACCAATCCCGGTCAAGTTCTTTGTGACTCACCCTGTATTTTTCATTAGGGGAAGGGATAATTATACATGTAGTGCTAGCACAAAAATAAATAAATAGGTTGTGAAACTGTGGAGCCAGTGGAGTGCTAAACGATTTTAGTTTTAATATGATAATTATACACATGAAAAAACGGGAAGAAATTTCAAGAACTTATATCACTTAAAATATCGGAGATATAACGTGAATTTTAAAGGTAGTATCATACTTTGGTAAGAGACCAAAACAGAAATGTTCACAGATTTACGTATAACTTTCAGGGTATGAAGACGGTGGTGGTAGAAACATACTGTTAAAAATTTTCTCCTGAAATGCTGTATTTACCCAGAAATTAGTCAAACAACGACCGAAAATCTTTTTGATCTTTTAAAAGATCAAAAATGAAAGAGAAGAGACTTAAGAAATACTGTGACTGTTTTTCACTGTTTTCTCAAAACGTGGGCACCGTATGGGAGTGAAATTTTCACAGATGACTGTTACTGTACCTGTCTTGATATTTTTGCCCATGGATCTGTAGTTCTTTGATAAAAACCAAAGTATGATATTACCTTCAAAAGGACACCGACTAAGGATCTAAAAATCTATAAAAAAAAACCAACGGTCCTCAAAATAATTTATTTGACTTTTCCAACTCTCTGTCACACCTGAAAGATGTTCAGACGAATTAACCATGAAACAAAACCAAGTCGTCGAAGACAAACCTCATTTATATTACCATCACAATTATGCAAATTACAACATCTACATCACAGATGACTTAATCTTTTAATTTGTGCATAGTGAATTAAGGCATTTACTTCAGATTGTTTTTTCTTACCTCATCGGGCAAATTACAATTACGTCACTCATGTTCCTGTACGCACGTGCATGCGCACGGTACATTAAGGCATAATTAGGCAACGTTTATAAAACAAAAGTAGTTTCTCGCACTAACTTTCAAACAAAAACAAGATGATGCCTAAACTTTTTTTCAGAGATGGCAGATGACAAAATTGTCGTTTCCACACCAAACAATCATTTTTATTTTTTTTTTTTGGAGAAAGACAACCATTGAAAAAAATTACTATCACACACAAAAATGCTGCCGCGAAAATTGATCCGATTTTGATGATGATTTTTTCCAAAATGATTCTGAGAAAAAAAATCATGTGAGAATGAAATAAGATGCGTGTAGAGAACGAGAAACGTATTATTTTATTTGGTCAGAGTTGCATTTTGATTCTGTTTTAATATAAATGAAGATTTCGAGACGGCACTTTAAAAAAATGCGTAATGCACTATAAGCATTGCATGTATCAAACTCCATTGCTATACCGAGGTTAACGACATGAAAAATGAAATTTTACATTCTAATATGTACGACTGATTAAATTACAATTGATAATTGCAGCTGCCAGTGCTGTATGCATCATAATTACTATCGTTCTGTTTGCAATTGTGCAAAAATATACATATAATAAATTTTCATAATAATGATCTATTTTATGAATTCCAAAAATATTGAAAAAAAAATAGAATACACGCACAAAAATAGGTCGAATCTAGATTCATTGATTTTTGTTTCTTCTAAATAATATACTTTTTGATACAATCACATTGAATTAGAAAAATACATTAGTACATTTTTGATGACTTTTTAAAATTTCTACGTACTGTCTTTCGAACATATTGCCACCACAAGTAAATTCATGTCATTAAAGGTACTATCATACTTTGGTAGCATACCGAAACAGATATCTCCACATATTTACTTACAGGCTGTAAAAATGGTGATGGGAGAAACATACCGTTAAATTGTTTCTGTCTGAAATACTGTATTTATCCAGAAAAGAGTAAAAACCAATGACCAAAAAACAATTTAATCAATTTTAAAATACCGTGGACTTTTTCACTGTTTTCTCAAAAAGTGGGCATCGTATGGGACTGAAATTTTCACAGATGACTGTTACTGTATCTTCCTTGATATTTTAGCCCATGAATCTACATTTCTTTGACAAAAACCAAAGTATGATACTTCCTTGAAAAAGGCACAAAAACCAGTATTATCGCATATTAGTTTCACAACTCACAAGATGCATTTTACACAGACAATACGTGCATTTGGTGAATTAAGTTGCAACAAAATGTCCTTACCATAGGCTAAGAATAAATTAAATCGTGAATTATATTCAGCACTTATGTGACTTGTACACGTAGCCTACCTGCAAAATGCTAAAAGCGGAGACAATCATGCACAAAATAAGCTGTAGCAGTATCGTAATAGCCCTATAAATGTTTAAAACACCGAACTTGCCCCAAACCCATAACTTCTAAAAAAAAAAAACACAAGCATACGATTTTTCTATTTCCCCCATGCAAAATTTCAAAACTCCTTACCTATATTCTCTATGGTTCTGCATTATATCCATCATGAATGTTAATTAAAGGATATATTAATATTCATGTCAGGTTCATAAATATGCATATGTGATAGAAATATACAGGTACACTATAAATATCTAGACGGCCTCTTGAATAATAACGATTTGGACAGGAAATGTTATTTGACGACAGGAAATTATGAAAAAATGTCTTCCTTTTTCATTCTCGAACAATCTTAACAGAATTCTTAACTGTATAATGACACTTCTAAAGAGTGTCCACATATACAACGCAGCATCTCGGTCCATTTCATATAGTTAGAGCTTCACAAATCTTCATGCCAAACCAAATTCGGCCGGGAACCAGTCGAAAGCCATACACATCACATGGAATTTTGACTGGTAACCGTGTTTTGCTATTAGCAGTTGTATTGGATTGGAACCTGGTTGAAATACAGCTACCGGTAAGTATGATGTAATTTGTGTCGTAAATTTGTAAAACAAGACAGAAGCTGTCGTTTATTGTGTGTCATTGAAGTTTAAAAGTTAGACAGAGGATTAAATACCTTTGGAATTGAGCTTGTTGGTATTCCACACCCTAAGCTCTGCTGTGTGTGATTAAAGGTACTCTACTGGATTGGTAACATACCCCAACAGAAATGTTCACAGATATACATATAACTTACAGGGTATGAAGATGGTGCTGGTAGTAACATAACGTTAAAATATTTCCACCCGAAATGCTGTATTTATCCAGAAACTAGTACAACAAAGACCGAAAACAGTTTTGATCTCGAGGTAAGATCAAACCATTCTTTATGTTTTATAAGAAAAATTGAGCTATTTTCTCGTGACTCAGACGTCCGATTGAGCTCAAATTTTCACAGGTTTATCATTTCATGCACATTATTGGATCAGACAGAGTGTGAGTGCTGTTCTGTGACTTTTACCAATCATGTATTGTACCTTTAAGCATTTTTCAACTGTCAGTTAAACCTTATATAACCCGTTAACAACCATATGGCTGAGCGGTTCGCCATAAACTCAACTCCAATTCCAGCTATACCAGCTCAGATATCAGCATCAATGATACAGCAATTTTCTTGGCATGATCATGTTCCAACTCAAAATGAACGGTTCTAAAGGTAGCATCATACTTTGATAAGAAACCAAAACAGAAATGTTCACAGATTTGCGTATAACTTACAGGGTAAGAAGCTGGTTGATGGTAGAAACATACCGTTAAAAATGTTCCGCCTGAATTTCTGAAATAGTGTATTTATCCAGAAATTAGTAAAACAACGACCGAAAATCGTTTTGTTCTTTTAAAAGATCAAAAATAAAAGAGAAAAGTCTTAAGAAATACTGCGCCCGTTTTTCATGATTTTCAATTGAAATTTTCACAGATAACTGTTACTGTATCTTCCTTGATATTTTTGCCCATGAATCTGTACTTCTTTGACAAAAACCATAGTATGATACTACCTTTAAGTCGACAAAACCATGTCCAAACGCCGGTCACTTGCAACAGCCAATTTTACAGTAAACTTAAACAAGCCCCAATAAGAAGTATTTCACTGCATGTTTACATGAACTTCAAACTAAAAACAAGAAAAAAAAACAGAGTTGTTATGTTATTTAGCATTTTTCAAAACAAAGAAAGAAATATGGAGTTATAATAAATTCATTTTTTGACATCGGCGCAAATATACACAAACATATTGAGATGATGAGTGAAATATGACACAGAAATAACACAATGTTATATAGAATCTTTGGTTTTGATAAAAGTTCAAATGAGTTTCAAATAAAATCTGAAAACGAGTCGACATTACTGAAAAGTTGATCTTCACAGTTATCGATAGTCCAAAACAATAATATCAACATACATAATGGAATTTTCCACAAATGTCATTTTAGAAAGTTCATGCATTGTGGTATATCCAGTGCATGCATATCTGCTAAGCTTTACAAACTGTAGAACTGTGCTATACCAATGTTCAACTACTGTGGCATGCAATTACATGTATTTTTATTAACCCATCGTATCCTACATAGGGCTGCAATGCATCATAAGTACTACGATTGATCGTAAGTTACGATGAATTTGGTGAAATCGACCACTGGAATTTTTCTGAGCATTGTTTTTGAAGGTGCATTTTTTCAGTACAGTATCCAGAATATGCAAAATAAGGCATCATTTGCATATTATTAAAATCAATTCCATAAAAAATTTTTTTCATGCCCTCTAATCCATATTTCATTCTTCTGTCTCCATTTCTTATAAATTATGAATCTTCTTGTCCTGACAATTTCAGTGACCTCTGAACCAGACTGACCTTTGACCAACTGTTCTTTCACTGTGTTTTAGTAAATACATGGCTCAGCGTATTTGTTTCCATATCTTTGATAAAGGTTCTATTACGATTCTGACGCAAGGCGACTAACTACCGTTCTGCATCGAAACCGCGCAAGGTCAGTTTGCGGAATGCAGTTCCAAGAAACTAAATCTAATACTCACAAAATAAAGGAGCAACGTAGATATACGGAAATTTTAATAGCATTGCACCGAGTTCAAATTATATTGGAATTTTGAGTGTCGATTTTAAAATCGTAAAGAAAAAAAAATGAACAAATACTAGAATTAATATGCACTTGATTTGAATATCTAGTTAGTCTATCGGTTGATAAAGGCTTGGTCTACATACGTAGCGAGTCTGTGGCGTAGGTCTTGCGAGCTTGTCCCATGCGGATGGCGTCGGCCAGGAGCTGTCGGCCGTTGTGGCTGTTCCAGACCTCCTCAAACTCCCGTTCTAGGATCTCCGCCCCCGGCTTGCGGCTCAGCCCGGTCTGGTCCAGGCTCATCTCGCACATGCTCAGATCGTCTTTGCCTGTCAAAATCAGATAGAAATACATTAACAAAAAGACAAACAAACGAAACTAAATCAGACAAACAACCAAACAAACATAAGACAAAACAAAAGAGACAAACAATCAAACAAACAAAAAACAGACAAACAAACCAACATAAAGGGACAAACAAACAAAACAAAATCAGACAAACAAACAAAATTAGTCAAACAAACAAAATAAGACAAAACAAAAAGAGACAAATCAATCAAACAAAAACAGACCAACAAAACACAAACACACAAACAAAAACAGACCAACAAAACACAAACAAACAAACAAACAAAAACAGACCAACAAAACACAAACAAACAAACAAAAACAGACAAACAAAACAAAATCAGACAAACAAAACAAAATCAACAAACAAACAATAGGGAGAAAAACACCATTTGTCAACGGGCCAATTACATGGAGCTGTTAAGCACACACAAAAAATTGCTTAGCGCAAAATGTCTTGCTCAATAAAACAAACCACCATTAAAAAACTCCACTTGAATTCATGGTCAGCAAACAACAGCCAAAGAACAATCACAAGTGATACACAACACATGAACATTTGGTTGTTAATCCTGTTTTTATTAAGACAGAAATTTAATGCTTAGACAATTTTTGTGCTAAGCAGGGCCGTGAAATTGGCCCCAGGTTTAGTGTCTGGCTTGAGTGCATCCATTATACTTCAAAATCTACTAAATCAAAAAGTCCATCATTTCCTCACCTAGCCAAAATGTGGACAAAGTTGTATGCTTATAATATGCAAACACAGATAATACCAAAAAGATTTATGACGTTTCGTTCACCCTACATTTATAGAAAAGTGAACAAAGAAAAATTTACTGGAGCGGGATTCGAACTGGCGACCTCCCGAATACCATACAGGCGCTCTACCAACTGAGCCACCCAACCATACGTTGGTGGTGACCCCAATAGTCAACCATCTTTGTTCGTTTGGCAGTCAGAAGCCATGAAACCACGCACACACTGCCATACCCCAAGGATCGTTTCAAGTTACCTGGGGCCAATTTCATAGAGCTGCTTAGCACAAAATATCGGCAAGTATGACATTTCTGCATTTAATAAAAAAAGGATTAACAACCAAATTTCCATGTGTTGTGTATCACTTGCAATTGTTCTTTGGCTGTTCTTTGCTGACCATGAATATCAAATTGAATGTCAATGGTGGTTTGTTTTATTGGGAAAGCCATTTTTGTGCTAAGCAATTTTTTGTGCTAAGCATCTCTATGAAATTGGCCCCTGGTTTGCAGAGAGATAATATAATTACCTCAAGGAAAATGGCAACAACCGTGAAACAAAACAAACAACGATAATTTTGATCGACCTCGACGGGATAAAGAAGATAATCTGAATAATCTCAAACATCCTCTACGTATCCACTCCGGGTTAAACTGACCCACTGACTATGTGACTAATACAGTGACTCAGTGATCTTTACCTTACCAAGTAAACAACAGAAACAGGAGTTCCAGTAAATACGAAACAATTAGGTGACGTCAGTGGTGAAAATGAAAAGAAAAACAGTTGGGAAGGAAACAGCAACAACAGCAATGAAAACGGCAATATCATTTCCTTGTTCCAATAATTTACGGATGGAGTCCCTCTTTGACTGAGAAATGAACGTGACACTGACAAAGACAATGGCGAAGACAAAGTCAATGACAAAGTCAATGACAATGAAAAAAGACAAAGGCAATGACAACAGTGGCGACAACAACAATAACAACAACAATGACAACAATGATGGCAATTGTGACAACAACAATGACAATAGCAATATGAAGAACAAGGACAACAATTGTGACAAAGAATAACCATGACAACAATAAAGACAACATTTTCAACAATGACAAAACAATGACAATTGTGACAAAGACAATAACCATGACAACAACAAAGACAACAACAACAAAGACAACATTAACAACAACAGTGACAGTAACAATAACAGCAGCAATATGACTAACAACAATAACAACTACAATGACAATGACAATGAAAATGACAATGATATCTGACCTGCAATCAATAGAAGGGGAGCCTTATCGGAGTGCACCTCCATCTGACGGGCGATCCACTGACCGTCAAAGTGGGCATACCAGACACTGCGCTTGCTCACCCCGGCGTTGCTCTCGGACGGACGAGCGAAGGCCACTCGGAAATAGCGCTGGACGTTGTTGGCGGCCGGCTGCCGGGTTATGGCCGGCGGGGCAGGTATGAGTGGAATTTGCATTTGAGCTGATGAACAAAAACATCATCATTGTGGTCAATTATACGTTCAAATTAAAAATCTTTCGTCGCTTCAAGACGGTTTTTCTAATAGTCATAAAGGAGTATTGTACACTTACTGCTTACCCTAGTCAATGTGCTTTTGTGTATTAAAAATACTTTCCATATTTTAGGATTAATACAAGTAATGAACAGTTACAAACTGTTCATCAACCAAAATAATGACCTGAAGTACATAAAATGCTTGGAGTTTAGAAGGGCCTGACATATCACGGATTGTGCCTTCCTATGTCAAGCATATCTAAGGAATCTTTGCCAAGTAGACACTGAATTTCTATTCAAGTGCTGCGTTTGGCGCTGGGTGATTGTAAGAATGGAAGTCTTCAGTTAACAGAGCTTAAGAAACTGAGCTTAGAGTCAACATCTTAGATAGCACTTGAATCAGGCAGCCCAGGGGCCAATTTCATAGAGCTGCTTAAGCGCTAAAATTTCCTTAAGCACCAAAAACCTTGGTTAATGAAAATCAGTATGCCAGCCAAATCTCCTCATGAATGTTATGCTCAGCAAACAATGGCCAAATACAAGCCAAAACCAGTAAACATCACGTGAACATTTGGTTGGTAATCCTGTTTGATAAAGGATGACCTTCCACGCTTAAGCAATGTTTCGTGCATAAGCAGCTCTTGGCCTCAGATATAGGGTATAGGGCTGAACGATTCGTGGCCAGGGTAGTTGATGGCATCACTGATGAGACATTCTTATGAATTTCTCGATCTTCTCTCTATCTACTCACAATTCTGGGCGATGGTCGGAGGTGCTCTTTCTTCCTTGGCAGCAGTCTGTTTCTTGTTCTTGGTCTTCCAGGCGTGGTAGACCTTCAGACGGCGATGAAACTCTTCCTTACAGGCTGCCAGCAGATCAACATCTAAACAGGAAATTACGAAGAGGATAATGAATTACGTCTTTTTCATGTTGGGAAAAATGTTTTAAAGCTAAAACCCAAATAATAAGCTTTATATTCCGGTATTCTGCCTAAAAACTGTTCCAGGATTTGGAGAGCTGGCCTTGTAACAAGGAGTAATCTCCTGAGACCAAACTGGCCCAACCAGCAAGCTAGAAATGATTAGTACCACTTGACTGACTGGCAAGTGGGCCTTCCAAACCCTTTCTCATTGACGTTAAGAGATCAATAAATGTAATATGTAATGCCATATTCGTTTTTGTCTACTTATGAAACCAAATTTGCTTTTTTTTTATCGTTAAAATTGGTCCACAAACAACGAAAATCTAGATTTTTGTGAATGCATGGAACTGCATGCACAACCACCTTGTAAGCTAAAAATAGATCCGGCTGTTGAAGTTACAAGGCCGTCTGGTCCAGAGACATTGGGCTCATGGGTTGGGATAGCTGCCTCAGAAGATTAACCAGATATAATATTACTGTTGGCAGATTCTAAGGTAAACAACCAAATCCTGGTTTGGTAAAGGCTGGAGTTTTTAGAGGAGAAATCTCCTTGTGACATGGTGTGGGGTGATTTTTGCAATGGCGGGGCAGGTGGGGTCAAAGGTTATTTCCATTCTTCGTACCTGTGGAGGTGTTGATGGTGTCGCGGAGCTCTGCGTACTTCCACTTGGACAGATCGTAACTGGGCTGCGGAGCAGCTGCGGACATTGCCGCAGTGACAACGGAAGCCATTTCCATCCTGAGAATAAACGACAACAGAAAAAAAAGTTTTATATATAACACTCTCTGATAAGGTTTTCACAAATTAAGAATCGAAATTGAAAAATCATTCATTTCACTTCAGAGTAATCGGAAAACAAATTCTAGCCTTAAAAAACCACTGATTTCCAGGGCCCAATTTCATGGAATCCGTTACGGCCTATTTTTGTGCTTACAGGCACTGCTTTGCGTGAAATCTATTTCATAGAATCCGAGAGCAAGACTTCCGGCGCTTAATCAGTTAGCGAAGAATTTCTAGGCTAAGCTTGATTTTTTTCTTCTGCTAACGCAATGCATATGCATTCTGCAGAAAGTCCTTGCCTACTGTTTAAAAGAAAACTCTCTCGTGAAGTAGGTAAGCGAAGAATTCTTGTTATACGGTTTTAAACAGATTCCATGAAATTGTGCCCAGAATACTCGGAAGGAATAATACAGATTTCAATTCTGTGGTTTTTCAAACAAAATTCTTCCTGAATGACAGAAACATTGGTGTTGATTTCTTTTCATGATTGGGGGGATGATTGGTGATTTTGTGTGCTATGCGAGGATATATATCCCCCATCCCCCCCGGCATCGACACCCATGGACAGAAACTACAATAAGAAACTACTCATTCAATAGGTCTTCTGAACTGTGAGCCCCGCTCGGCAAATGAGAGAATCCAGACCAGGGTCTGGTTTTCTTACCTGACTGGCTCTTCGACGGGCACGACCTGTGACTCGGACTCCTGAGCAAGCCGGAGAGCCAGCTCATGATCCCGACGTTCCTGCTCCAATTGGGCTTGCCTGAATAATCAACCACAGTAATACCACCAAATTATACATCAAAATGTACCATTAAACTACAGTAAAGGTAATAAAATAAACTGCTGCACACTGCTCATCAACCAAAATAATGACCTGAAATAGATTAAATGCTTGGAGTTAGGAGGGCCTGACGTTTTAATCCTCGCAGGATCTGTCTCTAGCCTTTGAGAAAGATCCTGCTAGGATCGAAACACCTGGGTCCGATTCCACTAACGCTTTGCAATCATCGCTTAAGCCCAAATCCATCGCTAAATGGAAAATCTATGTCAACTACGTAGCAATTTTTCGTGTAGCGCTGGATTTGGGCTTTAGCGATGATTGTTTAATCGTTAGTGAAATCAGCCCCAGATCCTCCATTCAACTGATTATGAATCAGTCTAATTATAAAATATTTGATAATAGAAGGGATTTTGGATTGGAAATGTGTAAGTCTTTATTTTTTTTAAGGCCTATGTGTATTCTAGAAGAAAAGGACATAAGCAGCAAGCTTAGGAGTTTATCACGAAGCATGAATCTGGCTTCAGCCAATTTCACAGCCCTGCTTAGCACAAAAATTTGCTAACCATGTAGTATTTAGCACTGTGTGCATGCTTTCATGGCTTCTGACTGCCAAACAAACAAAGATAATTGACTATTAGGGACACCACCAACGTGAGGCTGGGTAGCTCAGTTGGTAGAGCGCCTGTACGGTATTCAGGAGGTCGCCGGTTCGAATCCCTAACCCAGTTGATTTTTCTTTGTTCACCTTTCAATGAAATTTCTGTCTTAATAAAAACATGATTAACAACCAAAATTCCTTGTGCTGTGTATCACATGTGATTGTTCTTTGGATGATGTTGTTTTTATATTGGGCAGGACATTTTGGTGCTAAGCAATTTTTTTGTGCTTAGCAGTTCTGTGAAATTGGCCCTTGATCGTTTACCTGCGCAACTCGGCCTGGAGTCTGGCTGTCTCTTCGGCCTGCTTCTTTTTGTCCAGCTCAAACTGACGTCGCTCCTCTTCGAGTCGCTTGCGCTCAGCCTCCAGGCGTTTCTGGAGGGAGGCTTCCTCCTCGATACGTTTCCGTTCTATTTCCTCTTTCCTAGATGCAAAGGGGGATCGAATTTAGACGATGAAACGAAAAACCAAATCTATTCTTAGTGGAATTTATTTTGACTTCTAACGTAAAAACATTGGTAAGGGTGACAGAGCAGCGGCAGGCTGCTCATACTTTGATTTGTCATGGAATAAAAACAAGCCTGTTAAATTTTCAGCTCAATTGATCATTAAAAACAGTGGAAAACCGTTGCAATTGTTACGCAAAATTGTGTGGAAATGCTGAGCTTCCTGGGTGATCTGGAGGACATTAAGATGACCCTGTTTACTCACTTCTTGCGGTCTTCTTCTTCCAGTTTGCTTTGAGGCTTGGTAGGAGGGTCATTGGAGGGTCATTGATATTGGAGTGTCAACCAATGAGACCTTAGAGGGAAGGGCATCAAAATGCTGAGGCTCCTAGGATTTCTGGAGGGATGAAGAATCTACTCACTTCTTGCGTTCTTCTTCTTCCAGTTTGCGCTTCCTCTCTCTTTCAGCTTCCTCCTCTTTGCGACGACGTTCCTCTTCCTCCCGTTTCTTCCTTTCCCTCTCCATCTCCTCCTGGATGTGGCGGAGGCGCTCCCGTTCCTTCTCCTCGGCCTGCTTCTTCTGCAGCAGGAGCTGGATCTGACGGCGGAGTTTCTCCGCCAGGATCAGGTGCGCATCCTCCATGTCGCGCCGCTTCATGATGGTAGTCTGTTAACCGGACATGAAAGATAATGTGAACGTGAAGATAAAGATCGAGGCTTGGCATTAACCCGTACTCGGTACTGAGTGTACTCGGAAAACTCGGTACTTGAATTTTGGTACACGATTTTTCCATATGTAATCCACAACACCACATTCAAAGTGCTGCAGTGCTGTAGTTGACGGTTTGCTGCAAATTTGGCTAGCTAAGAAGAACTACTACCCAGGGTGGGCGAAGAGGGCGTATAATAGCTCCCGCCCCAGACTGACCAAGAACTAGCACCACAGCGGATATACAAAGAGAGGTATGGAGAGATTTGAAATGCACCTCACCTTGATCTTGTGGACCAGGGCAGCAAGCTGCTTGCCCACTTCATCAGCCTGCTTCTTGCTGGTTGGGTCCTCGACACCCTTGGCTGTTAAAATGAAAGGCGACAGGAAGCGGTTTTCAGTGACGGAGTTTAAATGCAGCTGCGTTTTGATAAAACGTGGGTAGTAAGCGTTTCAGACATGGCATTGCCACCACCTTCTACATTTGTCTGCTTGTTTGCCTGTTCTGTCAGGTAGTTGCTCACCTCAGTGAGACATGGCATTGCCACAACCTTCTACATTTGTCTGCTTGTTTGCCTGTTCTGTCAGGTAGTTGCTCACCTCAGTGAGACATGGCATTGCCACCACCTTCTACATTCGTATGCTTGTTTGTCTGTTCTGTCAGGTGGTTGCTCACCTCAGTGAGACATGGTATTGCTACCACCTTCTACATTTGTCTGCTTGTTTGCCTGTTCTGTCAGGTGGTTGCTCACCTCAGTCAGACATGGCATAGCCACCACCTTCTACATTTGTTTGCTTGTTTGTCTGTTCTGTCGGGTGGTTGTTCACCTCAGTCAGACATGGCATTGCCACCACCTTCTATATTTGTCTGCTTGTTTGTCTGTTCTGTCAGGTGGTTGCTCACCTCAGTGAGACATGGTATTGCTACCACCTTCTACATTTGCCTGGAGCTTACCGATCTCGTTCATTTGTTGGAGTTCGGACTGGAGTTTCCGCACCTGCATCAGCACTTTGTACCTGGGACGGTGTTTCTTGACCACTAGGAACATGCGCACCATGCTCTGCATCTTGACCAGGGCATTTTGACGGTAGAGAATCTTGTTCTTCACTGTGTCAATGAGACAGATACTGTCAAAGTTAGTATAACTCCACAGCCGTAACGTTTCTGTGATATGGTGTCTACCACTCACAATATCAGAGCACCAAGGTTCGATCTGCATGTTAGATTATTCAAAACATTTCTGTGCATGTCAGGACTGGGGCAGGATTCGAACCCGCAACCCAAGAAATACTGTACAGGTGTTCTACCAACTGTTACGGTGCTGGATAGCTCAGTTGGTAGAGCACTGGTGCAGTATTCTGGGAGGTTGCAGGTTCGAATCTCGCTCCAATCTTTGTTCACTTTGTTCAATCCAGACAGCTTCCGTAGTGGTTATTTGTTGAGATTTGGTTACAAAGAGATGAAACACAGAAAATTGAGATTGGAAAAAAGGAAAATAGCCACCAGGGTTGGCAATAGCAACAGCGCCCTCAAGCATCTGATATTAGACAATTTAGAAAAAGAGAAATTGTTATTTGATGAGATTTGATTACAGAGAGAATAAATACAGAAAACAACAACAAGAAAACTGAGACTGGAAAGTAGGAAAATGGCCGCCAAGGCTGTAAACAGCGCCCCTAAGCATCTGACATTAGCCAATTAGAGAAACATGGGGCCCTTTTCCAAACCTCGGCTCCGGCTCACCCGCAGGCTCAAGCTCAGGCTCAAGATCAGGCTCTGGCTTCATTTCGTGAATCCATTCTAAAATAGCGGGTATCAAAATGGATGTACTCTTGTGGCTACGGTTAGGAAGTAGATACTCTAATTTGAACAAGAAAACAGAGATTCAGCTTCAACGAAAAGCCACAATCAATATTTTCAGCATATGGATGACAGAGCCAGAGCCGGAGCCGGAGCTGGAGCCTGAGCCAAGGTTTGAAAAGGGGTCTGGGTCTTACATTTGATGGCCATGAGGGTACCCCACTGGGCTTTCTTCCAGCGAGTACATATCAGCCAGCGTCGGACCTTCTTGATCAGCTCCCGTAAGGTGTCCGGATCGCCCTTCATCATCTTGTCAAACTCGGCAAACTTCCCCGGCCTGAAGAAGACTTTGGTCAGGCCAAACTTGTAGTCCCGGTCGTCAAGACCCAGTGCGTGGAAGAGGGCCTGAAAATCAAGGATATATGAAAATCAAACAATATCTTAATTTTATTTTTGATAAACTAGAACCAGATCAATATAAATTGAGCAAAATTGTATAACAAAATTCAAAACGTTGCACACAAAATTAATTTACTGGAGACTGAAGTATATCGGGGTCTTTCTGAAATTTTGAGGTCCAAAACTTATTAACTTCAGGCCTCCTACAAAACTTAAACTTGTAACTTGGCACGAGACAGCATTGAAATCAACTGACAAATAGCGCTTATCAATTTGGCAGCATCAAATGCTTCTAAGAAAACAATTCTACTAGAATGGAGAATGAACAACATCAAGATGGCAAACAAAAACAAACAAAGACAAACCAACAAAAACAAACAAAAACAATAATAAACAATAATATAAAAAAATAATAAATTAAAAAAACCAACAAAAAACAAATAACAATTAAAAACAAACAAAAAACTAACAAAAACAAACAAAAAACAAACAAAAAACAATTAAAACAAACACAAACAGAAACAGGACAAGACCCACTGACGATTACCATATTTACCATATTTAGCATTGGCTTACCTTGCAGAAGAGTCGGGGATCCAGACGAACCAGCTCTGGTGGCATATAGCCTTTGTACATATCATAGAGGTCGGAAAATTGTGTACGAGAAGGGAAACCCCCTTGCATGAGATCCAGTACACTCACCATACCTGCACAACAACATTAAACAACACTAGTTAGCTATTAGGTACAAAAATCTCACAGAAAAGCAGTGAAAATCTAAATCTGTTACCATTACTGAAACGTATGCAGGTAGAACATAAAGGTAACTTCATACTTTGGTTTATGCCACAGAAATGCAGATTTATGGGCAACAATATCAAGACAGGTACAGTAACAGTCATCTGTGAAATTTCCAGTCCCATACGGTACCCACTTTTTGAGAAAACAGTGAAAAACGCCTATGGTATTTTCAAATCTATTCACAGGAGTTTTGATCTTCCTGAGTAGCTTAAGCTATGTTAGACTAAGGGCCAATTTCACAGAGCTGCTGTAAAGCACAAAATTTGCTTAACCATGAAAAGTCTTTCTAGATCAAACAGGATTACCAACAACATTTTCATGTGATGTTTACTGCTTTTGACTTGTATTCAGCCATAGTTTGCTGAGCATAAACATTCACAAGTAGTTTTGGCTGGCTGGTTTTTATTGACCAAGGTGTTTGGTGCTTAAGCAGCTCTATGAAATTGGTCACTGCCTTGTGAATTGACTTGTTACGACTTGTGACAACTTTGACAACTCGGCTATTAGATATAAATTATAGATGGATAACGGAGTCCAAAACAGCAGAACAGCGAAGACTGTCCCGGAATGACCAAACAGGAAGCCCAAACAATGCCTAGACTCCACCCAATCAAAAGCCGTATCAGATAAGGCGGATTTATGAGACAACGGCTCAGGCTCCGGCTCTGGCATCCATATGCTGGAAATATAGGTTGTGGTTTTTCATTTAAGCTGGAGCTCCGTTTTCCTAAAGCTTCAAAATCACAGAATCTACTTCCGAACCGCAGCCAAAAGCCTCTATTTCTATACAATTAATTTCTTATAGAATGGATTCACAAAATGTTGCCTTTGCCTTTGCCTTTGCCTTTGCCTGAGCCTTTGCCTTTGCCTTTGCCTTTGCCTTTGCCTGAGCCTGAGCCTGAGCCTGAGCCTGAGCCTGAGCCTGAGCCTGAGCCTGAGCCTGAGCCTGAGCCTGAGCATGAGCATGAGCATGAGCATGAGCATGAGCATGAGCATGAGCATGAGCATGAGCATGAGCATGAGCATGAGCATGAGCATGAGCATGAGCATGAGCATGAGCATGATTTTTGTTTCGCTCTCACCTGAGCACTGCAGCTGGCTGAGGATCTGTCCGCCCTCAAAGAGATCCTGTACCATCTTGCCGTTTGGCTTGATGCAACGGATGAAAGCAGAGCCCGTGTTCTCAAGCTTGTCCATCAGTAGACCTAGTTGAGTCTGATTGAGGAGACACAGAGAAAAAACATCAAATTGAGAGCTTTCCTTGGATGTTTCATGGAAGGATCATGTCAGACACATTGATCTTTATGCAGGATTGCTCAAACTGTCTGATAAACTACGAACCAGAAGGTTGATATTAGCAGGACATAACATTCATCATCCAGAACTACTGGCAAGTAAATTCCTTTGGGAACCACGACAAGGAACAAGAAAATGTGGTACAAAGCAAACAAACTACAATTGTTTGGCCTAACTGCAATTGTTAGGCCAAATTGAGTGGGAATAGCTGTCTAAATTTGTATCTTGCCAAGATCAAAAATGTTTTGGTCTTTGGTTTTACTCTTTCCTGAATAAATACAGCATTTCAGGCAGGAAAAAATGTTCACAGTATGTTTCTACCAACAGTCTTTATTCCCTGTAAGTTTTACGTAAATCTGTGAACATTTCTGTTTTGGTTTGTTAACCAAGTTGTACATGGACTTTGTCTTGATTCTGTTGATGACCTACCTTGAATTTCATGCCGATACTCTCAAAGGCCAGCTTAGAGATGAATGGCAGGGCTGGTGGGCCGGGGAAGAGCCCCTTGACGTATTCCTCTTTGCTCTCCTGGACCAGATGCTCTAAGGAGGAGTGCAGGGCGTCGTTGTTCTTCTCGATAAACTCGCTCTGGGAGGCGGGGGGAAAGAAATTCAAGATGACGATAAATTTGCATAGTGTGTGAGATTCACAATACGAATGCCACCATTCATTTGATGGGCTAGAGAATTGTATTTTTGCATTGTTTATCAGTTAACTACAGACTGATGCAAACCAGGGGTTGATTTCACAAAGCCTTACGATCGATCGTAACTTGAGTTACGAAGGATAACCCATCATATCCTACGTAGGACTGCTGTGCATCATAAGTCCTACAATTGATAGTATTCAACCACTGCCCAAGCCAATTATACAGGTTAACGTGTAGTATGTGTACATTAAGTAGTCTGTAATGTATTCATGAAAATTTTGCTTACTGCGCTGACAAAAACAGTCTGAACAAAAATTGCTTGGAGTTAGGACTCAGGAGGGCCCAACGTTTCTTTGAGTTTCTTTGAGAAAGATCCTGCTAAGATCAAAACGTAAGGCCCTCCTAACTCTAAGCCGGCTCTGTTCTACACCTACCGTTTGGTAGCACACAGCGCCGGCAAAATGCCGGATCAGGAAGCCCTCGTCATCCCGTAGGTTACGATGGCTTGTCAGTTTGGACTTCCTTGGAATCTGGAAGATATAATCAATAGGAATCCTCATAGCAAAAATGAAAATAACAACAGAAGGTCGTGGGTTCGAATCCCACCTGAGCCAGTGCATGTTTGTTTTTTCATGTGCACTCTAAAGCACTGAGACTGCAGTGAAATACATGTGAAGGGCAAGGAATATAGAAGCCCCAATACCCTGGGCAAAGCCCAAGCCTGGCCTGGCTTCATGATCAATGTGGCCTCAATTTGATCAGGTTCAGTGCCAGCTATGATCCAGGACACAGCAGGGGCTTGAAGTTGATGGCTCTGTGCCAGAGGCTCAAGAGACTAAGCAGGCTTTCCAGTGGTGAGGCCCAACCAATATCAAAGCTGCATTCCTAAACCCTACCTCAAAGTCATCTCTTTTAAACCAACATTTTACATCCAAAGCAAAATCATCCTTTCACGACATGAAGATTCTTTCTACAGATAGGTGTTTGGGAAGCTAGTCGATACTGAAAATGTCTCCGTAAGGTCTGACGTCTCATTTTTTTTGGAGGGTTTGGGTGACTCACCTCTAGACGGAAGTGGTTCTTGTGCTTCTGATGCACGGTGTGGGTGAAGTTGTTGGGACTGGCCCTGGGAAGCTTACTCTCTTCGTCCAGAAGTTCAAGGATGCCGGAGGGCCTGCCCTCAATCAGATCTACGAAGAGAAAAAAAAAAAACAATCCAGAAGACGTTAAGATTTCACGGCTTTGCTAATCACAGAATTACCGAAGGGGGCAGCATGAAGGTAAGGGAACACCTCTCTTAAATGTAGCTTCATACTTTGGTTTTTGCTAAAAGGTATTTTCAAATCTATTCACAGGAGTATTGATCTCCCTGAGATCAAAACTGGTTTGGGTCTTTTGTTGTACTCTTTTCTGGATAAATACAGCATTTCAGGCAGAAAAAAGTGTAATGGCATGTTTCTACCATCACCATCTTTATACTCTGTAAGTTATAAGTAAATCTGAAGATTTCTGTTTTGGTACGCTACCAAAGTATGATGTTACCTTTAAAGGTAGTATCATACTTTGGTATAAAGAATTTACGTATAACTTTCAGGGTATGAAGATGATGCTGGTAGAAACCTACCGTTAAAATGTTTCCGCCTGAAATGGTGTGTTTATCCAGAAATGAGTAAAACGACGACCGAAAATCTTTTTGATCTTTTAAAAAATTAAAAATAAAAGAGAAAAGACTTAAGAAATACTGTGGCTGTCTTTCACTGTTTTCTAAAAAAGCGGGCACCGTATGGGACTGAAATATTCACAGATGACTGTTACTGTATTTTCCTTGATATTTTTGCCCATGAATCTGTATTCCTTTGACAAAAACCAAAGTATGATAGTGCCTTTAACTGCGAGCTGGATACTGGACTTACCGATAGCATCTTGGTTATCGACATACTGCACAGTGTTGACTCCTAGTCCTTCCTTCTGATACAGTTCTTGCTCCTAACAGACAAAAAGGATATATGAGTGATAAACTGCTGCAAACTGCTCATCTACCAAAATAATGACCCGAAATAATATAAAAATGCTTGGAGGGCCTGATGTTTTGATCTTAGCAGGATCTTTCTCAAAGGCTACATGACATTAGGACAAAAACATGGGAGAAGGGACACATGCACAAATGGATGAGAGGATCAAAATGTATGTATGAACATCGGGGGCCAATTCCATAGAGCTGCTTAAGCAAAAAGATTGCTTTTAAGCGTGAAAAGTCTTCATTGATCAAACAGGATTACCAACCAAACTTTCATGTGATGTTTACTGCTTTTGACTTGTATTCGGCAATTGTTTGCTGAGCATAACATTCACAAGGAGTTTTGGCTGGCATAAGTGATTTCATTTACCAAGGTGTTTGATACTTAAGCAAATTTTGGTGCTTAAGCAGCTCTATGAAATTGGCCCCTTCAGACCTAAAATCCTTCTCTTGTTAAAACCCTGACCTTCACTACGATAGAGCTGCTTCAAATCAATAAAGCCTGTTTTCTGGATACTGTCAATCAGGTTTAGTGTCAACTATGATCCAGGACACAACAGGGGCTTGAAGTTGATAGTTCAAGGCTGGGGATTATAGAAGCCAAAGACCCCAGACAAAGCCCGGGCCTGGCCTGGGCTTTTCATTGGCTTGGCCCGACCAGAATGAAAGTTTCTTACCTCTTTCAGCACCCGTTTGTTGAAGAACTGCTGGAGTTTCTCGTTGCAGTAGTTGATGCAGAACTGCTCGTAGCTGTTGAGAGTGAAAAACTCGAAGCCGGCAATGTCCAGGACTCCGATGTAAGAGGCAGAACTCTTGAAGGGGAAACACTCGTTGATGCGCTGGACGATACGATCAAAGAGCCGTGAGTAGATGGCCTTGGCCAAGGCATCGCGGGCATTGCCAGCCTGCTCGACATTCAGCGGCACCCTGATGAAGACAATGACGAAAATCATATTGACACAAAGTTACGGCAGACTTTTGAGACATTGGGGGCAGCAGACTAAAGCCTCTTTTTGCTATCTCTGAGTATGCGTGTGCAATTGTGAGCATGTGCGTGTTGTTGTGCGCGTGCGTGCATGCATGCGCGTGTGTGTGTGCACGTGCGCTATCAACTTGAAGACCCAGCTCCAAAGTCTCCCATTACTTTCGTTTCATCTTTTTCTAAAACTGAGTTTTAAAGGTAATATCATACTTTGGTTTTTATCAAAGAAATACAGATTCATGGGCAAAAATATCAAGACAGATACAATAACAATCATTCGTGAATATTTCAGTCCCTGATGGTGCCCACTTTTTGAGAAAACAGTGAAAAACAGCCACAGTATTTCTTAAGTCTTTTCTCTTTTATTTTTGATCTTTTAAAAGATTTTAGATTTTGTTTTACTAATTTCTGGATAAATACAGCATTTCAGGCGGACAAATTTTTAACGGTATGTTTCCACCATCAACATCTTCACTACCCTGTAAGTTATACATAAATCTGTGAACATTTCTTTTTGGTTTCTTACCAAAGTATGATACTACTTTTAATGAGAGTTCCCTGGTGCCCACTCCCCAGACACACAAATCTCTCCTTAATGAGTTCCACGGTAACCCCACCCGCTAAATATACAAATAATTAGTCTTGTTTCACCCTCTTCCTCACTTAATGAGGTGCACGCCCCCTAAACACACAAATCTCAATTTTTAATGAGTTCCCTGGTGCCCTCCCCTTAATACACAAATCATTTTAGTCTGGTTTCGTCATCCTGGTTTTAAAACTAAATCTTCATCACTTAAAGGTGCAGTACAGGATTGGTAACATACCCAAACAGAAATGTTCACAGATTTACGTATAACTTTCAGGGTATGAAGATGGTGCTGGTAGAAACATACCCTTAAAATATTTCCACCTCATGGTGTATTTATCCAAAAATTTGTAAAAATATGACCGAAAACAGTTTTGATCTCGGGGTAAGATCAAAACCATTTTTTATGTTTTATAAGAAAAATTGAGTCGGGTCTTCACTATTTTCTCGTGACTCAGATGTCCGATTGAGCTCAAATTTTCACAGGTTTATTATTTCATGTACATGTTTGATCAGACAAAGTATGAGTGCTGTTCTCCGACCTTTACCAATCATGTATTATACCCTTAATGAGAGTTCCCTGGTACCCATAGACTTGGGGCCAAGTCTTTCTTAATCCGCACGGTGATTGTCTCTTTTTTTCCCGCAACTCTCGCGAAACCGCGCGAGACTCATGGCTACGGCGAGAGTTCAGCTCTCGGCCCGGGACCGCTCAAAAAGAAAGACTTGGGAAACCTGTTTTAGACGCGTATTCATTTATTCACGTATGGGCGTGCTTTGCATTACGGTTGCCGTAGAGACGGCCGTTAAGACGAGTCCATTTTATTTGAGGGTGTACACAATTTCAAATAAGGCAGCAGTGGTGTACTTACTACTTACATTGGACAGCATTTTCAAATTATGGTTTTTGTTCAATTACTTCATAAGTTGAATGATTTAATAAATCATTTTGTATTAAGCTGGAACTGAATCTATTAGTTTAACATACGTGCATTAGTTCATGGAAATGAAAAATACCTACGGTAAATGTCAAAACTAATTTTTTTAGCAAGTGTGTAGGTTAACATGTACCTGATGTACGTAGGTCTACACTATAGCTACAGTTAGTAAGACCATGGAGGAAGGAATAGTCTATTCCTTCCTCCATGGTAAGACGGACTTAAAAGATATTCCTATTATGCACAAAGAAGATAAAAACAACGCAACAAACATGCACATATTAATTTCACGACCCACGAGTTAAAAGTCTCATTATCAAGGTCATACTGCAGCTATATACATGTAGCTAGATACGGGCGACGGCTGTGGTTGTGTATTCAACGTGAATCAGCCCTGTGTACACGTGCAGGATGTAGCTTAGGCCTACATAATGAATATTCATATATTTAATACAGATTGGCCAATCAGACGCGTCCGTACGATTTCGGCTAAAGAGCCATAGGCCGTGTACAAAGTGAAAACAGGTTTCCCAAGTCTTTCTTTTTAAGCGGTCCCGGGCCGAGAGCTGAGCTCTCGCTGTAGCCATGAGTCTCGCGCGGTTTCGCGAGATAGTTGCCCTCCCCTACATAGACAAATCATTAGTCTGGTTTCGCCCTCCTTGTTTTAAAACTGCCACTCCATCACTTAATGAGAGTTCCCTGGTGCCCATACACACAAATCTCCCTTACTTAATGAGCGTTCCCCGGTGTCCTCCTTTGGTCGTCTGCATGATACGGGTCGTCAGGCACTCTTGGAGGTCGTTAACAGGCAACGAGAACAGCTCTGCTGTGAATTTCAGGTCTTCCTGGGCTTCATCAGGGACAAAGCATCCACCTAGGTATCCAAGATAGTAGAGAGGTGTTAAAAAGCAGGATACCAGTTAAAATCTGGGGCCAATTTCACGGCCCTGCTTAGCACACAAATTTACATACCATGTAATTTCTGTCTTAATAAAAAAGGATTAATAACCAAATGTCCATGTGTTCTGCATCACTTGTGATTGTTCTTTGGCTGTTGTTCACTGAACGTGTATATGAGCTTCAGCTTCAGCAAAAAAACCTGTATTTTCTGCATATGGATGACGGACCTGAGGCCGATTTCATAAAGCTCAGCGACGTGTCGCAACTCGTTTTGCAACCCGTCGTAGCAGTGACGTGGCGCATAGATGCGATGAGTCCATAGAGTAAGGATGCGTCTTAACTCTGCGACGTGTCGTAAGTTTTATGAAATCGGCCCCCAGAGCCTGAGCCTGAGCCTAAGCCTCGTAAACACCCTATAATGATTCTAAGGCCGTGTCCCAAATCTCTGGCTGCGGCTGCAAATTACACACACACCTATGGCAGCCACTAGACAGTGACTGCAGCCGTTTCCATAGACTTGTGTGTTATTTGCAGTTGCAGCCACAGATTTGGGACGCAGCCTTACCTTGAGTTCCCTCAGACGATTGGAAGCCGACGTTCCCGAGATGCATCACCCCGGCAACCACGCGGAAGATGTTCATCTTCTCCGCGTCGTTCAGGCCGATCTTGACCATGGCCCTCTCCACATGGTCGTAGCCTTTGTAGTCATCCAGTGCGATGTCGTACAATCCTCCGTGTTTCTTGTACTGAAGGGAGGCAAGGAGAAGAATCAAGGATGAGCCGTTGCTTTCTCAAATATGACCAATGCACTTTAACCCTAACCTTGTGTACCTACCACACAAGACAAGAGCTACTTACCACACACTACTACAGTCTCCACAGCGGGACTTAACCCTAACCCTCTGCACCTACCACACAAGACAAGAGCAGATATTTTTCACTCCAATGCCACACTGCATGTTCTAGTCGCAGACTTTATATACATGTCAGACTTTTTTCTGAAACTTTTTTTTTAACACTGAAATTTTTTTCAAAAATTACACAAGATTGTATCACCGTTGGAAAGAGCTTGAAAAAAGCTTTCCAACGGTATGCAACACTTGGGGTGCTATCTTCCTCTGTCTGTTGAAACCTGAGACAATTCAGGAGAATTTGAATGGGATACTTGTATGCTGGATAAAAGTACAGCTATAGTTGGTCAAAAACAAATGCGCTGGGGCCAATTTCATAGAGCTGCTTAAGCACCAAAATTTGCTTAAGCACCAAAAACTTTGGTGAGTAAAATCAGTATGCCAGACAAAACTCCTTGTGAATGTTTTTCTCAGCAAACAATGGCCAAATACAAGTCAAAAGCAGTTAACATCGCCTGAAAATTTGGTTGGCAATCCTGTTTGATCAAGGAAGACTTTTCATGCTTAATAAGCACATTTTGTACTTAAGCAGCTCTATGACAATGGCCCCGGGGCTTTAGGGGTTCGCCTTTTGCTACGAAGCTTAAAGACCAGTCTGTAGTCCAAATCGAACAAAATGATTATAGACACTTTGTCAGGGACTTCATGCAAACTTCATACAAGTGCAGGGGTATGCAATGGATCACCATCAACATAGTGCATTGAAGATCCGTCCAAAGAACATGCCGCAGAAGCACAAAGGCATCACAATGTAAAAGACAAAACTTGGTCAAGTAATAGTCAATGTCTTCTGGTGATATGAAGTTGAAATTGAATGACATTGAGGGAGGAAAGCATTTCATACATGTACTACACAGGGTTAAAGTGAAAACGGTCGATCTCTCTGGTGTTTAGAGGTCACTCGTGTCACATTAATCTGAAACCAAACTTTCCTTTAGGTGACAAAAATCATGCAGTGAGTTATACACCTGCTCGAGGTCAAGCTAAATCAGATGTGGTTGAGATAGACCGTTCTGGGGTCAACTTCACGAAGCCCTGCGATCAATTGTAACTCGAGTTACGAAGGATAACCCGTCGCAGATGACCTTTCCCACGTAGGGCTTCAATGCATCAAAAGTCCTACGATTGATAGCAAGTTATGAAGAGTTTGTTGAAATCGACCCCAGATATCTTAAAGGGCGGCTGCAGTGCTTTTTTCAGTCAGATTATTTTATTGCCTTCATACAGAGAATATACTGACAAATAATGAATGGCAAGTCTTATTTTGGTTTCAAACCAGCATTTGGTTTTCCTTTGAATGGCTTTGTAAAACGGGGGATTTTCACGCATACTCATGTAGGGAACCAACAGCCATAATATAATGAAAAAACATAAGAAATGAAGAGGCAAACTTTACCTACAGAAATGGTTTGGTAAAAAAATTACACCACCAGTTGAGTGAAAGGAACATATTTGCCAAAATAAAACCATTGAGGATGAAAAGGTCTGTCAGAAAACCTATAAAACAACTGCAACTTTTTGTGCACAAATCAATTGGGTTTAATACTGCTCTCAGTTCCCCAGATGACATCACAGTTTTGCTCATGAATAAAGAAATGCTAATTAGCATACAAACCAAAAAACCTGTTTTTAACCCTAGAATTAGTGTGAGGAAGTGGGTAAAATTACAATCCCCATGTACAGTTTTTTTATTGGCACATGTTCAAGCCATAATATTCCCATTGCAGAGACCCTTTATTAAAGGCCCGTTTGTAAACAGGTCTACGTTGTCTAGACCGTCCCTCCTCACCGGTCTTAGTTTTCAAAGATAGACCATTGTTAGCACCTAAAAGAGACTATTGTAGACCGTTCAGACACAAGTAGGTAGACCCTTTTTGGTTTAAACTGAAAATAGACCACTTTTAGTACTGTGGTCTGTGTCTGACTGTCTGAATACCCCCATATAAAAAGAAACTTCCGTTGATTTTGATGCTGCATCTTAAGCTGCATTTTGATACCATACTTAATGCCAAGGACCCAACACTGTTCAATACACACGCCAATGTTTGTCAAAAGGTACAAAACCAAAAGTTGCACTTTTTACTTTAGGTATACAGTGTGCACCTAGCTGTGCGTAACCCATTGTCGACCCAAACAATATCGCCCATGCAATGTAGCGCATGGTAAGTTCAAACTGTATACCTAAAAGTGCAACTTTTGGTTCTGTACCTTTTGACAAACAATGCTGTGTGCATTGAACAGTGTTGAGTCCTTGGCATCAAGCAGGGTATCAAAGATGTGCTCTAAACCGATTAGATTTAGAGGGGTCGGGCGTCAAAATCAACGGAAATTTCTTTTTGTGCACCCTTTACTTTCAATACCGGTTTATACGAATAGGTTTGACTAAAATGCATGCGAAATACAGTGAACAGTGCAGACGCACTAAGATATACTGTGTAAAGAGACACCCACATATACACAATGTCTACATTAAGAAACTATTCCTTACCAGATAAAAGCGAGGAGACAAGATCGTAAAACAGACAAGATGAAAGCGTCAAGATAAAGATTTAGTGGAGGGAAAATTTACCCAGGAAGTAAAGTATCAAGCCTCAAACATGACAGAAAGATGGAAAAAGAATGTGACTTGAGAAATGAGCAGGAACTAGAAAAACAAATCATAGGGCGTTCACGAAACGGAGACCACGGGCCTTTACGAAACCTGGCTTGAGGCTAGGCTTGGTACTTCTTTCGCTACCGCCATTTGAGGTCCACAAAACAAAATGAATGGATTGGGCCACACGACGAAGCCGAAGAAAGGCTCCAGCTTTGCCATGCATCTCAAGCCCTTCATTTCATTGAGGACACAAAATGGCAGTAGCAAAATAAATCCCAAGCCTAGCCTCAAGCCTTATTTCGTAAAGGTCCTAAGGCTCTGTCTCAGGCTCCGGCTCCATTTTCATAAATCCATTCTGAAATAATGGGTATCGAAATAGAGGCTTTTGGCTGCAGTTCGGAAGTAGATTCTCAGGTTTGAAAAGGAAAATGAGCTTCGGCTTCAAAACCACAACATATATTTCCAGCATATGTATGTTAGAGCCAGAGCCGGAGCCGGCTCCGGCTCCGGCTCCGGCTTGTGCACGACCCTATGGGAAAGTCTCCCTAAGGTCCCATCCTCGGTTATTATCATTATCATTATCATTATCATTATTAAAGCCTATTATTATTATTTATTCGGCCAGAATCACACACCAAAGGAGAATAGTAAACTTTGCTTACTAAAATGGCCGCCTGTGTGTACTTCATCTGGCTGCATGTGATTTTAAAAGAGTACGCTATCTTGCGCAACTACAGGATCTTTGCTTTAAATTTCCTTTGATGTAGGTCAACGAATTTTGGAAGGTCGGCTAGAAATACAAAACTTGGTCGCCATGATTACTTACCAATTTGCTCTTTCTGTCGTCCGGAAGGTTTTTGTGGGTCTCCTTGCTAGTGAAGTACAAAGTGTTGCCGTTCTTTAGGTACTAAGGAAAAAATACAAACAGAAGCAAGGAGAGCGTGAGGTCCAATTCTGTTATTAAAATGATGGTGGTGGAGGGGTTAACAAATGAATTACTAATGAATATTTACTATCTCATAAATATCCCGATTGGTCAATTCACCATCACATGATATATTTGCTGATCACCAGCGAGTAAGCCAGGGAATCTCCGAAGGAACTGTTACACATGTAACATCTCACTGCACATCTATCCTAGTTTGCAGTGCACGGTGTTGGACCACTTGCATACCCAACACCTTGGGAGCTAGAATCGACTGTCAAACCATGTGATATTTGTATACTAATGTCAACAGGTTTGAATATAAATAGCTGTATCCTCTTCGAATGATCCCCCATGTACTGTTTCTCATGTTGCAGTATATTGCTAATGCTGCGCATATCTTAAATGATCCTTGGGATATAGCGGTATGTGAGTCGTTTCATGGCTTCTGACTACCAAACGAACAAAGATAATTGACTATTAGGGTCACCACCAACATTGGGCTGGATAGCTCAGTTGGTATTGAGCGCCGGTACGGTGTTCCGGAGGTCGCTGGTTCGAATCTCACTCCAGTCAATTTTTCTTTGTTCACTTTTTGATGACTTGAATATAATGCACTCCCTTGATGAGCCACACAACTCAAAGAGCACCGTAGCATGGTCTGTGACTTTGTGTGTCTGGTGAGGCTATAGGAACAGCCCAGTCGGACGAACCAATGCATTTGTGAAATCTTACCTGGTATTGATCTGGCGTCTTAATGCCTAGCTGTTTGCGAACGTTGTCTGGCGCCCCCGCGCACAGGTAGTAGAAGATGTGATAATTGCGCTCTTCACCGTTCTGCCAGATAACGCGAGGCTTCTCCAAGAGGTAATGAGATACGTAACCGCCGACAACACCATTCTGCGACAAAATAATCGTCAATTTCACATTTTTATGTACCATTACTACATTGTTGACTAATAATGAATAGCACAGCTGAATAGGGGCGATTTCAAATAGTGCGCCACCAAGAGTTTACAACGCGTTGGCCAATCACAGTGTATGGATTTTTAATACCGACCTTTTCCAGACGTGCTTTGGGTCGACATATTCCGTGAGTTGTGATTGGCCAACGCATTGCAAACTCTTGGTGGCGCTTTATTTGGAATACGGGCGTTTCACAATAATTTCATAATAGTGCGCCACCATGAGTTTGCAACGCCTTGGCAATTTTGTACATCTTTCCACATGCGCTGTTTGTCAACAAAATTAATTCCGGGAATTGTGATTGGCCAACGCGTTGCAAACTCATGGTGGCGCACTATTGTGAATCGCCCGTATTGTCCTGTATTGGACCAGGACTTGAATAGGAAAATGTGTTGTGGAGGGCAGCGTGAGGCAAATTAAGGAGTAAACTGGTTAAAGGTACTATCATACTTTGGTAACATACCAAAACAGATATCTTCACAGATTTACCTATAACTTACAGTGTACAAAGATGGTGATGGTAGAATCATACCGTTAAAATTTATTTGCCTGAAATGCTGTATTTATCCAGAAAAGAGTACAACGAAAGACAAAAAAAAAAGTTTTGATATCAAGGTGAGATAAAAACTCAAAAAATAGATTTGAGTATACCGTGTGCATTTTTTCACTGTTTTCTCAAAAAGTGGGCACCGTACGGGACTGGAAATTTCACAGATGACTGTTACTGTATCTTTTTTGAATTTTTGCCCATGAATCTGAATTTCTTTGACAAAAAGCAAAGCGCATGTATGAAGTTACCTTTAAGCAGTACCAAGTGCTTTACTGGATACTGTGTTAAAGCAAAACGTGAATTGTTCCGCAGTAATAGTATCACTGTATTTTTCTCGGTTTTTGTTGATGTTTTTCAACAGATTTGTGATATTAATCACCATTATTTAACTTACAGTGTACATGCGGTTCAAAAAAAGTGCAGGCAAACTGAATCCGTTTGCTTGATCAAAATTGAATTGATAATGGGAGATAACAGGACCAAAAATAAATCACCTAGTTTAAAGTGTTTCATGATGGTTATCGTGATAAGGGGAAAATATGCAGTGTAGGTCAACACTGTGTGTGGGTATGTGTGTGTGTGTATGAGACCAAGTCCATTGCAAGGACAAAGATCGGGGCGGGGAGGACGTTTCAACAGTGGACATTGAAAAATAAGCTTGAATCGGGTAGGGAGCATGAGTTGAGTCCCTGAACCCCTTCTATACCAAACTCTCTAGCCAAATGACACCCCAGCCAAACCTTCCCTAACATCCCTCCTTAAAGGTAGTATCATACTTTTTATCAAAGAAATACAGATTCATGGGCAAAAATATCAAGGAAGATACAGTAACAGTCATCTGTGAAAATTCCAGTCCCACACGTTGCTCACTTTTTGAGAAAACAGTGAAAAACAGCCACAGTATTTCTTAAGTCTTTTCTCTTTTATTTCTGATCTTTTAAAAGATCAAAAAGATTTTTGGTCGTTGTTTTACTAATTTCTGGATAAATACACCATTTCAGGCGGAAAAATTTTAACAGTTGGTTTCTACTAGCATCATCTTCATACCCTAAAAGTTATACGTAAATCTGGGAACATTTCTGTTTTGGTCTCTTACCAAAGTATGATACTATGTACTTCTATCCATCCCATTAAGAATACATGTAATATAAACAACAGAGCACATTCATAGTGTCAGTATCTGACATGCCATTCAAAGGCGCGTATCATTATCCCAGGTCATTGGGCTATGGGCCTGTTTGTGTCGTGCACGAGATGGCATTCCCATCACTCACCTTGTCGCCAAAGTGCATCTCCACAAACTTGCCAAAGCGACTGCTGTTGTTATTCCTCATGGTCTTGGCATTACCGAATGCCTCCAAAAGAGGGTTGGCTTCCACAATACGCTGCTCGATGGTGCCGGCTCCTTGTCCATGACTCTCAGTGAGGTACCTATTGCGTTGACAACAATCGACAGTCGCAATTATCAAAACCATAATCAGTTTAATCTTGATATTTACCTAATTATACCACATGGTACCTCGCGATAACGTAAGTTATCTCACGGTGCCTCAAGATACCCCCATGATACCTCAAGGTACATCACGATACCTCAAGGTACCTCATGATATCTCACAGAACCTCAGGATACCTGAAGGTATCTCACGATGCCTTAAAGTATCTCACTGTACCTCATGATACCTCACGGTACATCATGATAACTAATGATATCTAATGATACCTAATGATACCTCGTGATACCTCACGATACCTCACGATGCCTCATGATACCTCACGATACCCCATGATACCTCGTGATACCTCAAGATACCTTACGGTACCACATCACGATACCTTATGATACCTCATGATATCTAATGATACCTCGTGATACCTCACTGTACCCTATGATACCTCATGATACCTCATGATACCTCATGATACCTCAAGGTACCTAATGATACCTCACGGTACCACCTCACGATACCTCACAGTACCTCACTGTACCTCATGATACCTCATAATATCTAATGATACCTAATGATACCTAATGATACCTTGTGATACCTCACAATACCTCACGATACCTCATGACACCTCACAATACCTCACGGTACCTCACCATACCCTGTGATACCTCACCAAAAAATCCTCAGCAGGTCTAGTAACTTACCTCAAAATGTATTTGGTAGACTCCGTCTTGCCAGCACCAGACTCTCCGCTCACTACGATGGACTGGCTAAGTTTGGTCACTTTCATGTCACGGAAGGCCTTGTCAGCTGCATTGCATATGACATACCACCATACATAAATGAAAATAAACCTCTATTTCAAGAAAGATTTGAGGCTTTGCATGGTGACAATTGGTATGTGGATCGGTTTGCAGAAACACCATGTAAGAATCGTACTTTCGCACTTCTGCTTCGTTCCCACTTCTCGTAAGGTCTCAACGTTTCAACTAGCTGCCTTTACCAATCTTGTGCTGTTTTAGCAGCAAAAACTGCTTCCCTGTGTGTCAATACAGTATAAAAATATCACGTTGTTTGAGGGTGGACAGTCGATTCTAGCTCCCGAGGTGTTGAAAGTTGACAAACTATAGTTCCATCGGCTTCGCCCCGGGAACTAGTTTGTCAACTTCCAACACCGAGGGAAGCTAGAATCGACTGTCCACCTGAAAAAAACCATGTGATATTTGTTTTACTATACCTCATAAATATTCACAATTTTGTCGAGATTGGTATTAGTAAGTGCAGCAAAATGTTTGTTTGTGTTCATGAGCCTCCTGTGGGTCAAGGTACACGCACGCGCGCTGCAAACTTTTCCTAGGATGCGCAGTGAGATGTTCCATGCGCAGTGAGAAGATGCATGTGTCCTTCGGAGATTCCCTGGCCTACTCGCTGGTGATCAGCAAATATATCCATATCCAAAATTATCACATTATCACATGCTACAGAGATATCGAAAAGGGCAATAGCGTTCCGCACTAATGACGTCACACCATGCATGCACGCGCACACATACCCCCACTCACCACACGTTTGCATGGCCGGTTGCAATGTTTGTCTGAGGTTCGGTGCTATTTTTAGCGCAAGTGCGCAGCGCTATTTAAGCGTCTCTAATACTCACCGATCGCGAAAACATGTGGGGGCAGCACACCGAGGGATCTACCATTGTAACATTTGATTGTGTCAGTGCCATAGATGTTTTTCAGCTCCTTGTAAGGGTTCACTGCGATCAGGATGTTGGCGACGTACGTCTGTGCATGAATAAAGACAAAATTCATTCCGTTACTTCACTACAGTATTAAAGATGATCTTACCTTCAAATTAGAACTCAGACTAGGAAATGTTTCCTTTTGTTTTGGTTTCTAAATTTCTCATAACTCAGGGGCACCGAGGCAATGACCAGGGGCATCAAGGCAATGACCAGGGGCACCAAGGCAATAACCAGGGGCACCAAGGCAATGACCAGGGGCAGCAAGGCAATGACCAGGGGCAACAAGGCAATGACCAGGGGCATCAAGGCAATGACCAGGGGCATCAAGGCAATGACCAGGGGCATCAAGGCAATGACCAGGGGCAACAAGGCAATGACCAGGGGCATCAAGGCAATGACCAGGGGCAACAAGGCAATGACCAGGGGCAACAAGGCAATGACCAGGGGCATCAAGGCAATGACCAGGGGCACCAAGGCAATGACCAGGGGCAACAAGGCAATGACCAGGGGCAACAAGGCAATGACCAGGGGCATCAAGGCAATGACCAGGGGCATCAAGGCAATGACCAGGGGCAACAAGGCAATGACCAGGGGCAACAAGTCAATGACCAGGGGCAACAAGGCAATGACCAGGGGCAACAAGGCAATGACCAGGGGCAACAAGGCAATGACCAGGGGCATCAAGGCAATGACCAGGGGCAACAAGGCAATGACCAGGGGCAACAAGTCAATGACCAGGGGCAACAAGTCAATGACCAGGGGCACCGAGGCAATGACCAGAGGCACCAAGGCAATGACCATGGACAACGAGGCAATGACCAGAGGCACCGAGGCAATTACCAGGAGCACCAAGGCAATGACAAGAGGCACCAAGGCAATAACCAGGGGCACCAAGGCAATAACCAGAGGCACCAAGGCAATGACCATGGACAACGAGGCAATGGCCAGGGGCACCAAGGCAATAACCAGGGGCACCAAGGCAATAACCAGAGGCACCAAGGCAATGACCATGGACAACGAGGCAATGACCAGGGGCACCAAGGCAATTACCAGGAGCACCAAGGCAATGGCCAGGGGGCACCAAGGCAATGGCCAGGGGCACCAAGGCAATAACCAGGAGCACCAAGGCAATGACCAGGAGCACCAAGGCAATGACCAGGGGCACCAAGGCAATGACCAGGAGCACCAAGGCAATGACCAGGGGCACCAAGGCAATGACCAGGAGCACCAAGGCAATGACTAGAGGCACCAAGGCAATAACCAGGGGCACCAAGGCAATAACCAGGGGAACCAAGGCAATGGCCAGGTGCACCAAGGCAATGGCCAGGGGAACCAAGGCAATGACCAGGGGGCACCAAGGCAATGACCAGGGACACCAAAGCAATGACCAGGGACACCAAGGCAATGACCAGGGGCACCAAGGCAATGACCAGGGGCACCAAGGCAATGACCAGGGGCACCAAGACAATGACCAGGGGCACCAAGGCAATGACCAGGGGCACCAAGGCAATGACCAGGGGCACAAAGGCAATGACCAGGGGCATCAAGGCAATGACCAGGGGCATCAAGGCAATGACTAGGGGCACCAAGGCAATGACCAGGGGCACCAAGGCAATAACCAGGGGCACCAAGGCAACCAGTTGTCACAAAGATGAAGTTCTGGCCTTGGGATGTATCGTTTTCATTCTCTGTGGCTTAAAGACTAAAGCCCCTTTCACACCGGCCTTGCGTACAATTGCGTAGCGTTGCGCAATGACTACGTTGCCCTACGCAAATCCTACGCTAGTCTATGCTGGCTTACGTAACAATACGCTGAGGACACAGAAGGAGTTCGCGAGATGGACGCAAAAATTAAACGTGTTTAAATTTTTCGCTTACACTCGAGAGCACTGGACGCCGGAGGTACGCAGTTTTGACGCAAGTCTACGCAACACATTACACTACGCTACTGTACGCCATACCTACGCAATAGTAAGCTACCCTACGTCAGTCATATACAATCCTACGCGAAGGTACGGCAATTATATTATGGCTGTAGATATGCGGTGTCTATGCACAGGGTATGCAGCCATACGCCATGTAGCAAATACGCACATCTACTTAGGCCCAGTGTAACCCCACCTTGACAATGCAGCCTTCTTTCGGCGTACACGATACGCAACACTACGCAACTCTACATGTACGTACATGTAGGCCCGGTGTGAAAGGGGCTAACGTTCTCTCTGATTTTTAACATGTATCATATCCACAATGCAGATTACATTACATGCAGATCAACGCAACCAAACAGGGACCAATTTCATGGAATCCGTTACGACCTATTGTTGTGCGTACGGGCACTGCTATGCGTAAAATCTATTTCATGGAATCCGTAAGCAAGACTTTCGGTTAGCGAAGAATTTCTAGGCTAACCTTGACTTTTTTCTGCTAACATGCTGTCATATTATGTATGCATTCTACAGAAAGTCTTTGCTTACTGTTACCAAAAAGAAAACTCTCCCGTGAAATACGCTAACCGTATTACCGTAAGCAAAAAAGTCTGCTAAGCTAAGAATCTTACGGTAATGGATTCCATGACATTGGGCCCTGATGCTATAAAATCATATCAAAATAAAAATCACTAAAAATAGGTTGGCGCAGCCAATTCAAACAGTTCAAAGGAACTTCGAATTTAATAAAACTCAAGAAAAGAAGGAAATGGTTTTACACAATTAGTTGTAAATTAAATGGACACAAACAATGAATTCAAAATGTCCAGCAAGTCAGCAACATGGGGTTGGGCAAAACAAAACATTAATATCCATTTCCAGTTAGATTACAACAAACCTTCCTAAAACCAACTTTATTCATATTTCACTCCATGCACAAAATAAAACAGTTTTGGCGTTAGTAGGCTATCAAGTCAAAATTAAAATTCATCAAAAAGTAATTAACAAAAATGCCAATTGATGCAGGTACCAAATCGTACCGGGACGTGAATTTGTGAAGACATACATGTGTGTGTACACGTTGATGTTTAAGATACTACAAAGGAACCAGGTGCTTGAGAGGAGTCTACTCCTGTAATAATGAAAGAAACAGATGTGAAATGGCTGAAGGGCGGAGTTTGTAGGCGTGGCAGGGGAGTATTACTCAAACCTGCAGCCACTGAGATATCCCAGCATTCTTTGCATATGGTGAAAAACCTTTGAAAAACAACTGAGGCAAAAATATTGTTCGACGAAATCTGGCGTTCGTGTACAATCCCATTAGTCCACTCTACATGTACCCCTCTCTCGTTAGTCTGGTACCCAGCTTCTGCAGGTAAAGTACATGTAACTCACCTAAACACGACGCTTCATCTGTTGGGTCTGGGAACCAGACTAACCAGAGAGGACTAAAGTACACGAATGCCTAAAATCTTGGCCGTGTCCGAAATTGTTGTCTAGAGCTATGGTCTAGGTTTAGAGCTACAGCTACGTCTACGGAAGCGCTTTAGCCATTGGAATTCGGACGTATTACGCCCTCAAGTGATATTTAAAGTTAATTTTTCTGACGTCATTGAATTATCGTCTGCTCGATCGTTACGGGTCCGCGTTGAGCAAATGTTTGTTTACAACGGGCGATCGACTTCATCAGGATGGATAATGATATGATGAACCATTTCCAAGAACAATAAGTCTGACAGTAAAACCAGAACCGAATAACAGCTCATTTTGTGTGTTTCCGTTGACCCCGAAAAACTCAGCATGATCGGTCGCCATTTTGTTTGCGCGGATCAAGACAACACTTCTTACGGCTAGATTTTGATGACGTTGTAGCCGTAGCTCTAGCTGTAGACAGCATTTCGGACAGCGCTTCAAAATGGCCGCCGTAGACAATAGCTGTAGACCTAGCTCTAGACAGTCGTTTCGGACACGGCCCTACTTACATGTATTCATGATTTTCTCTACGTACTACAATGCAAAACCACTAGGATAATGAACACAATGGGATTCAAAGAAAAAATTATTGCGGGCGGTAGTTGCAGTTACAATGTATTTAAACATGTTAAACAACAATGTTCATTATGTTTTGTTCACAAAAACTTGGAGCCAAGGATGATGTTCGGTATAGCCAAATGTTCGGTACAGGTATCGGTGTTCGTTATAAATATTAACAATAAACAAGCGTTTTTGACTTACGTATATTTTGCCGATCTTGTAGCGAAGTCTGAGATTATTTAGCAAAGTCGCTTCGTTCAAATACATCAAGGCACCTGGGATACGAAAAAAAACATATTTCAGAACAAATTAACATTTTACATGAATTTCGGACAATTGTGTTAAAGGTACAGTACAGGATTGGTAACATATCCAAACAGAAATGTTCACAGATTTACACATGTATAACTTTCAGGGTATGAAGATGGTGCTGGTACAAACATACCGTTAAAATATTTTCGCCTGAAATGGTGTATTTATCCATAAATTAGTCAAACAACGACCAAAAACAGTTTTGATCCTGGGGTAAGATCAAAAGTTCAAAACCATTCTTTATGTTTTACGTACATATGAAAAATTTAGTCCGGTTTTCGCTATTTTCTTGTGACTCAGATGTCCGATTGGGCTCAAATGTTCACAGTTTTATCATTTCATGTACATGTTGGATCAGACAAAGTGTGAGTGCTGTTCTGTGACCTTTACCAATCATGTATTAAATGCAGTTTGCATATTTTAAAATTTTTAAGCCTTAATGTACACGTATGTGCAGTATGTAATGTTGATATAAAATCTACATTGTAGGCTCTTAGGTTTATAATAGGCAACAGCATCAGCATAAGTTCAAGATTTACTGGTAATAATAAGAATGTACATATACATGTAGAAAGGGTGCAAAGAATTTCACAAGTGAATATTAAGTGAATGATTAAATTTAGTACATTTCCTGAACACATAGTAGCACGTGTACTTTTAGGATGCTATAAAATGCTATTTATTATTCAATAGCAGCCCTGTTCCATTATAGCAGCCCTGTTCGCCTTATGCGTGACTGGTTGTTTACATACTGTGTACAATGTATGTATGATACATGTACATTGTGCATACATGTCATGTATGACATTTGATGACCCAGGGGTTTGTAGGGGGGAAATCCCAAACTACATTCTACAGTTTACATGGAAACTTCCGACCCTTTTTAACTCCCTATCCCCAAATCGAATCTAGAATTTCCTCGTGGTAACATAATTAAGGCACTTTCAGATTTTTGGCCAAGTTGGGACTGTTGTTGACTCTATGGATACGTTCAGACAGCCTTTTATTTAAAACGAATTGGGTTAAACCGCTCGGCAACCGCGGGGGTAAGCCATAAGTTAAAATTAAGTTGCGTCCCTGATACAGTGTTTGACTATTTGCAGTTAAAACAGATCGGTTTCATTTTTGGTTTTAAGAGGTCATGCACTGTGCCTTGACCCCGTACGGGCTTCCAGTTATAAAATAAAGCGCACAGATTTATCTGTGTGTTTATAAACAAGCGCGCCACAACAGGTTTTACGTAACCAGCTGTCAGGCGTCTCTGCACTGAAACAGGATGTCGGAAAGTTATTCTGTCCCGACAGCGTTTTAGCAGTAAAATCGATTGGTCTTAAGTGCTAAACCCTCCTTCCGAGCAGTTTTAACTTTGATGTCTTAGCGGCGGATAAAACCGATTGGTTATAGATATAAAACTGTTTTAGAGCTTCCAGACACATATTGCTAAAAATTGATCGGGTTAAAACAGTTGTTTATAGCGAATTTACATGTAACACGCTGTCTAAACGTACCCTATAAAGCACAATACCACATTCAAGGTACTGCAATGCTGTAGTTGATAGTTTGCCACAAACGCCAGTTCAGAAGAACTACTCTGAGTGGATGATGAGAATGGGAAACAGTTCCAATCCCATTGGGGCCTGTGCTTACTTCTTATGTAATACACTGTACAATGTACATAATTTACAATGTATACAACAGTATACATGTACTAGTCCCCATACATGTATATGACCCTTGCTTGCATACAACTTCCCTATCTGTCAATAGGGCTCCGCGCTCGAGCTATTTATAGAATAGTACGCCCTTTATTATTGACAGCAATAGTTACTCGGATGTTCGGACAAATTGCACAACGTTTACGTGTACCGGTTAGTTAATTGGGCAACGTGCGACTTGTTTGACGGAGATCTGAATGTGACGTCACGAGCGCGGAGCCCTTTTCAATTAATTTGTCCCTCAATCTGCTTTATGACATCTGTCCGTTAGTAATTGTATTGGCCAATGGGGTGTGGCAGGCACAAATATCAATAATTCTCCTCCCAAGGTAGACTCTGCTTAGTCCATTTACTTCATTTTGTTACAAAATGAACGGACATTGTAGGCACAAACATATTTGATGCAATTCAACACACAGTCCATACATTACATTTAAAAATTTGATGTGAAAATATAATACTGTTAACACAAATTTGTTTACGGTTTAAAAGGTTTTGTCAACGAAATGCAGATTCATGAGCAGAAATATCAAGGAAGAAACAGGTGTATTAATAGTCATCTGTGAAATTTTCAATCCCATACGGTGCCCACTTTTTGAGAAAACAGTGAAAAACATCTTAAGTACAGTATTTTAAAAATCTGTTCACGTTAATTTGTGATCTTTAAAAGATCAAAATTGTTTTTAGTCATTTGGTTTCTCTCTTTTCTGGATAAATAGACCATTTCAGGCAGAAAAATTGTAACGGTATGTTTCTACCATCACCATCTTTATACCCTGTAAGTTAAATCTGTGAATGACTGTTTTGGTATGCTACCGAAGCATGAAAGTACATGTACCTTTAAGACAAAATCAAACAATTGATGACATTTTTAAAAAATAGGCCTTATGCATGAATATGAATCATGTCATATACAACATTTTTTTATATATTTTTTTAAAGTGCACAGACCATCATAGCGTTTTATTATTGTCATCAAATTAAACCATACATGTACATGTACATGTACATGTACTGTCTGTGTATTTGTGTAGTGTATTTATTATAATCATCACATAACCACAAGGGAAACTGACTGAATTTAAAGTCATTGAAAAAGTGAACAAACAGAAATTGACTGGAGCGGGATTTGAACCGGCAACCTCCTGAACACCGCACAGGCGCTCTTATCAACTGAGCTATCCAGGCCTACATGTACGTTGGTGGTGACCCCAATAGTCAATTATCTTTGTTCGTTTGGCAGTCAGAAGCCATGAAACCACACACACACCACCATACCCCAGGAATCAGTTCACCGATACGTGCAGTATAAGTTAATAGTACATGTACATGTATATTTATTGTAGTATGTGTACATGTACAACATTTTGTCCATGTTTATTATTTGGGCAAGGTTCAATCTTTGCCCTGAGTTTAATACAAATTAACATTTCCCAGTAATTTGCATAATTTAGACCTTTTGTCCCAGGAACAATTGTACAGTACAGTTTACAACTTTACAAAAAATCACTCAATTTATTAATAAAGTCTGCCTAGTTTAATATTAACCACATGTTTTTAATGTCTGACATCTGTTTAATGGCATTTCTTGAAAATCAATTTTGGTCGCTAATTAAATCCTTCCTGTTTTTTTTTTTTTTAAACCATATTAATGTTAAAAGATTTATTTTAAAACAATTTTGAAATACCCATTGTGCAATATGGACATACTGTACATGTAAAGCCAGTCAATAAACTACTGTTTCAGGGAGAAAAAGTCAATATATTCAGAATTTCAGACACGTACATCAAGTATGTCACAAGTATTAAACTGCTGCAAACTGCTCATCAGCCGAAATAATGACCTGAAATATAAAACGCTTGGAATGGGGCCTGACGCGTTTCAATCCTAACAGTATCTTTATCTGAGGCTAAGATCTTATTAGGATTAAAACATCAGGCCCTCCTACATATGTACATGTACATTATTAACTCCAAGTATATTCAGGTATATCTTTGTTTCTGAAATGATATTCAAAATGGCCAAACAAGACCTATTATTAATATTATAAAGTATTTCAGTGACATTGTTGAAAACAAAATGTGAAACCAGAAAATTTAGCATAATGTTTGACCTAATGGCCGTGTTTTTATCCAAAAGAATTTTTCATGTTGCACAAAAACCTGATTCATTTCAACATCAAATCTAAACTCAACTCTCGTCATTGCCATCGGTGGATTATAAAAAATATGAATTTGTCTGAATCATAGAGCTATATTAAAATTACAAGAGCGGTACATTGTAGCTCTGCGTTCTCTGTGCGTAGATGCTTTGAAGCCGTCCTGGGCGCAGTCATTATGAATTTCAGTGCGTGTCTGTGGAACATAAAAAAATTTGACTGGAATGCCTTACGAAGAGTGTACTCTATATGCAACGTGCAAGTACGTGCGAACGGTACCGATAGCTTGTCTTGATGACAGGCGCGGTTCTAGAGCCAAAATTTTTGGGGGGCTAGAAGAGCCATTATTTTTTGGGGGGGCTAGAAGACCCAATATTTTGGGTTCTTCTAACACTCGCTTCTGCTATGTCTTATTAGGGGTAAAAAAACATGCACATTATAGGCCACACAACGCGTTTTTTATGTAATTGGCGCTTAATAACTGAAAAAATGCAGTATTTTCAAGAATTCTTTTTTCACTTGCATTTTTTTTGGGGGGCTAGACAAAATTTTGGGGGAGCTACAGCCCCCCCCCCCAGCCCCCCCGTAGAACCGCGCCTGCTTGATGATGCATGCACTCATTTATCGTCCCAAAACAAAGTAATTAAACTAAACATTTGTACAGTTTAGCAAAAATCATTAAATTTAATATTGTACAGTAGTACGCCTACCTAGTTTAATATAAACACATGGTTTAATGTCTGACATCTGTTTTACGGTATTTCTTGAAATCAATTTCAAACATTGCGTGACTGAATTTAAGAGTGTGTGCGTGCTCTGCACAAAATGACACACACATTTACCGAAGGTGCGTCGGATTTAGGGTGTATTGGGCTTCGATAACGCACAGGTTGTATAAAACACAAATGCATGTAAATGCTTTATACATGTACACTGTAGACGTACAAAAGACGTACAAAATTTTGCGTTTTCCATAGATTTGTGCACAAACATGGATGCGCCCAGCAGGCATCACTCTGTACACAGAGCTAGCGCTCTAGTAATTTTAATATAGCTCTATGGTCCGAATGTACTGTGTAATTACTTGGGCGGGACAATTCCATATACTGTACTGCCGTAACCATGACAATGCATTCGTGACATTAGGCCAAACAAAAAATTGTTGTGTTGCCCTCAGCGACCGACCGTAAAATGCCAAAACCTTGGGTCAGGATTTTTTTTTTTTTTTTTCTCTGAGTCCTAAAGTATAAAAACTCAAAATTGTTGACAAAAAATGTCAGATTTAGCAGTAAAAAAGCGTGTCTCCTCAAAACGACCCAAGACCGTTGATTTACAAGCTCTGGTGACCATACATCCTGTATTTATTCTTAAATGATTGAAAGTCGGCCAAAAAAAAAATAAATAAATAAAAATAAATCCACCGACCGATCCAAAATTTTTATTTTTCCACTTGAGGGCAACACAACAATTTTTCTTTTGGCCTTATAATGCATAGTATGTCAGGCTCAGACATACATACATGTACATGTATGTACATGTAATGATACAAATGCAGACTATGGATAGCCTACATGTAGTCGTCATAATAATGTGGATAGTCCTTAGTACAAACAAATTCAGTTATGCAACATGTTATGTACATGTACATGTATACAGTGTACTATATACATTTGTAAACGTGTACACATATGTACACTGTATGTACAGTATACGTGTGTATGGGATGTAATCTTTGTGTACAGTAAATTTTATATTGTTCCCTATGTACATTCCTCTTAATGAATTTGCACAAATTATTAAATAGTATTTATATATACATGTAGATGTAATACATTCTTCCTGTATATGCAGTATTTTGAAGGACGCACTGAATACCGGTTTATTTTTTATAGAATTTGCGCTTTATAAATTTTAATTATTATTATTATTATTATTATTAAACTGGCAGACCTTTGCCTAGACCAGAAACAAGGAGTGACCCTCTTCACTGGTCTGTCGCAAAGGTTGGGGTAACAACGCCAGGCGGAAAACTCTAGAAGTTCTCCTACCCCTCAAATAACTAAGTTTTTATTTTATTGAATGTAATTTTCATGTCTGCATTTTAAATAATTATAGATTTATCGCATCAACTTTGGTTAATAACTAAGCAAAATATTCTAGTAAATAACCTCAATTTTTCTAGTAATTTCAGTGAACGTCATTGTAACGTTCTAAAAGTAAGACCGGATATAGCCATGTACATGTACATGTGTAGCCCTAAATATCAAGACACCAGGGGCCAATTTCATAGAGATGCTTTTAAAAGCACCAAAATTTGCTTACCGGTAAGCACCAAAACCTTGCTGAATAAAATCAGTATGCCAGGCAAAACTCCTTGTGAGTGTTATGCTCGGCAAACAATGGCCAAATACTAGTCAAAAGCAGTAAACATCATGGAAATTTGGTTGGCTATCATGCATGTTTGATCAAAGAAGACTTTTCATGCTTTAAGGTATATATGTACATGTACATGTTCACTACATCTATCTTACATGTCTGGAACTAATAATAATAATAATAATCAGTTCTTCGAACGCATAATACCATTACATAGTCTCTATGCGTATATACATAATTATTGTGGAATTTGACAAAAATATTTCAATTAACTTACTAATCACCCATTAAAAAGGTGAGTTTTCAGCATGGATTTAAATTGACCAAAGTCTGTGGTGTGTCTTATAATATCAGGGAGCTTATTCCATAAAGTTGGTGCCACTTCTTCAAAAGCCCTATCACCAAAAGTCTTGGATTTCACACGTATTTCAGAGAGAAGGTTTTTTTATTGTGAGCGTAAGTTTCGACCAGGTTGATAAGGCTTTTATGAGTTCACTAAGATAAGAGGGGGCAATTCCATTAAGACATTTAAACACAAGTGTAATTACTTTAAACTTAATTCGGGATCTTATCGGCAGCCAGTGGAGAATGCGCAGGAGTGGAGTTATGTGTTCAAATTTCTTTTTACGCATTACAAGCCTTGCGGCTGCATTTTGTATGCGTTGCAGTCGAGTGAGCTGAGAATCAGGAACTCCTATTAAGAGTAGGCCATAATTGCCATAAATGACTAAATATGAATGCATGTACTAATTTTTCTGTGGTAGACCAGTCCAAAAGGTGTCGAATTTTCCCAATCCTGTGTAGACCCAGAGCTGCTGATTTACAAATGTTATTAATATGAGTTTTCATACTAAGGTCATCATGTACAATTACACCAAGGTCACGTGCTTTTGAAACTGACTGAACTGAAATATCTGAAACATTAACAGACAATGTCGAAGTAGAATTCTTACGAGATTTAAAGTGTAACACTTCAGTTTTCCCAATATTTAATTTCAGGCCGTTTCTCAGAGACCAATCATGGATTTTATGTAGACAAAATTCAATTTGAGGAATAACTGCAGAAATATTGGTGCACTTTGGTACTGAGACATAGATTTGGGTATCATCTGCATAAACCATCCTATTAATACCACATTTCTCTATTACATCCTCCAATGGAGCAGTATACATTATAAAACACAACGGCCCCATAACTGAGCCCTGAGGAACTCCTTGCATTAAAATATTGGGGTATTAAAAGTATTGTACAGTATGTCATTTTAAGACCGTCCATTGACGGCATGACATTTTTAGTGCATGGCAGAGCACAACACATCATTTCTGCAAATGACTTTGGGGCCTTGGGACATAAAAGGCAACTTTTGGCTGCGGTTCAAAAGTCGATTCTCTACCGGCTTGAAAAAGAAAACAGAGCTTCAGGACCAATGACAAACCACAACCACATCACATTAGGCACATTCACACACACCAAAAAAGCGTGACTATTTGGAGCGATTTGCAGCGCGATCCAAATAGTTGCGCTTATTTTGTGTGTGGACACAGGTAATCGCGTTTTGGAGCGCGATTCAAATCGCACTAATAGTGCGTCTTTTTGCAAATACTCGTGATTATTTGCTGTGTGAACGGTGCACCAAAAAATACCGTTTTTTTTTTATATCCCATCATGCAAGGCGGGCCCGCGAGTTAAGCACAGGATGCATGCCAACTTCACGCTTCACTGTGCACGGGCAGTTTGAAAGAAATCGTACCGATGCGATTTGGGTGGCGCTTTTTTGCCTGTGTGGACACAACAAAAAGCGTGACTATTTGAGTCGCAATTTGGACCGCGACCCAAATAGTTGCGCTTTTTGGTGTGTGTGAACATGCCTTTTGAGACTTATGTCAACGTTGCTGTAAACTCAGCAGCTCCTTTCTTCATCCCGAACAATCTCCGACTGACAATCCTTGATATTGGTGAACGTGAACCGCAACTTTGCAAGAACCAAACCCTACGTCTCGCATGAGATACGATACTCAACAGTTACAATGCCAAATATACACCAGTGCAATCAATCAATAGACAAAGGCCTTATTTGCCCGTGGTCTCCTCCTCAAATTATGCACTGATGGAATCACTGGTGCCGCTCCCACCACAGCCCGCCTTTCCAGTGCTGCTGCTTTCAGTTCGGTGATAAACCAGTGCATTACCATTCAATAAAAACCCAAATAAACTTACAATTGTCATCCACAGTTTTGTCCTCATCTTCTTCTGCGGGAAACACACGAGCATATGGAGCAGTCACCGGCTGAAGATTTAAAGACATTATGAAATAAATCATTCATGGTTTTTACAATTAACCTAAATCCACCAAGTTATGTCAGGATAGGATATATATGAACGAGGAAAGAGTTGGGCTGTGACACATTTATTGCTGTGGACAGATCAAAATTCAGTTGACACACATTAGAATGGGAGACTTTTGAGAACCGGTCTTCAAGTCAACAGCGCACGCTCACAATTGCGTGCGCATGCGCTGTTGACTTGAAGACCGGTTCTCAAAAGTCTCCCATTAGAAATTAGTTTCTTCCTTGATTAGGCTATATTGTAACAATAAACATATTGAGTGGATAATAATTACATTTGTTTTAATACGCGCCTTTTCTTTAAGTTACAAAGCGCTGGCTACAACGTAATCGGACTGCCGGTACTCATCGGCGCCCTCGGCTGCCAGTAATACCGGCAATACATTATGATTACGGAGCCTGAGATCGAGAGTGCTTGGTTTTGTGAAGGGAGGAAAACCGGAGAACCCGGAGAAAAACATAGCAAAGGAGAGAACCAACGTACAACTCTACTCACATATGACCCAAGCCGGGATCGAACCCGGGGCCACATTGGTGAGAGGCGAGTGCCTAAAGCACTTACCACCTATGACCCCTCTGGATAGTGTGCATACATGTAGTATTATAATAATAATTCTGAATTTGTAACGCACACACATCTGTCCAAAGACACTCGTGGTGCACATATTATCCCGGGTCATACATGTAGTTTACATTCCTGAAACAATCTCAACTCCCTGGGGAGTATACAGCCCATTCTACTTCAAAGCGCACAAGGGCTAATCAAACCACAAAGCCATCTCTACCCTCACGGGTACCCATTTACACCTGAGTGAAGAGGAGCAATATGTGATACAGTGTCTTGCCCAAGGACACAAGCACCATGGCTGGATTTGAACCCAAGACCTTGAGTTTGACACACCAAACCACTGCACTAGGCCATAGCACCCCAATTTTTAAGTACTTAGGTAACGTATATATATTTTGCTGGCAAACAAATGTTAGGCCTAAAGATTGAATTTCTACCTTTCCGGGTTTCGTGATGGGGGCGACAGTGATGAACTCGGCACCGATATCCTCGATTCGCCCAAGTTGGAATCCGTCCGCGATGTCGGGCACCCACACTTTCTTGTTTTCGTCAAACATGACTGCTTCACAACAGCCTACAAGGAGGCTTTGTCCTACAAAGGGAAACAAAGAAATTGCCAAATTGCATAAAAACTAGTTAGTCAGGCAAGTAAGTTGGATTTAAGGCTTTGCATGGCGGAAACTTGTATATACATGTAATTGATTTTGCTGCAACACCATCCATGGGTCGATTTCACCAAACTCATCGTAACTTACTATCAATCGTAGACTTATGATGCATTGCATCCCTACTTAGGATATGACGGGTTATCCTTCACAACTTACCTTATGATCGATCATAGGGCTTCGTGAAATCGACCCCATGAGAATCAAATTACCTGTATACTCTTCTTCTTTTTTTAGTTTTGTGGCTCTGAAAAGAGCCAGTTAACTTGACATTCCGGCAAGTATGCTCTGGCCATCTTTAGGAGCACATTTTATGTCTCATGCTGTTAGTGTTACCACAAAATCAATTTATCTTTTGTTGAAAAATGGGAAACCTTCTACTGACCGACAATATAGAAAAAGTGTTGTATCCTCTGTAAGAGCTAACTTACCGAATGAAAGTAACGATTAACTGAAATTTCAGCTATGTGTCCAGATCTGTTTGCGAAAACACCATGTAATATTCGTTTGTACTTTCGCACTTCTTATTTTGTCGCACTTCTGATGTGACGAAATCAGAATTTGCGACAAAATAATAAGTGCGAAAGTACGAACGATAATGTTTCCCCAAACCAATCCACATACATGTACCAATTTTTTACCATGCAAAGCCTCTAATCTTTCTTAAAATCTCAGTTGTAAAACTCACTTTTCCAGTATGCAAACCAAGCCTAGGCCTACCTGAATTTCCTGAAATTGATTAAGTTAATCAATCATAACTTGCATCTGAAATTAGGCTGCATTGACTGTAAGTAGTGGAAATCTTCCTTTCCATTTAACTAGATTTTTTTAATGTTTTAAACATACATTCAAATACCACGTTAACATTGATTTGTAAAGCCGACATCATGTGACATCATGTCAATTTTGGAACATTCTTACAGTGGAGGCCTACCAGTGTTTCCCCTGGGTTGCTGGTAGCCGTGAGGTGGTAAATGAAATTTTGCTGGGTATGGACCCGGTGCAACGACGCGCGAAGCCCTTACCGCGTGATGTCCGGGGCCCACTTCTTAAGAACTCAGTTTATACACCTACATCATAATGTTTGCTTTTGTTTTGGATTGGTTTTTAACACTGATCCTATATTCTTGTTTTTGTACATGTAAATTGTAATTTTTTTTTATAAGAATGATACAAATAAATGGAAACAAAAACAAGTCCACATATGGAATATTATTATTTACCTTTAGGTAGTGTTTAGGGGCCTACAATTTAGTCTTGATCACAAATTGAATTTTAAACACCAAATAATAAATTGACACACCTCGTAACCATTAATAAGTCTGGTCGGCCAAACATGTTTGAAAAATGTAGGCTATGCGAGAATGATAAGGCTCCATCACGGTGAGCCTAGCACTAGCTGTCACTTTTCCGGGTGCCGTTAAGTACGTAACGCTATGGGTTTTGAAAACAACTATCAATATCATAGGTGACTTTTTGGTGAAACATTGCGGCACGTACATTGTACCTCTACTCCTAGATCATAAACTATTTGTTTTCTGATCTGTTATCATGGTTATGCTTGTACATTCTTTGTGCATTTTTGTAATTCACCCACAACTTTTCGAGAAAACATACAGTACGAAAACAGTAGCTAACAAAACTTGCTTTAGTACGTTAACCATGGAGGTGCGTTAACTCAGCGTGATTTAATTCACCAATCACCATCCTAAGTATTCTCTCAGTGGCGAGTTTTTGGCGCAAGCAAAATGAGCATGCACCGTGCGTGGATCGTGGAAGATTTCCATTCCTAGCGAATTTGACTAAAAATCAATGTTGAAAAGAATTCCTCTGCGGCCATTTATTTGTTCAAAAACATTCGATAAAGTCCAGCGAACACCGCTGGTGGATCTCAAATGCACCATGCACGTGTGTAAAGAACGGAACGCTGGTTACAGCCTCAACACAGTGCATACATTATTTAGGCTGGGAGCCGCGCGCGAACCAGTGAAGGCATATCAGTCTATTTCGTGAGAATGTATACAAGACCGCGTGTTCGCTGTGCAGGCACTATGCACCGTGCGGTGGAGATTATGTCGGCCGTTGTGTGAGCTGTGTCGCCAGGCCGTACGCGTTGTGTGTGCCATTCGGCCGTACATACACACGCTGTGCAAGTAAAGTGTTACGTTTCGTTTTTTAGAGCTTCAGAATGGAAAAGCACTTTCATCTTACGCTTTTAAGCGCAAATGTTTGTGTTTTTATAAAGATTATTAAACATTTCTGTGATTTTAAGCTTATTGTGTAATAAAAAAAATATTATTTTTGTTTCTGTGAGCGTGAGGCGGCAGTGTTGGCAAAAAATGTGCGAGGCGGTCCCCAAAAACCGTGAGGCGGGCCGCCTCACAATTTAATAGGCAGGGGAAACACTGAGGCCTACATTGCATTGTACTTTTACAATTTTCTTACACGCTTCTTGCAAACTTGAAAACAGACCGTGTGATCGCGTCAGGCCATTTTCTCTGGACTCAACAGATCAAGAGTCTTCAAAATGTCAGAGAGGAAACCAGACTATTCTCTTCTGCGGCCGTCTGTGCGGCCGTGAAATGTGACATCTTTGACTTTGTTATAATTTTTAGTTTTTACCCCACAATTTCCCTCAAAAATCAAAGCCCTGCCCTCTTTCCACAAATTTAACCTTGGTAATAATATTAATAATGTAGAAGAGGACACCAGCAAGATGTAGAGGTAAGTAACTTTTCAAAAAGTGGTTTTCCTTTCCTTTATTATAGTTTTGGGACCCGTCTTATCACAATCCCCAGTACTCAGCAACTCAGTAGGCCTACATCATTTTGTACATGAGTGTGTAAACGCTGCGTTAGGTTAGCGTGGACGGTTTTACCAATTTACAGGAGTTTGTGACACATTAAGAAATTGCTCAACATAGATCATCGCGATGACAATTATTAATAAACCCAATCAGAATTTACTCCTTACCTAATATCAACCTTGACGGCACTCGGTATGCATCCAATCAAAGATTTCGCGAAATTTACACCAATTTTGTATAATATTTCCAGAGGTGTATTCGATTTACACGGTCTACTCCGTGCGTGACTTCAACACCGGTAAGACCCACTCACAATGTAAATTAATATTGTCTTCCACGACAATAAGTAGGTCCGTGGTATTTCTTCAAAGTCGAAAAAAAACCCAGATCTTTCAATTTAAATTTATAAATGATGGAAGAAATTATATTTGAGTAAATTTACATAATTAAAAGTGATAATTGAGGGTTATTTGCGTCAATCGCGGAGTAATAACGTAGTTATATTTTGGGGCGATTTGTCGCAGGTGTATCTGCTCTGGTACCCAGACCACAGTCTATCTGTAAACATACACTTTAGAAAAGGCACCATGCTAGGTGAACCTTTCCAATGACGTCAACATAAGAGAAACGCCTGCTTGATTATGAAAACTTTGAAAAATTGTGGACAGAAATCATTCAAATTTGAAGTTTGTGACTTTGGCAGTAAAAGGAAAAACAAATTGGATGGAAAATCTCATAAATAAATGTTCCATGACTACTTTTATGGAATATTTTGTCCACAAGTCCTCGCTAAGCGCCATTTGTTTCTTTCTTTTTCGCACGTGGTGGTGATGGAAAATCATTTTTCTCGAAAAAAGATAATCATGACATTTACACTTTTTCCGGTCTTATTTAATTTTAAAGAAAAGCTGGGGCCAATTTCATAAAACTTCTAAGCACAAACAATTGCTAAGCATGACATTTCTGTCTTAATAAAAACAGGGTTAACAACCACGGTCCACGTACGTGTTGTGTATCACTTGAGGTTGTTCTTTGGCTGTTGTTCGCTGACCATGAATATCAAATGGAATTTTCAATGGTGCTTCGTTTTATTGGGCGAGACATTTTCTGCTAAACATATTTTTGTGCTTAACAGTTTTATGAAATTGGCCCCAGGTGGCTACCAAAAAGGGAACGGACAAGGAAGAAAATATTTTATTTCCTTTTTTTTTTTTTACTTTGCCTTTTATAATTTATTGCTGTCAGACAAATGCCACACTAGGCCCTACTTCAGAAACTGTTACCGTCGATCGATCGACTGCTGTTTGCGCTGCATGTCATGCATATCGTCACCGTTTTCACGCAGGGACAAAGTTGGCATGCAAAACTTTTTTTGGCCTAATAAATCGATTGAGGGCAATGCAAGGGACATATTGGCGAACTCATTTTTGTTAAAATCAAATCCGTCACAGATATCATGGAAATCAATAAAGGGCACACATTGCAGCTCCGAAATGGCATTTAACGTTTTCAAGAAGTGACAAAGTGGCAAAAAAACACGTTGTTCTATGGGGACAAAATATAGCGCGTAGGCCTATGCCCAGGCGCGGTTCTCTTTTTTTTTGGGGGGGGGGGGGGGGGGTAGAAGAGCCATTATTTTTTTTTTTGGGGGGGTGCTAAAAGACCCAATATTGGGTTCTTCTAACACTCGCTTCTGCTATGTCTTATTAGGGGTCGAAAAACATGCACATTATAGGCCACACAACGCGTTTTTTATGTAATTGGTGCTTAATATTAACTAAAAAAATCCAGTATTTTCAAGATTTTTTTGTTTCACTTTCATTTTTTTTTGGGGGGGGGGGGGGGGGGGGCTAGACAAAAATTTTTGGGGGCTACAGCCCGCCCCTAGCCCCCCCCCCCAAACCCCCCCCCCCCCCCCGCCCGTAGAACCGCGCCTGCCTAGGCCATTTATCGTAAAAGTGGCAAAAATGCACGTTGTTCTATAATAGGGACAAAATACAGCGCGTAGGCCATTTTATCGTTTTCACGAAGAGACAAATTGGAGCGCGCGCGCGTGCTGGCTAAACTGACGCGCGCGCGATTTTTTTCTTTTCACGAAGTGGCATTTTGTGCATGTTTGTATGAGGAGCCGAGGGTTTTGCGTTTTCAAGAAGTGACAAATATCTGGACGTTAATTACTCCGTTAATTAAGGGGTCTATTAACTTTTAGGCCTAATTAGCACCTCGTGTTAGTGTGAGTGTCGAACTTTAAATTGTCCTACGCGAGGGAACGAAGCGACCGAGCGGGGGGGGGGGGGGGGGAGGTTGTTGGAGTTGGATGCCCCCTCCCAAACCAGGGACTTTTTAATAAAAACAGAATCGAAAAGTCGCATTTTAGAGCATTTACAAACGGTATTCAGAAGAAATAAACATAGTATTCACTGCGAAGACTAAAAACAACAAGGATCATGTAATATTTCTAAAAAAATAAATAAACTTGAATGACATTCAACCTCAAAATATTGGGGGGGGGGGTGATAATATACAAATATCACATGGTTTGAGGGTGACATGGGTATAATGTACACGACGTGCACAAACTAAAACAGAAATTTTACAGGGTATATGGCGCTGCTAGAAACAGACCGTTAAAATATTTCCGCCTGGAGTGGTGTAACGTTAGGGCTGTTTTCTAATTTTCTATAATGTGTCCAATGATCACTTGAGCTGAAGTTTTGTTTTTATTCCATGACAAATCTAAAATATGAGCATCTTGCAGCTGTTCTGTCACTTTTCCAGTTTTAGTTGTACATTCTAAAGTTAGTAATAGTTAGGCTAGCATTTTTGTTCAAAGTCAAAAGGTTAACATCAAACATTTATACTTTGGTGAATTTGAAGAGGAATCCACATTTATTGCTTATGTAAATAATACTTTTTGGTCAGCAATGTTTAACTGGATTAAAGGTAATATCAAACTTTGGTTTTTATTTACGTATAACTTTCAGGGTATGAAGATGGTGCTGGTAGAAACATACCATTAAAATTTGTCCGCCTGAAATGGTGTATTTACCCAGAAAGTAGTAAAACAACGATCGAAATTTTTTTTTGATCTTTTAAAAGATCAAAAATAAAAGAGAAAAGACTTACTGTGGCAGTTTTTCACTGTTTTCTCAATAAAAATTAATGGGCAACGTATGGGAATGAAATTTTCACAGATGACTGTTACTGTATCTGTCTTGATATTCTTGCCCATGAATCTGTTTTTCTTTGATGAAAACCAAAGTATGATAGGCCTACTACCTTTAAAGGAGCTTGAAGCACGGTTATCGAGGTTGCACGCAAGTAAATAAACAGAACTCCCATAGACAACAGTGATCATTCCTAATACTTCAAAAATCATTTAAGAATACTCAGAACTCTCACAGGTGCATGGATCAGGTTGCACAGGAAAATGATGATGAACATGTCACTTTTCATTTTCTTTTCATTTTATGGTGGGTTGACCATTGATTTTTTGAGATATAGGGGGCCTACTCATTCTCAGCTGACCACCCCTAAAACAAGGTATATGGATCACTCCAGTCAATTAAAGAAGCCATTAAAAAAAACATCCCTCTGCAAAGCGGCTTAAATAGACCCACTTTCTCACCCAATTGCATCAAAAATGGTCACAAGTGGAAGCCCACAGTCCAGACAGGAGGTCCAATGCCCTATTTCTTCGATTCCTCAATTCTTCATGGCTCTCAGAACTCTCTCATTTATAATATTATTGAGTGCTTAACTTTTATTAATGAGCTCGGCAGACGGATTTTGGGACTATTTACTGGGGTGCACCCATAGAGCTATATTAATTCTAATATAGCTCTATGGGTGCACCCTAGACTTTTACGTTCGGGAATTTTACTTTGCATATACACATAAACAAAAATTATGTCACACACAGTACAGCAATTTATTTAGTTTGATTCTAATTTATTACATTTCAATATTCATGCTTAATTCATTAGTGGAATGACTATTTTTTGTCTAGAGGCTACTGATAAAACATCGATTGATTGAATTCAAATAAGTTTAACTGAAACCATTAAATATGAAAATAACTTAATAATCATTGAGGAAAGGAAAACTGCACTGCTTTTAGAAAAGTTCAACACAGTTATATATATAACATGGCTACAGCTGTACTAACTAAGTACCGTTCCCAATTCATTACATGGCAATTTTTAAATATCGATTGGGATGATGTAATGGTACAGAATTTGTAAGACAAAATACACTTCAAGATCACAGATTCACATAAAAAAATATACACTATAATGGTGATGATAGGAGAAAACATCCCATGAAATGTTTTTGTGAAATGCCATATTCGTTGGGAAATAAATTAAACTATTTTCCGACTGGAATTATAAATCGCTTCGAAGCGTTTTATTCATTCGTTTGAAACGTGTAAACGCGGGTCTTCACTATTTTCTCGTGACCCACTTCACTATTTTCTCGTGACCCAGATCACTGATTGACCTCAAACTTCTACAGGTTTGTCAGTCAAGGTATACGATGGATTACATAATGTGCTTTCACTATCAGCAACGGTTCTGTCGCAAAAACCAGTTCTGTACCATATACCTTTAAATGAAAACCCACAAGGTTATTATAAACATGTGTGCAATGATGCAATCATGTCCAACGTGGCAAGTTCATTACCGTATAGGCCTAGGTATATGAGTTATTCAGTCGACATAATTATGTTGGAATTAAACATGAACAAAATTTTACACCCGTGTCATTACCAGAGATGGTACGTACAAGTGTTACATTAAACTATGGTGGCTTTAAAGGGACATCGCAAACAATATTGACGCCAATATTCGCGACTTTTACCCCAAGTCGCAAATATTTACTCCAATATTGACGCCAATATTTACGACATGGCCTCAAGTCGCAAATATTGACGTCAATATTGGCGTCAATATTGGCGTCAATATTTGTTTGCGATGTCCCTTTAAAGACACCATATTAAACATATTCATTCCTGTAAAGAAATGATAAGGGAAACATAAATCACTATTGCAGGAAACAGGAGTCAGTAAGTTGCTGGTTTGCTCAATTCTGGTAGAAAAATGAAGCCAACTTCCCGTGCCCATTGCTGATGTGGCATTCTTGGCACAGTCCATTAATTTACAGGGTAAAACTACATGATTAGGGCTATAATTAGGAGGGGAGGGGCAAAGGTTAACATTAAAACATTGAGGGGTGGCCAGTTTCCATGGCCCTACATACACAAAGCAAAATTGTTAAATGCGGCTGCATGTTTAAGATGGTAATGCATCATAAAAGGACCAGAAAAACAAGATAGTGGGTAACTTATTTTACAGAACAGTTACAAGCGGTTCTTCTGTTCCCAAACAAAAAGGGCAAGTAATGGGAGACTTTGGAGAACTGGTCTTAAAGGTAGTATCATACTTTGGTGAGAGACCAAAACAGAAATGTTCACAGATTTACGTATAACTTTCAGGGTATGAAGATGGTGGTGGTAGAAACCTACCGTTAAAATTGTTCCGCCTGAAATGGTGTAAAAAAAGTTATTCAGAAACGAGTAAAACAACGACCAACAATCTTTTCGATCTTTTAAAAGATCAAAAATAAAAGAGAAAAGACTTAGGAAATACCATGGCCGTTTTTCACGATTTTCTCAAAAAGTGGGCACCGTATAGGACTGAAATGTTCACAGATGACTGTGACTGTATCTTCCTTGATATTTTTTGCCCATAAATCTGTATTTATTTGACAAAAAAACATAAGTATGATCACTGGTGTCGATTTCTTTTCCTGATTGGGGGGGGGGGGGGGGGGGTGATTTGGTGTCCTATGTGAGGGAGTGAAGCGACCGAGCCGGGGGAGGCTGTGGGAGGTGGAATATCCCCCTCCCAAACCAGGGACTTTTTAATAGAAACAGAGTCGAAAAGTCGCATTTTAGAGCATTTAAAACGATATTCAGAAGAAACATAGTATAAATTCACCGTGAAGACTAAAAAAACAAAAGGAACATGTAATATTTCTATACAATAAACTTGAATGACATTCAACCTCAAAATATTGGGGGGGGGGGTGATAATACACGCCACCCCCCCCCCCCCCCCCACCTCAAATATTGGGGGATATATCCCCCCCCCCCATCCCCCCCCCCCCCCCCGGGATCGACACCCATGAGTATGATAGTTTAAACAATGCTATTCATGAAGGGCCAGAGTCTTCTGACAATAACATGAGGACTTAACAAATCCAAAGTGCACGTCAGGAATATTCAAGATTTCCTGCAGATCACCCATAAACTATGTAAACCCAAACCCCAAACGGTGCCAAACCCCAAATCCGAGTTACGATGGATTGTAGGGCTTCGTGAAATCGACCCTGAGGTATATACATAAAAAAAAAAACATTAATTGGCGAATTTTCATTATAGTTATGAGTTATTCAGTCGGCATAATTATGCTGGAATTAGGCTAAACATGAACAAAACAAGATTACAAATTGCAACAAAATGGTATATAATTATAAGGACCAAAAAACAAGGTAACTTATTCACATAGCAGTTTCATCAGCAGTTGTTCTTTTTCCAAACTATACAGCAAGTACTAGTCATTTCGTACCCAGTGCGCGATGCGGTGGTCGCCATGACATATGACACCTGGGGCGCATTATTAGATTATTCACAACGTGAAATTAACTATGCATAATCATGCGCAAGACGGCAAAGAATGGTGGCGAAGGAGGGACATCGAACATCAGAAATATCTGGGCACATATTTTGTGGTGTTTGATACATCGTACATATAGAGCTATATTACAATTATTAATTTTAATATGATCGTATACATCACAAATTCACAAATATCTGCGCAGTTTTGTTATGCGATGCTAACGATAGATCGTACATTACGGTGGCTTTAAAGGGACATCGCAAACAAATATTGCCGTCAATATTGGCGTCAATATTGGCGTCAATATTTGTTTGCGATGTCCCTTTAAAGCCACCATACAAATCTGCGCACATTTTTCTCTGTGTGTCTTTAGGCCGATAAACATGTTTTTTTTTCTGAATAATCTTTGTTTGCTTTACTTTACGATAATTAGAAATCAAGTGAAATGTACACAAAAAAACATTAATTGTCAACAGTCGCGAAAAGTGCAATACAGTATGCAGTTAGTGGTTGCGATTCGCTCATAATGTCATATGTCATGGCGGCCAAAAAAATGCATTGAAGTCACTCTGTGTGACGTAATCATTACATGGGTGGATACAGGAGGCTAGTTAGGCTGTAGTTTCCACATAAGGCTCGTTCACATACATCAAAAAGCGCGACTATTTGGGTCGCGCTCCAAATCGCGACCTAAATAGTCGCACTTTTTTGGTGTGTGAGAACGTGCCTAAATAGGCCCTACCCTCCAAAATGCATGGGTAACTTGCAAGTACTTTAGTAAACACATAATCAAATGCAAGCTTTGTGGTATTAAAGTAGCCTATCCTTCACTATCCACTCATCGTGACTGGTCTCATTCCAGTTTGGATGATTCCATTGCAGTTTTACTTTCAGGAGTCAATCTTCGTTTTCACTGAGCCTCAATAACAACCTCAGTATTAATGGACCCGCCCATTGTACTCAAGTCCAGCTTATTCACGAAACAAAGTTAGCCAAAATGAACGTATATAAATGAATATAGTAAACATGTAAACGAAAAGATGTAAATAAACAAATAGAACACATACAGTTTGACACGTAAAGAAAAAAAGATATTAAACTTCGTCCAAGACATTCCTCTACTTTTGTTTCTAGAACACCAAAACATTCAAAGGAGATTATTATTAACATTAATATAATGATACCGTTAACCCATGCCTTACCTTACCTGCCACTTAAAACATTCATACCCTTGAATCCAACAAAATGCTTATGGAAAACATTATGTCATTATAGTTTTAACCTAATGCTAAGAAATCTCATTCCATTTTATAATTATTTGTCTATGACTATACTTAATTTGTTTCAAAGTAAATTGAAACCCCTCAAGTTTAAATGATTTCATTACATAACACACAGAATGAATTCAAAAGATGCTTACAAACGGTTCCAGGTTTTAGTTTTTCATTTATCTTGTCCATGCCATTAACCTGGACAAATAAGACTTTCTCGTTGATATTCTCCATATTTTCATGGAATTTTAGACCAGAGGTACTGGTAGTGCACTCATGGAGGTCAGTCTCACCAAAGTACAAGTACTTGACGGAGGATGGTTTGGTCAAAGTTTGCGGAGTGCTACTATTTTGGCCAACTTGCCAATTCATCCACACGTCTAGGAGGGATTGGGTGACATTCAATCCTTTTGTTTTGGAGTATGAGTTGCTGTCTTTCAAAGCAGCTATTAGAAAAGGGTGCCCCTTTTCAAATTTCATGAGAGATGCACCTTCATTGTTTCTTTCGTCATCACCAGAGATTAAAACATTGCGCAATGATTGGTCAATTGGTCGTACGAAGATAACATTGGGATCTACGTACACCCCACCCGATTTGAACAATATTTCTAACTTCATCCGATCTAAATCATTCCAAGGTATACCAGATTCTGATAAAGTGCTCTTCGGCAAGTTAAGACTTTGTACTTTGATGGAATAACCGACCTCTGTCAGTACATTCAAGCGACTCTGATCAACGTAGTTACTGTGAATGATTAGTTTAGCAAGAGGATGGTGGTGAAATATTGATTCAATGCTTCGCCATGTTGGACGGTTCAGACCTCTTGTTTGTATTATCATATGGAATGATAATCTATTGTTGGAGTTTGTGGGATGGACTGGGAATGGTAACAGGCCGAATTTACGCGCATTGTCGTAGAAAGTTTGATTTTGTCTAATCACGTTCCAGTTAGTAGCCCTTGATCGCATGAACAGACCCAAGCCCGGGTTTGGTGGAGGGTTAACCCAGTCAAAGTCACGCAGCCATTTGGCAATATATTCTGATGTTGCGTTTAAGTCATTGAGGGTATGGAAGAGGGGAGTGAGTCCCCACACACGAGAGGAACTGATTTGGGAGGTGCCTCCGCCCCCTGGAAGGCGGGGAGAGTTAATGAATATGACAGGAATACCGAGGGCAACGCAGGGCAGTGCAGTGTGAATGCGCTGTGTGACAACCACATGCGCTTTGGAGTACATTTCTAGATTCCTATAAGCACCTTGAAAGCGTGAGACTAAGTTGAATTTTTCATTGCCTTGCATGTCTTGAAAAAGTCTGATTGCGGATTTTGAAATTTCCTTCGGCAGTAAATCCTTATGTTTTTGCGGTACGTCAACTAGATAGATTTTTCCCGTACGTTCTTTACCAACATTGGGATTTCTTATGAGAAGCGTCAGGCAGCCCGAAAAGAAAGCATCGATGTTGTATTTGGTTAGGAACTTTAGAGTATGGGTATCCCGACAGCCAATTGGTCCCCATCTTCGCATGTAATCGGCATGTGTAAGGAACTTATTATAAGCTCTCAATTCCAAATGCATTGACAACATTACGGGGTGGATATTTTTGGGAGGAGGCCATGTAGAACCACGTCCAACCCACCATGCATTGAAAAAGGTTACAATCACTTCATCCCCCTTCGAACTTTCAAGGTCCTCTCTTTCAACTAAGCGGTCCACAAAGGGTAGGAATTGTACCCCGGGAAAAGATTGCATCTCATCTCCGAGATTACCTTTCCCACCTCGAGCAATGTTTATATCATATGTGATTGCTCCGAAATGCCGTATAGGTGCATTCAACAACGGTATTACCTGCATGTCTAAATACCATACTAAACCCTCTGGACAATATTGGCTTGATGACTTAATGCACATAGCGGTGTATCTCTCATGTAATATTTCTTGAAAGTGAAATTGCACAGGCCACGTAGCCTTTGCTTGTGCCATGCGCTGAGCGTATTCATTGGCAAATATTCGGGTGAGATTGCCTATGAAAACGTGACGAGATGGGAACTGGGCTATGCCTAGAATTCCACCAGCGCTATTTGATGTGGCGTTCGGCCCGATGCTTACCCACGCCCTATCATGCAAAGGTGCAATAAACCCCTCCAGTTTGACCAAGGGATCGAAATAAATACCACCTTGTTTCCATAAGATTGCCAGTCTTACTGCCTCGTGAAGATCGTCTTCAAAGTGTTTACCGCTCAGTATTTTATAAATAGCTTGCCTAGCTAGCCAGTGCTCTAATGGAGTATCTTTAAACAGATCACCAAGAAAAAGAAATTTGGCTGCAATATTTGCTTTGTCTAACCTCTTAACTGCTGACATGCATTGAGATGTGCCGCAGTATACCACGATGTTTGATCCTGGGTTTCCCTTCTGCAGACCGACAATATTGTCCAGGACTTGGTTCTCAATTGCTCTATCATACACCCAAGCTGTAGTTAACATGGTAGTGTTGTGGTTGTGGCTCCGTAGTTTCTGGAACGAATGAAGTGAATGAATATGATGAATGGACCAGCCAGTTAGGCTTATCCAAGCTGTAAGGAGGAATATGAAAACGCCGAAGAACTTCCATTTCAGGCTTCTGACCAGTCCAAAATTGGAATTCTTCCCGTGTTGGAATGCAACAAGGCCCATCAAGAAGACAAGCAAGCCAAGTAACAACCGAGCGGATAGTGGCGTTGAGAAGAATATCATGTTAGACGTGATAACGAAAACCCGTTTGAAGAGATTCAGTAAGGCATGAACTACTGGGCTGTAAGATTGTAGTACAGTTGTGGACGCTGTATTGTAGATGAAGTGAAACACTGATGAGATCATGCTGCATCTTGGCTGGACAGATGGCAAAGCCTGACTGACAATAAGTTTGATAACGACAAATGGAATCATTATCAGAACACTGAATGCCGACACGACAGCGAATTTCTGTACAGACTGGCCTTTCCACGATTCGCCCACTTTCTTCAAGTAGATGTTGCGGCATGGAAAAGCGATGTTGGCTACAATTGCAGCGCCTAATCCCCAGACATTATATGATGCATCACCAGAGATGAACATACATGCCCCTACGACCATGACAGTGACCGAGACCAACTTCGAGCACCCAAATACGTCGCCTTTCCTGTAAAGCACAAACATGAGTACCATCGTGAAGACCGGCTCGCAGGATTTAATAACTTGAGTCACACTTGAACTGACTGCAGCAAAAGAAGCGTTGGTAGCCATGTTCCCGACTGCATTGCCAATTGATGCCATGATTATGCACTTGTAGCTGGTTGTATCAAGCTTCGGAAATATGCGATTGCGTTGGACGGCAGTGATCAAGACTGAAGCGGCCACCGCTCCTACGAGATGCTGCAGCATGGTCAGGTCCAGCCATCTCAGGTCTCGAAAGGCCGGTGTCCAGTCGGTCATCTTATCCACATTAACCAGGCGAGAATCCAGCATAACATTCTTGGACGCTATGGTGGCAATAATATTGGCAATCCACCATACTGCAACTGCGACAGCTATCCAGATATCCATGATGATGTGTATCAGATACCGTGACCTGCCAGGGAATGAAAGATTGGTCAATTTGACGAATTTAATGTCAATAACGGACTAAGTGAATCATTTTGAAGCAGCCTGAGGTCCATTCACACACCCGCGTATACCATCGTTTAAAGGTAATATCATACTTTGGTTTTTATCAACTTGAGAAATACATGCAGATTCATGGGCAAAAATATCAAGACGGATACGGTAACAGTCATCTGTGAAAATTTCAGTCCCAATAAACGGTGCCCACTTTTTGAGAAAACAGTGAAAAACAGCAACAGTATTTCTTAAATATTTTCTCTTTTATTTTTGATCTTTTAAAGGTAGTGTCATACTTTGGTGAGAGACCAAAACAGAAATGTTCACAGATTTACGTATAACTTTCAGGGTATGAAGATGATGCTAGAAGAAACCTAACGTTAACATTTTCCCGCCTGAAATGGTGTATTTATCCAGAAATGAGTAAAACAACGACCAAAAATCTGTTTAATCTTTTAAAAGATCAAAAATATAAGAGAAAAGACTTAAGAAATACTGTGGCCGTTTTTCACGATTTTCTCAAAAAGTGGGCAACGTATGGGACTGAAATTGTCACAGATTACTTTTACTGTATTGTCCTTGATATTTTTGCCCACGAATCTGTATTTCTTTGACAAAAAACCAAAGTATGATACTACCTTTAAAAGATCAAAAAGATTTGCGGTCGTTGTTTTACTAATTTCTGGATAAATACACCATTTCAGGCGGAAAAATGGTAACGGTATGTCTACCACCACCATCTTCATACCCTGTAAGTTATACGTAAATCTGTGAACATTTATGTTTTGGTTTCTTACCAAAGTATGATACTATACCTTTAATACCAGCCAAATTTACCTGAAAAACTCAAAAACATCGTCATAAGGACAAAAACACAAAATTCGGCCAGGGGGCGAGTCGGTCAGGGGGCGAGTCGGCTAGGGGGTGAGTCGGCCAGGGGGCGAGTCGGCCAGGAGGCGAGTTGGTAAGGGGCGAGTCGGTCAGGGGGCGAGTCGGTCAGGGGGCGAGTCGGTAAGGGGCGAGTCGGTAAGGGGCGAGTTGGCTAGGGGGCGAGTTGACCTGTTACCTTCTAATCATATAGAGTTAGTGCGAGCATTATATGGTTCGGCTAGACTTCCAAGACTCTGTGTCGGGACGACTCGATTCGACTTGATTCGAACCGGTGAGTCCGAAAATTCTGAAGCTAGAACAATTCGTGAAAACGGTCCGCATGCAAAGTATTCTCCTGATGGGGAATATTGTTATTGAAATATATTTTTATATAATAGTATTTCGAAGTTATCATGAGACTAACAATCTTACCTAATGGTATTATACAGTTCCTCTGGGAAAATATGTTGCTGAAGTTGCCACAGTGTAAGCCACAGTGTCAGCTTGATATAATGTACAACGATTATAGGGCCTAAAAGCCTACCGTGCGATTTGTCGCTCTATGCCACGTTTTCGTGTATGAAACGTCCATTATAGGAAATCTATGTTTTTTAATTATGACAACTTCACCACATCTGTTGATATGGAATTAACGAAACCATCCGTACGTTGAACTATTTCATTTGCCGGTATTATTATTATAATAGTTCGTTTGGATGATTCGGGGTTTATTGTCGAATATAATGGGATTGGGTGTGCTTTTAAGTGCGTTTTGTTTTAGATATTAGAAACAGCTGTCGATGATGTCGTTTACGCTCATCAGGCGCGGTTCTAGAGCCAATATTTTTTTCTTGGGGGGGGGGGGGCGAGAAGAGCCATAATTTTGTTTTGTGTTTTTATTTGTTTATTTGTTTGTTTTTGTTTGGGGGGGGGGGGGCGCTTGAAGACCCAATATTATGGGGGGCTATAGAACCTTCTTCTAACACTCGCTTCTACTCATGTCTTTTTAGGAGTAGAAAAAGATGTACCTATACCCTATACACAACGAGTTTTGTGTGTGTGTGTGTAATTGGCGCCTAATAACTGAAAAGATGCAGTATTTTCCAGATTTCTTTTTTTTTTTCTATTGCATTTTTTCGGGGGGGGGGGGGGGGGCTAGAAAAAAAGGGGAAGCGCCACCATTAGTGCCCCCCCCCCCCCCCGTAGAACCGCGCCTGTCGCTCATGAAAGGTAATATCATACATTTTTGTTAAAAATATACAGATTCATAGGCAAAAATATCAGGGCAGATATAGTAACAGATATCTCTGAAAATTTCAGTCCCATACGGTGCCCATTTTTTGAGAAAACAGTGAAAAACGGCTACAGTATTTCTTAAGTCTTTTCTCTTTTATTTTTTTATCTTAAAAAAAAAATATTACCCTATGCACAAACCCTTCAGTCTGAACTGGTACGCACGACAGAGGGCTTCCACGTGTATCAATATTGTATGCCACAAACACCCCCATAAAACCCCAGTTCTACACAGCTGAAATTTAAGTCTTACGAAAATCTTTCCCTACGATCGAAATGTTAGGGCATCACAACTGTCAGCATTTAAAAAAAAAAAGCTAATGCGTGTCAATGACTTTTCAATGTCTTGCAAAGACCCTCGTATTTTACCACCCGCTGGTGCATGTGATATAGAGGTGTTGTTGACCGGCAAGTAATGTTTTTACGTACGTGACTCATTACTGCAGAAACTTGTTTTGAAAATTGTTTCTACCATTAATCATTATTCGTGTGCTGTAGTTTGAAAGATTTCGTCGGCATGTTTTCAAGAACAAGGTAAACTGAAAATGTGTGGGAGATTTGTGTTACAAATACCGACTAATAAGACAAAATAAACAAATTACCCTGCCTGGTTTAGACTTTAGTGTTTTGACTTTTGTTTGTTTGGTTTTCATTAAACAGTAGAGGGCGTTTTGAGATAAATGCATATAGAATTAAATAACTTTACATTCTAAACGTGGGCCTTGTTTGCACTCTGGTATGGAAGCGCAGCCGCTATCTTTCCAGGTGTATCTTAGCAGGCGCAGTAGAGTCAAAATACCGTACCCTGATGTCATGGATGTTACTCGGTGTTAGGCCTACTCGGTGCACAGTGCTTGATGCGACGGGTATTTTATGCACAATGCTGTGCGCACGAACCAGGGACATGCGCACAACTTGAAGCGGGACGCGTGCATTAATGACGTCGGCCATGGTTCAGGTATCACGTGCTGAGTGCACACTCTAGTTTTTTTATTTAACTGTATGGATAAATTCATAGGGCCTAGAGTTAAATAAATAACTAGAGTGCGCGCTTCCTATTCAATGTGCGTGCTCTTGACACTCTGAACCCTGGCATGGATGCGCAGCCGCCATTTTATTTGGGGCGACTGAGCAACTGCAGTAGAGTCCAAATACGGTACACGGATGTTACTCGATGAACTGCGCGCACTGTCGTGGCGCAACAGGTTTTAATGCACAGTACTGTGCGCACAAACCGGGGGAAGAATATGTACGCACAATTTGAAACGGGATGCGCGCGTTTGCCCTTATTTTGTAAAAATTTTGTAAAAACCTGTTTTAAACACATTTCAACGAATGAATAAAATGCTTCAAAGCGATTTATTCCAATCGGAAAATAGTTTCATTTATTTCTCAACGAATATGGCATTTCAGACAAAAACATTTCATGGGATGTTTTCTCCTATCATCACCATTATACTGTGTAAGTTTTATGTGAATCTGTGATCTTGAAGTGTATTTTGTCTTACAAATTCTGTACCATCCCTTTAATGTTCACTTAGACAGGTAAGGGTTTATATTGCACCGGCGTTCTTCCTAAAAACGCTATTTTGCCGTTCTCTTACTCTGATTGGCCAATTTTCATTGTCATGCCGGCAGGAATGTACCTCCGGCGAAATATCACATTTAGAGAAAGAAGGCCAGCGTGATGCATCGAGAAATAGCCAATCAGGAGACTGACGGTACCGACAAAATATACACTTCCATTAATTTAAGTTAGACCTGTGATATGCGGGATGCATATTTACTTATTATTATTATTATTTATTTCTGGTAATGACAAAAAGGATTCCTCAAAAGTGCCCTAGGCACTGTAGCTCGCAAGCCTGATGAAACCTTTTTATGGAAAGATGATGAGAAGAAGATACAGTTTTAGAGGTGGGAGGAAAACCCCAGAGTAATTTTATTCTGGGTAAAACCCACGGAATTAGGCAGGGACTGAAAACCCAATCCACTTGTGAACCGAGCAGGACTTGAACCCGGTCCACAGAGGTGAAAGGCGAGGAAAGAACCGTTACGCCAACCTGATTAGAAAACACTAATTCTTCAGTTTCAGTCTCAAAGGGTTTATGCACGGGGTGTCAAATGTTGTCAGTTTATGGAAATCTTTCCTAAATTGTGTTCACTTCTCCCTGAACTTAGAGAGATCCTGGTGATGCTTTGACGATGAGCGGCAACGAGCGAAGACACGTCTTGTCCCCTGATGTTCCCGACTATCAAGCCAAGAGATCGTCTCTACCCTATACTCCAAGCCCGGGGGAGCTGGCCGGATTGCGACTAACAAGGTACTGCATCACCGTCATGTTCATTTCAGAAGGTTACGATGACCGCTTAACCCTTGGTCTGGCATGTGGTACATGTTTACCATAACAAACCAAGCGTTACGATCATTGTAATCACTCATGTACTGTTTCTCAGGTTGCAGCATTGGTGATGCTGCGTGTATCTTAAATGATCCTTGGGATATAGCGGTATGCAAGTGGTTCCTTGGCTTCTGACTGCCAAACGAACAAAAATGATTGACTATTAGGAACACCACCAACATATGGCTTTAGTGTAAGTAGAGTGCTGGTACTGTATTCCGTTGGTCACTAGTTCGAATTCCACTCCAGTCAATTTTTCTTTGTTAACTTCTGAATCGCTTGAAATTAATCCAGTCAGTTTCCCTTGTGGTTATTTGATGATTTCCATTTTTATTTCACTTTGAGGCTGTAAAAGAATTGTGTATGTTTTCCAAGGAAATTATGTTTTAATCTAAATTTGATTGGTCTGAAATGTCACATTTTAATTTTATTTTCATTTTGGAATGTTCCTGAGTTTTCAAATGCAGAAACCAAACATGGAAATGGAATAATCATGGAATAATCATCTGCAAAGACTCGCTGAAAAATTTGTCTGTAAGACTTCTGAATTTGCTGTTTGAGATCTCCAAAATTGTTACGTGGAACTTCGGTCAGAATTTGGAAATAGGAAAGGTGTTCTATTCTATTTGCTGGATCACGGAAATATACTGAGCCACAAAAGAGACGCAAACGATGGGTCCATTCAATTTATTGTCATGTTTTTGACATATCATTGCGGCTGGCTGTTCAAATTAATCGAATTCGACAAAATTTGGTACAAAGTTTCTGACTTGAATGTTGCTCTCGTTGACATAACCAAAAAGTGGTCACGTTTCACGATTGTCACAGAGAGGGTCAGTGCCTTAAATGACAATAAATTGAATGGACCCATCGTTTACGTTTCTTTGTCAGTTTTTGGCTCGGTATACTAATTGGACATTTCCATGGTTTGGTGATTTTTATAACATAGGTTACCTATTTTCGCATATTTGCATGCATTTCAAGTAAGGCTGCAGTTTGTATCCGGTTAACCGACCGTTCAAAAGGGTACCGGGTACATTTTCCCAGTTACGTTAATCGAAAAGTATCTTTTTAATGGCCTCTTCTTTTTGAAACATAGACACTTCTAGAGTTCACAAAGAAAAAAATGTCAATGATCTTTTGAAAATTGGACCAGCAGGCTTATGCAAAGCAAAGGCCAGACATTTTGCTATGTTTACCACTGCCAAATGTTGTGACAAAAGAATATTGTCAACCAAGTTCCTACAAGACCCAAACTTACTGTTTCTTTGTTTTTCTTTGTTTTCTTTGTTATACGGGTAATCGTAACCGTATAAACCGAAAAGCAGACGGGTAACCGGTTACAAAATTATTCGTAAACTTACAGCCCTAATTTCAAGGAATCATGGCATACTTGATGATTCCAATGACACATTCTTAAATTGGAGTCTTTCAAGAATGATTGATCAAGGAATAGGTCCAAGTCACTTTAACCTGAACTTTACGTTACCGTGGAATTGCCGTAATGAAGTCTTGACATTACGTGTATTTCGTTCTCAGGCAGTTGTCGACAAGCCAGCCAAAGCTTCCTACCAAGAGCAGCAGCTCCACAGAGAATCTTCTCCCGGTGGAAAGGACCCGATCCAATAGTCTCATCCGAATAGACGACCACATCAAGAGGTACGATAACAAACAAAATTGAGATCAAAGATCCCAATAATCCTTGAGATTAGTGCTGGGCAAAATCGTTTAAAGGGTCTCTGCAATGGGAATATTATAGCTTGAACATGTGCCAATAAAAAAACTGTACATGGGGATTGTAATTTTACCCGCTTCCTCACACTGATTCAGGGTTAAAAACAGGTTTTTTGGTTTGTATGCTAATTAGCGTTTCCATATTCATGAGCAAAACTGTGATGTCATCTGGGGAACTGAGAGCAGTAACCCAATGGGAGACTTTTGACTAATCATTGTTAATCACAAGAGGGCGCGCGTCACCAGGCTCGGGAAAAGTGTCTTGATTTTGTTGTCATTGCTTTTGTGCACGAATGTTCATCGTAAACACAGGCGTAAATAATCGCAATGAAAATGCCTGGTAAATACTGTGCAGTGTCCGGTTGTGATGCCAGGGGAGGACATGAGTTCCCCAAGAACAAACAAATGCAGAATTTGTGGGGATTGGACACTAAAAGGGCGAATTAGAAATGATCACGGTGGCCCACGGCAAACAGCATTCAGTTTTGTGCACAGAGTTTTTACTTTGCAAGCGAAGCCTATCACATTATTCCTCGCCAATCATCAGAATTTCACCTAACTTTGTGTTTTCGGGCATTGAAATCGTGGTGGGCGGCTGTTGTGAATATAAAAATTAATTGTAAATGGCCTGAATTTAATGTTCACAGTATTTTCCTGCGTCTTCCGGTGAGTTTTTGGACAACCGCCATACTTACAGCGTGTAAAAAAGTTTTAAGGAGCCTGGTAGGTTTGCTGCCCTCTACGACAGCCCTCTCCAAAAGTCTCCCATTGATTTGTGCACAAAAAGTTGCAGTTGTTTTATAGGTTTTCTGACAGACCTTTTCCTCCTCAATTGTTTTATTTTGCCAAATATGTTCCTTTCACTCAACTGGTGGTGTAATTTTTTTACCAAACCATTTCTGTAGGTCAAGTTTGCCTCTTCATTTCTTATGTTTTTTCATTATCTTTTGGCTGTTGGTTCCCTACATAAGTATGCGTGAAAATCCCCCGTTTTACAAAGCCATTCAAAGGAAAACCAAATGCTGGTTTGAAACCAAAATAAGACTTGCCATTCATTATTTGTCAGTATATTCTCTGTATGAAGGCTATAAAATAACCTGACTGTAAAAAGCACTGCAGCCGCCCTTTAATTTCATGTACGGTTACTGATTGCAAAAGAAATCAGGTTAACGGTAAACCTATGTAATCACGTGCAACGTGTGTGATTTATGGTATACGTCAATAATGTGATCGTCACTTTCAGAATGCTTTTTTTGATGTTATTCTTTTAGATCAAGCATTTACATGTAGATCAAGTACACATGTTTCTTTAAGATCCAGTATATGAAATGTGTGTTTCTACTTGGCAAAATGTACAAAATAACTGACTTAAATTCTACAGTTTTTGGGTTGTTGAGAATAAGCCAAAGGTTAGTCCCTTTTTTTTCCTTTCAGTTTCGGTTAATGGTTAGCGGAAATTTGTAACTGGATAATTAAATCTGAGTCGCTTAACCTTTAACCGGATACAAATCCCAGCACTACTTTGGATATTATAGCAGTGTTTGCGTGGTTTCATGGCTTCTGACTGCCAAACGAACTAAGATAATTGACTATTAGGGACACCACCAATGTAGGGCTGGGTAGCTCAGTTGGTAGAGCGCCTGTACGGTATTCCGGAGGTCACTGGTTCGAATCCTGCTCCAGTCAATTTTTCTTTGTTCACATTTCAATGACTTAAAACTAATCCAGTCAGTTTCCCTTGTGGTTATTTGATGAGTATTAAAACAAACACTCAAGGGGTCGATGTCACAAAGCCCTACGATCGATCGTAACTTGAGTTACGAAGTATCCTACGTAGGGCTGCAATGCATCACAAATCCTACGATTGATAGTAAGCTACGATGAGTTTGGTGAAATTGATCCCTGGATTCTAAATTGACTGATCTGGCAAGCCTTAAAGAATCAGTGAAAAAATTTAATAGTGAAATATCTCCATGCACCTTGAAAGTAATATCAAGAGTTTGATGTTCGTGACAGGAATTTGAGTGCCAGCAACCTAGCAGCGCTTTCAGACAGCAACTTATCCATCAAGAAGGCGCTGCCGCCACGTAGCTACGACGCCCCTAACTCCTCTGGGTCGGCAGCCAAGCTTCTCTTCGTCCAGTTGGTGAAACGGTACTACTATCAGCTGACGGAAGGCTGTGGAGATGAAGACTGCCAAAATCGATTCTGCCATTCATGCCAGGGTGAGTCAAGTGCCGGCAGAATCCATCCAATATTGCCCCAATACAAGTTACAAACTGCTGCAAACTGCTTGGAGTTAAGAGGGCCTGACATTTCGATCCTAGCAGGATCTTTCTAAAAGGCTAAATAACAAGAGGACAAGAACATGTGTGCAAGTAAAGCTACACATAAACGGATAAGAGGATCGGAACAAAGGGGAACAGAGTTACCAGGGTCGATTTCACCAAACTCACCGTAACTATCAATCGTAGGACTTATGATGCATTGCAGTCCTACGTAGGATACGATGGGTTATCCTTCGTAACTCGAATTATGATCGATCATAGGGCTTTGTGAAATCGAACCCTGAAAGAATAGCGCTCTGCACTAATGACGTCACAAAATCCCCGGATGTCAGACAAACATTGTCTCACACACGTAGTGTACATGCACGTGCACACACACACACGTTTGCATGGTTGCAATGTTCGTCTGAGATCCAGTGCTATTTTTAGCTCAAGTGCGGAGCGCTATTATCTATAAAGCTGCTTGGAGCTAGGAGGGCCTGACGTTTCGATCCTAGCAGGATCTTTCTCAAAGGCTAAATGACAAGAGGACAAGAACATTCAAGTAAAGATACACATAAATGGATGAGAGGATCAGAACAAAAGGGATAGGGACAGAGTGACCAGGGAAACAGGGAAAGCATGATGCAATGAGGCCGGGAAGTCACAAATAGAGGATAGAGGTGCCCTGTAAGACCATTATCAGAAATTGTGTGGTTACATTGAAGTGGAGACCCACTGGGGTGACAAGCTTCTGAGTTTTGATTGTGGACCTTTTTAATTAATAATTACCCTGGTTTTCCCTCTGCTTTCAGATAGCAAGACAGTGTACTGCGATGTCGCAGCTATTATCAGTATTAGACTTGCCTCAAGCCAAAGGTAACGATCAGTATTTGTGACATGCTATAGCAAATTGAGGAATGTTTCCCAAGATTGTCTGAAATGCTTCAGCCACAAGTTTTTTCTTCAATTTTTTTTTTTACCCTCGCCAAATAACACATTTTCTCCCATTCAAGACAGAAATTGTGTTGTGTTTTCATTGCTATGTTAGGGCCTATTTGAATTTTTTTAGTAAAACAAATCAGACAAATTTCCACATAAACTTTAAAATTTCATACAGAGAGTTTTAAAACTGGATATGTTCAAAAACGTTCACAGATGGAAGCGTTGCTCAATTGTGCAGTGTGTTATTTCAATCTGTATTGTTATTATCAGGTGTGCACTCATGTCGTAGAATGTGTGAATGCACAGGGGCCAATTTCATAGAGTTGCTTAAGCACCAAAATTTGCTTAAGCACCAAAAACCTTGGTAAGTAAAATCAGTATGCCAGCCAAAACTCCTCGTGAATGTTATGCTCAGCAAACAATGGCCGGAATACAAGTCAAAAGCAGTAAGCATGACATGAAAATTTGGTTGGTCATCCTGTTTGATTAAGAAAATTTATTCATACTTAAGCAGTTTTTGTGCTTAAGCAGCTCTATGAAATTGGCCCCTGATCTTTTGCTAAATGTGGCAGTCATTTGTCTCTTCCCTAGACGTTACCTCTGTAAAACTGGAAATGACTTTGACCGTCCCTTGCCACAAGAGGTTTTCCAGCCCAGCGATGGCGAGGCCAAGCCCTTTCTCCACACCCTCTTCTCCACCTCGCCCTTCAGGGCGCTGTTCACCACCCAACCTCTTCCAGCCGAGTCCAAAAAGACAACCACGGCTGCTGGTCTGCCTGCCGCAGCCTCAAACTCAAACACTGTCGCGTCGGAGCGTCAGGGCACGGCACCAACTGCCACGGCGTCTCTGAACGAGCGCCTGATCAATTCCAAGCCGCCTAGCGGCGCTGTCAGGAAGAGACTCAGTCCAAACAGGGCCAAGGGTCTCGGGAGGCGAAAACCGCCAACCTCATCAGGGTTTGCCTCCAGCGAAGCTGAGGATGTACATAGGTCCAGGCAGAATGGACACTCTCTCTTGGGACTTGATCAGGGGGATGCACCGGCTGGTCCCTGGTCTGGGAGCCCCAGGCATCTGACGCATCAGCATAGCGCTCCAAACCTCTCCATGGGAGAAGCGGGGGAATCGGATGCTCTTCACCTGCTCTCCGATGATTTCAGCTCCGAGGAGAACCTTATGATCAACCACTCCAGGTACACAAGCTCGCCTGAGCGTCGTGGCTAATGTTTTTGAGCCAAACATTTCTATTTCATTTACTCTTCTATGCGGCTATGTAAACATGCTCTCTGGCTAAGCTGTGCCAGTACTTGAGACAGCTTTACATTTTAGCCGCAACAGCAAGACTTAACGTCCTAAGATCTGCCGACAGACTGACCAACAGACCTTGGCTCTCTGTGCGATGGTCTAAGACATTCACTCTAGAAGACCTACTTAAAGGCAGTATCATACTTTGGTAAGAAACCAAAACAGAAATATTCACAGATTTAAGTGTAACTTTCAGGGTATGAAGGTGGTGCTGGTAGAAACCTGCCGTTAAAATTGTTCCGCCTGAAATGATGTATTTATCCAGAAATTAGTAAAACAATGACCGAAAATCTTTTAAAAGATCAGAAATAAAAGAGAAGAGACTTAAGAAATACTGTGGCCATTTTTCACGATTCTCTCAAAAAGTTGGCACCGTATGGGACTGAAATTTTCACAGATGACTGTTACTGTATCTGTCTTGATATTTTTGACCATGAATCTGTACTTCTTTGACAAAAACCAAAGTATGATACTACCTTCAACTCCATCGGTAAAAGAAGAAGTGCAAAAATGCATATGAAACTGGGCCCAATTTCATGGAATGGCCTGTTTTTGTGCTTAAGGGCACTGCTACACACGAAATCTATTTCATGGAATCCGTAAGCAAGACTTCCGGTTGAAACAAAGAATTTCTAGGCTATTAACCTTGATTGTTGTCTGCTAGCGCACTGTCATAGGCATTCTGCAGAAAGTTATTGCTTAATACCATTGCCAAAAAGAAAACTCTCCTGTAAAATACATTAACCGTAAGCAAAAATGTCTGCTACCGTAAGCGAGAAATTTTTCGCTTACGGTTACAGATTCCATGGAATTGGGCCTAGAGCTAGTATCTAGCCCTATGTTGGAGGTGTCCTAAATTGTCAATTAACCTTTATCTCCAGGACACAAAGTACGCCAGCTGGGAGTTTTAGCAACCTCAGCGTCTCCTCCGCCGTGAGTTTTGGCAGCGGTCCGCCCGACTCCTACCCCTCCATGACCAGCTCCCCAGCCCACCTCATGTCATCCCAGGAGGCCCTGGATGAGACAGAGGACCTGAGGCAGTTTGAGAGGACGCTGTCCCTGGAGATGTCGTGGGATGGGGTTGGGGAGTTTTCCCTCACACACCTGACCTTGCCGATGCTCGAGGTACCTACGCAAATTTCTGTTCTTCTCAAATCTAGACCATGCTGTCATCAGCCATGATGGCAGTCTCATCCTAGTGGGTAGGATCTCTTTATAAATTACCAGGATCATCGATCAAGATGACGATATTTAATAGCATGCAGGTCATTTTTAATATTGATAGTATCTGTTATCTGGTGTAACTGTTCAGGGACATGATTGTTTGCCTGAGTGATTACTGTATATTGCTTGTGAGGTTTTTAACCCCTTCCGCCCGGGAAGCATCTATAGCAGCTCGCCTCGTGGCGTGACAATATTCATGATTGCTATTTCCATTGAAATGCATTGCAAGCAAAGATAGTATAGCACCGCTTACGGTGCAAGATAGCCTACTCATCCCCAAAAGTGAACTATCATTTGCCGCCCTTTTTAGTATTAAGCAACATGGCTTTTTTTCTGATGTTATCAATGTCAAATTCAACTGTTGGAGAACAATAAATTTGGCTTACTAAAATGCCCGCCCGTGCGTACTTCATCTGGGGCCGATTTCATAAAGCTCTGCGACGCGTCGCAACTCGATTTGCGACGCGTCCTAGCTGCGACGTGTCGCATCTATGTGGTGAGTCCATAGAGAAAGGATGCGTCTTAACTCTGCGACGCGTTGTAAGTTTTATGAAGTCGGCTCCTGGTTGCGCCTGATTTTGAAAGAGTAGGCTTTCTTGCGCAGCTATAGGATCTTTGGTTGGAAGGGGTTACTGTTTGGAACAAGAGGCTCTACGGACCTGTTGTGTTTATTCCCAGGGTGCTATTGAGACCTACAAGAGTTCGGAGGATCCGTCGTTTTTGATCAACACCATCCGGACCGTCTTCACCTCGCCAGAAGCGCTCAACGCCAGCTTCAGGGTGAGCTCTTTGACCCTACTCCTAGTCTTGATCAATCATTGTGCCACCCTCCGGCCCCTTCCTTCTGTTCTTCTCATCACCAAACAGTCACGTGCAAACAGTCATGTCACAGGACAAAGCCATTGTCATTTCCATTGTCTCTTTTTAATATAAGTAAACTTAAGTTGCATGCATCTTTAACCCTAACCCACCTCCATACTTCAGTTTAATACCCACAAGGTTTTACCTGTGGTATCCTGAATACCACAATACACCACAGTGTGGTTTGTGTGGTAATATGTGGTTTATGATCCAGTTCCCCCAGTGTAGATTGTGGTAATGTGTGGTAAGCAGGTCTTGTCTTGTGTGGTCGTACACAGGGTTAATGATCCTTGTGATAACAGCATTACATGAGTGTTTTCATGGCTTTTGGGTAGCAAACGATCAAAGATAATTATCAATTTGAGACACCATCAACATAGGGCTGGACAGCCCAGTTGGTAGAGCGCCAGTACAGTATTCCGGGGGTCGGAGGTTCGAATCCCTGTCCAATCAATTTTCTTAATTCACCTTTCAATGATTAAAAATTTGGGACTCTGCTAACGCAGGACTGGATAGCTTGGTAGAGCACCAGTATGATATTCCAGGGGTCAGAGGTTCGAATCCTGCTCCAGTCAATTTTCTTTATTCACCTTTCAATGATTTAAACTTGAATGCAATTTGGTACTCTGCTAATGCAGGACTGGATAGCTTGGTAGAGCACCAGTATGATATTCTATGGGTCAGAGGTTCGAATCCTGCTCCAGTCAATTTTCTTTATTAACCTTTCAATAACTTAAAATTTTGTTGCCAAATTGTTATAGTTACACTAGATTGTTTCCTGATAGCCGACATGCATGAACTCTCTTTTACAGGTCAATGATGGCGACACAGATAGCCCTATTGACCTAGCAGCGGTCAGACAGGCCTATGCCCTGCTCTGGACACTCAGACCGCTGGACGTATTCCTGTCCACCATGACCAATGCCCTTGAGATCCTGCTGATGTCTCTGAACGCCACGTCTATCCAAGCCGACCAGATCAACCAGGTACGAGACGGTAATAGCTAGGATCGATCCTGAAGCCATAAAAAAAAAAATTGTTGTATTGGAGTAACGGAGGGTTGGAAAATAGGGTAGGGCGGGCTTTTTTTTTTTTTTTTTTTTTTTTTTTTCCCCTGTATTAAATGCTTTTTTTCCTGTATATCACAGTATTTGACGAGTCAAATAAAGACAAGAAATGACATAACAACTTTAACCAGTCTGGTTTCCATCTTTTGCTCCTTTTATAAAAAAAACTGAAGCTTTTAATCTGCATAAAAATTTACGATTTTTTTTTTATGTTTAGGGTCGGGGCATATTTTTGGGTCGTGCGGGTTACGCCAATACAACAATTTTTTTTACGGCCTTAGTCTGGGACTAGTCCTAACACTGGTCCTAAGTTAGTACTACCTGTGTGAAATCTACCCCAGATCTTCATTTAGTTTGTGCGTATCCGGCGATCCGCACGAGGGCGCTGTTTTCCACTTGCAGATCCATGGAAGGATTTTTTGTCCAGGATTAAGCATCAAATTACCATATCCCATCTTAGACTGCCCACTCTGTCCCAGCCAGATTTTCCACACTGGTATCCTTTATTTCAATTTGAGTCCGCCTGTTTGGGGGCCAATTTCTTAATAGAGCTGCTTAAAGTTTTACTGTAATCAAAATTAGTATAGGGGTGAAAGTGCTTTGAAATGATTGTTTAATGCAAAATTAATGACTATATACATTTTTATTTCTATGTAAGTGCATAATTTTTTACTAAAAATGTACAAAATCAGTACATGTATGCCCCGCCCCCTAAAAAAAACCTCCTTGGAATCGATCCACACAACAAGATAGAGCGTGTGACATCACATACAGAACTAGTATAGGCTCACACCACAGTATACTGCGTGGCGTTCTGCATGTGACGTAAGCAAGGTTTTTCGTCGCGAAAAGTGGGGTGCTAAATTATGGATCTAAAATGCCTAGTTTTTCTATATACAACATTTTTTTTACACAAACAATGACAGACAGGGTGAGTTTTATAACAATTCAGATGTATTTAACTTCATTTGAGTTTTGATTACAGTAAACCTTTAAGCACAACATTTGCTTTAAGCCTGAAAAATCTTCCTTGATCAAACAGGATTACCATTCCCAGTTTTGACTGCTTTTGACTTGTATTTGGCCATTGTTTGCTGAGCATAACATTCACCAGGAGTTTGGGCTGCCATACTGATTTTAATAGCGCTCCGCACTTACGCTAAAAATAGCACCAGATCTCAGACAAACATTGCAACCATGTGCGTGTGTGCGTGTGCGCGTGCGTGTACACTACGCGTGTGAGACAATGTTTGTCTGACAGCCGGGGATTTTGTGACGTCATTAGTGTGGAGCGCTATTGGACAGCATTGAGCCTGAATTGATCTCTGAATGCAAAATGAAAATGTGGCATGAAAATACTGGGCAGTGTAGTTCAAGATGGATACTCGGAAGAATGCATAGTCTGCAATTAGAATTGCACAAATTTAAATTGCCACGGTTTGGAAGGAGTTCCTAAGATGAACTTTTCTTGTCTTCTAGATCTTAATTCTACTGGAAAACCCCTTGTTGGAGACGCCAGAGCTGCTGCGTATATTCTGCCACATCCTCATCGGACTGTCGTCCGACACGCATCTTGCCCTGGTGAGGGCGCTCTCCGCGTACAGCAAGAAGCATTTCCAGCGATTGCTGCATCTGATGAAAAATTACCTGGGCTCGGTGCTGAGGCCAAACCACAGGTATTCAATAATGGATGCATTGTCTAACTTGGGGGACATAGATGGCAAAGTGCGTTAGGCACTCGCCTCTCACCAATGTGGCCCGGGTTCGATCCCGGCTTGGGTCAAATGTGAGTAGAGTTGTGCGTTTGGTTCTCTCCTATGCTTCAAGGGTTTTCCTCCGGTTTTCCTCCCTCCACAAAAACCAAACACTTTCGATCTTCATAAGCTGTGCTTCGTGATCATATATGGGTTGATGTGGCTGGCTGCCAAAGGGCGCCCATGAAAGCCCGCTACTCGATCACGTGTAGCACCATCCTTCATAATTCATATTGTAATTGCTGGAAAACAGTGTTTCACTGAGCAGGTAAACCCAGGGTAAACAAGAAATAAATAAATAAATAAAACTTCATGATTCCGATACTAGAAAAGAGATTGGCCATCGTGGAAAATGGTATTAGCTAAGTGTTTGACAGTTCATGATGTTGGCTGAAAGGTATAGCGACGTTTCGGCTGCGGACTTTTGGGAAGCCTTTGTTGAGTTTTTGAGGAGACTGCAAATGCATGTCTTCATCAACTTGATAAAATCCAGCAGTTCGCAGCTGAAACGTCACTACCTTTCAGCCAACATCATGAACCATCAAACACTATAGCTTCTTTTCATGATTCTGTTATAGACCGATCCGACGGCCCGTATTTTGTCCGGCAACAAAAGAATTTACGCTCAGCCGCACTCTATAATTGCAGGGTGTACGTCCCATGATTAGGAAACGTACACCATGCAGTATAAAGTGCGGCGGACATAAATTCTTTTGTTGCCAGACAAAATACGGGCAGGGACACTGCAGTAATGGCGGGTGTTTCCTACCTCCATGGTCACGCCGTCAGATCGATGTATAAACCACAAGCAAAGCATTGCGGCATACTGTAAGAAATAATTCCTCTCTCATCAACACAAACATATTTTTAATACAGAGCTGCTTAAACACCAAAATACGCTCATGCACAATAAAACCACACTTTAAAAACAAAATAAGTTCGCCAGCCAAAACCCATCGTGAATGTTATGATATTATTAACAATCCTTAGCCTTAGAGAAAGATCCTGCTAGGATTGAAATGTCGGGCCCTCTTTACTCCAAGCATTTGATATGTTTCAGGTCATTATTTTGGCTGATGAGCAGTGAGCAGCAGTTTAGTACTTCAATTGAGAAGCATATTTCTGTTGAAAACATGTCAGAGGCAATGAACGTCACACAAAGATTTGGTCATTTTTTGTCAGGGAAAGACTTTTCAGGTGAATTTTTGTGCTGAAGGAGCTGGGTAGCAACGTAGTATGGATTAATACTCCAAGGAGGTACTCTGTCGATCAACCACTTATCTGCCTTTGGCATGCTTTCTCTTTCCCACAGCGGTCAGGAGAACGTGATCTGCGTTGCCAAAGTCTTATCCATTCTCCACGAGGCAGCGGGACTTGCCCACTGTGACTTGGTAGAGCTTGCCACCATGAAGGACTATTACAGCGACGAACTCGCCAGGTAGGGTCTTCAATATTGCCAATCTATCATCTCTGTTGGGGCTGGAAGTAGTTCCCTTGCTTTCCATCTGTCGGGTATCGGTTCGAATCACACCAGGTGCTTCTCATTCTCTTTCTCATGTTGCTTTTTGTTTTGTTTCCACGCTTCCAGAAACATGGACTACATGGGGGAGTTTCAGAAGTGGACGCTTCGCTCGCAGCAGCAGCAGAAGATAGCTGCTCCAGCAGCTTACGGCAGCTCTACAAAAGACAGTGGTTGCAGTAGTGACGCAAGCAGCAGCGGGCTGAGCGGGCAGCAGGCAGTGTACAGCAGGGGAGCTCCTAGCACCAGCAGCAGCAGCAGCAGCATCAACAGGCAGTCGTCCTCCGAAACAGAGTCGCTTCTTGACTTTCCATTCCTTCTATGTCCCGCTGTGAGTACATAATAAATAATAATTTGGGAGGCTAATCATCCTTACTCGCAGCTGGGACGCTGAGTTGCGAAGGATGCGACTTCAACGTGATCGAGTAGCAGGCTTTCATGGGCGCCCTTGGTTGCCAGCCACAGCCTGAGATCGAAAGTGTTTGTTTTTTGTGGAGGGAGGAAAACCGGATCACCTGGAGAAAAACCCATGAGCATAGGAGAGAACCAACGCACAACTCTACTCACATATGACCCAGGCCGGATTCGAACCCAGGCCACATTGGTGAGAGGCGAGTGCCTAACGCACTTGCCACCTATGCCCCCTTGACATGCCTTTTTTTCTTTCAAAAACTCTCTGGAATGCGCAGAAGTCATTACATCCACTCCATGAAACCTAACTGACCCGATCCTGCAAAAATAAATTAAGTAATGCCATCAGACGTCTCTCTGTTTCTCCGATAATCTTAGCCACAAGAAGTGACAGTGTCATCGCACTAAGACTTACGGACATCGTTCCTTCATGCATGCATCACCATCGCTTTGGAACTCTCTCCCACACCATATTAGAACTGTCGATGCCGAAAATGAATTTAAAACACTGCTTAAAACTTACCTGTTCCATTAATTGCTTTTAATTGTTGTTTCCTGTGAAGCGTATCGAGACCTTGGTGTGATGCGCTATATAAAAACTGTGTTATTATTATTATTATTATTGGAGATTATAACTAAATATTGGGGAATATGACTTATTGAGATCGGTACTTTCTTGTTTTGGTTTTCCAGTCCAAGGTTCACATCCTACACCTTGATGCCGTGATGCAGATGAGACAGGAGTACCAGGCGGCCATTTTACATCAAGCCGTGAGTCTCCTAACAATTTTGTTTCATCTTAGGGTGAACGAAGAATTCTGCCATCATAGGACTAGAATCATTTGTTCATTCGTTCATTTATGTGAGGACTATCAACAAGTACATCAGCTAAAAGCTAGAGATGTGCTGACATTTAATCACGATGATAGTCTTCAAAGTGTTGCTGTAGTTAGACTAAAATGGCGGAACAGGGTCGCCGATCGTGAAGGCAGCAGCATAAACCCTGTCTGCTAAAATGCTCACTTGGTATTAGTCATAATATTTGTTCAAAACCTTAAAATGACTCGATGCTTTAAAAAGAAATGGAAGCTGTGTTGTTTGCCTTTTTCTAATATCCTGCTAAAATTGGCTAATCCTCGTTTTGTGTTGCTGTGATACTTAAAGTTACTATCATACTTTGGTAGCACACCAAAACAAAAATCTCCACAGATTTACCTATAACTTACGGGGTATAAAGATGGTGATGTTTATAGAAACAAACCGTTAAAACCCTTCTGCCTGAAATGCTGTATTTATCCAGAGAAGCATAAAAACCGATGATCAAAAACAACAGTAAAAAGATAACAGAAGAAAAAACAGTGAAAAGATTTGAAAATACCGTCGGCGTTTTTCACTGTTTCCTCAAAAAGTATGAAATTACCTTTAAAGGTACAGTGCAGGATTGGTAACATACCCCAACAGAAATGTTCACAGATTTACGTATAACTTTCAGGGTATGAAGATGGTTCTTGTAGAAACATACCTTTAAAATATTTATCCAGAAATTAGTAAAACAAAGACCAAAAACAGTTTTGATCTGGGGGTAAGATCAAAACCATTCTTTATGTTTTATAAGAAAAAATGAGTCAGGTTTTCACTATTTTCTTGTGACGTAGATGTCCGATTGAGTTCAAATTTTCACAGGTTTTACTTCATCATTTCATGTACATGTTGGATCAGACAAAGTGTGAGTGCTGCTCTGTGACCTTTACCAATCATGTATTACACCTTTAAATCTGTTTCACTCCCACAGAGAGTGTACCAAGCCCAGAGGTACCTGCACAACTCCACGAATGCCCTGAAGGACTCCATCAAGGCTGCCATGTGCCCCTTCCTGGTCCTGGAGGTCCAGAGGGACTTCTTGGTCAGAGACACCCTGGCCCAGATGAGACTGAAGCATCGAGATCTCAAGAAGCCGCTCAAGATCAAATATGTGGGCGGTGGAGAGCAGGTAATGGATTCAACTCAATTCCCTATCATTGCTCTGTTACCAACAATGTGCTCTGTTCGTCTTCAGGGCCAATTTCACGGCGCTGCTTAGCACTAAAATTTGCTAAGCATGACTTTCTGTCTTAATAAAAATGGCCATTGAAAAGTGAACAAAGAAAAATTGACTGGAGCGGGATTCGAACCGGTGACCTCCTGAATACCGTACAGGCGCTCTACCAACTGAGCCATCCAGCCCTATGTTGGTGGTGACCCCAATAGTCAAAGTTCGTTTGGCAGTCAGAAGCCATGAAACCATGCACACACGGCCATACCCCTTTTGTTCACTTTTCAATGACTTTAAAATTCAGTTAATTTCCCTTTTTGTTATTTGATGATTATATTAATTAAAAAGCTGTATCTTTTTTGAGTGATCCCCCATGTACCGTTCCCAGGTTGCAGCATTGCTGCGTGTATCGTTGAAACGATCCCTGGGGTATGGTGGTGTGTGCGTGGTTTCATGGCTTCTGACTGCCAAACGAACAAAGATAATTGACTATTGGGGTCACCACCAACGTAGGGCTGGATGGCTCAGTTGGTAGAGCGTCTGTACGGTATTCGGGAGGTCGCCGGTTCAAATCCCGCTCCAGTCAATTTTTCTTTGTTCATTTTTCAATGACTTTAAAATTCAGTCAGTTTCCCTTGTGGTTATCTGATGATTAATAAAAACGGGTTTAACAACCAAATTTTCATGTGCTGTGTATCACTTGTGATTGTTCTTTGGCTCTTGTTCACTGACCATGAACATCAAATGAAATTTGTAACGGTTGTTTGTTTTATTGGGCAAGACATTTTTGTGCTAAGCAAATTTTTGTGCTTAGCAGCACCATGAAATTGGCCCCAGGAGGGTGACTCCCGAAGACGAACAGAGCAAACTGTTTGGAACGTGGAGAGATAATACCACCAGTTCTTCTGACAACCGCACACTCTCACAGAAGAGATTACATGGTGTCATCTTATTTTAGCATTTTCACCATGCATAGCTTCAAGTCTTAAACCTCTATTGTTTCTCAGGTTGTAGCATTGCTAATGTTCCACATATCTTAAATTATCCTTGGGATAAAGTGGTATGTGGTTGTGAATAAATTTGAAAATACTCAAGCGTTTTTCACTGTTTTCTCAAAAATTGGGCACCGTATGGAACTGGACATTTCAGAGATGACTGTTGCTGTATCGTCCTTGATATTTTTATGCTCATGAATCTGCATTTCTTTGGCCACAAACCAAAGTTATGAAGTTACATTTAAAAGTTAATACAAGTAATAACCTTTAAAAGTTCATTGATATTTCCTTGTGACATGAAATACAGTGGAACGCTGTTATAACGAACATGGCGGGATGCACAGATATAGTCTGTTATAGTGGTTGTTTGGTACAGTGATTTAAAGAACCCTATTGGGTATGTATTGCACACTAAAAGTGGGAGCCAAGGATTATGTTCGGTTTATAGCCAAATGTTCGGTATAGCTGTGTTTGTTATAGTGGCGTTCCACTGTATGAAAGAAAGCTCCACAGTCATATATTATATATCTGAGCACAAATGACCGGAATTTTTACCGGTATGGTCTGAAGTTTGACCCTAAGTGACCAATTTTGTGTTTTTGGACGTGTTCTGTTTGGATGCAGGGCCTGGACATGGGTGGACTTCAGAAGGAGTTCTTCCAGCTCATCACAGAGGCAGTCTTCGATCCCAAATACGCCATGTTCACATTCCTCGAAGACTCCAGAACACTCTGGATCAACGGTGAGTCAAATCACTACACAGGAGTACATTTTAACATGACTCAAGATACCTGGATAGCTCAGTTGCTAAGAGTGCTGGTACGGTATTCCCGTGGTCGATGGTTCGAACCCTGCTCCAGTCAATATTTCTTGCTCACTTTTCAATGAATCAAGACTAGTTGAATGGTTGAACGATGCAGGTTGATAAAACTTTCATTGATGGATTTACGAAGAACTTAATCTAACTGTTCTTAATCTCGAAAAATAAACCTACAGGAGGGTCGCTGGAATCGAAGGATGAGTTTGAGCTGGTAGGGTCTCTCCTGGGCTTGGCCATCTACAACGGCATCATCCTGGATGCCCACTTCCCGACGGCTATCTACAAAAAGCTCCACGGGGAGGTGATGGACCTACAGGACTTGATGGAGGTCCAGCCCTCGCTGGGGAAGGGGCTGCAGGAACTCCTGGAGTACGATGGTGAGGACGTGGAGGAGACCTTCTGCCAGACCTTTCAGGTAAATCCTCAGGCTAGAGGTGGCCTTAGAGAGTTAGAGAAGAGAGGAGGTGTTGGACCTCCAGGATGTTGAGGAGTTGTTGTCAGACCTTTCAGGTACATCCTAAGGCTACAGGTGGCCAAAGAGAGATAGAGAAGAGATGAGGTGATGGACCTCCGGGATGTTGAGGAGGCCATCCTTGTGACAGAATGACTAGTCTGTCTGGCCTTTCAGGTACATCCTAAGGCTACAGGTGGCCCAAGAGAGTTAGAGAAGAGAGGAGGCTATGGACCTCCAGGATGTTGAGGAGGTCATCCTTGTGACAGAGCAGCTACCCTGTCGGACCTTTCAGGTACATCCTAAGGCTACAGGTGGCCCAAGAGAGTTAGAGAAGAGATGAGGTGTTGGACCTCCAGGATGTTGAGGAGTTGTTGTCAGACCTTTCAGGTACATCCTAAGGCTACAGGTGGCCCAAGAGAGTTAGAAAAGAGATGAGGTAATGGACCTCCAGGATGTTGAGGAGGCCATCTTTGTGACAAAACAGCTAGCCTGACAGACCTTTCAGGTACATCCTAAGGCTACAGGTGGCCGAAGAGGGTTAGAGAAGAGATGAGATGATGGACCTCTAGGATGTTGAGAAGGTTGTACTTGTCATAAAACAGCTTGCCTGTCAGACCTGTCAGGTACATCCTAAGGCTACAGGTGGCCCAAGAGAGTTAGAGAAGAGAGGAGTTGATAGACCTCCAGAATGTGGAGAAGGCCATCCCTGTGATGGAACGACTACCTTGAATACATACTCTAATCTGTTGTTGTTGAATCAGATATCGTATTAGAAACTTTTGCCGTAGAGCTTGAGGGATCGAAACTGTTTGGAGGATACATTCAGAGGTCACAACGAGTCTAGAAAGATCTCTTAAAAATGTCTGATGAAAGGAAAATGCCTTCGACATAATGTGCTTGGAGATTGTTGCAAGATAACATAATGACCAGAAGGAAGGCCATATGATCTTCCTGGGATGCCGATGCAACACTCTGAGTTCTTTGACAGAGGTCAAGGACCTCTTGAACCAAGAAAAGACTTCCACTTCTCAAAGAAACAAGAAACATCGTAGACAGAGATCTATGATGAGGTTTTGCAGCTCACCAGTAGACTGTTGGAATTGGACGTTTAAATCTAATGGCATAATTTTGTTGATACCCGCAGATATCTTATGCCTCAATGGGAGAGCTGGTTACTGTCGATTTACTACCCAATGGTTCTCAGATTTCGGTCACCAACAAGGTAAGGAATCAAACTCCAACGTTCAGCACCTTTGTGGCCCTCTTGTGGCAAGACTTTGTTCATTAACCCTAATCCTCTGCAGCTACCAAGCAAGACAAGAGCTGCTTACCACACACTACCACAGTCTCCACAGGAGGACTGGATATAAACCCTAACCCTCTGCACCTACCACACAAGACAAGAGCTGCTTACCACACACTACCACAGCCTCCACAGGAAAACTGGATCATAAACCATGCATTACCACACAAACCATACCACAGTGTATTGTAGTATTCAAGATACCACACTTACCACAGGGAAAACATGTGAGGTAAACTGTGGTATGCAGGAGGGTTAGGGTTAAACCAAAGTAGCTTCTGCCTCTTCAACTTAAAAAAATATTTATCTCACACTGAACACAGAAAGAGAGTCTTTTTTGATGATTTTTCTCTCAGCCCGCAAAAGAAAAGATGTCACAAAATCACACAGATTTGTCTGCTGCCCCCGTTTACAAAATTCAGAGAATCTTAATTTGGGGGATGTTAAGAGAAAAATCTTCCAAAAAGACTCTCTTTCTGTGTTCAGTGTGAGATAAATATTTTTTTCTCATGTGAAGTAATTTAATGATTATAGTTCTAACAAATAAAGCGAGGTTTGTTGAGTGTTTAACATCCTCTTTAAAGGTAGTATCATACTTTGGTTTTTGTCAAAGAAATACAGATTCGTGGGCAAAAATATCAAGGAAGATACAGTGAAAGTAATCTGTGAAAATTTCAGTCCCATACGTTGTCCACTTTTTGAGAAAACAGCGAAAAACAGCCACAGTATTTCTTAAGTGTTTTCTCTTTTATTTTTGATCTTTTAAAAGATCAAAAATATTTTTGGTCATTGTTTCACTAATTTCTGGATAAATACACCATTTCAGGGGGAAATATTTTAACGGTATGTTTCTATCAGCACCATCTTCATACCCTGGAAGTAATACGTAAATCTGTGAACATTTCTGTTTTGGTGTCTTACCAAAGTTTACTTCCTTTAAAGACGAAACGAAGAGCAGCTTTTGTTAATACACAAGCCTCCAATTTGTTTATTTTTTCTAGAATCGGGAGGACTTTGTTAGACTCTACGTCCAACATGTCCTGGTGGACAGCATCGCCTTTCAGTTTGAGGCCTTTGCCCACGGATTCCACACAGTCTGCGGCGGCTCTGCCCTGCGTCTGTTCCAGGCTGCTGAGACAGAGATGCTGGTGTGTGGGAGTCCGGAGCTAGACTTCATAGCGCTGCAGGCCTCGGCTACCTACGAAGATGGCTACTCACAGTAGGTTTATGTGGTCTTGTTAAAGAAAGGTTATTAGGTACCAGACTATGGGAACAACCGTATCGTGCAAATCTTGACTTGGTGACCCAGAAAAAAGTTTGGGTGGGAATTTTGTAGAAGACAGAAAAAAAAAGTACTACTTCTAGTAGGTAATTCTCTCACAGAGAGAATCCACCCGGCAAGAAATTACTCACAGGGAATCTAGCCACATGACTGTAAATTCGCTTCTGGCGCTCATGTATCATGCAGGTATTGGTCTCATCTGACTCTCCCTGAGTAACCTCTCGTTAGACGCACGGGCTGACCAGCTGTACCCAAGGATCCTCCTCAGAGACCCAGTTTCGAAGACATTGATCATGAGTCGCCTCCCCAGGCCCCCCAGTCATAGTTCAAGAAGTAAAAAGATAGCCCATACTCAAATCATAATCTAACATTCAACCATGTTTTCGTTTTTGCAGGAAGCATCCCACCATCGTGGCATTCTGGACCATCGTTCAATCACTCAGTGAGAAAAAGAAGAGGAAACTGCTTCATTTTATCACCGGAAGTGACAAAGTAAATACCGGACCCTTTTCCAAAATTATCTTTTTGTAATATATGTACACCAGTTTAGTATAAGGCATACTTTGACCTAAGGCTGTGTCCGAAACGGGCTTCCAGAGCTACGGCTAGGTCTACTGTCTTGGTGTCTTTACATATTTCCAATGGAGCACTACCCGACCTAGACCTAGCTCTAGACAGCAGATTCGGATGCAGCCTAAGCCTCACTTTGGCGCAGCCATCTTTGGTCCAAAATCAAGTTTTTTCATTCATTATACTACAGTGCATTTTTCCTTGTATCCCCCAATTCCTCAATTGCACATCGGCAGCCATCTTTGGTCCAAATTTTGCACTTATTGCATCAATACACTAAACAAAACTACTGTCCCTTCCTTCTTTTTTTCTATGTCCTTTATTGCACATCTGCAGCCATCTTTGGTCCAAAATCTGTAGTCATTGCATCAATACACAAATCTAAACTATACTGTGCCTTCCTGTTTTCCTATGTCCTCCATTGCACAGTGGCAGCCATCTTTGGTCCAGGTCCAGGTCCAAAATCTGTATTCATAGCACCAATACTCTAAACTAAACTACTGTGCCTTCCTCTCTTCCTATGTCCTCCATTGCACTTTGGCTGCCATCTTTGGTCGAAAGTCTGTAGTTATTGCCGCAATACACAAAACGTAACTACTGTGCCCTCAGCCACCTCTTTTCCTCCTTTGCACATTGGCCGCCATATTTGGTACAAGATCAATAGCTCTATCACACAAAATGACACTGCTGCTCCTTTGTTTTCCCAGGTACCATTGAAGGGTCTTGCCAGCTTACCCCTGATCATCCAGCGCAACGGCCCCGAGTCCGATCGCCTCCCGACGGCCATGACCTGCTTCAACCGTCTGCTCCTTCCCAGCTACACCAGCCAGGCGATACTCAGTCAGAAGCTCCTCGTGGCCATCGAGAACAGCAAGGGATTCGGGCTGACGTGAAATCCAGACACACAGGTGCCTCTGTCTCTGTCTGATGGTCCAAATTCCCCTAAATCGTGAATCACCGCCCTGTTTATGAACAAGGGTCGAGCTTCAAGGCCCGTAGTCACACATACCAACAGTCCTCTAAACGTATTTCACTCTTTTCGCAAGAAGCCTGCATACTTGACGAAAATAAGGTAAGAGGGGAACATGTCTAGATCTGGAAAGGTAAATGCGGAACCCGTTAACTTACCAACTCTTCGAAGAGTCTGCTTCAGTCTAAGGACTTTTCTGGCTTGCGTCGATGGCTTGCTCGGACAAGAATTACCAATGGAACAGGTTAATTAATAACTGTAGAACACTAAACGGACATGGTAACAATTAGGAGGATCACCGATGAATAAGGAACAATGGGTGGAAACTAAATATACCGTCTTGGTACTCTCTGCTCATTTATTCTGATTAGGATGATTCGACAATGTTCATTACTTACACTGTGATTTGAAGAAGTAGATTTGAAGAAGTAGGCCTATAAATGTTGTTCCCACGGTGCCTGGCCCAAGTCTGACACATGAAACCAGTGCACGCCTAGCGCACCTCAGACTCAATGATAGGCCGGAAACCACAACCTTAAACAAGTTCTCGCTCGTCCGCTCTGAGCACTAGAGTTTGTGACCTTTGTCACAATATCTATTCCTAATTCCCATTGCACTGCCAAACGTTTGTCGAGGCTGTATTCGTTAAGGAATATTTGGTCTGCCACATGACAGCTGCAGTGACTTTATCATTAAGGACCATCAAATATTGTCTCTGTCTTCACCAGTTGCACTATTAGCATTAAGAATCTTCTTAACGGCCAACTAGAAACAATAGGAATCTTCCTACCAAAACAGACCAAAATCATGAGCAAAAAAACTTGTAAAGGTACTTTAACTTTTGGGCATTTGGCACTGAACAACTTTTCAACCATTATTCAAGCAAATATCTGCCGAGAGCCAGTCACAAGCAATACAGTTTACATGGAAGTTTGGTTGGTAACCCATGGAAAACTTCTCTATGTCGACCAAACTCGTGTTCTGAGCAATATGTAGAAATTTGGCTCAAGAGCAACACTAAATACACTGAAACAATGGTAGACTTTGGCCCAATATTGAATTTGTAAACGTTAGCAACAATTCTTTGCTTATGATAGTAGACTTTTTTTGCTTACTGTAAGTATATTTCACGGGAGAGCTGTCTTTCTGGCTACACTATTAAAGTAAGGACCTCTGCACAATGCACATGACAGTGCGTTACCGAAAAAAAATCAAGGTTAGCCTAGAAATTCTTTGCTAACCGATTATTAAAGCGGCAAATCGGGCCATGCTCACAGTAGCTCAGGTATTATATGCAAACAGAATCAACTTTTCTAAAATATTCCACAAACGAAAGATTTGATATTTTATCTCATGAATGTTCTTAAGTTGTCGTCAAAGAACAGAATTCACCTCATAATTAATACATCAAGGAAAACCATTATATTTTTTAAGGATTTTTAATAGTATTTTGTAGCATACGAAATCTGGTATTCATCAGAGTATTATAAAAAAATGACATATATTTTATGCAAAAGGACTTATTTAATAATAGCACAAATTCATGTGCTTTTTGTGGGTTTGTATATAAACCTTGTTGAATAAGAGGGCCTTTTTCTTCTCGCTGCTCCCCCTATGTAATGTGTTCTATCTAGGATGCAGAGAAGTCAAGGAACTAGACAGTACTATTCCCAGTACTTGTCAACTGGACATGTTTTCAACACTAGAGGGCGCCATCTATGGTTACTATGCAAGACTCCCTGGGGAGTATACACGAGTCCGACTTGCGATTCATGTAATTGGCCCTGCATTGTATCAGGGGACATACACCCTACAGTTAAAGAGTGTGGCCGAGCGTACATTTTTTTGTCTTCACACAAAAGGCGGGCGAAGACACCGCAGTAATGGCGGATGGTATGTCGTGCCGATGGATCGTTCTATACAGCCCTGGCTGCTGTAAGGTTCACTAAGCCTAATCAAGCACAAAGCCATCTCTACCCTCACAGGTACCCATTTACTCCTGGGTGAAGAGGAGCAATATGTGACAAAGCGTCTTGCCCAAGGACGCAAGCACCACTGGCCCATGGCTGGATTCAAACCCAGAATCTCTAGATTGACCACAAGACCTTGAGTACAACTCACCAGACCACTAGGCCACAGCATGCACCCCACAAGACATTATTTAGAATAACAGAAGTTACAGCAATACAAGATGCAGTCTTCATTAATAAACCTAACTGTATTCCACACCATATGACCTCTGTAAATAAAAATGAATTTATTATATTTCCATTTGAGAAGTACTTTATGGTAGTACTAGTGTCATTTCACCAAGTTAGGCCACGAGATCCTTACAGTGTCACTTCTAACATATGTGTTTCAAGGATTCTTTTAGAGCGCATTGAAGAACATTTAAGAACATTGGATTTCTCTATGGTGCGAAAATTGAGTACAATTCTGACAATTCCACATAGGGTGCCTCCATGTGTTTGCAATGTGTTGGCCAATCACAATGCGCAGAATCTGTCAACCTTTTTTGTCGACAAATTCCGTGCATTGTGATTGGCAAAAGCATTGCAAACTCTTAGCGGCGTACTTTTTTAAATCAGAACACCTACAGGTTTTTATATTAGCTCAAATATTGAAGGATAATAATTGGTACATTTGTAACAACGACATCGTCTCAAGTCGTGGCCAAACTTGCTGGAATGACCAACTGGTACCATACTTAAAATCGTGTGAGGGGATTTTTGTAAAACATCTTTAAGTTATTACATAGAAAATATTTGACAAAATGCACAGTTTTGTAGGAATAAAAAAACACAAAGAACACTTTCTGTCTGTGAATAATTTTTATTCTGTCATCTTGACTCAATAAAGATGGTAGCATACCAAAACAGAAATCTTCACAAATTTACCTATAACTTGTAGTGTATAAATATGGTGATGGTAGAAACATAGCATTAAAATTATTCTGCCTGAAATGCTGTATTTATCCAGAAAAAGGAGTAAAACCAATGACCAAAAATAATTTTGATCTTTTAAAGATAACAAATAACGGTGAGAAGATTTTTAAAAATAGTGTGGTTGAACAGTTTTTCACTGTTTTCTGAAAATTTCACAGATGACTGTATCTTCCTTGATATTTTTGCCCATACATTTCTGCATTTCTTTGACAAAAACCAAAGTATGATATTAACTTTAAATTTTCTGAAAAAACCAAAATAATGACTGAAATATGTAACCCGGGTTTTCTCAATCTTTCTCAAAAAGTTTGAAGTATATGAAGATGGTTTCATTAACAGAAAACCCAGGCACGACCAGTTCAGCTTGATTACATGAAGACCAAAGGTTTGTGATACTCAATTTAATGAACACTTCTGTGAAAAAAACTTCAAAACAATCTCTTTGACTAATTAGCATTGTTTACTGTATTGTATACTTCTCTTGACTGTGTCTTCACAATGCAAAACCTCAAATCGTATTATATGGCCTTTACGAAACCAGCCTTGAGGCTAGGCTTGGGACTTATTTCACTACCGCCATTTGAGGCCCACGAAACGAAGGGATTGGGCCACATGATGAAGCCGAAGAAAAGGCTCCATCTTCACCATATATATCAAGCCCTTCATTTCATTTAGGACACAAAATAGCGATAACAAAATATATCCCAAGCAAGCCTAGCCTCAAGCCTTATTTCGGAGAAGCCCATAGAATCTTCTGATTTATACGACAAAAAGGTCATGTATGTATGTGAAAAAGCTGCATATATGTATATTGTACAATAACAACTTTAAAAGTGTCTTTGATGGTCATCTGGACTACAAACACAAGTCAATGCAGCTATATCAGATCGGCAAGCCGTTATGAAGTATTTGAATGTCTATTTATTCTTTCTTTTTATCAGTTGCAGGGAAATTTTAGTCGTCGTCTTCCAGCTCAAGATCCAGGTCGTCCATCTCTTGAAACAACGATTCATCCACCTCGACTCTGTCATCTGCGAAACGTCAAGAAAGTATAACAAATCCCATGAGCTTGTGATTTGTTTTATATTTATTAACCCCTTCCGCTTGGGAAGCATCTATAGCAGTTTGCCTCATGGCGTGAGAATATTCATGATTGCTTTGTTATTTCCATTGATATACACTGAATAGGGTACTGTCTGGAACAAGAGGTTCAATGAACCTAAACAATCCAGTCATTGTGGTACATCTATCCCCTTGATTTGAATAGCATTTCAGAGCAGATCACAATCTGTGAGTTCCGAACACAGCTGCATGCATAGCTTGCAGTCCGCCTGGAATTTGGGAATTGTGAGGCGGTATTCAACCATTGTGTGCCTGCATTGTTTATGCCGAGCCCCCTGCACACATAGCCTGGCCAGATGACCATTTATTAGACCGGTGGCTCATAATGAGGTCGGTACAAGCCAACCCCAAAAAAACAACCCTGGCTGAAGGGGATTTAATTTTAGTTTCAAAGTAGCTGGGACCTAGAGCCCTGGATAGAAGTAGGTAGCAGTATGTAGCAATAATGGCATGGGGTCTGGGGCCCACATAAGGTTCTAAATGCTCTGTGTTGCTACTTGAGTATTTCAATATTGTCAGCTCAGGGTGGGACAAGAATTAATGACAAAGTGTCTTGCTCCAGGATTAAGAATCAGGACCCCCTTGATTGGGTCTGAACCCAAAGGTAGTGGAATTGTCCAGAAGATATTGTATTCATCATTGCTAGACCTCTCAGCCAAAGCACCCCAAATGAGCAATAAAGCAGGCCAACTTACTTTCATCCAAGAGTGCCATGTCCGAGTCGTACAAGTCCTGGTTCTTCTCAAACAGCTCCTTTCCTGAAGTACAAAATGACAGCAAAAATTATCTATCAAGACAGTTCAAAATCCACTGCCATCAACAAATTACGACCTTACTGAGACTTGTTCGCCTGCTGAGCTAGACTTTGAGTACAATTCTTCCACGCAAAGATGAGCTGAGTACCTCTGAGTTTCTCAAGCTGTTAACTGGCTAATAGTCTTGTGCTCGTCAACCAAGCTAGTATTTGGGAGTGATATTTCACTTTCAAGACAATGGGCTTTGAGTATGTACATGTGAGTTTCTTGGACTGTTCACTGACTATTAGTCTTGTGCTCGCCGACTGAGCTGGTATTCGGCAACAAGACTTCCATTTCAAGAAGATGAGCTACGAGTATGTACCTGTGAGTTTCTCTAACTGTTAACTGACTATTTAGTCTTTAGTTCGTCGATTGAGCTAGTATTTGTGAATGAGACTTCCATTTCAAGAAGACGAGCTTTGGGTATGTACCTGTGAGTTTCTTGGACTGTTCGCTGGCCATTTGGTCTTTTGCTCATCTACCGAGCTAGTATTTCCATTTCCACTTCCATTTCAAGCAGATGAGCTTTGAGTACATACCTGTGAGTTTCTTGGACTGTTCACTGGCTAGGCTCTTCTTCTTATTGGCTAATCTCTCCTGGTCGAACTTGTCTTTCCACGCTAAGAACGATTCTATGGTCACTAGTTTCCCTTTTAATCTCTGCTCCTGAAACAGCAATAATGACGACCAATTGTAAGCATGTTTGCTCTGACTCAAGTCAACTTTGCGACTGAAAGTATCTTGTTACAAGTAAAAGACGTGGAACACTGCACAGATATTGTCCGTTATTTGACAAGTTTTTTGAAAAGACATTTGACAAGTTCGAATCCACAAGATTTTGAGTTCAACACAGATTCTTCCACCACAGCACTCAACACTATCCACACGTTCGTTTGAAGACAGCCTACAAGGTTTCAACTTTTTCAAGATTTTACCTCTTCCTCTTTTGCTCTGTCTTCAGCTTCCTCCTGTTTCCGTAGTTCTTCTGACTGGAGTCTTTTATCTTCGTCCACTTTGTTGTTCAGGAACTCCTGAGTTGCAGAGACTAGTGTGAAGACCATTGCCATGCCGAGGTTCTCTTCGATCTAGTGGAATTTGAAGTAGATAGAATGAGATTGTAGATATATACTTGGAGGTTGGGCTGGGCTGGGCTGGACTGGGCTGGGTTGGGTTTGATTGGGCTGGGCTGGGTTGGGTTGGGTTGGGCTGAGCTGGGCTGGGCTGGGATGGGTTGGGTTGGGTTGGGCTGGACTGGGCTGGGTTGGGTTTGGTTGGGTTGGGCTGGGCTGGGTTGGGTTGGGTTGGGCTGAGCTGGGCTGGGCTGGGATGGGTTGGGTTGGGTTAGGCTAGGTTGGGCTAGGTTGGGCTGGGCTGGGCTGGGTTGGGTTGGGTTGGGCTGGGCTGGGCTGGGCTGGGCTGGGCTGGGCTGGGCTGGGCTGGGCTGGGCTGGTCTGGGCTGGGCTGGACTGGACTGGGTTGGGTTAGGTTGGGTTGGGCTGGACTGGGTTGGGTTGGGTTGGGTTGGGTTGGGCTAGACTGGGTTGGGCTGGACTGGGTTGGGTTGGGTTGGGCTGGGTTGGGCTGTATGTTATGCGGCGGTAGTAGACCCTCATATCGTGGCAATTGCCCTGGTACCCCTGGCCATTTACAATAAATGCTCCTAAAATCTTCACGAAGATGTTGCCAGAGTTTCCATCTCCAACTTGAAACCCTACCTACCTGTTGCTGTAAGATTTCTCGTATTTTCTCCCGATCTTCCTCCTCCACGTTGCCATCCGTTGTCACCTCGTATAGAGGGGGCTCATCTGGGTAGGTCGGTGTGTACGAAAATTGTAAGGTCGCACTGTAGGACTCTGAAAATAAATGCCAAAATTACATAAATTCAATCATTCAAAACTCAAAGCATTTTGGTAAAGGCTAGTTACGGTGGCAATGTTGCTTAACAATCAAAATTTCATACAGTAATAATCAAAATAATTGTAATTGTGTACCTATACACAAGTATACAAAGTGGTTCCTAATTTCCTATACACAGATCCGACCATGGAGGTAGAAAACACCTGCCATTACTGCAGTGTCCCTGCCCGTATTTTGTCTGGCAACAAATGAATTTACGTCCGGCACACTCTATACTGCAGGGTATACATCCCCTATTCATGGGAAGTACACCCTGCAATTATAGAGTGCGGCGGAGCGTACATTTCATTTGTTGCCTGACAAAAGGCAGGCGGGGACACTGCAGTAACGGCGGACAGTATATCATGCCGTCGGATCGGTCTATACACTTAAATAACTCTAGTCATTTTAGGCCTAAAACATAAAAGTAGTTATAGTGACTAGGAACCACTTGTACACAATTACCAAAATAATAATAGTTACACTGCATTGTGGAAAAATGTACGAATGCTACCAGATGGATCAAATTATTGTTTTGAATTCTCGATTTTTATCCAGTTTTGATCACCTACCATCTTCTTCGTTCCCTGTATCCTCTGAACAAACAATGATGTGGAAGCAATGGGGATCCTCCGACAACACTACAATAGGAAACAAATGAATAAGTACACAAAAATAGACTTTCACCAAATTACAATTAAATATTAATATCAAGTATAAATATTCTGTTGGTCGGCAAAACATCACAGTTTATTGTCAGGCATGCAACTTTGGCTTTATATTATAATAACACAAAACAAGGAAATTCCAATCTTTACCATACTTTATACAGTGTTTATAAATTTTCAATGGCATAAGAATTAAGAGTGAAGTGAAAAACGAGGAAATCAGCTGCTGATCTGAGGAAAAGTTGCAATTACATGCCTGTGTATTGTGTATTTGTGTAAGCACAATGCAAGTACTAGTACTAGGCCTAGGCTATACACTCCAGTGTATTTTGCTACGCGTGCTATGGGTGCTAACGCACAGGATCCCAGATTTGCGGATCCACTTCCTATGCAGGGTATGCTGGGATCCGGATCATTAGAATCTGTGATCCTGTGCGTTAAACAAACAGGCCCTAGCCTAGGTCAATATGTTGACCAGTTGCTTGCAGTTGTCACTCATCAATATTTCAGGTGATATTTACTTAGCAAATTAGGTTTAATTTGTGGACAGAACAGAGGACAAGTCTTTGATTTTTGAGGGAAATTATGGGGGGTCTGAAAATAATCCTTGTGGAGTTGTGGACCACAGGGACTAGACACTAACCCCATAATTCTAGTTCTATTTTTATTTTTAATAAATAAAATTGAGTTAGCCTAATAAAGTAATATAATTTTGGCATTTTTGGTAATTAATAATAGCCTAATATTAATTTTTTGCGATAAAATGTTTAATACTGTACCTGTGAATTCATCGGGATAAATTGATTCCAAAGCGGCGATTTCATTGGTCTGTTCTTCCTGGTAGTCAGTCATGGACGTCGTTCCACTATTAAGAGTTTTATTCCAGAAAAAAAAAGAGAAATAAACTTGTCAAATTCACTTGTTCATCTCAACACATGCCACTACATTACACACGTTGATCCATATCCTACTAGTCTGGTACCTCACTATTCTGCCAAGATTTCATTATTATCTTTCCGTATGGAAAACAAAATAAAAGACGGGATACCACTCCATAGTCTGACAAAATCTACGGATAGCAATTAAAGTCGTTCTTCATAGATTTATATCCTGATGTTTTAATTATTTTCTCAAATTAATTACATTATTATATGATTTAAAATTTATTTACATTATTTAAAACATATTTTGTATGATTTATTGCTTTTATTTTTAATTATGGTTATTTTATAATGATAATAATGTTTCTGTAAAAATTATTTCTTCATGTTCTCTCTTTGCTACCGGAGTATGTGGCTGATGAATTGATTTGCGCATGCCCAGTACGGATTGTATTCAAAATAAGAAAGACGAACGGTGGACTTCGATCGTGTCAACTTGTCAGCGGTGTTTTGGGGTAAATATCTACCGACTTTCTTCAGAGTGGGGCTTTAATTTTGAATTAATTCCTTAGGAAGTTGGTCGAGGGAGTAATAGTGGACATTTTTGTGCGAATTTGTTGTCAACTAAATCACGAAAACGTGAGATGTTTTTCGTTGACGTAGTCAGTGCGGTGCGCGCGGTGGTGACCTCCACTTATTTCGTTGATGGGGGATGGGCGTGCACTAAGGGGAAGGATTGGGTCTGGAGAGGAGCGTATTTTTAAACGGTTTTTTTTGTGAACAAAATTTGGAATTTGTTAATATATTTCAAGGAGATGACACCAGACGAAAATGTGCATTAGTCCACAACTAACAAGGATTATTTTCAGACCCCCATCATTATTTCCCTCAAAAATCAATTCAAATCAAAGACAAAAGCGGCCCTGCCCTCTTTCGTTTCCACAAATTTACAGTAGCCCCGGCCCGGCCCTACCTAGGGCCTAGTCTAACTTGGCTGGGGCGGCGAACTCCGTTTTTTAATTTTGGTGGTTGACGGTCGGTCTACCCACTCTACTGCGCCCATGGGCTAGACATTTTGTACACGGACAAAATTGTAGGCCCTACTTCACCATGTTCACGCGTGCACGGTAGACCTACTTGCGCCGAAAATGTCTTCAAATGACAACAAAGACATTACGTTACAGATCGGTTTGAAAATTGCTCCATCTCTTCTAATTCTCCGAACGTCAAGGATGAAATGCAGCTTATTTGTTTGTGGTCACCATCTTTCCGTTTGATGAAAATCAAATTTCCCGATTGAAATCCAGACAATTGTTTTGGATTTTTTGGGGCGGCACGTGCTATACAATCTGTACTTACCCCGAAAATGTCCCCAAATGACAAAAAAGACATAGGCCTAGGCCTAAATCGGCTTGAAAAGCGCTCCATCTCTTCTCCGATTGTCACTCATAGATGAAATGCACCTTATTTAGGGCCTATTTGTACTCACTATCATTCCGTGTGATGAAAATCGTTGTTTTCCGATGAAAATTCAGACGATCATTTCAGAGCTCATCCGCCATCTTGGTGTGGCTGTCAGCCAAGTAGAAACAAGCATATGTAGTCACGTGGGTGTGGCCCCACAATGCCCAAAATGTCCACTTTAATTTTAAATAGTCCTAAAGTTTGGTCATAGCAAATTAAACATGAAATCAGACCTATGCCATAGTCCGTTTGATTTTTCCTTTCCCATTTAATAGCCAAAATGAGCGTCACCGAGATATGCGAGAACACAAAGATGGGGAGAGAGTACGCTCTCCTCGGAAACTACGACACTTCTTTGGTGTACTACGAAGGAGTGATTCAACAAATCAAGAAACTACTGATGACCATCAGGGAACCGGAGCGCAAGCACCAATGGGAGAAGGTAAGTAAAGCTTGCCACTTCCTGCTACAGAAATGTAGGACTGTATGGGACATCGTAAGAAGATGCAAGTCAACGATGCCATGCATAGGGTATATATTCGCGGGTCCATACTTACAAAGAGGTTTGGCCCAGGTCTGGAGTTTCATTGGAAGCCAATGGTGGCGTTTGTTGACATGGGGCCGATTTCATCAACGCTTTGCGATCATCGCTTAAGCCCAAATCCATTTCTAAACGGAAAAGCAATCGTTGCTTTGCGTAGGAATTTTCTATTTAGCAATGGATTTGCGCTTTAGCGATGAACGCAAAGGGTTAGTGAAATCGGCCCCTTGGGCCAATTTCACGGCCCTGCTTAGCACAAAAATGTGCTAACCATGAATTTTCTGTCTTAACAACAGGATTAACAACAAATTTTTCCATGTTTTGCGCATCACTTGTGATTGTTCTTTGGCTGTTGTTCAATGACCGTGAATATCAAATGGAATTTTGAATGGTGGTATGTTTTATGAGCAAGACATTTTGTGCTAAGCAATTTTTTTGTGCTTAACAGCTGCATGAGATTGGCTCCTGAACTCTATTTCGTGTATTACCCTTTGATACGTAGAGTGGCATTTTATAGACTTGTTTGAGGGAACTTTGCTTGAAAAAAGGTCTCATGTTCATTTTGATTCCCTAGTTCAACTTCACTCACAGATGAAAGAAAGTTTGTCAAGAATAGAAATAGAATCATAGACCAAGCCTTGAATTCAACGGAGGCCACAGAGGCCATGGCCTTCATTGCCCTGGTTCTTGGCCTTCATGCCCCTTCAAATGTTTCCATAGACATTATGATTTTCCAATGGAAGTTTCCCTTGGAATGGAAAAGTGGCCTTGCCCTTTTCAGAACCAAATTCAAGGCCTGATAGACCTAATGACCTTATTTGAATGGATTCCCCTCAATTGTTGTAGGTCAGGCAGGATCTTTCTCAAGAGTATGAGCACGTTAAAGACATCAGCAAGACCCTGAACAGCTTCAAGACAGAGCCCATCGAGCCCCCTAGCAGCGCTCCAGCTTACCGGGCACCGGCCCCTTACTCCAAGCCTCAGGAACCAAAGAGGGATCCTGATGTTTGGCCCCCACCAACACCCGTCGAGCACAGGTACATGTCACAACTTAGTAAGCCGGTATAAGCATGTCTTGGTTCTCTCATAAGGCTGGAATTTCACGGCTGTCACTCTTAGCCTTTGTTGGCCTGGTCTATCTTGGACTTGGTACCAACGAGGATTCATGAAAATTCCATGCTTAAAGGTATAATACATGATTGGTAAAGGCAACAGAACAGCATTCACGCTTTGTCTAATCCAACATTTGAGCTCAATCGGACATCTGTGTCGCAAGAAAATATCGAAAACCCAACCCAATTTTTCTTATAAAACATGGTTTTAGTTTTGATGGTTTTGATCTTACCCTGAGATCAAAACTGTCTTTCAGTCTTTGTTTTACTAATTTCTGAATTAACACACCATTTCAGGCGGAAATATTTTAAAGGTATGTTTCTACCAGCACCATCTTCATACCTATGTAAATCTGTGAACATTTCTGTTTGGTTATGTTACCAATCCTGTACTGTACCTTTAACATTTACAAATGTATTATTTAAAAATGTTATACAATTTTTCTTTTTTCTTGAAGACCCTCACCCCAGTACCAGCGCGGAGCTCGCAAGGATCCGCCGCGCCGCTCAGAACCAAGCAAGCCGTCCCGCGGGGCCCCCAGCCGGGACCAGCAGCGCCCCTCCGGTGGGCGTGGCCCGTCCTACGGCAACGCCGACAGGAGGAGTGACGGGAAGGGGCGGGGCGGACGAGACGAGAAGAAAGTCAACAAGAAAGATCCGGTAAGTTGACGGATATTTGTCGGATACAGGATACTCTTTTTCTGACAATGAATTAAAAGACAGTCACTGTGAATGTAATGGGATTTTTATACACCCAAGTAGAATATCCCAGAGTATATTGAAATTGTTCAACAATTTCCTATGTAAAGGAAAGGGTTATTCATCACGGTGGATACAGAATTTGACAGATAAGGGGAAAAGGTGATCAGTGTTACGTGATGTCGTGTTGCTGGTAGCGACGTTTCAGCTGCTGGAACTGCTAACCTTCATCAGGCAACTGTAGCAACTGAAGAACTGGGTGCTGCGGTGTCTGTTATATCCTGTGGGGCAGGATTCGGGTTCACAATGCGATGATCAGCAGACTATGGACGGGTCACTCCAGCAGACGTCGTCATACACAGCCGAAATTTCCTATGTGTTGAAGCACAACATACTCGATACTATACCTAGCTCCTTTTACACAGACAAAAAATGGTTCATGCAGGAATCGAACCTGTAACTCCAGCACAGACATCTCAACATTTTGACCGTCAAGCTCACTGGTGCCTCTTGCTTAATTCAAATCTATAAACTGCGAATACAAGTAAGATTCAGGGGGAAAATCTTTGAGCAAGCTTCGCAAGTGTCTCGAAGTGTTGAAGCTTTGTGTTTGGGATGCGTGGTTGGCAAGTGAACACAAGTCACAGGCACATAATTCTTTGTGCTTCAATTTAAGCGTACTATATCGATATGAATCTAATCTTGTATAGCATACTTAATCTTTTTGATCCATTTGATCCGGACTTTCAGGATCGCAAAGGGTCGCCCAGCGGTGAGGACGGAGATGAGAAGAAGTTTGACCCGTCCGGATACGACAAGAACTTGGTGGAGAACTTGGAACGGGACATCGTCCAGAAGAACCCCAACATCCACTGGTAAGATGCGGGGAAACTCGTCAAGATTACTGCCGTGAGATTCCTTGGTTCGGAAGTAGATTCTATGGTTTGAAAAAAAAAACAGTGCTTCAGCTTCAATGAAAAACCACAGCCTATATTTTCAGCATATGGATGACAGAGCCGAAGCCGTGGGCTGAGCCAGAGCCGAGGTTTGGAAAAGGCCCATGGTGTACCCGCACACCTTACTTCATGTTCAACTTCCACTGTATAAAGCTTCAAATCTTAGGCCGTGTCTCTATTCACTGGCTGCGGTCGTGGCTGCAGCAATTGGCAGCGCGTCCATCTTGTTGCCGCATCCCAATTCACTGGCTGCGACCGCGGCTGTGGCTGCGACGTCACAAATTTCAAGCCACAAGGGAAGGTGACTTTGTTGTGGCTGGGCCAACTTCATATGGCAAGCCAAATGCCAAATAATTTGATAAACCCTATTTATCGCAGATAAACACGCTTTTCGTCAATAAACACTATTTCGGACACAATAAACACTGCGTTTTGAGGAAAACTCAATAGTAAACAAATTTTTATCTTGATGAAGAGTGTTTTTCACCAATAAACAGTGTTTATTAAATTATTGGGCATTTGGCTTGCCGTGACCTCAGTTGCGCGTATGGATTCAAATCATCCCGAGGGCGCGTCTACGCAACCGAAGGCGCGTCCCAAACTCCCAATTCTACTGGCTGAATCCAGTTTGAAGATGCAGTTGCAGCCACGGCCGTAGTCAGCGGCCGCAGCCAGTGAATTGGGACACGGCCTTACCAATACTCGGATTGTTTTCGTTTGTTGTCTTCCAGGACGGACATTGCTGGTTTAACCGAGGCAAAGAGACTTCTTGAGGAGGCCGTGGTCCTACCGCTCTGGATGCCAGACTACTTCAAGGGAATCCGACGACCGTGGAAGGTAATCCTTGTTTCAAATCCATTATTTTTAAAAGTTTGATTTTGTTTTCTTAGTTATTAACATAAATCATTTTTCTAATTGTAGTACAGTGGAACGCCGCTATAACAAACACCGCTTTACGGAACATTTGGCTATACCGAACACCATTCTTGACTCCTAGTTTTAAGTGTACAATGTATAGGCCTGCTGAACATTGTTCACTATAATGAACGACCACTATGACAAACAATTTCTGTGTATCCAAGCTTGTTCATTTAATTGGCATTCCACTGTACAAGAATTTGAAATATTTATTCGTGTTTCCAGAAAGGGCATAATCATAAAATGCAGTAATAGCCAGAAATGAAAATTTTGGTAGCAACACATCCAAATTTTATCAAAACTTGTTTAAAACTACAAGCAGGATGTCTTGAATACATTCAGAAACCCCTTTTACTAAAACCTTAGTGAAAAGCGAAGGGTTGGTTAGAGTAGACTTAGAAGGAAAAGAAATTGTACTAGAAAGTAATGAAAGGAAAAATAGAGCACCCTCTTGTGTTTTTCTCTTCCGATTTTCCGAAGGGTGTTCTCATGGTTGGCCCGCCGGGTACTGGCAAAACCCTCTTAGCTAAAGCCGTCGCCACAGAATGCGGCACCACTTTCTTCAACGTCTCCTCAAGCACCCTTACGTCTAAATGGCGTGGGGAGTCCGAGAAGTTGATGCGATTGCTCTTTGAAATGGTACGTTACTCTCAAGAGTTTTTCTTTCCCTCCTTTTCCCCTTTTTTCGTTTTTTGGTTGTCTTCCGGCTTCTTTCTGACGTCAGGGTGTGATGATGGTCGGACCGCCCGGTACCGGTAAAACGATGCTGGCCAAGGCAGTAGCCACGGAGTGCGGGACGACGTTCTTTAATGTCAGCTCGTCCACGCTGACCTCTAAATATCACGGGGAGTCGGAGAAGTTAGTCAGGATATTGTTTGAGATGGTAGGTATCTGCTTAAGGATCTAGACAGGACTTGGATCGGTATAAAAGGCATATTACTACGGATTTTAGATGCTTTTCAGACTCTCGGTGGTGCCTATTAGTTCCTTCCTTCGTTCCTCAGTTCTTTGTCCTGGGGTCGATTTCACCAAACTCATCCTAACTTACTATCAATCGTAGGACGTATGATGCATTGCAGTACCATGTAGAAGTCGAAGGATACGATGAGTTATCCTTCGTAACTCGAGTAATGATCGATCGTAAGGCTTCGTAAAAGCGACCCTCTTCAAATGCTATCACTGACGTTTGCTCATTCTGTAGCGATAATTGAAGACCTGAGAATCTAGCATTGAGTAGAGGTAGCAAATTTCAAGATGAAAATGTTTTCGATCCAAGTCACAAAATTGGTTATCTTTCAGCTGTCTTACTTCCTAGCAAAGCTTAGGTCTTCAGCAAAACCAGGAGATTATTGAAACCCCTTGTTTTAATTTTCTCACCCCCGCAAATTCCAGGCCAGGTTCTATGCACCCAGTACAATCTTCATAGATGAGATCGATTCCATTTGCAGTCAGAGGGGTGGCAGCTCTGAGCACGAATCCAGCCGGAGGGTGAAGGCCGAGTTACTTATTCAGATGGACGGTGAGTAGAGATGCATATTTACCGTTCAAGTTCAAGTTTGACAGAACAGATTGGAATTTTTTTAATGATACCGTCATAATAGCATCACATCTGTACTATAATGTTACTTAAAAGTATAAAAAGTCATTATTTTACCACATCCTCATTTGCATAAATTTACATATGGTTTTGCAATAGTTTCGTAACTTGTCTATCAATAACGCTAAAAGGTGATCAATGTCGCGCGATGTTGTGTTGCTGATAACGATGTTTAGACTGCTGGAACTGCTAGCCTTCATCATGTTTTACTTCTGAAGCGACAATAAGATTTTCCCACATTTTTAGCTTTTATACAATAACTAGTTCGAACTGGGTCTGATTTCACGAAGCACTAAGGTTGATCTTAAGCGTGAATTTATCTTAATTTCTAAGCAAAGTGTGATGTCACAATACAAATCACTAGGGTGATACTCATAACTCATCTTAAAACTAAAAAGATTAATCTTAGTGCTCGGTGAAATCCATCCCTGCTCTTTCCTTGTGGTTATACTGTAATCCGAACACAAGTTTTTGAGTGGCGCCCTCTTTTGATTAAAAAATATGCGATGATGTTTTTCGGTCTACATGCACTACAACTCTTGCTCGGCACGTGGCACGTGATTTATTCCTGAAAGACACACAGAGTTAGAAGAATATTCGGCATGGACAACATCTCCCAAATGTCCATGACGGTCTTTTGCTCATGATTAGCTTTCCGGCTTCCCAGATTTCAATCAAAGATGATTTGGCAGTGTACAAAATAAACTGACACCACTGCATTTTCTTTTTTAATCAAAAGCTTGGATTACTGTTGTAGTACTTGTCATAGACTCGGATGGCGACAATTTGTGTATTGTCCCCAACAGGTGTGACAGGTGCCACTGGGGGTGACGATGCTACAAAGACGGTCATGGTCCTGGCGGCCACCAACTTCCCCTGGGACATTGACGAGGCGTTGAGACGTCGATTGGAGAAGAGAATCTACATTCCGCTCCCGTGCTGTAAGTCCCCGCAAAAGCAGTGAATTACCTGCGAATTCCAAATAATGCGCCACCAAGAGTTTGCAATGCGTCCGCCAATCGCAATACGCAGAATCTGTTCAGCCTTTCCAAATGCACATTGGGTCGGCGAATTGTAACAAATGCATTGTGAGTGACCAACACGTTGTAAACTCTTGGAGGCAGACTATTTGGAATCGTCCGTATTCAAGTCTTTCTCTTGTCCTGTTTGTCACAAAGGGGACATTATATAGGGGTCATTGCCATCATTGCTCTCATGATGAACCACGTACCTCCTTTCAGATGTCATGAATAGTTGGATTTCCTAACAGAAGTTACCCTTACAAAATGAACGAGGAATGTCCAACGTGTTCTTTGGGCCTTTATCAAACCTTAGCTCAGGCTCAACTTTCTCAGATCCAATTCTAAGAAACAGGTATCTGAATAGAGGCTTTTGCCTACAGTTTTAAAGGAGGGACTCTATTTTAACTGATAAACATTACATCAGCTTCACAAGAAAAGCAAAACCTTTTTTCAGCTTTTAGGGTAACGGAGACTAACCCTAAGCTGAGGTTCTATGAAAGGCCTATCTACTGTTGGATTAGTCACCTTGTTTTATAAGTAGCCCTAGTCAAAATCCATTTTTAGTTCAGCAGGCTATTCCTGGCTTCGGGACCAAAGAGCCAAGGCACTGTAATAAGTCAGTAATACAGAGTTTCCTGGCCCGTCTTGGTCCAAGTCCAAGCCTCATGCTACAAGGATACTTCGTAGTCTTGGGGTTTTTTTTGGTGGATTTAGGAAGGTTTTCATCCAAAACACCAAGACATTCGGGGCAACAGAATGCTCCACAGGATTTTGATACTGTGGTGGTCTTACAGAATACCAGTCTTCAGTTAGTTGGACGGGCTGGTGACACCAGGGGTCGATTTCATAGAGCTGCTTAATCACCAAAAACCTTGATAAATAAAATCAGCATGGCAGCCAAAACTCCTTGTGAATGTTATGCATACAATGGCCGAATACAAGTCAAAAGCAATCACATGAACATTTGGATGGTAATCCTATTTGATCAAGGAAGACTTTTCATGCTTAAGGGTAGTATCATACTTTGGTTTTTGTCAAAGAAGTACAGATTCATGAGCAAAAATATCAAGGAAGATACAGTCACAGTCATCTGTGAAAATATCAATCCCATACGGTGCCCACTTTTTGAGAAAATCATGAAAAATGGCCACAGTATTTCTTTAAGTCTTTTCTCTTTTATTTTTGATCTTTTAAAAGATCAAGAAGATTTTCGGTCGTTGTTTTACTAATTTCTGGATAAATATACCATTTCAGGCGGAAAGATTTTAATGGTAGGTTTCTACCAGCACCATCTTCATACCCTGAAAGTTTTACGTAAATCTGTGAACATTTCTGTTTTGTTTTCTTACCAAAGTATGATACTACCTTTAAGCAAATTTTGTGCTTAAGCTGCTATATGAAATTGGTCCCTGGTGAGTTCTCACTCATTTTGCAGTTGCAAGTCAGATAATATTTGTATTTCGTCTGTCTACAGCCGAAGGCAGGGAGCAGCTCCTGACCATCAACACCCGTGAGGTGCCCCTCGAAGACGGTGTAGACATGAAAGAAATTGCCACGATGGTGGAAGGTTACTCCGGTGCAGATATTACCAACGTCTGCAGGTAAGACAGATTTCAGTCAATCAAACCTACAACTGGTCATATTGCCATCCGATGATCAAGTATACACTGATCTGACGACGTGACACACTGTCCGCCATTACTGCAGTGTCCCTGCCTGCCTTTTGTCCGGCAACAAACGAATTTACGCTCCGCCGTACTCTTTAATTGCAGGGTGTACGTCCCATGATTAGGGGACGTACACTTTGCAGTATAGAGTGCGGCAGACGTAAATTCTTTTGTTGCCGGACAAAATGCAGGATTGGGACACACCAGTAGTGGCGGGTGTTTCCTACCTCCATGGTCGCGCCGTCGGATCGGTGTATAATGAAGTGATACATTAAAAAGTTAATAAAGAAAAATTCCCCCGGAATACTGTACCAGCACTCTACCAACTGAGCTATCCTGCCCTATGTTGGCGGTGTCAACCAAATTCACCGTAACTTACTATCAGTCGTAGCACTTATGATGCATTAAAGCCCTGCATAGGATATGATGGGTCATCCTTCGTAACTTGAGTTACGATCGATCGTAGGGCTTTGTGAAATCGAACCCATTACTCATTTTGATTTAGAAATAAAAAACAGAACATCTTCAACCTGTCGGGTTTTACAAAGTTAATAGATTTGTTAGTGGTGTATTGTAATCTTATAATCTTACTCTTATCTTGATTTTCTACAGGGATGCCTCTATGATGGCCATGAGGCGTCGCATCCAGGGCCTGAGACCGGAAGAGATCCGTATGATACCCAAGGAGGAGCTGAACCAGCCGACGTCCATGGAGGACTTCAAAGAAGCCATCAAGAAGGTTAACAAGACAGTGGGCAAGGAGGACCTGGTCAAGTACGAGAAATGGATGGACGAATTTGGATCTGCTTAAAGAAAATCAGTCCAGGGGTCGACTTCACCAAATTGTAACTTGCTTAGTTTAGGAGGCCTGACGCTTTCCGATCAGGATTGAGAAAGATCCTGCTAGGATCGAAACGCATCAGAAAGATCCTGCTAGGATCGAAACGCATCAGAAAGATCCTACTAGGATTGAAATTCATCAGAAAGATCCTGCTTGGATCGAAACACGTCAGGCCCTCCTAACTCCAAGCATTTGATATATTTCAGGTCATTTTTGGCTGATGGGCAGTTTGCAGCAGTTTGTATTGGCCAAATTGTAAGTTACTATCAATCATAGGACTTGAGATGTATTGCAGCACTACGTAGGATACAATGGGTTATCCTTCCTAGCTCGAGTTCAATCGATAGTAGGGCTTCGTGAAATCAATTCTTCTAACCACCTCCCTGTCCCCCGAAAAGTAAAAATGATAATGATGATGAAAATAATCAATCAAATAAAACTATAATAATATCTGCACTGTTATATAAAGCACGCATGAAGACTGCTTTTCAATGATATGCAAATTGCAGCACAAATTTATTTCTTGTATTGAATAAGGACTATTGGCACGACTTTACTGCGTCCGAAAAAAACCTTTTTAGTTCCCAAACACAATCGAAACTTTCGAATTCTCAGTTCAAATTGGGAATTATTTTATTTCATTCACCACTCTTTACACATGGAGAAAGATTTTAGAAAATACTTTTACAGTTTTCTGGCTTGACAGTTCTGTATAAAGGAGAAAAAATTCGGCAGTCCATTCATAAATTTGTCATACATTCTTGAATGTGTAATAAGCACATTTTTAGCACAGTTTTGTAATTTTGGTAGAAAATAACTATAGCGCCCTCTTTGGGCAGAGGAAAACATAAATAGCGCCCTCTTGTGGCAGACATGTGTATGCTATTAATTATTGGCCCAAATTTAGATCAAGTCACAATTTAAGTCCTAATTTATTTCACCCTTGTTTTTGTTTTGATCGCAGTTGACTTTTATTTCATTTCATCGAATAATGGGGATTTTTTTGTGCCTTCTTTGACATTTTTCTTAAGTTTGGTTTTGGATATTTTGAATGAATTGTAATTATTACAGAAAAGCATGTGAAAATGTTTTTTTTTTCTCCAAGGTTTCTATTCGAATGTATCATATAACTTATAACATGTATCATGTATGTTCATACTATCAAATTCAGGTATTGAATAGCCATGTACCCTGATTGCGGTGAAGTATTAAAAGTTTAAAACTGAACTTCAGAAGTTGAGTTTGTATTGTGTCTTGTTTGTAAATGTAATTTTTGTTCATATAATAATAGTTTTTGTACAGTGCAAATTCTGCCAAATGTTGATGCTCAATGCGCGTTAAAATCATAAAAAACAATGCAATAAAAACTATACAAACTTTAAAATCAAATGAATATTTAGTAATCAATTATAAGCTGAATTTAAAACCTAAGACTAAAAAATCTGCATAAGTAAATAAAAGAATATTAAAAACCTTATGAAAACAAAACCATCATACAAGAATTTCTAACCATGCAAAATTGTTTAAAATGCATAAAAGCAGAATCTTTATAAAATGAAAACAATGTCATCAGATTTTGTTTAAATTCAAAATTTAAATGAAAAAAAAAACATTGAATAAAAACAAATTACTTAAATCAGCTGACCATGGAAAAATAACTTCTCTTATTTGTCGTCTTACTATTGAAACATTTTAACTTTACCTTTTACTACAACATGAATGGGGACAACATTTATCATAACAGAGCTGTAATAAAGTGCTCAGTGTATACTGAGTCTTCTAGGGGTTTTGCATCTGTTGAGCAACAGTAGTTTGGATATAACATCATTTGTTGAAGATTTTCAAAGATAATCTGACAGATTTTAGGCAATTTTTGGTCTTTATCAATTTATGTCCTCTGAATATTAATTATGCAGTGAATGGCCAGAACTTCTCAATACTCTAAAAAAAAATATAGCTCTAATTCTTACAGTATATTACATTTATTATGAATATAATACGCTGCTGCAAGCTCAAGCTGGCATGACATTTATCTTCTAACATTTGTAAATAGGTAAACAGCTTGAATCGAAATGTTCGCCTTTCTTTCCATTTTAATTAATTAATTTATTCTGCCACACGTTTTCAAATTGAGAATTCATTTTGGTCATTTGATTACCAAAAAAAATAAAGAAAGAAACAATTTTGCAAAGTTAGTTCTTTGGTCATTGCTCAATTAACCTGGAAGTCACTCAACCATGACAGCAGTCATTTCGGATGATATTTTGATGATTTAAAAACTATTTTTAGAGTGGAAACAGTGATGACACACAATCATGACACACATGTAAAAATAATGGTACGGTCTGAGGAAAAAGTTTTGAATGGCGCCCTCTTGCGTCCGAACTGTCAACCTGCCCTGCCATTTGGAGACTGTGTGTGTGTGCGTCCGGTTGAGTCCATTTCTTGTGCTTGTTGTGGCACATTACTGACGGATTATTTCGCATTTCAGGAGATTTTCCCTGCCTCAAAATCCACTCTAACATCAGCAGGGCAGCGTGTAGCACAGTCCAGTCAACACGCTGCCACGACACGAGATGGTACTCCCTTCCAAAGTGACTCTAAAGTCTGAGCAGTAATCAACTTACATCTTCCAGTGAACGACAAAAAAAGTGGAACTTTTTTCTTTTCTTTTCTTTTTCTACGTGTGTTTTTGTTGGTAGCAGACGATAAATTGAGTCATAGTTCACAACGCGACTGGATAAACAAGCAGCTGGTTTTTCCACCGTTTTTCTTCCGATGTTTGCGACTTTTGTCGGCCTTGTCATATACCTGGATGTACGGAGAATGTTCTTCTGAGGATTTGAGGATATTTTTCGGCCTCGGATTTGCTTGAAACTGTCTGTAAAATCGTGAAATATACCGTGGGTAAATTCTTGCTTGGAGGTTTGACATCGCCTGGAAAGTTAGTGTCAAAGTGTTTCAGCTGACAACAACAACACAACGCCAATTGATGTGTCTGACTTTTCACCGTAAAATTTCTCCAAATGCATCGGATTTTACAGACAGCTTTTTGTTGCCTTGTTAATTAGGAATATTTCGAGTTTTTTTGTTGGAAAACCTCTCTGAAGATCAATTAATGATGTCGATGTCGGCGTCATATTCAGAATCCGTGGATGGAATTTCACAAAAAATGTACGCAGGAAAGAGGCGTCGGAGACCAGTCAAGAGGTTTGTTATGGTTGATACTAATTTGTTGTTTTAATACTCAAATAAACCTTAAAGGTAATAACATACTTTGGTTTTTTATCAAAGAAATTACAGATTCATGGGCAAAAATATCAAGACAGATACAGTAACAGTCATCTGTGAAAATTTCAGTCCGATACGGTGCCCGCTTTTTGAGAAAACAGTGAAAAACAGCCACAGTATTTCTTAAGTCTTTTCTCTTTTATTTTTGATCTTTTAAAAGATCAAAAAGATTTCCAGTCGTTGTTTGATTAATTTCTGGATAAATACACCATTTCAGTCAGAAACATTTTAACGGCCACCACCATCTTCATACCCTGTAAGTTATAGGTAAAACATTTCTGTTTTTGTCTCTTACCAAAGTATGATACTAAAAGGTAGTATTTTTTTCCAGCCCAAAACATCTCATGTTAAAGGCTGAGATGTTTTGGGCTGGAAAAAAATTCAAACGAAACTTATAAATTTTTAGAAAGACTTTTTGAGGCTCTAGTCTTCCATGTAACTCTAACGTTAAGACTTAAAATGATTTTTTTACAAGAATTACATTAACGACCATCATCTGTGCACATCAGAGGGCATTTCCAGATAAATGTCAGATACCACTGTATTCAACATGTATCACTGTAGGTCCAAAATCCCCCATAAAACTCACTTTTCTGATATGCTACCCCAGTGTTATACAGCTGGGATTGAAGTTCATCATAAATTGCATCCAGTAAGGTAACTCTTACTTTTATAACCCTTTTCCCGTAATGGTCATCAGTGGAATTCTTTTCGATCTTTTATCTGTATATTGCAATGGAAAAAAAATGTTTGAATCAAAGTCAGTAGTATAGTAGTGTTGTTGTATTGTTTAATGAAAATCCTGTTTCCAAAAACTGTCCATGATTTACAATTCTATTTTGCTGTCGATTCAAAATTAGGAATCCGACCAACACCGTTGTGGAAGTGAAATCGAATCCCAGTAAACGCCACCGCGACCGCCTGAATGCCGAGCTGGATCGGCTAGCCAGCCTACTGCCGTTTGATGCGGATACTATCTCAAAGTTGGATAAATTATCTATTCTACGGTTGAGCGTCAGCTACCTACGGAGCAAGAGTTACTTCAATGGTGAGTACGAATGATGACAAGACTGTGAAATATTAAACATGTTATGACTCTGCGAAAGACACAGTTTGGAAAAACTAGCTTTTCCACTAGTTTCATTTTGTGATCGTTACACCTTTGCCTGTAGCTAAACCAGCCAAAGCCTAAACCACAGTGGACACAAACAAAATCAACAGATATAATACACTTGTGGAAAGTCTGTTTCAAAAATAAAAAGCTGTTGAAATTGGGTAGTAAAATTTTGTATCCCAAAGAGAATCTTTGGTTTAATAGATTCCTTTGCACTAAGCAGATATTATTCTTTTGCCTGAAATTAGTGTACGTATAGTTCAGTATTTAACTAAATTGTTCTCAACCAGCGTTTAAAGGTAATATCATACTTTGGTTTTTGTCCAAGAAATACAGATTCATGGGCAAAAATATCAAGGAAGATACAGTAAAAGTGATCTGTGAAAATTTGAGTCCCATACGGTGCTCACTTTTTGAGAATACTGTGAAAAACGGCTACAGTATTTCTTAAACCTTTCCTTTTTATTTTTGATCTTTTAAAAGACCAAAAAGATTTCCGGTCGTTGTTTTACTAATATCTGGATAAATACACCATTTCAGACGGAAACATTTTAACTGTATGTTTCTACCACCACCATCTTTATACCTTGTAAGTTATACATAAATGTGTGAACATTTCTGTTTTGGTTTCTTACCAAAGTATGATACTACCTTTAAACTCTACAATCTGTGTAGTTTTATGCCGCAGTAACTTTTTAAAAGTTTAATCTTAGGATTAAAAAAAACGCATCTACCACTACACGAATCTAATACTGGTGTATTGTGTATGTCTGAACTCTAAAGACTGGCAAGGTATACATGTATACACGCATTGATATGAGTTGAGGGTAATATAAATAAAAACAACCAGATTTTCCCTTAGTTACACTACAGCATGTGTGAGCACTGCACATGTACTTGTATAGTATATATGTACTTCCGTTCGAGTGCCAGGAGAATGTTTATTTATTTAGTGCTATTTGTTTTGGTTTTGAAAATAAATATTAGTGTAACTGGTCACATCTCCATGTAGCACAATTTTACGATTCAAAGCATTACCCTGCACTGCACACCCGACTATGGTGTATCCCTCTTCAATATTTGCAAAACCAAACATGTAGGCCTACTGAGTGAAATCATTTTGATACTGTGGTTATTAAATTTAATTTGGTTTGTTACATATATGTACACTGTGATATTGTTACGTGCACACCATAGATCTGTGTAATTGGGCTCTATGCCTTTTATACACGAATCATGAATTACTATTGAAAATCTCAGCACCGTAGGATGTACGGTTCGCTTCACACATTTGTTCCTTTTTATCTTCCTTTTATGAAACCTTTTTCCTATACAATGTGGGGGCAAGCTTGCGACCATTGATCTCAAAGAGGCTGTTTATATCACCAGAAATAGAGATGATTAATTCTGTACAATGTTGTCACTGACTAATAATGTACAGTCCAAACTGGGGCCAATTTCACGGAGCTGCTTATCACAAAAAATGGCTTAGCACAAAAATAGCTTGCCCAATAAAACAAACAACCATTGGAAATTCCATTTGATATTCATGGTCAGCAGACAAAAGCCAAAGAACAATTGCAAGTGATACAAAAATACACAGAAATGTTGGTTGTTAATTCTGTTTTTACTAAGACAGAAATGTCATGCTTAGTGAATTTTTGTGCTAAGCAGCTTTATGAAATTGGCCCCTGGTGGCTAAAAATCGAAATCAAAAATGCTGTATATTTCTGAATGAGAGTGACTCTAACAGCAGAGACGGTCCGAATGTGGTATCTATAGACAAGAGCCTGTTGCACCTGCTTTCAATTTAATACATGTAGGCATCCAAAATGTGCAGAATCACTGATCAGTAGTGAATCACTCTGTCCCACCGCGGCACCGATCAGACCTTGGTGAACAATCAGTACCATCCCCAAATCCCCTCACCGGTATTCCAAGACGGACCCTAAGAGTCTTGTACAGTATGATGAAGTGGAGACTCTAGCTTCTTGTAGCGAGCTAGCTAGGACCTTCTGTCCTTCCTCATTGAGCACACATGAAGACCCCGCCACAAAACCCCACCCTGCATGATGCAGTAGCGGCTTGTGTGCATCCCCCTTTCCCCACAACCTCTCTTTCTTTAAAGCCCTGCTACTGCCACTTGATTAGCTTGTATTGTTTGCACATGGGAAATGTTTACAAACACTTGGGCTGTTCCTAAGCTACCATTCCCTGGCATATCCTGAGGCTGTGCATTTGTCAGGACTCTTTTTGCTCTGACCATAAGAGCGGAGTCCGTTTTCGGAAGGGAATCTTTCCACCGCAGCTTTCTTTCTAGAAACATTTTCATTCCTTTTTTGTTATCAGTGATGTAAAGAAGCATTTCTTGGGAGGAGAGTTTTGCCCCTTCAAACATCATCTTGGTGTTTTACTCGCTAAATTACTTTTAAACTGAGCTGCAAACTGCTCATCAGCCAAACAATGACCTGAAATTTATTAAATGCTTGGAGTTAGGAGGGCCAGACGCATTTCGATCCTAGCAGGATCTTTCTAAGCCTTTGAAGAAGATCCTGTAAGGATCAAACGCGAAGACCCTCCTAACTCCATGCAAATTACTTTCGCATTAAAAAGTGTACTGTTCACCACTAAGTGGAAATTTAAAAAGAATAAAATTAGTTTAAAATGTATTAATCATGTAATCTTGTACCTGATATGTAAGCATGCTGTTTGCTGCTTGCCTTAAAACAGAGATGTTGTTTTGGAAGTAGACTCTCTGAGTTTGTATTGACATAAGTGGTTTTATCTCAAAGCATGCCCCAGTTCTCAAAATTCCTCCAAACGCTGGTTCAGGAAATGTTGATAAAGCACATTGTGCAGCATTAGAATAAATACAACAAATAATGTTTAATCTGACCATCTGTCCTTTTTATTCAGGACTGGTGTTTATTTTATTCACAAAATGTTGATTTTAATGCTGGGTATCGTTGATGGCATTTTGGGGAAGATACAGATTAAGCGCTACATGAACAGTATCGGTAATAAATTGAGCAGTGGCTGCCCTGGGAAGCAAACATGGCTCTCTTTATGCCAAGCATTCAAATTTAATCCACCCTCAAAAAGGAAAATTTATTTTGCAATTTCTCTCTTATCAGGGCTGGCAGTTAAGTAGGATTGAAGTGTAGAATTGACCAGACCCAGAGGAAAAGATTATCATGAGTTTAAAGGTACATCATACTTTGGTTTTTGACAAAGTAATGCAGATTCATGGGCAAAAATGTCAAGGAAGATACAGTAACAGTCATCTAGATCAGTCCCATACGGTGCCCACTTTTTGAGAAAACATTGAAAAACGGCCACAGCATTTCTTGAGTCTTTTCACCGTTATTTTTAATTTTTAAAACATCAAAATCGTTTTTGGTCATTGGTTTTACTCTTTTCTGGATACGGCATTTCAGGCAGAAAAATGTTAACGGTATGTTTCTACCATCACCATCTTTATACCTTGTAAGTTATAGGTAAATCTGTGAAGATCTGTTTGGTATCATGTATGCTACCAAAGTATGATACTCCCAGGTTTATAAAATGTCTGCACAGTGCAAACATGTACTTTCACAGTCACAGTGCAATAGTCATCTCAGTTGATTTTCATTTTATGAATTTGTTAATAAATTTCTTCGACACCTTTGCCTGCCAGTGACTTGGTGATTGAATTTCAAGATGCGTAGGCCTAGGTGTAATTCTCACACACTGGGTCACAGTTCTGCGTACTAGTAAACAGATATCTATCCAATGAGGAAGATGATGTAGAATGATTTGCCCAATGGTACGCAAGACGTGTGAAGTGAATGAAGTTGCTAGAAATATCTAAAATGCCAAAGAGTCGACATAGTATCGTTGACCCCGGCCCATAAGTGTGGTGTAATTTTTAAAATGTCACAGAGTGTACTACTGTGTACATCACATAGGCCTGCATGTATCAGTAAGGCTTTGTCAGAAAAGAACTACTCAATGCAAGTAATAAACTATGCAAGTAATAAAATGCTCTAAACTGCTCATCAACCAAAATAATGACCTGAAATTTATAAAATGCTTGGAGTTAGGATGGCCTGATATTTTTATCTTAGCAGGATCTTTATCCCAAACTACAGTAGTTTACATATTTGGAAGAATAACACAGAAATTGGCCTGCACACTCTTACATATACACATAGAATTTGTGCATAACGCCATACCATAGTGGAAATTAGCCTAATTCTATATTTCTAGGAATTACATGAAGAAGCAAGGATGAAATCTTTACAAAGAGACATCTTCTTAAAAGCCATTCATCCTTGGTTGGTGCTTGGTTACCAAGTGGCTGGGATTATCTCACTGGGGATTAGTGGAGCAGATTAACAGGAGACCAGTGACACCCACATTTGTCACACGTCCATTGTTATTCCTAATCAGGCCTTACCCCACAGTATTCAACAGTTACATTGGTGTCATGCCAAACAATTGTCATTTTAAAGTGGGCAAATACCATACATGTAATGATTTTCTCAGTCTATCCTCAATTTAAATTAGTGGAGCAGATTAACAGGAGATCAGTGATACCCACATTTGTCACACGTCCATTGTTATTCCTAATCAGGCCTAACCACATAGTATTCAACAGTTAACAGTTACGTTGGTTTCATGCAGCCATTTTAAAGTAGGCAAATAGCATACATGTAATGATTTTCTCAGTCTATCCACAATTTAAATTTTCCCCGTCTTTTGTTTGTTTTTCCATTGACATTCCCTGAAAATGATTGTGCTGCATTCAGGAAAACTGTAAAAGTGCAACAATAATTAGCTTGGTATTGTTTGTTGATACAAGATTCTAATTGAGAATTGATTTCCCTGTTTTTTGTTATCAAAGGTTCATTTATCCTAAAAATTTCCATTAAAAAGCCTGCAAACAGGTGCTAGAGACAACTTTTTGTAAATGTTTGTACTGTATGCCCACATGTAAAATTTACCAACAGACCAAAGAGTAAACAAATGGCTATGCTTTTATAGTGCTTTAGATTAAAAATAAATTTTTTTACCAATGATACAGGACACACCATTAGACCTTTTTGTGAACATGGTGAATAGCGGCCTATGGGATTTTGTGTGAAAAATTTGTAGGGCAAACTGTTTCCAAGCTCATCAAAATCCAACTGAGTGATACTCAAGATACATGTATGTTACAGCTTTACACCTCCTTCCAAAAGACAAAACAAATCAATCTTTTTCAATTCTTCACCAACTTTTGAAAATTGAAATTGACCAGTTGTTCTGCTTCATAGGTTATCACCAAATATCAGATTTTAATTGGAAAGTTCTGTAGGCATAATGAAGGTAGAGCTATTTATTATTTTGTTCTTTGCTGATACAAAATTTGGTGGATTTTCTCTGAGTGGTGTCAATTTCAAGTTTACACACACTAAAAAACATTTTCTGGGCTGAGAGAGTTCTGCAGTACTTACTAGCGACAGAAATTTTCAATTTTTATCAATTGTGAATATTTGATTGAAAGTTTACGGATTAATACCCAGGAATGTTGCATTCACAGCAACCTACAGAAGGAAAAATCTCGTAAAAATGGTCACAAGTCTGGCTTGGTTTAAATAAATTAGGCATATTGGCAGAAACATGATCAATTCAAATCCTCCGTGTACTTAGATGAATATATAGTGCAGTTTCTCACAACAGGTTAATATTCTCTGAAACACTCAATGTGGGCTTGTGTGCACTTGACAGGGCCCCTGTTTAGATAATTGCATGATGGATGGATGTGCTGGTAGTCCGCACTATTCAACCTGCCCTGATACACTGGTGCCCTTGACCCAGAAGATGCAGACAAACTGGGCCTACATTGGCAGGACTAAATATAGAGCTGGTGTACTGTACATGCACTTAGTGGTTAACCTTCGTTAGAACTAGACAAGTTGGCACATACATGTACAGTGTACGTACATGTATGAACATAGGCCTACATGTACATGTACATGTAGCTTGACTGGATCCTGTTATTAAGAGCACACTACCAATAATTGGATTGCGTATCATGCCATACGCTTATTAAATGTCTACCGTTGATTATTATTTTGCCATTCATGTACGTCATGTGTACGAAGCAGTTAATAATGTCTGCTTGCACTTTGCACATTGAGCCAACAATGATCATTTCTTCTTTCACAAAAACCCAAACATTTGGCAAAAACAGCTGTGTGACATGCTGTAGTACAGTTTTTATACAGTGTAGATCAATTTTGAATGTTTCACCTTGAAATGCATTCATTGTGTCACACATTACAAGGACATTGTATTTTTGTATAAATTCAAATGATATTTACATAGATTTTTACAATGTGAATGTTACATCATCCTTACATTTGATCATTAAATTCCATTAACTGTAGGCCTACATTTTATATGAGAAGGTAAATTACTGAACGTAAATTGAAAGATCACTAATTGGAAGGCTGATTAGTCGTCGAGTTGCTTAGCAACAGAACCCAATCACGAACCAATCCACCAACGTACAGAAAGGAATACTAGTGCACTTCCATCGTGGCAGCTAACTTTTCTTTTCTGCAATTTTATGTATACTACATGTAGGTTTAAAATACACAATATTAAAATTACTTTTAGGAAAATGAGCACTTGGTTGATTTGGTGGCTCTGAACATAATAACAACAATTACTACATTTATCTTGTTCTTATTTGAAAAAAAAAGCTTTTTAAAAGCAATTTCCCTTTTTCTAAGAAAAGAGACTGTTGGCCTTCATTGTGTACAACATATGTATTGTATCACATTGTGTACTAGCCAAAACTCCTTGTGAATGTTATGCTCAGCAAACAATGGCAGTAAACATCAAAAGCAGTAAACATCACATGAACATTTGGTCGGCAATCCTGTTTCATCAATGAAGACTTTCCAATTCCATGCTTTTAAGCAATTTTTTTGTGCTTTCTCTAGGTATGAAATTGGCCCCAGATTCACGCGGTCGCGTTTTAAATTTCTTGAATTTCGGACACAACAAACAGAATGTATGTGTTTTCCCTATCTGTACACAGTGCTCGTTCAATGGATGGACAGACTGACGTTGTTTTTTGGCCTTTCAAGGAAACAAAAAGGGAAGATTTCTTTCCCTTTTTTCGCAGCACAAAAGCCATACACAACTACATGTTGCTCTGTTATACAGCAGACTATGGGCCGCACAATAACACACTGTAACTCCCCTCTTCTAGGTATAGCAAAGTCTGAATCGGCCATTATTTATCCAATCCTCTTGCCCAGCTCCCATGAGAGGGATTTAAAAGATCCCCCGCAATTGTGCCCCAAGACCTCAGGGACCCCTTTTAAATCCGCCTGCTCGCCCCCCTTTTTGTGTATGTCCTAGACCATTCTTTGAATTATTTAAGCCTGAACAAAAGTCGGTAAAGCTTTGAAGGACAAAGTGAGTGAGAGTTAATTTATTGTTGGCATTTTGCTTCATCTGAACGGAAGATAAGCGACAGAAAGATGTAATTTCGGTCCGAGTAAAAGAGTAAAGAAATCGCCCCGGCTTTTAGTCTGGCTTCCAGAGAATAATGGCAAAACAAATCTAGCAATCAATGAAAATAAAAAAACTGTAGACATGTATTCATGTAGCCAATTGGTGTGGACACCATCCAAAACAAAACCAGACAGCTAAGTGAGTTGGAGTAGGAAACTTAACCCAGTTTGAAGGCCTACCTCAAAACAGAGTTTTGCCTCTTGTTATATACATGTTGAAGTGTTATTTAGAAAACTTTCACATCATGGTTCAAATAAAATACAGTACATGTAGGCCTATCAGTCACATGTATCAGTATCAGTTGGGCTTGATCAAGTTGATGACATTTCAGAATATAAAAGATCCAATTTCTATTGAAGTTAGGGGGGGGAGTGTAAAACCATACTCCTCAGGGTTTAAACGCCAATGTTTGAACATGTAGTGACCCTGCGATGTATGTATATTTATCATGTATGACGTGTGTGGAGAGGAAATATTACGTTCAGAACCGCTTCTTAATTCTCGCTGGAATTTGGCCCCAAGTCCCTTCCACGAAAAACCGCCGGTGAAACGCCCGGAGATCCAAATTCCTTCTGACATTCCCATCGTGCTGTTAGGAAACTGACACAGAGGCAGTAGTGTCTTTGGTTAAGGAGAGAAAACCTCAAGAAATACTGGCAGGACCGAAGTTCACTGGCTTTGACGAACAACCTTTTTTTTTTTTACAGCGTAACCTTTTAGTACTTCAAAGTGTTTTCAATCTTACCTGAAAGCATGCCTTGCTGTGGCCAAGGAAAAATAACATATTATTTCTGTTGTGTGTAGTTGTAATTTTAGACATTGTTGCAAAAGTTGTTGCTTTTTTTCACTGACGAGCATTTACATGTACATGTACATGTACATGTACAGTGGAACACCACTATAATGAACACTCTGGCCATGCACAGATATTGTTTGTTACTTATAGTGGTCGTTCGTTATAGTGAACAATGTTCAGCAGGCTTATACATTGTATATAAACTTGGAAGTCAAGGATGATGTTCGGTATAGCCAAATGTTTGGTATATAGCAGTGTTTGTTATAGTGGTGTTCCACTGTAATGTATTAATTAGCCTGTTTGCACACACTATTTGTGTTTGACATCAACTTTCAATTCTTATTCAGATACATGAAAGACCCAGTCATTACTCAAATGCATGTAGTTTGAAACAAGCAAGTCCAAAAGGCCTACAGGTTCGTGAATTAAAACTGTAGGCCCCCATGTCAATGTGTATGTAATGAACAGTCAACTTTTCACAGTTCGTGTGGGCACTAAAAGTTAAGAAAATAAACGCAGTATGGTATGTGTATGATTGGTTAAGAAAAAACTAAATTTAAAAGTACAATGATGCTGTAATCACTCCAAATTGATTGCCATTTTAACAATTATCTTGGCATAATTGCTTGCCTTGGAGGAAAATGATCAGCAATAGACCCTAAACTGGATTTATTTTACCCCTGGCCTTAGCTGCCAGCTGTACATCTGCTTTGTCCACCAACAAAGTATCTTAGCCTTGACCTCATCTCAGTAAAGCCCTCCTGTGAAGTTATGTGCTATTACAGCTCTCCAACCCCTCAGGGGAACAATCTGTCTTCAAATTCCTCTCTCAGTATCTGTCTTTCCCTCCCCCCACCCTCCATCTCCCCACCCGCCCCCAACCCTCACCCATGCGTTCACTAGCTATTGCTCCATTAAGTATCACTCCCGCATCAGCATGAGGGTAACCATCTCCCCAAATTGTCTCCTATCACTGTTTCATCCTCGCCTCATCTTCTGTCTCTCTCTCCCCTAAGGCTGTAGGCCCTTGGGATGTCAAGGAGAAGACCTGTCCAAAATCCTCTCAAGCAATCTGCGCAGATTATCATCAATAGTAAGACAGGGAAGGGGTGCGGGAGAACTTTATAGCATCATGTCTACTACAGATCAATGTTATTGAAATTACCCTAGGAAGTATAGTACAGACATAGGATGCCGCGTGTACTTTTGACAGCTCGCGGCATTTGTGTTTTGTTCACAATCACACCTTGGTGTCTGTACATACTCCAGTGGGGCAAATTTTATGATTATGATTTTTGTTTTAAAGGTGCAAGTACAGAAACAACTAGAGGTTGTGTCTGTTTAAAACAGAACACATGGCTTTTCCGCATAATGATATAAAATATTTCTCCAATTAAAACACATCACTCATTTTGTTTGATTGAGACAGATTTTTTTAAAGTGACCGTATCTAAATGTAGAAAACTTGAGTTAAACAAATCACTTTTGGAGTTTTGAAGTGTGCCCCTTTAATCTTACGTCAGGTGTCTTGGCCACATAAAGTGGTTTTATAAAACTATGTGTGACTGTGTGCCATATAGATGGAAACGGGTAAACACTGCAGTCTGACAACAAAGCACCCCTGGCATGGCCTAACGAATAACAGTCATCCGAGCAGACGGTTTTGAATGGCGCCCTCTTTTGTTTAAAACAAGCAACTATGTACTTTGATTAATCAAAAGAGGGCGCCATTCAAAACCGTGTGCTCGGATTACCGATTCATGCATTACTGAAAACGGTCTAAGTAGATTGTTGCGCGTGCGTGGTTGTCTTGTCAAAAACAGCATTTACGCTGTAGGCAACTATGATCAGGAAAAGAAGGAGAACACGGCATATATTAAGCAGGCAAACAACCTTTCGCGCGCCTGGCATGAATGGTGTTTCAATCGTATGTTTCATTTTATGACCAATATTTTCACGTACAGAGCTCTGTACAAGTCATTGGGCTAGCGTGAGAAAGATTTAATAAATCATAAAAATTCAAGTGATGACGCCGTCGTGACGTAACTTCATAATTACGATCCACAACTTCCATTTCCCCAACCTACCAATTTTCGAGGCGATCGGCCGTTTCTACTGTGTGTTATAAAAAATGCAATTTTTATGACGTCATGATGACATCACCGATTTTTTGACTATGCAGTGTTCATCTATGGTGTATGCTTAAGAATTATCAAAAAGAAATTCAAAGATATCTTGTTTTGTTTACTTGATATCGTTAAAAGAACTTTAATAACCCAAAATTTCAATAAATCATAAAAAATCAGAGAATGACGTCATGATGACGTCATTGCAATTTTTCGATATAACACTTCCCGACTTAGATACATACCAAGTTTCAACTCAATCAAACTTAAGGTTCGTTCATAATTGATGTCTGAAGTTTGCCCCTTTAAGACACTGTCACGTGACACCTGATGACGCCATGATGACGTCATTGAAATTTTTCGATATAACACTTCCCGACTTAGATACATACCAAGTTTCAACTCAATCAAACTTAGGGTTCGTTCATAATTGATGTCTGAAGTTTGCCCCTTTAAGACACTGTCACGTGACACCTGATGACGTCATGATGACGTCATTGAAATTTTTCGATATAACACTTCCCGACTTAGATACATACCAAGTTTCAACTCAATCAAACTTAGGGTTCGTTCATAATTGATGTCTGAAGTTTGCACCTTTAAGACACTGTCACGTGACACCTGATGACGTCATGATGAAGTCATTGAAATTTTTCGATATAACACTTCCCGACTTAGATACATACCAAGTTTCAACTCAATCAAACTTAGGGTTCGTTCATAATTGATGTCTGAAGTTTGCCCCTTTAAGACACTGTCACGTGACACCTGATGACGTCATAATGACGAAAAGTTTCGGGAGACAACTACCCTATATGGACTTCCTACATACCAAGTTTGGTTAAGATCAGCCGTTTAAAAGTGACCAAAGTGGCGTGTAGAATGCCCCTGTACAAAGTCTATACGAAATCTGCAGGAAGAAGAGGAAGAAAAAAAAAAAAAAAACAGAACAAAAATAAAGGGTTTTCGCTTGCGCGGAAAACCCAATTATTTCCCCCTGAAATGGTGTACTTAACCAAGAATTAGTCAAACAAAGACCGGAAACAGTTTTGATCTCTGGGTAAGATCTAAACCATTCTTTATGTTTTAAGAAAAATTGAGTCTGGTTTTCGCTATTTTCTTGTGACTCAGATGTCCGATTGAGCTCAAATTTTCACAGGTTTACATTATTACATGTATTTCATGTAAGTTTAATCAGACAAAACGTGAGTGCTGTTTTGTTACCTTTACTGATTAGGGCCTAGATGTACATGTATTATACCTTTTTAATTGATTGTGGTCAATTTCAAGTGCTCTTGGTCGTTTCACGTTCAAGGTTGCTTGTTACATTTTGGGATTCGTTTCACTTGGGGAATTTTCTAATTTGTCGTGATGATTAGGCTCTCATTGTTGTTTGTGATTCATGATGGTACTAGAAATTAATTGAAATGCTTGACGGAATAATGGTAGAGCTGTGATGATTGCTTACAAGTTACAGTGTTTAAGGTAATTAGTCTAAGTGTCCTTGACCTTCTTAAGTTCTATGATCACAGAATCACACCTGAAATACTGTGCACTTTTTAAAAATAGTCGGAGGTCAATTTCACGAAGGCTAAATGGAAAATAAAATAAGGTAGGTTTGCGGTGACACCATGTAATCTCTTGCGTGAGAGTGTGTGGTTCTGAGAAGAACCGGTGGTATTATTTCGACGTTCCAAACAGTGTGATTCTCCGTCTTAAGAAGAGTGACTGTTTGTCTTCAGAAGAAGATGAACAGGGGCCGATTTCACTAACGCTTTGCGATCATCGTAAAGGCCAAATCCATTTACGGACAATCGATCGCTACTTTGCGTAGCAATTTTCCGTTTAGCGATGGATTTGGGCTTTACGATGGTCGCAAAGCGTTAGTGAAATAGGCCCCAGATCACACTGTTTGGAACGTCGAGATAATACCATCGGTTCTTCTTAGAATCCACACACTTACAGAAGAGATTACATGGTGTCGCAGCAAACCTACCTTATTTTACTACTTCCACCAAGCATAGCTTCAAGTGGAAAATGTGTTCCACCCTTAAATGCTTAATGCACATAATATCATAGGTCTAAATAATAATATATTTTATGGTGGGGATTTACTGTAGTACTTTCCTGTACGTACAGTATACTTTGTGAAATTTTTATGGAGGCTTTTTATGTGGGCAATGGCCCTCAGTAACAATCATTTGATAACCCATTAAACTTAACTAAGCATGCGTTATGCACTGATCAATAACACTGCCGACATGTTGTAACATTACATATTTCAGCCTGGTAATTACAAAGTGAAATTTGTCATTTATGGTGCCATAGCAGGGCCAAGGACATGGGGTGGTTGATACCCATGTCATGAAATATCCGGAAATATAGTTGCTCGGTTTATAGTCATAAAATGCAGTTGTTTACCAGTATGTTACATTTGACACCATTTTTTGTCTAGACACAGGAAATGGATGTTTGTTCTAAGTATCTTTTCTCTGGGTGCATTACAATATAAATGTACATGTATGGCAGAGATGCATGTAACATTATGATTGCCCTGGTGCCCCTGGTCATTGCTTTGGTGCCCCTGGCCATTGCATTGATGCCCCTGGTCATTGCCTTGGTTAACCTGGCCATTGCCTTGGTGCTCCTGGTCATTGCCTTGGTGCCCCTGGTCATTGCCTTGGTGCCCCTGGTCATTGCCTTGGTGCCCCTGGTCATTGCCTTGGTGCCCCTGGTCATTGTCTTGGTGCCCCTGGTCATTGCCTTGGTGCCCCTGGTCATTGCCTCATTTCCTTGGTGCCTGGTCATTGCCTAGATGCCACTGGTCATTGCCTTGGTGCCCCTGGTCATTGCCTTGATGCCCCTGGTCATTGCCTTGATGTCCTGGTCATTGCCTTGGTGCCCCTGGTCATTGCCTTGATGCCCTGGTCATTGCCTTGGTGCCCCTGGCCATTGCCTTGGTGCCCCTGGTCATTGCCTTGGTGCCCCTGGCCATTGCCTTGGTGCCCCTGGTAAATGCCTCTGTGCCACTGGTCATTGCCTTGGCTTGGTGCCCCTAGTCATTGCCTGGGTGGCCCTGATCGTTCATTTCCATGTTGTTTTGTGATTTGTACTTTACACAGTATTATGAAAACATAATTGTGATACTGTAGTGTAGGCCTACACGTTTGTGATACATGCACATGTACACAATTTACATTGTAGGCCTACTACTATTGTACTCATGTACTGTACATCTACAGTGTACAGTTGGTAGTAATCATCTGAAACCTGCTATAGATAGTGTATTTTTTAATGAATTATTCTATTTCTAGGAGCAGCAGTTGTCACAGCAGCATCTGTCATAGTGCAGTGACCTTGAAATATAATTTGTTTTTCGGGTCACCCAAAATTAACAGCTGTCTGTTGGCTTGATAATCTCTTTATAGACTAGACTAGTTAGTTATTATCAGATCCATAGGGTTATTTTAAACTAAAAAGGCCTCAGGGCTTACATGTTGTGTATGTATTATCATACCATAAGCATACATATAATGTCTGTCTGCACTTAAGCGTGTTTGTTTAGTCTAGAAGGCATGTCAAAGTTCAAAGGTCAAGAGCAGTAATATTGAGGAAATGGTGTGGGCACATTGGGTATTTTTGATCAAATCAATCAATCTGGGTTTTCACTGAGTGCTTCAAACGTGTGATGTGTCCCATTTGAATGAAACAAATGGCAAGATTTGTTTCGATTGTCAAATGGGCATTTCCACGGTTTTGGGACATTTTGTAACGTAAGTTACCTCTTTTTTTTGCATATTTGCATGTATTTCAAGGAACCATAAGTACATTGGTAAACTTGCTGATGCCAATAAAACCTTTTTAGATTGGAGTCTTTCAAGAATGATTGATCAAGGAATAGGTCCAAGTCACTTAAAAGGTAACTTACGTTACCGTGGATATACCCAAATCCTTTTTTAACGACTCTAAATAATACAAGTGATAAACTGCTGCAAACTGCTCATCAGCCAAAATACAATGACCTGAAATTTATAAAATGCTTCCAAGACTTACATGTAGGAGGGCCTTTCGCTCCTAGCAGGATCTGTATCGAAGGCTTTGATTCAGGAGCGAAACTCGTCAGGTCCTCCTAACTCCCGACTCTACAAGTAATAAACTCTGTTTTGTTCTCTGTTTTCCCTGGTCACTCTGTCCCCCTTTGTACTGATCCTCTCACCCATTTATGTGTATCTTTACTTGCATGTTCTTGTCCTCATCATTTAGTCTTTAATTTAAGAAAGATCCTGCTAGGATCAAAACAGTCAGACCCTCCTAACTCCAATGTTATATTCAGTGTAGAGAGCTTTAATACAAGTGATGACAGATTATTGGAAACAAATTTTTTACAAATTCTGACCGCAAATTTGAAGCTTGGATGTGTAAACAGCACAAAATCACTGTTTCTCTCTCAATTTTTGGGTTGACGCAGGGTTGAAAGTCCACGGCAATTCACTCTTGAAAATGTTCAACCTCATGCCAACCCCCGCATCAACCCCGAGATTGCCTTCAATCCGGGTTAAGCTCAACCCTACTCCGGAGCAGGGATTGAGATTCTCCAACCCGGGTTGAAACTCATTCCCTACATGAAACTCCCCAAATTAGGATGTACATTAAGCGAGAGACAAATGTGAACCGACCGACGCTGGGTTGAACGCACATAATTTCAACCCGGGGCAGGATTAATGGAGTTCACCCAGGGTTAAGTTATACCTGGGTTTAGAGCTTGTAGTGTGAAAACCCCTTATGTTGCATATGTGCACTTACATGTACATTTTATCTCCTGTCTAGAGTCGTCTTCAGTTCACTCAGTGGATGAACAATGGGAGACTTTGGAGAACCAATCTTCAAGTCAACAGCGCACGCGTACGCATGCGTAAAACAACGTTCGCATGCTCACAATGGGAGACTTTTGGAGAGTCGGTCTTGAGTCAACAGCGCATGCGCAATATAACGCGCGCATGCTCACAATTGCGCAAGCATGGTTTGCGCGTGCGCTGTTGACTCAAGACCGACTCTCCAAAAGTCTCCCATTGTGTGTGCGTGCGCTGTTGACTTGAAGACCGGTTCTCCAAAGTCTCCCATTGGAGTACAATGTATTGCCTACTTCATGTATCATAAACTGTATATTTTTAGGCTATACTTGGATGCACATGTGCAGTACACCATGATGTTTATACTTTTTACCTAGAAAATGTCAAAGCAGCATGAGAAATTACCCTCAGTTGTTCCTCAATACATGCAAACTACATACATACATACATGTGTAGGTTTAAATAGTTTGCATGAAATATGTGAACTCGTGAACTTGTCAGCTTTGGGCCAGTGAACCTTCTGCATACTTTTTTCTGTTGAAGAGAGAAGAGAGCGGTTGTTTTTTGAGGAGATTGACAGAGCCCAAGTTTCAGGCTTCTTGCCAAAATATTCAGCCTTGCCCCCTAAAGGCCCTAAAAAGGAAAGAAAATACAAAATTTGCCCTGTTGGGTTCGTTCGGTTTGCAGAAATTGTTGACTCATAAGTTTTGTTTGTGCCAAGAAATATTGTACAGTACATGTACAGGACTGTGCATGTACATGTATGTCCATACAGGACGGAGTGATTTTGTAAGATTGTTCCTTTGTGTTGTAGCAAGTGTACTGTTGCCACTTCGCATTTAATTTGGGATTAAATGACTTGTTTGCCCTCCCTAGGGGCAGTGGTTACAAAACTTGCCACCTACACATATTCCATAGTAAATGCCGTGCATCGCATAGGCTACACTATATGTAACCAAAGCCTTTTTTGTAACCATTTCATCCATTGGTTTGACTGTGTATTACATGTATATTTTGTACATAAACTAATTTGTACGTATAGTGTGTAGGCCTACAGTGCACACCGATTGGAAATGTTAACGGTCAGCCAGCTTACCAATTGAATTTTGGCCCGTCCATGGGACAGGTGGCTTAAATTGGACATGCATTGCATTATAAACCCTAACCCTCTGCAAAAATAACACACAAGACAAGAGCTGATTACCACACACTACCACAGTCTCCACTGAGGACTGGATCATAAACCATGCATTAATTAAGTTAAAGATTTGATGCATTGATTAGCACACAAGCCACATTTTGGTGTAAAGTGGTTATCAGGACAAAATGTGAGTGGTAAACCGTGGTATCATCCAAGTGGGCTAAGCTTCAGCTTGGGTTGGTTCCTACCAATTATTGTTTTAGAATCCTAGCCACTTACTAGGTCCATACCGTGGAGAGTCAGGTTGGCGTAGCAGTTCTTTCCTCGCCTTTCACCTCTGTGGACCGGGTCCAAGTCCGGCTCGGTTCACAAGTGGATTGGGTTTTCAGTCCCTACCTGATTATGTGGGTTTTACCTAGAATATTAATCTGGGGTTTTCCTCCCACCTCTAAAACTGTATCTTCTTCTCATCATCTTTCTATAACAGGTTTCGTCAGGCTTGTGAGCTACAGTGCCTTGGGCAATTTTAAGGAATGCTTGGTGTCATTTCCAGAAATAAATAATAATAATAAGAATAATAATACATGTAAGGCCTAATAATTGTCTTGTACCAATTAAATAACCCATGGACGACCAATCCCCCTAAAATGTACCAGAACAATCTGCAAAGTCAGTTGTTGCACAGTGTGCCCCGTGATCATTCAGTACATGAGTTTACAGAACTGCACAAAACAGACATGCAATAACTCTGTGATAAATCATATTTTTTTTCATGGGATAACAAAAAAAACAAAGGAACAGGAAGCACACTTACATGTAACTTAAAGGGAGTGGTACAGAACTGTTTTTTGCGACAAAACCGTTTCTGACAGTGGAAGCACATTATGTAATCCATCATATACCTGAACTGACAAACCTGTAGAAGTTTGAGGTCAATCAGCCATCTGGGTCACGAGAAAATAGTGAAAACCCGTTTACACATTTCAACAAATGAATAAAACGCTTCAACGCTATTTATTCCAATCGGAAAATAGTTTCATTTATTTCTCAACGAATATGGCATTTCAGACAAAAACATTTCATGGGATGTTTTATCCTTATCTTTACCATTATACTGTGTAAGTTTTATGTGAATCTGTGATCTTGAAGTGTATTTTGTCTTACCAATTTTGTGCCATCCCTTTAATGTAGTACATTGTATCAGTTCATCATACAGGTGTATTTGTAGTTAGTTTGGCACCGTGAACCCCTGCCTTGGTTTGCATTTGTGGGAAAAACTTCCCGTTGCCAAATTGATGTATGGGATGTGTAATTGTCTTTCGCAAACACGAGGGCGCTACTTGTGGTATTTCTTGGCAACTGTTTTCAAGTTTGGTTTTTTTTTTTTTTCGGTGCTCAGATTTTTTTTTCTGTCGTGTGTTGCGCACAATTGCCAAGTTGTCAATATTACCGGGATGGCCCTTTTTTATTCTTTTGTAGTGACACGTACAATGTGTAGGTCTGAAAGAGAACTGAGTAGGAATGTTATGACATGTTTGAATGGAGTTTTTTGTCCAATCCCACAGTGGCCATTGTGAGTAAGCCCTGTCAGATGTCAACGTGGTTGACCCGACTGTTGTGTAAAGTTGGCACTTTGCTCTAATACAAAACATGATGGAAAGACCTGGTGCCTTCTATGCATGTACGATTGTACATGTGTTTCCTGTGGTACCTGGACTCTTTTGTGAGCCCTACTGGCTTGTATTGTGCAATCTACCCACCCCACCAGCCTTGCAGAAAGGTTGTGCATCAAAGTCTATGGAACTCAATACGTGTTACTGCACACGTACATTTGCACGCGAGCTCGATAAGGCTGTGTAAACTCACGTTTTCCTATTCAAACATGGCGTCAATGCGAAATCATCAAGTAAGACACAAGGGAAACCAACTAGAAATTGAAATTCATTTAAAAGGTGGACAAAATGACTGATGTGCGATTCGAACCTGCAACCTCCAGAATACCATAATGATGCTCTATCAAGTAAGTTTAGCGTCATGTGTTGGAGGTGTATGGAAGCTACTTTAGTCAGAAGCTATTCAGGGCACGCCTCTGGTAGGTTTGCCAAGTCCCAGCAAACAGGAAAGCTCTGTCACTTACCCGCCCAAACCAGGGGCCAATTTCATGGCCCTGCTTAGCACAAACATTTGCTATAAACCATAAAACGTCTGTCTTAAAAAAAACCAGGAAATCAAACGGAATATTCAATGGTGGTTTGTTTTATTGAGCAAGACATTTTGTGCTAAGCAATTTATATTGTGCTTAACAGCTTCATGAAATTGGTCCCAGCTGGTGAAGATGGTTGCCCTGACAAAGACAAACAAACAATACAAACATGAAACAAAACTGTTACAATTTTACTGGGTTTGTAAGTAAATAATGCATCTAAGTGACTGAGTAATAAACTGAGCACTGCAAACTGCTCATCAGCCAAAAATTGACCTGAAATTTGTCAAATGCCTGACACATTTCGACCATAGCAGTATCTTTCTCTTTCTTTCAGCCTTTGAGAAAGATCCTGTTAGGAACTTAGGTTTCGAAACACGTCAGGCCTTCCTTACTACAAGCATTTAAAAATGTAATGCCTAACATTTGGTGAAAACTCTCATATCAACGAATATAGAAGTTCAATTGAACCTCATTGCATGACCTACCAGCACTAATAAGTGTAATTTCACAATCGTTTACCTTTCCGCCCTACTCGAGGCCCGCATGTATGATTTGTACTCAGATTTATGGCCTGAATACACATTAATCATAGCAATTATCAACGAAATTGTAGACACGAATAATCTGAAAAGCAATTATTTGATGGTTATTTTGCGAGTTGCACTTTTGAGGTTAAACACTTTGAGTGCGATTAAAGTTTAAGCTCCGCCCAGTGCGGTTCAAAGTTTAATGACTAGACAAAGATACATAGTATGCTATGTGCACATATATGTACATAAACAAGGGAATATGCAGACCTGTGAAGCTTCAATTTGTGGCATTTCCCAGATAAATGGCAAAGAATTGAAAGTTAACATACTGTATGTGCATAGATGGTGTAGGTAGAGGAAACAGGGATGAGATTTCTCAGATTAAAATCTGATTTCAGACTTTTTTGTTTTGGATTTCAGATTTTTTTTTCCTCACAGACTGTGTACAAAAGTATAGGAGATTTTCAGATTTCAGACTTTTTACACTCCCTGTCAGCTGTTTTCAGATTTTATCATTGGCCAATCTCATCCCTGAGGAATATATCCTAATTTCTGCACTCCAATCTATTTTTGTGTGTGGGGGGAACAAAGAAGATCCAGTCAGTATCATTTGGACGTCTTCAAAGCAGTTTTGTTCCCTCAGTTTTTCTCAGAAATTTCTCTTCCTTCCAACGGCCATTCACTACAACTTGCACTGTACTGTTTCTCTAACACATCGCAGACAAGCCTTGAAAACCATATTCAATTTGTATCGATATTATGCATAGTGTACACTAGTTCTGATTACAATGTTTGGCAGTATGTGTCACATTCAGTACGTGTTAGGGTACACACAATATATGCATTTACATGTATGGAACACATTTTATTGATTTATGTTTTTCATATGTTTTGAAAGCTGTCCAGGGTACAATATTGAAACGCGAGATATACTCGTACCACCCCCCACATGCATACCCACACCCTATTTCAAACCAATAGACTGTGTAAACACTGATACACAAACATCGTAAACAATATCAGAGGGTCTGGTGCAAACGGTCAAGTACTACTGGGTCAACACATTAGGGTCAGTTGTTGTCACGCACATAGCCACCCTGGTTGGCTGGGGGCGGGTGGTGTGTTGGAAAAATTAAAGGGGGCATAGAAGTATACGTGTACAGTAGGCCTACAGTGTATCATTGTACTACAGCTACACCTGTATACAGTGTGTACAGTACAAACACCGCATCGCACAATCAGGGGGGAAACTGAGGCAGCCCAGATTATTGACTCTGTTCATTGCCTTGGTGCCCCTGATCATTAACTTGCTGCCCCTAGTCATTGCCTTGGTGCCCCTAGTCATTGCCTAAGTGCCCTTGGTCATTGCTTTGGTGCCCCTTGTCATTGCCTTGGTGCCCCTAGTCATTGCCTTAGTGCCCTTGGTCATTGCTTTGGTGCCCCTTGTCTTTGCCTTGGTGCCCCTGGTCATTGCCTTAGTGCCCTTGGTAATTGCTTTGGTGCCCCTTGTCATTGCCTTGGTGCACCTTGCCATTGCCTCAGTGCCCCCTAGTGTTTTGGCCTTGGTATCTACATGTATGTCATTGCCATGGTGCTCCTGGTCATTGTCTCAGTGCTCCTAGTATTTTGGCCATGGTATCTATGTCATTGCCTTGGTGCCCTTTGCCATTGCCTGCCATTGCCTTGGTGCCCTTGGTCATTGCCATAGTGCTCCTGGTCATTGTCTCAGTGCTCCTAGTATTTTGGCCTTGGTATCTATGTCATTGCCTTGGTGCCTGTTCAATTTCCCTCAAGGTGCGCCCTTTGTCAACGAAAACCTACTTTGCTCTTGAGAAGATAAAGTTACCTTGTAGAATTTCAAAGTATTGTAATTGTATTGTAGTTGCCTTTTTTTCCCATCACCTTCCCATCCCAAGATGACTTCCATATTCCATGTGTTTGTTTAGATTCTTCTTGTGTTCCATCCCTATCTGGGGCCAATTTCATAGAGCTGCTTAAGCACCAAAATTTGTCCAAGCACCAGGAACCTTGGTAAATAAAATCAGTACTGGGTATGTAAGCCAAAACTCCTTGTGAATGTTTATACTCAGCAAACAATGGCCGAATACAAGTCAAAAGCAGTAAACATCACATGAACATTTGGTTGGCAATTCTATTTGATATTTAGCCAGTAATCACTTTTACCATTACACATTTGAGAAGAGATTCCATTGGGTTAAAACTTCAGACCCTGCCTTCTCTTTACATATGTACAAGCATGTCATATCTTCCTTCTGGGATGAAAAGTCTGTAGCAGTTTTTATAAAATGGACGCTCAAGCATGGTATGTGGCTCTTGAACTTGGCATGGCAAAGCCATTACTGGTATCTCAATCTTTAAGGGCACTTGTACTAGAAAATCCAAAAGTCTTCCTTGATCAAACAGGTTTTACCAACCTATGTTTTATACTGCTTTTGACTTGTATTCAGCCACTGTTTGCTGAGCATAACATTCACAGGGAGTTTTGGCTGGCATCCTGATTTTATTTGCCAAGGTTTTTGGTGCTTAAGCAAATGTTTATGCTTTTAAAGCAGCTCTATGAAATTGGCCCCTGAGCTTGAAATGTTACTAAACTCTTTTTACTGGAGTAGAGTGGATTTTGTGGGATGGAAGATAATTTTGAAATGTGGTTTAAATAAATGGGTAGGCCTAAGTGAAATTTGACCAAAAAATGATAACATAAATTAGAAACATAAATACAATTGGAAAAACATTATGGTTTATTGGATTTTGCAGGTATGTTGCTTGGTTTAGTGAAGCTGGACAAGAGAAAATTGTAAATTTTTGTCAAATTGAAACCACGCAAGTGTCTTCATCAGCTTGATAAAGGCTAGCAGTCTGCAGCCGAAACATCGCTACCTTTCAGCTAACATCGTTAGCCATCAAACCATTTTATATGATAAACAATCATTTTTCCAATTGTGAAATTGTAATAAATATTCAAATTTGTCAGACTTCCTTTTGCATGTGAAACAGAGGGGATAAAACTATGAAACAAAATCTGGTACCCGTTAGGGATTGCTGCTATCTTTTGATGCAGATACTCAAATAAGACATATTGTCGATGAGAAAGTTTTTTTTACATTAGAATAAGTTCAAGCACATGTAATTAACTTTATAAGTAAGCTTTCTGTCTGACACTTCAAAATGTTCCTAACAATGCTATGCTCCACCTTTAAAGGTAATATCATACTTTGGCATTTGTCAAAGAAATACAGATTCGTTGGCAAAAATATACTGGAAGATACTGTAAAAGTGATCTGTGAAAATTTCAGTCCCATATGGTGCCCACTTTTTGAGAAAACAGTGAAAAACGGCCACAGTATTTCTTAAGTCTTTTCTCTTTTATTTTTGATCTTTTAAAAGATGAAAAAGATTTTCGGTCATTGTTTTACCAATTTCTGGATAAATACACCATTTCAGGTGGAAACATTTTAACTGTATGTTTCTACCACCACCATCTTCATACCTTGTAAATTATGCGTAAATCTGTGAACATTTCTGTTACGGTTTCTTAATACCAAAGTATGATACTACCTTTAACAACCACAAACTGGTCCCCAGTACAAAAAAAAAAGACAAAGTACTTCTCCTTTTATTCCGAATGCCCCGAATCCATGCCCCTGAAAAAAAGAAAGAGAACAACAAAATTTCCTTGCACTTGGTGCACTGCTTTTGTTCCCAGTGTACAATAAAAAAAAATGGGTCCTGTCAGTCCGATACACATCGTATCCGTTTCACATGACATACATCACAGTGTGTCTTTTGTTCGAGGGCGAAACATGGTTCGTAGGTTTCCGGAAAGGGTATCAAAGCCAAGCCTATTGTGGGATATATGTATAATGCCCCATGTATATTAAATTTACCCAGTTGGCGTAGCAGTGAATAATAGGTTTTGTATTGTTGATTCGTTAAGGTCACATCGGGGTCTATTATGACGGATACCAATCTGAGCTTGTTGCTGAGGATCTAGTGAAATCATTCATTATTTTTCATTTCAAATACTGGTCTGGATATATATATATCATAAATCTCATGTGTTTTTTTTCCCAGTAGTTTTTATGCTTATTTCAATGCATTGCACAGTGTGGTATTGGAGGATCTTTGATGACTATAGTTGTCCTGAACAAAAAAATAAATGCCTGTCTACATTGAAATGGCATGGTACACATACTATACAATATGTACTGATTCAGGCTATCCATTATAGTATTTGGTGTCCCATTAACCCTAACCCTCTGCACTTACTTCAAAAGACGAGCTGTTAACCACACATTAAAACATTTCCCCAAAGGGAACTAGATATTTACCCTAACCCTGTGTACCTACCACACAAGATAAGAGCTGCTCACCACACATTACCACTGTCTCCACAGGGGAACTATATATTAACCCTCACCCTCTGCACCTACCACACAAGGTAAGAGCCACTTACCACACATTACCACAGTCTACTGGATCATAAACCATAGTTCACCCTAACCCTCTACACCTACCACACAAGACAAGAGCTGCTTACCACACATTACCACAGCCTCCACAGGGGGACTGGATCGTAAACCCTAACCCTCTGTACCTACCACACAAGACAAGAGCTGCTTACCACACATTACCACAGCCTCCACAGGGGGACTGGATCGTAAACCCTAACCCTCTGTACCTACCCCACAAGACAAGAGCTGCTTACCACACATTACCACAGCCTCCACAGGGGGACTGGATCGTAAACCCTAACCCTCTGTACCTACCCCACAAGACAAGAGCTGCTTACCACACATTACCACAGCCTCCACAGGGGGACTGGATCGTAAACCCTAACCCTCTGTACCTACCACACAAGACAAGAGCTGCTTACCACACATTACCACAGCCTCCACAGGGGGACTGGATCGTAAACCCTAACCCTCTGCCCCTACCACACAAGACAAGAGCTGCTTACCACACATTACCACAGCCTCCACAGGGGGACTGGATCGTAAACCCTAACCCTCTGCCCCTACCACACAAGACAAGAGCTGCTTACCACACATTACCACAGCCTCCACAGGGGGACTGGATCGTAAACCATAGTTCACCCTAACCCTCTGCACCTAACACATAAGAAAAGAGCTGCTTACCACACATTACTATTGTCTAGATTATCAGAATAGCAAAGTTGCTTAGGAAAGTTGGAAATCAGTGAATAAAAACAAACAAACAAACAAATAAACTTTCTTGGGTAAGAGTGAAATTCATGCTTACCCACTCACCATAAGTTCACTGCAGGGTACATGTGTAAAGTGAAAGTTGATAAGGCCAAGTAAAATAACAAAAATATGTTTCTCGTCCGGGTTTTTCAAAAAAAAAAAAGAGGGGCTTTTTATTTTTTATTTTTTCAAAATGGCTGCCATCTGAGATTTTTGTTAATCCCGTGTTTTTTTCCAATCACGCAAAACATTAAAAGCTCGGCTATCTGTTCAACGCAGTCTATGGGCAATTGTTCCTGCGAATGCATTTTTGCAGATCGTACGATAATACTGAACGCTGGAGCAAGAAATTGAATAGGCTATAGACGTTTACAAATGCATAAATATCAGATGGTACGATACAAAAGAGTCTATGAAGAAAGCTACGACGTTGAAAATATTCTTTTCACGATGGGATTTCGGGATTTTTCAATGTTAAAAACGAAGTTTTCAACAACAAAAATCGAGGCGGCCTCAAAAAACGAGGCGGGCGGGGACGAGAAACATTTTTTTTTTTTACTTGGCCTAAGAGAAAAGTTGTCTGATTAGAATTCAACTTAGTCTGACTTGCCTCTAGAATAAAAAAAAATGAAAACCCAAAAGAAATTCAACTTTTAACTTCATTGTGTAAACAATACACGTAATAAACTGCTGCAAACTGCTTATCAGCCAAAATGATGACCTGTAATTTATAAAGTGCTCGGAGTTAGGAGAGCCTGACATGTTTCGATCCTAGCAGGAACTTCCTTCGATAAAGATGCTGCCAGGATTGAAACGTGTCAGGCCTTCCTAACTCCAAGCATTCATTGTGTACATTGATACTCCACGAAGAAGACAAGGCCTTTGAATATTTGTCAATCTGTTATTAAAATGCAAGTATTAAACTGCTGCAAACTGTTTATCAACTAAATAAATGACCTGAAATATATACAATGCCAGGGGCCGATTTCATAAAGCTCTGCGACACGTCGCAACTCGATTTGCGACGCATCCTAGCTGCGACGCGTGGGTTCTATGCGGTGAGTCCATAGAGAACAGATTTGTCTTTACTCTGCGACGCGTCGTAAGTTTTATGAAATCGGCTCCAGGCCCTCCTAACTCCAAGCATTTTTCATTCTGTTCTTGAGAGTTTTGGAAGTGAGTAGAAATCAGGTGATAGGAAAGTGTTGAATAGGTGATGAGAACAAGTTATGAAACTTTGAAGCTTGTGGAGGTCGCACTTCTTGCCTTTCGTGCCAGTTGATTTGTTTCCAGTACACCAACCACCATGCATCGATACATGGGTTGCATAAGTCTCAACTATGCACAGTCTTAAAAAAACCCTCCCATCACAGCAAGTCCTTGAAACCACCCTTACAAAAAAAAAGAACCTCTTCTACTGTTTATTCCTTGGATTCAACCCAACTTTCCCAAACAAAGCCCTCTCCCGGACTCTTACATAAGTCGGCCTTCTTCCACCCTAAGAAATATGAAGTTAGTCTTTGTTCGTACTGATGGGAGGTCCTATTGTGTGGCGCAGAGAAACCTTAGAGCTTTAGTTTCGCGTTCAGCATCCTCCCTATGTAAAGGGTCTACATCTCCTCAATAGCTCGGGTCTTTTTACTTTCTTGTCTGGGGAGTTATTGTTGATTCTGAATTATTTTTTTTGTGTCTGACTGACACGCGATACCGGGGACGAATTCTCCTCGCAAGTGACAAACAAACAAGAGGGACTTTCTCTCGGTTTGGCCTCGTTGAGCTCAAGTTGTCGTTGGAATCTTTAAAACATCTTTTATTACAAAAACTTATTCAGTACTTGTTGTGTGTGGCTGTAGTTTTGCCTTGCAACGTTTTAGTAACACTAAACTGTCTAAAAGTATGCTGTCTAAAACTGAATGCATATTGTATGCAGTTGGTGAAGCCACCAAACCAGGGACACTGTTGAAATTTTAGATGATTTGAGTCAGTTGAGACAGGCTATTGAATGGTATAGTTTGGTTAAAACTGTTACTGGTAATTATTTGTCCTGACAAAGTTACAATTGAAGTAATAAACTGCTGCAAACTGCTCATCAGCCAAAATGACCTGAAATATATCAAATGCTTAAAGTTAGGAAGGCCTTACGCGTTTTCGATCCTAACAGGATCTTTCTCCATCCTAACAGGATCTTTCTCAAAGAAATATCCTGTTAGGATCGAAAACGCGTCAGGCCCTCTTAACTTTAAGCAAAGTTACAATTGGTAAGAATGATATGCAATTCTGGTTTTTATCTGGTACGTGTAGGTGCTGAGGGTAATAGGGCTTGGCTACTACTTAGACCATGCACTATGTATACCCACACACTGGAAATATGCGTAATAAGTGCAGTATATACGCACTGAATTCAGGTTTCAGTATTAACAAAATGAGCCATGTCGCCCACCCGCCCAGAGAACCGAAAAATATCAAAAGTGCATTTGTAATGATTACACCGATGAGAGAGCATGCTTTGTTCCAAATCCCACACTCGCCTGTCCTATCTAAGCTTGGCTTGGCTTGGCTACCCCTGTACTCCTGTCTGTAATCAAGCTCAGAATGCAATGATCACGGAGGCCTGTAAAGAAGAACCAGTTATCCATGCAGGGGCCAATTTCATAGAGCTGCTTAATAGCACAAAAAATCGCTAAGCATGACATTTATTAATTTCTGCTTTAATAAAAACAGGATTAACAACCAAATTTCCATGTGTTGTGTATCACTTGCAATTGTTCTTTGGCTGTTGTTCGCTGACCATGAATATCAAATCGAATTTTCGATGGTGGTTTGCTTTATTGGGCAAGCCATTTTTGTGCTAAGCAGTTTTTTGTGCTAAGCTTCTCTATGAAATTGGCCCCTGGTTAGAAACTACTGTCGTGAAGGATACCCTCTTCTAAGAAAGGGATGGCTTCAAGGTGCTTAACCCTAACTGATTAGGAACTTCTGCCAAGGATGTTTCCTTAGTTCTTCAAACCAATCTCGTCAAATTCATCCCTAACTATCTCATATCCCTAGTACTATTTTCCCCCCGGTGCGTTGCACAATTCTGTCGGAAGTGACTCAGAAGCGAGCTATTGTGTCGTCATCCCAACGCATCATTCCAATTTTCATCTGCTCGCGATGTTTTCAGTTTAATGTTGCGCACTGTGCAGACATTCCTTGTACGGAGCTGATCGTTTCATCATCTGGCCAAATTGTACACATACAATCACCCTACCGCTGTTGCATGTATGCAACCCCTCATACATGCACTCTAGACATCAAATGCACATTCAACATGAAACCTGAGAAGTTGAAGAGCAAGATGTGAAATTAAAAACAAACATTAAATAGCGCACAGGCCCATCATAAATGATTGTCATAATCCTGACATATGGCAAAGTAATACTGAGTGTACAGTTTTAGTATCGGTATCTAACACACTGATCCAATGGCCCTTTATTAAATGTATGAAGCATCCAAACTTCTAAAGGCCTTTTCACACGACGCAAAAAACCTCTCAACCATTGAGAAAATTTCTCATGGTTGCGAAATCTTACAAAATGGTTTTATGCTGGCCGCTTTTGCGTCCTTTCATATGGCACAGTGTAACATTTTGCAAGCCTCCCTTGAGACGCGATTACTTATTCCGCAGGTAATCGATAAACTATACATTTTATGAATGTACATGTACACATGTAAACGCTGCTAGTACCAACATGATGCTGAGGTTAAGGGTAAAGCACGTGGTCTGCAAAGGCCATGAAACCGGCGTACCACGCATGCGCATTGAAAAGCACTTTGCAAGGGACATCGTACAAAAGGAGCAGTTCTCCATTTGCAGATAGATCTCAAGGCTCCCTTGAGAAATCTTCCAATAGCGGAAGATTTTGTCGTAGGTCTGGACCTCGGTCAAAATCTCTCAACTTGGATTCACCAGGGACGTCGGTCACTCTCAAACATTGGTGTCCTTTCACATAAAAACACTTTTGTAAGATTTTGCAACCATGAGATAATTTCTCAATGGTTGAGAGTTTTTTAGCGTCATGTGAAAAGGGCTTAATATGAAAAGTCCGGGCAAGACGAGCGAAAATACTTTGTCTGCAGCTGCTTTTTGAGAAAAACGCATCCCTGGTACTCGGTAACAGTCAATGATTGATAAAACAAAGTGCTGGTATGGTGCGTAATTTGCATACAATTTCCCCGGTCAGTTGTTTTAATTGGGCCACATGAACGAAAGCATACATTGTCTCGTGTACACTGTGGATGTGTACACAAGCATTGAAGTCCTAAAATAAATAATTGGTGCAAATAGTCCCTATTCCAAACGTCAACCTGAAAGTTTTTCATGAGTTATATATCTAGGTCACATTAACTTGTGTACATTAATATTAAACTGTATCTCAAGCTAAAAATCACCTGTAGTTTGCTTTTATATACACTATTACGCTACTAAGTTGGACAGCATTATATGTTCATATGTTTTTTTGAAAGCTGCATCCTCTTTGAGTGATCCCCCATGTACCGTTTCTCAAGTTGTAGCATTACTAATGTTGCACTATCTTCAATAATCCTTGGGATATAGCGATATGTGAGTGGTTTCATGGCTTCTGACTACCAAACGTACAAAGATAATTGACTATTACAGACACCAGCAACATAGGGCTGGATAGCTCAGTTGGTTAGAACGTCAGTACGGTATTCCGGAGGTCGCTGGTTTCTTTATTAACTTTTCATTGACTTAGAATTAATGCAGTCAGTTTCTCTTGATGATTTTATAGGCCTATTTAACCTTCAATTCCAATGAAATTGATTAGCTTTAACCGTTCAGACCAAAACTTAATGATGACTGTTTTGACCTTTAGTTTTACTTTTTATTTTACCTTTGAAAGAGACTAAGTACATTGTAATATAACCCAAGAGTTTTGAATGTACAGTCTGTTGTTGATGCTTTGAAAGTAAAACTGGATATCTTTTAGTGATGTGAATGACTTTGGCAGATGTTCATTTTCAACTGCTGTCGGCAAAACATGTCAAACTTCATCAGGTTCAAAGCACACAGTTCAAGGGCCTTTAACTCAAGGGCCTGTCTGCTACATACATGTAATGTAATGTTCAACACTGTGCAATATCATTACAATGTATGCTGATCAAATCATTTTATTGATCAATGTATTTTTACTCATGTAATGGGATGCATGGGTTGATGATGTACATGTATGTGTACCTTTTCTTTGTGCATCCAACGCCCGTGTGATGCAAGACTAAAGTGTTTCTACATTGATATTCTCTTCAGTCATTTTGTTGCCGTCCTGTCTGTCACTTTGTGAGAAATTTGTTTGCTTTCAAAACTCCTTTTTATTATTATTATGGTGGATATGCTGGCACAACACTTAAAACGATGTTGTTTTGACTTGTGTCAGTTTAACATGGGGCCAATTTCATAGAACTGCTTAAGCACCAAAAACTTTGGTAAATAAAATCAGTATGCCAACCAAAACTCCTTGTGAATGTTGTGCTCAGCAAACAATGGCCAAATATAAGTCAAATGCAGTAAACATCACATGAAAATTTGGTTGGTAATCCTGTTTGATCGAGGAGGACTTTTCATGCTTAAGCAATTTCTGTGCTTCTCAGCTCTATGAAATTGGCCCCAGGTCAAGCAACATCCCGTAGCCTTGGATCTTGAGGGTGTCCCCTTGAAGATTCTTGCTCTTCCAAGAAGACCTGCCTTCTGAAGAGGTCCCACCTTGACTGTTGACCCCATTGCTTGCTCATTGCTTTGATACTCTGAGTCTTGTGAATATCGCTAATGAACCAACTAGCACAGGACGACCTCAACTTTCACCTTTGATCTTTTATTAGTGAAGTCGGTTGGATGAAACTTAAGGGCCTAGATACGAAATGAGGCTTGAGGCTAGGTTTGAGATTTATTTTGCTACTAACATTTTGTGTCCTAAATGAAATGAAGGGCTTGAGATACATGGCGAAGCTGAAGCCTTGCTTTGGCTTTGTCATGTGGCAAAGTCCCTTCATTTTGTTTTGTGGGCCTCAAATTGTGGTAGGGAAATGAGTCCTAAGCCTAGCCTCAAGCCTGGTTTCGTAAAGGCCCTATGATGGCATTTATTTCACTAATAATCTTTATCAGGAATTTTCTTCAATCCGTAGCAAGCTTACCAGCAAATTTATTCAAGGCCCTGCTTAGCACAAAAATTTGCTAACCATGAAATTTCTGTCTTAATAAAAACAGGACTAACAACCAAAAATGTGTTGTGTATGACTTGTGATTGTTCTTTGGCCAGTGTTCACTGACCATGAATATCAAATGGATTTTTTTGATGGTGGTTTGTTTTATTGGGCAAGCATTTTTTTGTGCTTAGCAGCTCCGTGAAATTGGCCTCAGTACTCGCTGAAGTTAAGAAGACTTAGTGCACTATCACAAATGCTATGAGTAATCTACATGCATACTGTGAACAGTACATATACATGCATGGATTATGTACTATACTTGTGTCCTATGGGTATCAATTGTAGGCATTACATGTACTTGCGAAATTTGCAAAGGTTCATGAACATTGAGTGCCTGTGTATTAACACAGGCGCCAGTCATGGTGTAAATGCACATGACATGTGGTAGTCTGGCATCATACGTATTACCGGCATAGCAAACATTCTCCAGGCAGCCTTCCTCCGCCGGCGCTGCGCCACGGTTTCCTCCCGGTCCCCTCTGTAATCTAGTTAAGAAAAGTACCAGCGGATCGCCACGGCCCGTTTGGCCTTGGCATTCTACGGAGCAGAGCGTGGCACCTATGAAAATCAATAGGAAATTAAGCACTTAATACCAATTCAATTGTGTGTGCACGGTTGGTGCATTGAAGCCAAGCACTCCCAGTACCGTACTCAATCAAGTTAGCTCTTTCACTTAGGGTTAAGATTATGCAATTGTCCACCATTAGGTCCTGGAAGCTGCTGTATGGGGGGGGTTCTTTGGACTGCGCGAAGTGACCATTTACTACAATTAGGCGTAGCGGGTTTGTAATAGGGATTTAGTCATTAGGGAGACACCTCTGGATAATCCTGACCCCTCTCTGACCTACCCTCATCTGCAATCTCAGCATCGTCTCAAAGCGTGGTGCCTGACGAAAGCTTCCAATCAGATGAAATGAAAAAATGAATAAAGTCCTCACTTCAGTATCAAAATGCAAAGAATCATAGTTACTCTTATGAATATAGGTAACATCCCTGGTGCCTATTTCACTAACGCTTTGTGATCATCGCTAAAGCCTAAATCCATCGCTAAATGGAGAATCCATCGCTACTTTGTGTAGCAATTTTCAGTTTAGCGATGGATTTGGGCTTTAGCGATGATCGCAAAGCGTTAGTGAAATCGCCCCCTGGGGTCGATTTCACTAATCTCATCGTAACCTACTATCAATCATAGGACTTGGGACGCATTGCACCCAACAGAGGATACCATGGGTTATCCTTCTTAACTTGACTTACGATCGATCATAGGGCTTTGTGACATCCACCCCTGTCATACTACACAGAAAACTTGTCTAGACCATCCCTCCACATCCCTTAGCCCACATCCAACACCCTCCAGGAAATTGCTCTCAAAGAAACTTCCCTCGACCATCTCAATGAAGTGGACATCAAACAGACACCCTTCCCCCACCCCCTACCCCTCCCTGCCCCTCTCCCCTCCACACCAACTCATCCCAGAAGGCTCCCTGCCCCTCAAGGATCAAATATTGATTTGGACAACACCCGGCAGAAGCCCGAGACGATCCCACTATTGACAGAGTTGTTTGATCTTTACAGGGAGTTTGACGGGTAGCGGTATCCCGTTTCAGAAGTCAAATGTAATTGAATTCCCCTCTCAATTCTAAAAATGTCCTGGGAGGATGGGCCATGTGTTAGTTTTGATAAGACCCTATAAGCCTAAGAGACAGGCAGCCTCAATTAGATCAATGGTGCGTTAATACCGGCCTATTTCGATGTTGTTTGCCCGGAGAATTGAGGAACATTCTTGACTGCAGTCTTGGGAAATTTAAGTCTTCTTTATATTATTCTTTCCATGTTTGTGTGGACTTACCTTAAATGGACTGGAGGCCAGTTTATTTTCTTGATCTCTTAATATCTGTGATTGAGCTGAAAAAGTTTTCTGCAACGCTGTTAAACATTTTGTTCGAGAAAACATCTTCTTGAAGTTCGAGAAAACATACATGCACAATGTAATTCCTTGCCCTTGCCATTGCCTTGGTTCCCCTGGTCATTGCCTTGGTTCCCCTGGTCATTGCCTTGATGCCCCTGGTCATTGCCTTGGTGCCCCTGGTCATTGCCTTGGTGCCCCTGGTCATTGCCTTGGTGCCCCTGGTCATTGCCTTGGTGCCCCTGGTCATTGCCTTGGTGCCCCTGGTCATTGCCTCAGTGTCTCTGGTCTTTGCCTCGGTGCCCCTGGTCATTGCCTTGGTGCCCCTGGTCATTGCCTTGGTGCCCCTGGTCATTGCCTTGGTGCCCCTGGTCATTGCCTCAGTGTCTCTGGTCTTTGCCTCAGTGCCCCTGGTCATTGCCTCAGTGCTCCTGGTCATTGCCTTGATGCCTCTGGCCATTGCCTTGGTGCCCCTGGTCATTGCATTGGTGCCCCTGGTCATTGCCGTGGTGCCCCTGGTCATTGCCTTGATCTGTCTTCAAATTGTCCACCCCTAAAACGATATAGTTTCCCTCATACATATATAATAAGTGCCCTCGGCTTTATAGGGAGACTTGCCCGGCCTCTAGAACTAAGAACCAAGTTCCTGTCCTGCACTCCTACCAGATTTCCATTCAGTCTCCCTCAATTTCCCTCTCCCTCTACTATTCCGTCTCTTGTGCTTATGATAGGCTTCCATCTAAAGTGCTGTGAACTTGGGCTGATCTGCATGTTGGTCTCAGTTTTTGATTGCCTAAGGATGGAGACAGATCTAGCTAAGTGGACAGTTCAGATCGTCTTTGGTTACAGCCAATCAGTTACACGACATCGGACAAGGTTAATCTCAGAAGAAACTTCCAGTCAATTATGGGCGAATGGACATCATAATAATCAATTGCAAGGGACTCGTACAGGAATAATGAAGAAAAAGAAATCCTCCAAATATGTCCAAAATAAACCTCTTCAAACTGACAGCGAAGGTCTATTGCTGTAAGCGTTTATACAGGATACGCATTCTTGATATTGGTGGTTTAATCCTCGCCGGATTTTTAAAGAAAACATCGCCGGGGATTGTCTTTCCCTCCGGCTCTAAAACCCCCGCAGTTTTCATCCCGGTGGTCTGAGAGATTTACAAACTCTCTGCCCCTAAGCCCACCCCTCCTAGCCCAGCGGGCTTTGTTGATACACACAGCACTGTCCTTGACCTTAACCCTCCCTTGGGAGAGAGAGAGTTAGCCATCAGGGAACTTATCTCTAGTCATATTCTTCGAGTAAAAGAAAAAGGGAAAAATCTCTCTGGATTAGATTTGTTAAAAATAACGGACCTTGAGAATTCTGTCCTTTGTACTTAACTGCCTTAATCAGCAACAAAATTGCTTTCAGATTTCGAATTCTGATGACGCGCTTTGTGGAGATTTAACGTTTTTGTTTTCAAATGAAAGTGCCTTTAATTTTACAAGCACGGGTGTACTAATTTAGTGTTCGTTATCAAATTACTTGTCTGATTGTTATCCTTAGCGTGGGATTTTTTTAAAGGAGAAAGCATCAGTGAGAATAGTCAAGATGCTTCGCTTCTGTCTGGCGTCTCTAGTGATGGTAAACAGTGTCCATTTACAAGATGTATGTACAGAACAATTTGTAGAGCAATTAGATTCACATATTCTCTTTCAAATTGCAAATTCACCAGGTCAAATAAACATCTGGGGCCAATTTCATTGAGCTGCTTAAGCACAAAAATTGCTTAAAGGTAGTATCATACTTTGGTAAGAATGGAAAACATAAATGTTCACAGATTTACCACAGGGTATGAAGATAGTGGTGGTAGAAACATACCGTTAACAATTTTTCGCCTTAAATGGTGTATTTATCCAGAAATTAGTAAAACAACGACCGAAAATCTTTTTGATCTTTTAAAAGAGAAAATACAGTGGCCGTTTTTCACTGTTTTCTCAAAAAGTGGGCACCGTATGGGACTAAAATTTTCACAGATGACTGTTACTGTATCTGTCTTGATATTTTTGCCCATGAATTTGTATTTCTTTGATAAAAACCAAAGTATGATAATTATTACCTTTAAGCATGAAAAGTCTTCCTTGATCAAACAGGATTACCATCCAAATTATCATGTGATGTTTACTGCTTTTGACAATATTCAGCCATTGTTTGCTGAGCATAACATTCACAAGGAGTTTTGGCTGGCATACTGATCTTATTTACCAAGGTTTTTTGGTGCTTAAGCAAATTTTGCTGCTTAAGAAGAAGCTCTATGAAATTGGCCCCTGGTGAGTACTGACTTACAGAGTAACCAATTTGTCAATGCAGTAAAAAATCTAATATCAAGATGAAATGCTGGATTTTCTTTTTCCAGCAAAATATACTTTGAAGGACTAATTTATAGCAAATAACAATGGCACCCTGCAAAAATTTGATGAAATTGAAATTGTGTTGTTCTCTTGATTTACATGTTAAACTTGTAAATGGGCAAAACTTGGATATCATTAATGATCATTTGGTAGATGTGTTATACAGTGTATGTGTATTAAATAAAAGAAATGAAAAGAAAAGAATGACAAAATCACAAAATATTGAAGCAATAATAATCATCAAATAACCACAAGGGAAACTAATTGGAATAATTTGAAGCCATTGTAAAGTGAACCAAGACAAATTGACTGCAGCCACTGGATAGCTCAGTTTGGTAGAGCGCCTGTATGTTATTCCGGAGGTCGCTGGTTCCAATCCTGCTCCAGTCAATTTTTCTTGCTTCATTTGTCAATGACTTAAACTTCATCTAAACAAATTATTTTGATATATTGACCTCTTAAAATTTATCTTTAGAAAAACAAGCCAAAAACATTTTGTTCGATTCAGGTATTGAAGTATTCATGCATTTTAAAATAATTTATTCATCACATGTTGTCACTTCAGTACTAAAAGGTGGAAATGAAAAATGTAAACAGTTTGTTGTTTCATTGTGTCCTCATTTGCATCATTAAAGGTAATACCATACTTTGGATTTTATCAAAGAAATACAGATTCATGGGCAAAAATATCAAGGAAGATACACAGTCATACACAGTCATCTGTGAAATTTCCAGTCCCATACAGTGCCTACTTTTTGAGAAAACAGTGAAAAATGGCCACAGTATTTCTGAAGTCTTTTCTCTTTTATTTTTGATCTTTAAAAGATCAAAAATAATTTGGGTCACTGGTTTTTACTCTTTTCTGGAAAAATACATCATTTCAGGCAGAAAATTGTAATGGTGTGTTTCTACCATCACCATCTTTAAACCATGTAAATTAAGTTATACTTAAATCTGTGAAGATTTCTGTTTCGTTATGCTACCAAAGTATAATACTACCTTTAAAGCAAAAAGGTCGCTATTTTCATCATCTATTTTGTGCATCCATCCAGGAAGTTTAGTAACAGCAACCTTTTATGATTATTATCTAGACTGGTTTGTGTCGGAAGGTCATCACTTGTATGTATCGACTTTACACTTTTAAGGTGACAATATGAGAATGATTTTTGGACAATACCTGTCTGCGGCAGTAACCAGATGATGAATTGGCCCCTAATGTTGATGGCTGTTGAAAATTAACATCATCCAGATATGAAATTGGCAGGTTTAGGTCTGGGAATCGGGCAGGCGGAGTACCTGCTACGCCTCACCGGTTCCTGCCTCATTCTATTACTGTGATGATGATGAATCCATTTGGTCCGTTGCTGTGGTGTAACACTGCCTTGGTAGTCATTAATCATCCCCTAATCCAGCTAGGGGTTGAACCAATTAAAATTTCTGGTGAAGGGGTTTCTGTCCCCATCTGCCTCGGCGATTAAAACGGTCTTATAATGTCTGATGTTTTTTTTTTACCAACACTCTTAAAAGGCTTTTTATATTGTGTTTAGTTAAAAGCTGAACAATTTCAATTTGTTATTTAATGCAGCATAGCCGTCAACTTAATCCATCACCCTTACTCACGGAAAAAGACGTCTTTGTTTGAAAATCTGAGTCTACAATTGTTTTGTGTGTGGGGAATGGGGGAGGGTTTTTTTTTGCCTGATATTAATTATGATATAGATTATTTTATATATGGTGCACTTACATGTACATGTATCTAGGGGTCGATTTCACGAAGCCTTACGATCGATCATAACTGGAGTTACGAAGGATAATGCATCTATCCTACATAGGGCTGCACTGCATCATAAGTCATAAATGTTTAATACACTGTAATAAGTTACGATGAGTTTGGTGAAATCGACCCCAGAAACTTGATCAGGGTTTCTATATTATTATTATCCCTGGTCATTCGTGTACATTAATTTAACATTCCTGAAATCATCTCAAATTCCTGGGGAGTATACAGCCCCGGCTGGTTTAAGCGCACAGAGGCTAATCAAACCACAAAGCCATCTCTACCCTCACAGGTACCCATTTACACCTGGGTGACGAGGAGCAATATGTGACAAAGCGTCTTGCCCAAGGATGCAAGCACCACCAGCCAATGGCTGGATTTGAACCCACAATTTGTAGATAGACCACGTGACCTTGAGTACGACACAACAGATCACTAGGCAATGGCATAAATACATATTACAATCGCCCGATCTTGATCCACACATGATATGTACCTTTGGGTTTTACGGCTGTGAAACCTGTTTTTAATGCAGTTTTAATTGGCGTAAATATTGGGTGATGGTTATAAATTTTTATATTGTCTGGCATATATCTTATTACATTGATTATGAATAGGGATACATAGAAGCCAGGGGCCAATTTCATAGAGCTGCTTAGCGCAAAAAAAATCGCTAAGCATGACATTTCTGCCTTCATAAAAACAGGATTGACAACCAAATTTTCATGTGTTGTGTATCACTTGCAATTATTGTTCTCTGGCCGTTGTTCGCTGACCATGAATATCAAATCGAATGGTGGTTTGTTTTATTGGGCAAGCCATTTTTGTGCTAAGCAATTTTGTTTTTGCTAAGCATCTCTATGAAATTGGTCCCAGGACTGTAGGTGATTGATCATGCGAGCTGCAAGCTCATTGCACAATTCATTATTGCTTCTCAACCATCTGGCCTTCAACTGTGAACCCATGTTCATTATAAAGATCCCGGGGACTACTACAGCAAGCAAGACACTTGTGTCATTCGTCTCTGCAGTACAGCAGTTGCTTGGAAATCATAATGTTACAATAACATCTTGTGTAAATAGGGATTGATTACTTGCCTCTGGGTAAATCAGGCGAATACAGGCAGAACAAACAGCGACATTCTACTATTCTGCAAATTGTATTTGCACAATTCATACAGTAAAAGAATTATAATTATGATAGTACTTTAAATCGAAATGTAACGTTTATGTTCAGGTGTAGCCATTTATGTTTGAATTTATGTGATAAATTTGGTTGAGACTTATTAATAAGAGGTCCATGGGGCTAGCCAGGAACTTACTAGGAACTTACCAAGAACCTTGTTAATGACAGGAAACCTGTATTACGAGGAATGAAAACAATAGAAAACAAGGATTGAAACCTACAATTTAGCTTGTTATATAAATTTGAGATGCATAATGTTGTATGCATCTCAAATGCATACACCTGCAGTTTACCACAGGTGTTTTTCCTTTAGTGTGGTATCATGAATACCACAATACACTGTAATGTGGTTTGTGATCAAGGTCCCCTTTGGAGACTGGTAGTGTGTGGTAAGCAGCTCTTGTCTTGTGTGGTAGGTGCAGAGGGTCAGGGTTTATGATCCAGTTCTCCTGTGGAGACTGTGGTAGTGTGGGGTAAGCAGCTCTTGTAGTGTTCGGTAGGTGCAAAGGGTTAGGGTCAATTGATTATGAGGTTCTACTCTTTAAGTCCTTCCAATATTTAGGGCACAATTATTGATAGTGTCAATATTACGTCCACTTGCACATCCATTATCCCTTTTTACTATGACCCATAATTATCATTGATGTATTCCTTTGGATTGAATTAGCCAAATTGAATGCATTCTAATGCCCAGATCAGCTGCAAATGTGCATCGCAGTAATTAATTAATTAAACCAAGGATAATCCTAATGGATGAGCAAACACTGTCATGCCACGAATCCTTGCCCCGACCTGGTGGAATGACCCATACCGCTATTGGATAGGTTTGGGCTTGTGTGTTAATATGTCTGCGGTTTCCAGTTCTCAGAATTTGGCGGGACTACCCTGATAGAAATTAAGCACCTGGTGCGAATGATAGCTCTATCATGTTTATAAATATAGGCCTACATGTCCTGACACATTATATGGATTTACTATGTACTGCCTGTGTTGCACGGTTTGAACTTGTATGTCATAAAGGCAAGGCTGCCACTGGTCATTGCCTTGGTGTCTCTGGTCATTGCCTTGCTGCCCCTGGTCACTGCCTTGGTGCCCCTGGTCATTTGCCTTGGTGCCCCTGGTCATTGCCTTGGTGTCCCTGGTCATTGCCTTGCTGCCCCTGGTCACTGCCTTGGTGCCCCTGGTCATTGCCTTGGTGCCCCTTGTCATTGCCTTGGTGTCCCTGGTCATTGCCTTGCTGCCCCTGGTCATTGCCTTGGTGCCCCTGGTCATTGCCTTGGTGCCCCTTGTCATTGCCTTGGTGTCCCTGGTCATTGCCTTGCTGCCCCTGGTCATTGCCTTGGTGCCCCTGGCCATTGCCTTGGTGCTCCTGGTCATTGCCTTGGTGCCCCTGGCCATTGCCTGGGTGCCCCTGGCCATTGCCTTGGTGCCCCTGGCCATTGCCTTGGTGCCCCTGGCCATTGCCTTGATGCCCTGGTCATTGCCTTGGTGCCCCTGGCCATTGCCTTGGTGCTCCTGGTCATTGCCTTGGTGCCCCTTGTCATTGCCTTGCTGCCCCTTGTCATTGCCTTGGTGTCCCTGGTCATTGCCTTGCTGCCCCTGGTCATTGCCTTGGTGCCCCTGGCTGGCCATTGCCTTGGTGCCCCTGGCCATTGCCTTGGTGCCCCTGGCCACTGCCTTGGTGCCCCTGGCCATTGCCTTGGTGCCCCTGGCCATTGCCTTGGTGCCCCTTGTCTTTACCTTGCTGCCCCTGGTTGCTGCCCTGAGGCCAGAATGGAAGTTTTAGCAAAGGTGTATGGATGTGTGTGTGTAAAGACCAATGACCAGAGGCACCAAGGAAATGACCAGGGGAGTTAAGGCACATGACCATTACCCATGGTAAGACACTAATAAATTTACGTACTAATAAATTTACTCTAAATTTCATAGAATGTTTTGGCAAACCATACATACTATACATGCCAAAGCTCTTGCCCTGGTTTTGCCCTCAATGCCTTCCTTACATAGTACCTATGGACAATTCAATTTTCTAATGGAAGTTTGTACAGAGGAGAAAAAAAAATTTCATCTTGTCCTGAAAGACATGCAAAGCATGAAAACCTGAAAAGCAAAATGATGTTAGTATGTAACACGGTCGCGGCGCGGATTAATCAGGTCGGTATCCATACCGTGTCGCGGCTTTAAAGGACGGGCCGTTTGGGGCGTCTACATTCCGGAGAGTATCCATATCTCGCGCTGTCATCATTCCCACCTCGGAGATGTATCTCAAAACCGACTTCCTGGGGATGGCATTTCCAAGGTCGGCGTGTTGCGTTTCACTGGAGAAATCTGCCCCCTACTCCCCCCCTTTCACTCCAACGCTTGTCCTGATACTCGAGCGGGCTGTTCAGTGATCTTGAAAGGCGTACCGTACGTAGTCATGTATGCCTCAGGCTTTGATATATCTCCCCTCTCTTGATTTGGTCATCATCTGAAAAGCATGAGAAGTCAATTGGTAATAAAGCATTAAAGGTGCTATCACAGTAATATCATAGTTGGTTTTTGTCAAAGAAATACAGATTCATGGACAAAAATATCAAGGAAGATACAGTAGGCCTAACAGTCATCTGTGAAAATTTCAGTCCCATACGGTGCCCACTATTTGAGAAAAATGGCCACAGTATTTCTTAATTTTTGTCTCTTTTATTTTTGATCTTTAAAAGATAATTTTGGTCACTGGTTTTACTCTTTTCTGGATTAATAAGTACAGCATTTCAGGCAGAAAATTTGTAACGGTTAGTGTCTATACCATCACCATCTTTTGCTACCAAAGTATGATACTACCTTTAAAAGGTGAAATTGATAGAACAGCTGCGATCTGTTCATAATTTGATTTGTCATGAAATACAAACAAACCTGTAAAATTTTGCATCTCAATTGATCATTGGAAACAGCAGAAAATAGCTAAAAAACCGTTGCAATTGTTACGTGAAATTGTAAGGTTATTGTAATTGTGATGTATTGATCTCGGAGATCAAAACTGTTTGCGGTCTTTGGATTTACTCATTTCTGGATAAATACAGCAATTCAGGTGGAAGAAATTTAACGGTATGTTTATACCAGGTCCATCTTCATACCCTGTAAGTTATAAGTAAATCTGTGAACATTTCTGTTTTGGTTTCTTATCAAAGTATGATACTACCTGTAATTAGTATAATTACCATACCACAGTACAAACCATGTACATGTATGTGATTGTACAGTACCTCAATGCCATAAAATATTCTTATAGCGTGCTTGAAATTATTTTTGTTTTGTTGTTTGTTTTTTTTCTTCGGGGAAATGTAGTGCATTCATTCAATTATTCATTGCATATTTTTTTTTGTGTGGACGTGTGGCAGTCGTGTACGCTTTTGTTCAATGAAAGTTCATGGAGAGTTCTTCGCCCTTGGACATTGTCCTAGCGGCGTGGGTATATTGCTTGCGGCTACCTGTACACATACTGTACGTACATTTTTTTGTACATGTACATTGGGTATTAAGGGGGAATTTTCTTTGGGGATTGATTTTCTGCCTACTTTCACATGACATTGTTCATACTTTCTATTTTTGTATGAGCATTTAAGTTATAAACTGTGCAAACTGCTAATCAACCAAAATAATGACCTGAAATATATCAAATGCTTGGAGTTAGGTATGGCCTGATGTTTCGATCCTAGCAGGATCTTTCTCAAATCAAAGGCTATACGTTTATTTTTTGTTAATTAAAGGAATTTACTAATTTTCTTTTAGAATCTTGAAGAATTAAATTTTTGTTGAATTTTTCAAACTGCTGTACTTGTGTCATCTTGATTTTTTTTTTTTGAGAACAGGGACGAATTTCACTGCCCTGCTTAGCACAAAAATTTGCTAACGATGAAATTTCTGTCTTAATAAAATGAATAACAACCAAATGTCCATGTGTTGTGTATGACTTGTGATTGTTTTTTGGCAGTTGTTCACTCACCATGAATACCAAATGGAATTTTTAATGGTGATTTGTTTTCAAGAAAGATTTGAGGCTTTGCATGGTGTCAATTGGTATGTGGATCGGTTTGCGGAAACACCATGTAAGAATCGTTCGTACTTTCGCACTTCTATTTCATTCGCACTTCTCGTAAGGTCTCAACGTTTTGACGAGCCTGCTCTAGTCATTATTAGGTGATTTTTTTTATTGGGCAAGACATTTTTGTGCTAAGCAATTTTTGTATGCTTAGCAGCTCCATGCTATTGGCCCCAGTTTGTCAGCAAGTTGTACATACACAGACAGCAACCATAGACTTTGTGAAATGTGTAGCATTGTACATTGTGTACGGTTTTGAACTTGGCCTTTGCCATTCATTTTATCGGTTAGTGTGTGGGCCGGAAAGTTTGGGAAACATTACCGTTGCGAAAAATTGCACCTGAAACAGCAACGATAGTCCAGTGGATTGCACATGAATTAATACATTGATGAGAACAGTACATTGTATGTTTACACAACATTCACACAGTCCCCCATATGTTTGACCCTATGACAATAGTACGTACATAGCTTTGCTACACATTCAGTACAGTAGTGCATGTTGATTTGTTTCTACATACTCAGCACAGATTGATATTGCTTTGTGTGCTAGAATGGCTCATTGTTTTGACAATGAAAATGAATGTTCTTCGGTTCAAAATGAATGTTGCTGAAATTTATTCACATTGATTTTTGTATTGGAAGAGAAATGTGCCATATAATATTCAATGCTTGTCAACAATGGCCATTGTTCATTAATGTTGCCTTTAGAAAGTGGAGACAGGCAGGTGTTTCATGTACATGTACTGGGCCCAATATCATGGAATCCGTTACCATTAGCAAAAAAATTTCGCTTACAGTAGCAGTTTTTTGTGGTTACAATTAACGTATTTCACGGAGAGTTCCCTTTTTTTTCACAGTTACCCTAGAAATTCTTTGCTAACCGAAAGTCTTGCTTACGGATTCCACGAAATACTTGATTACACGCGTAGCAGTCCCCAATTAGCACAAAAATAGACCGTAACGGATTCCATGTAATTGGGCCCAGTACATGTAGTTCCAATAACACATAGAAATCTCCAGACCTGGGCCCAATTTCATGGAATCCGTTACCGTAAGCAAAAAATCTTCGCTTACGGTAGCAGCATTTTTTTGGTTACGGTTAGCGTATTTCACGGAAGAGTTTCCTTTTTTGGTAACGGTAAGCAAGGAAATTGTGCAGAATGCATATGACAGCGCGTTAGCAAAAATGATCACGGTTAGCCAAGAAATTCTTCGCTTACCAAGAGTCTTGCTTACGGATTCCATGAAATAGATTTCACGCGTAGCATTGCACGTAAGCACAAAAATAGGCCGTAACAGATTCCATGAAATTGGGCCCTGTACAATTTGTACTACTGTGTACTTTTTGTTACATTTGGAACATGCTGTAGCCTAGTGGTCTGGCGTGTCATACTCAAGGTCTTGTGGTCAATCTACACATTGTGGGTTCAAGTCCAGCCATGGGTTTGTGTTGCTTGTGTCCTTGGGCAAGACGCTTTGTCACATATTGCTCCTCTTCACATGGGAGTAAATGGGTTGAGATGACTTTAGCATTTGTGCGCCTTACAGTAACGGGGGCTGTATACTCCCCAAGAAGTAAGATGGTTTCAGAAAAAATGTAGCCAAATCACCAGGGGTCAATTTCACAAAGCCCTGCAATCGAGATCGTTACTCGAGTTACAAAGGATAACCCATCGTATTCTACATAGGGCTACAATGCATCTTGAGTCCTACAATTTTACAATGAGTTTGGTGAAATCGACCCAGGGATAATAATATTAGGTGCATGCATCTTTTATTGTGTTTTGTGCTATAGAAAAGCAGTTATTATTATTAAAGATATATCTCTAACTAATTTGTATTTTTCTTGTGTTCTTTTATTTCATGTGTGTCTTGCAACAATGCTTGGTTTCATCTTCTTGCATATGCGCGCTTGATCTATTCTCTCCTCCAGGTAAGTGATTTTTAGAATTTGTATCCTTAGTTGACTTATAGAGGGACTGGAATGGTAGTGCAGTCTTTATTTAAGGTTGATCAAGTAAGGTTGTGGAGCCTTTTCCCAAATCTCTGGCTGCGGCTGCAAATTACACACGCACCTATGGCAGCCACTAGTCAATGACTGCAGCCATTTCCATAGACTTGTGTGTTATTTGCGGTCGCAGCCAGAGATTTGTGACAGGGCTTGGTACAATAGTAAAAAGCATGGGACTTTCCATCTTGGAGTCTTTCACTTCAGTGGTAAGCCGGAATTGTGCACTGAAGGTACATGTATTATATGTACTTACATATGTGAGAAATGCATTGTGGCACAGCATTCATGTACTACATTCAAATGTTTGTACACAATATTCCATAGGCTGGCTGTGAAACGTCTAATGTTGGTAGAGCCAATTTGTGCAGTAGCTGAATACAGTCCCTACAAGGAATTACCAGTACTTGGTCCTAATAATCTGTTCCATTATAGGCATACAAGCCCATACAATGAACATGTAGCCGTTTGTTTCAATTAAGTCTTGTAGTAGGCCTGCATGGTGGTATCAGTTGTACCAATTGCCGTAAGCACACGATTGTGACAGGAATAAGGCAATTCCTCGTAATCAGACCCTTGGTAGTGTTATCCCAATGGACCAAGAATTACCCGTACACCCTTTGTAGTATCTGCAACTCCTGGATAGGTAGGACCTGTACAGTACAGTACAATAGCCATTTTGTAGTGCTATTCCCTCATACCAATGTATAGGTTGGTTTTAATAATGTAAGCCCAAGGGACGAAAATCCAATCAGATATATGCTACATATATGTGAAGCATCCCATGGCAACCATAAAAATATTGACCATATGGAAAGATCAATTATTTAAGCCGTATTAATCCCAACTTTCAATCGTTTCCCCTGCCCCCCCCCCCCCCAAAAAAAAAATGCACTTCAATCCTTTCAACCGTCGTATACTTTGACAGCTTTCATAAAATGCAGAGGCATGCCGAGTTAATTCCCTCGGAAAATAACATTCACACAAACCGATTATTATTTTTTTCTCTAAAGCCGCTTATTTACTACCGCCCGTTGAATAGGCCAACGACGACGTGGTTTAAGTCCTGCGGGGAAAGTTTTTGCCCATTTGGCAGTCACGTTCTGTAGGTGTGGGTTCGTGGGGGGCTGGGTAGATTGTCTGTAGGCCACTCAGCTTGTGGTCGAGTGCGGTAGTCAACTTGAACATCGTCAGCTGAAAATGTGTAATCAACTTCACTGATTGGTTAAATAGGCTGGTTTCAATCCATGCAGTACTGTTTCCTTGATATAGACAAGCCACAGAGAGAAGTACTGTATGTATTTTACATCTGTAAAAGCTGGACTTAAAGGTAATATCATACTTTGGTTTTTATCAAAGAAATACAGATTCTTGGGCAAAAATATCTAGACAGATACAGTAACAGTCATCTGTGAAAATTTCAGTCCCATACGGTGCCCATTTTTTGAGAAAACAGTGAAAAACAGCCACAGTAATTCTCAAGTCTTTTCTCTTTATTTTTTATCTTTAAAAAGATTTTCGGTCGTTGTTTGACTAATTTCTGGATAAATACACCATTTCAGTCAAAACTATTTTAACGGTAGGTTTCTACTAGCATCATCTTCTTACCCTGAAAGTTATACGGATATCTGTGAACATTTCTGTTTTGGTCTCTTACCAAAGTATGATACTACCTTTAAATAATTTTTTTTATATGAACATTAAACATTTCATTATTACATGTACATCATTTCATTTCATCTCTGAAGTCAATTTTAGAAGCCACTGAAAATGCCCAACATGAGCTTTGTTGGTGTTTACTTGGTAAACTTGGCATAACATATTTACCAAATTTTTTAACACTTTGGGAATATGTCTTTGTTTTTTTTTTAGTTCCACCGTTTTATTTTGAGCAAATTCCAATGATTACACTAAAAGCTGCATCCTCTTTGAGTGATCCCCTATGTGCAGTTTCTCAGGTTGCAGCATTGCTATTGCTGAGCGTATCTTCAATGATTGTTGGGATATAGCGGTATGAGAGTGGTTTCATAGCTTCTGACTGCCAAACGAACAAAGATTTACTCTTAGGGACACCACCAACATAAAGCTGGATAGCTCAGAGCGCCGTGCCGGCACAATATTCCGGAGGTCGCTGGTTTGAATCCCGCTCCAGTCAATTTTTCTTTACTCACTTTTCAATCATTGTAGAGTGTACTGTACGCTCTGTGTATGTTGGGTTGTTGCATCTATAGGCCTATTGTACGGGTGCCGAGATGTGTAGCTGGAGTTAAGCGTCCCTAAGGGTTTGGGTTTTGCAGCTGAGCAGCTCCTTCAAAAGTGAGGAAGTCATTTGGGAAATTCAGTTATCTCGATGAGGGATCTTGGCTGTGTCTTGGGAGTCGGTCGATCAACCACCTGCATGGCTGACAGGTGCCCCAATTAGTTGCTTCCTCCTGGTCCCCTCCAGCTGGATGGTGCTCCTGGGGGGGGGGGGGCGGAGAGGGGGGAGGTTGAAGCACGAGGGTCTCCAGGACTTGTCAAGATGGAAGGCGGTGATAGAGCCAAGATGTGGCTTCTCACAACATCAGTGATGGATGGTGGAGCGGATGTCCGCATAGTCTTCAAGTCCACATCCTCCCTCGGGAGGCCAAGAGCCCTACGAAGTAATCCCCTCTCCCACCCTACCCTCCTTGAAGATGTCTTTCCCATGTTTGCCAGGCCTCTAGATAGATTCTGTGACTCAGTGTACGTATGTTCACCTTCTGCGACACAAGAGTTCCAAAACACACGACCAGAAGTGATCCATCTTTCTGGTTCAAACATCGAAACCTTCTGTCCTGCGGTGGGAACTGTTTTCAGTGTACCTTCAGAATTCCATGCACAAAGTCTAAATGGACACAGTGTCCCTCCAACCAAATGCTTTGGACCTAGAATCAAGTACGATTTTCCACACAGAAATATGGGTATCCCATATTTAAGATACAGTCGTCATCTCTTGGATAGCTTCTGGCAAGTAGCACTAACTTTAATAACTACAGTTTCCGTAAGTTTTCATTTGTCTCACCTTTAAAAGATGCCCAAATTACAGAATATTTTAGTAAACTGTTGTCACTGTCTTTGTGATGGTTGAAAAATGGAAAATGTCTACGAAAAAAGATCAAAATATGTGATATTTTGATCTCTGTTTGTATTCTGTTGAAAACAGTGGTGTTTCAAAATAAACCCTAACCCTCTGCTTGCCACACATTACCACGGTCTCCACATGGGAACTTAACCCTAACCCTCTGCACCTACGGTTGCACCCAAGTAAATAAACTCCCATAGACAACAGTGATAAATCCTAATACTTCAAACAATCATTTAAAAATACTCAGATCTCTCACAAGTGTTCCAGTTGCAAAGAAAAATGACGATGAACATTTTCTTTTCATTTTATGCTGGGTTGACCTTTGAATTTTTGAGATATACTCATTCTCAGCTGACCAACCCTAAAACAAGGTATATGTATCACTCAAGTCAAAGAAGCCATTTTCAAAAAAAAGCCCTCTGCAAAGCGGCTGAAATAGACCCTCTTTCTCACCCAATTGCCTCACAAATGGTCACAAATGGAAGCCCAGAGTCCAGGCAGGAGGTCCACTGCCCTTCACTGAAAGCTACTCTGAAGATAATGTCAAGATGAAGATGCCATTTAATAAGGTCTGGGTATTTTTTACTCCTAGCATTCTTGTTGATCGTAGACCCATCTTTACATGTACAAATACTCTACCTATTCCCTCCCTCTACTCTCAGTGTACATGTAAGTCTGAAGTCAATAGACAAACTATTGAATGACCAAAGGCACATGTCTGCTGGAAGCCCAAGTCCAAAGAAGCCGACAGAAAGCTGATTTTGTCTTCCTCCTCTCTCTCTCTCTCTCTCTGGTCATCAATCCCCTCTTCGTCTTTGTCCATGGCTTCTGCAGCCCTCATCTCCTGTCGGAAAATAATATCTAATTTCGGTGGAACTGGAGAACCTGCAAACAGACATCCTGATCAAAGCTGTCCGATCCGGGCAGGTTGGGAAGGTCTAATTAAGGAGCCGGGACAAACACGGATTTCAGGAATGATTGAGGTCCATGTTTAGATGAGTATGTGTCAGAGAGACTGCCGGTGTTTTGATCCTCTCCCTTTCTAATCAGCTGGCCAGCAAAGTTGTCCTGTCATCAACCTCTGGGTTTCTGTTTGGGAGTCGGGGAGGGACGTCACTGAAAGATGTATTTAGAGGGCTCAGGGGTGGATTTCACGAAGCCCTGCGATCGATCGTAACTCGAGTTACGAAGGATAACCCATCGTAGCGGGCCTATCCCACGTAGGGCTTCAATGCATCAAAAGTCCTACGATTGATATTAAGTTACAAAGAGTTTGGTGAAATCGACCCCAGGCTTCCCACTCCTGGACTTAGCTGCGGAGGAGGAGGACTACGGCCCCCAATAAATGACAAACCCACCCACGGAATTCCGTCACCTGTCAGAGGCACCGATCACTGGATCATGCTCCACCAACCATGACCTGACGGAGTTTGTATCCCCCAAAACTTTCCCCATCGCTTCACCCCGGACCCCGGGGTTAGATGGGGGCATGCCACCGTAACTCGAACTAGAACCCACTCGGTGGAACCGGAATACTTCATCCCGAACAGGGCAGTGAAAGAGACCACGATATGGTACCCAGTCTATTATTATTATTATTATTATTATTATTTATTTCTCGTAATGACACCAAGGATTCCTCAAAAGTGCCCTAGGCACTGTAGCTCGCAAGCCTGATGAAACCTGTTATGGAAAGAAGATGAGAAGAAGATACAGTTTTAGAGGTGGGAGGAAAACCCCAGAGTAATATTCTGGGTAAAACCCACCGTAGAGTAATATTCTGGGTAAAACCCACGGAATCAGGCAGGGACTGAAAACCCAATCCACTTATGAACCGAGCAGGACTTGAACCCGGTCCACAGAGGTGAAAGGCGAGGAAAGAACCGCTATGCCAACCTGACTCCCCCTAGGGGTGGATCACCTACCCCTCTCCCCCCACCTCTCACCCGAGCATGACAAGCTTCAGTCTGCTTGCTTACCGGTGCATACCGAAGCATTCTGTGCGTTTTTGACATTTTACAGTCCTGATTCCATAGATTGTTCTCACGTCCGGCATAATAATCCGTAATTTTGAACGACAATGCCGCATCCTTGATCATACTGCATGTAACAACCAAACGCAGTGTGACAATAGCCCCCCATTTTTTACATACGTTAGATTAGATAGTCATTGTACGAACTCCCTGTAATACACCAAATAAAAATCCACCAGACAGGGTTAAGTTTTAGCCAGGATTTTCACACTGGCCATCAAAATGCGACTTGCAGTGAAAAACTTAACTTCCGGATCTTTGAATGCACAATACCTTACAGGGTGAATCGTAGGTGACGACAACCGGAGTGTTAATAAAATGGGATTAAGGGCCTACCAGTGGCGCAGACACAAAATTTTTATGTACAGAAGTTCAACATTCAGGGTGCACTGTGCTTAATAAGTCTCTATGGGATTTAGGTGAACTCAGTGGCTGCGTTCGAGCGGGTACTCCCGGTAACACGAGTGTGATGCGCGCGCAATACTCTCCGGTGCAGGAGTATACTCCCCAACGCTGGAGAGTATACTCTCGCTGACCCGAGTGTCGTACTCCGGCCGTTCGAGCGCTCAGGAGTATACTCGTGTTAACACGAGTAGCTCGCTCGAACGCAGCCAACAGTTCTGGCACTGTTGATAGAAATACTGCTGAGGGTGTTTTGGGTGTACATTAACATGGGTAGGCCATTTTCACACTTGACAAAACCATTGAAAGATGGCCCCTTGATGAATATCCAGGGGCTACCTCGGAGAAGGATCTTGTCCCGGGGTAAACTCACCCCTGCTAACAGCTTTAGACCTGGGGTCAATTTGATAGAGCTGCTTAGTACAAAAATTTGCTAAGCATTATGACATTTCTCTCCTGGTAAAAGCAGGCTTAACAACCAAATGTTTGTGTCTTGTGTATCACTTGCAAGTTGTTCTTTGCCTGTTGTTCGCTGACCATGAATATCAAATGTAATTTTCAATGGTGGTTTGTTTTATTTGGGAAGCTATTTTTGTGCTAAGCACCTCTATGAAATTGGCCCCAGGATTGTGATATTTCCAATCCAGGCCAAAAACCCAACTCAGGGATGTCCCACAGCAAAGATTTTGAACAGCCAAGTGAAACATAACAGTTTTATGCCCAAGCTTGTACCGGGGTAGATTTCCATGGAACTAGTGTGAAAGGACGCAGGAATAAACTTGGGAGATGAAAATTGTTAAGGCTTGCAAGCTCCGGGACACCTTGTGGTTACCCTGGGTTAAGTTAGCCCTGTGGTTTGACATTCTCATGCGAACAGGCCATGGCCAATATGCTGTGCTTATCTTTGGAGGGACTTAACATCAGAGACTTCTCCGTGGCTAAAATCTGGTAGCCAGAAGTCCTGGGGCCAATTTCATAGAGCTGCTTAAGCACAAAATTTGCTTTAGCATGAAAAATCTTCCTTGATCAATCAGGATTTACCAACCAAATATTCATGTGATGTTTACAGCTTTTGACTTGTATTCGGCCAATGTTTGCTGAGCATAGCACTCACAAGAAGTTTTGGTTGGCATACATCATGCCAACCAAAAGGTTTTTGGTGCCCAAACAAATGTTGTTGCTTAAGCATCTCTATGAAATTGGCCCCTGGGGCCAATTTCACGGCGCTGCTTAGCACACAAATTTGCTAAGCATGACATTTCAGTCTTACCAAAAACAGGGTTAACAACCAAATATCCATTTGTTATGTATCGCTTATGATTGTTCTTTGGCTGTTGTTGACTGACCATGAATATCAAATGGTATTTTTAACTGTGGTTTGTTTTATTGGGCAAGACATTTTTGTGCTAAGCAAATTTTTGTGCTTAGCAGCTCAATGAAATTGGCCCCTGGTCTTTGGTCCAATTTCATAGAGCTGCTTAAGCACAAAATTTGCTTATTTAAACATGAAAAGTCTTCCTTGATCAAACAGGATTACCAACCAAATTTTCATGTGATGTTTACTGCTTTCGACTTGTATTCGGCCATTGTTTGCTGAGCATAACTTTCACAAGGCATACTGATTTTATTTACCAAGGTTTTTGGTGCTTAATTAAGCAAATTTTGCTTATTAAGCAGCTCTATGAAATTCACCACTTGTCTTTGGTACTTAAGCATATTTTGGTGCTTATTAAGCAGCTCTATGAAATTTACAAAGATCTTTGGTACTTAAGTATATTTTGGTGCTTATTAAGCAGCTCTATGAAATTTACCAAGGTCTTTGGTACTTCAGCATATTTTGGTGCTTATTAAGCAGCTCTATGAAATTTACCAAGGTCTTTGCCACTCTTTGATGCATAAGCAAATTTTGGTGCTTAAGCAGCTCTATGGAATTGGCCCCTGGACCGTTCCAGCAAATTAGTGAAGCACAGATCCTATCTACATGTAGTTCATTTTCTGTTCTTATGATGTGTTTACCTGGGGATTCCAATACACTACATGTATTGCCTTGTTATGTTTTGAAAAATAATTATTCCCAATATAATACTTGTTCATGAAACATCAAAATATACCAATTTCTGGTTTGCCAACGATGTGTTATGTCCTAGGGCGTGAAGGAGAGATCCTCTTTTAAAGGTAATATCATACTTTGGTTTTTGTCGAAGAAATACAGATTCATGGGCAGAAATATCAAGACAGATACAGTAACAGTCATCTGTGAAAATTTCAGTCCCATACGATGCCCACTTTTTGAGAAAACAGTGAAAAACGACCACTGTATTTCTTAAGTTTTTTCTCTTTTATTTTTGATCTTTTAAAAGATCAAAAAGATTTTTGGTTTATATTGTTTTTACTAATTTCTGGATAAATACACCATTTCAGGCGGAACAAATTTAATGGTAGGTTTCTACCAGCACCATCTTCATACCCTGAAAGCTATACGTAAATCTATGAACATTTCTGTTTTGGTCTCTTACCAAGGTATAATACTACCTTTAAGTCAGAAATCGAGTAATTCTGATCGCTCTCAAGCAGCAGAAGTCTCAAGGGAGTGCACACTTTACATTTCTAGACCCCTGTGTGTATTATATGGATTGTACAAGTAGGTCTCATCATACACGCCGTGTCTAATCAAGCTCGGCGTAATGATCGCAGGCCTGGCCGTGAACTTGCCATAGTGCTGCAGCAGCTAATTGAAAATGAGACAACGGGCGCGAGGTTCATAAAAAGCCTCTTCCGATAACCCCCAAGGGGCGCGACAGAAAAGCAAAGCAAACCATGATATGCAATGGCAAGTTATTATATACACACACTGTATACACTGCAAATACACTTAGTGATAATGAAGAGCCTTGTCCAATACTCTGTCTTGAGGCTCTGGCTCAGGCTTCTAAAAGCCGTAAGTACAGGCTGTGGCTCTCTGCCATAAGCCTATATTGTGATGCCTTCTATACTTCAACATGGATAAATATAATAGAGCCAAAGCCACAGCCAAAGCCGTAGATTCAAAAACAAGACCCAAACACAAGATGGTCTGGTATCCTGTATCGTCTCTTCTATTTGTATCTTACTATTGGGAGTATGAAATTTGTACGATAAAGGACTCAGACTGGCAGTGCACTCATATCATAGGGCCTTTTTTAAATGAAGGTTCAGGCTTAAAAGGCTCAGGCTCCGGCTCCGGCACCATTTCATGAATCCATTTTAAAATAACGGGTATCAAAATAGCTGGGCTTTTGGCTGCGGTTCGGAAGTAGATTCTCTGGTTTGAAAATGAAAAAACCACAACTTTTTTTTTTTAGCATATAGATGATGAAACCGGAGCCTGAGCCTAAGCCTCCATTTCGAAAAGGCCCCTAGCCTTCTCTCTATTCTCTAATTTTCAGATTTAACCTCTGAGAGTCTGATGCAGACATGACTCTCCACACTAATCGGTCTTGTAAGTCAGATTCAACTTGAAGCCCTGTGTCTTTCACTCTTACTTTAGCTTGTCAATTTGTAGATTTGCCTGCCTTGAGATCACTGTCCTCATGTTGATGTCCAAAGCACAAGTTTTGATGATACTTGACTGGGCTCTCTAAGGCAGTGCCCAGCTACTTTCATGCATCTTTTCCTAGTCTTATTTACCGGTATAAAGTCAGACATTTAATGTTCTGGGAGGTATAGGACTTTCTCAAGTCTCAAAGAGTAAAAAGTACAAATTTGGGGTATTAAGGAGACACGTTAGTATCTAAAAGTGGACATTAGGGAGACTTTTTGATGTCTGCCTAAGGTACCTTTTAAAGACATATTTTTGATGTCCATATTTTGATAGAAGACAGAGAATGCTCTCAATATGAACATACGTCAATTTCAAGTTAATTGGTTTTGGGGGATGTTTAGAAATAAGTAACTTAAGTTTGTGCACGACCCTATGGGAAAGTCTCCCTAAGGTCCCATCCTCGGTTATTCTAATTTGGCTAATTCTGAAACAAAAACCAGAGATTAGCTTTTGACGGCTGTCGGGAACCGCTCGAAACCTCATGCATGTATGTAGATGACATTTCTTAATTCCGTGAACCAGTTTTTAATCCCAATTATGAAAATGCCGCCATGCGGCGTCCAAAAATACAGGTTATACTGAGTGATGACAGAAAGCCTCGGCCCCGAAACCTAATTTTTTTTGATAAGGTGGGGGTGGGGTGATTCGTTAATGTGACTTTTATTCATTCTCAATGTTTTAAGTTAGTTAGGAATTAAACATCCTGGTCCAGTGCTGAATTTTGCCGGAATGTTCGAATTATAATGCTTACTCAGTCCGCTGGGTGCCGACAGCACATTGCCGCCAAGTTAAAAAGATGATTTAAATTGACCTTTTAACTGTACGTGTGTGTATAGACGTACATGGTCCAGACACCCGTTCCCTTCTTTTCCCCGTCAGTCTGACAAAAATCCTGAGGGGACAAGATCACAGACGAGATCACTTTAGTAAAATAGCATCCTCACCTTCGATGATAAAATCTACGATTGTTTCCACAAGATCACAGACTCAACATGAGTAAAATAGCATGCCTACTTTCTAATTCTATGATAAAATCCAAAAATCGGTGCCCAACTTGAGAATAGTTTTAGCTTCTGTCAAGTCTGTGGGCCAGGAGCCAATTTCGCAGCCTTGCTTAGCTCAAAAATTTGCTAACCGTGAAATTTCTGTGCACCATAACCCTGGGGCAAAATATTTCACGACCCTGCTAGTGCTTAGCACAAAAATTTGCTTACCATGAAATTTCTGTGTTGATTAAAACTCGGATTAACATTCAAATTTCTATGTGTTGTGCTTGTGTTACCAGAAAGAAAACCCTCCTGTGAAATATACTAACCACAAGCACAATAAAGTCTGCTAAATACCGTAAGCGAAGAATTTTTACTTTATGGTAACGGATTCCATGAAATTGGGCCCGGGTGGGTTTAGAATTAATTCAATAACGTGAAATATGTTTAAAGTCATAATATAGGCCTACAATATCTGCTGTACATGTATGAAAATAGATAGTAAGATTCAATTCTACACTGATGGTCAGTAGATACCCCGGAAACACAACCAAGGTCTCTGCCTGATGCCCTCAACGACCCTAAACTCAACGCTTCTGACCTCATTCCAAACCAACTCTCGTTCAGATTCTCACAGAAGCACAAACAGAACAGCCTTGCCCTTTGAAAATAATTTAATAAATGAACGAAAATCCAGACCACAGAGGAACTTGAGATTAACTGGATGGATTACTGCAAGGAACCCTTGTTAAAGTGAGGGTGTATCAGTATCTACATGTGGCAGGGACGTTAGAGTCAGTGATCGATGGGTCTGGATGGGAACAACAGGTAGACAGATGGCCTGAGTGAGGGTAAGATGAGGAAAGAGGGACGATCACTCAAGACTGGGACTGGGTCTGATCATGCCACTGACCTTAGAGCTACTCCCTTGTTTTGGCTATCAGCATTCTTAGGGCTTTTCACACTATACAAGCTCTCAACATGGGTATAACTTGACCCGGTTATAACTCAACCAGGGTATAACTCAACCAAGGTATAACTCAACCAGGGTATAACTTAACCTGGGTATAACTCAACCCAGGTATAACTCAACCCAGGTATAACTCGACCAGCGTATAACTCAACCAGGGTATAACTCAAACAGGGTATAGCTCAACCCGGGTATAACTCAACCAGGATATAACTTAACCCAGGCATAACTTAACCCGGTTATAACTGAACCCGGGTTAACTCAACCAGGGTATAACTCAACCAGGGTGTGACTCGACCAGCGTATAACTCAACCCAGGTATAACTCAACCAGGGTATAACTCAACCCGAGTATAACTCAACCAGGGTATAACTCAACCCGGGTATAACTCAACCCGGATATAACTCAACTCGCGTATAACTCATCCGGGAAATAACTTAACCCGGGTATAACTCAACCCAGGTACAACAACCAAAGAACAATCACAAGTGATACAGAACACATGGAAATTTGGCTTTTAATCCTGTTTGTATTATTAAAACAGAAATTTCAAGCTTAGCAAATTTTTGTGCTAAGCAGGGCCGTGAAATTTGCCTCAGTTTGGCTGGCCTCGGGTTCCATTCCTGTTTGCGAGAGCTTACTGTCTGAATTTTGCTTTGTGAAGAGAAATCACATCGTTTTTGTTATCTCATTAATCAATTATAGTAGTAATATTAATTCCACCCACACAAAATTTTCCCAGTCGTGAATCATTTAGAAACCGCGTGGTGATTTTAAAGGAAAAACAATATGCTTGGCTTTGCTACTACTGTCTTTGTTCACTGCATACTTCACTACGTAGGCATTGTCAGAAATTATTCGTAGAATTGTTCAATATGCGCTTGCAACTCCTTACAGTTTTTCGTGTGATATCATTGAATGAATTTTATATTACTGTTGTTCGCACAAACAAAATGTCCAAATGAATCATGAAATAGCCACAAGGGAAACTGGCTTGATTAATTTGTAAGGCATTGAAATGAAAAAGTGAACAGAGAAGTAAAATTGACTGGAGCGTGATTTGAACCAGCGACCTCCAGAATACTGTACTGGGGCTCTTAATACCAACTGAGCTACCCAGCCTTATGTTGGTGGTGTCATATAGTCATAATAGTCATAATAGTCAATTATCTTTGTCAAAATTAATTACATGCTGCTTATGTTGAATCATTTTGTTTGTATGAAAGATCTTTTAAAGATGTTTATTTCTTAAAAAGGTCATTTCATACTTTGGTTTTTGTCAAAGAAATGCAGATTTGTGGGCAAAAATCTCAAGAAAGATACAGTAACAGTCATCTGTTAAAATTTCAGTCCCATACGGTGGTCTATTCACTGTTTTTGAGAAAACAGTGAGTAACGCCCAGATCAGGCGCGGTTCTAGAGCCAAAATTTTTGGGGGGCTAGAAGAGCCATTATTTTTTGGGGGGGCTAGAAGATCCAATATTTTGGGTTCTTCTAACACTCGCTTCTGCTATGTCTTATTAGGGGTCGAAAAACGTGCACATTATAGCCCACACAACGCGTTTTTATGTAATTGGCGCTTAATAACTGAACAAATCTAGTATTTTCAAGATTTATTTTTTTTCACTTGCATTTTTTTGGGGGGGCTAGACAAAAATTTGGGGGGGCTACAGCCCCCCCTAGCCCCCCCCGTAGAACCGCGCCTGGCCCAGATTATTTTAAAAATCTTCTCACTGTTTTTGTTTGTTTATCTTTTAAAGATCAAAACTGTTGTTGGTCATTGGTTTTACTCTTTTCTGGATGAATACAGCATTTCAGGCAGAAAAATGTATGTTTCTACCATTACCATCTTTATACCCTGTAAGTTATTGGTCAATCTGTGAAGATTTCTGTTTCGGTATGCTACCAAAGTATGATACTACTGTTAAATAGTGTTCTTAGGAATTATTTTTTGTCATATGATTTGAATTCTTGAATCATTTAACTCATAATAAATTTCTGCTCTTGCCTTGTGGATGTAAATACTTGAAATCTTCGCTCCTTAGGCCTGGAGAGGGGGGGGGGGGTTCCTAATCCGCAGTCCGATCTATTACCAGGAATTTCCGGCCTGTGTAGTTCCTAATCATCATTGCAGTCCAACTATTGGTATTCCCGGCAAGGGTAGATTGTTTTGCCCGTTCATCTGTGCTTGAAAAAAAAAAGATATGACGTCCCTTCCACTGTGAGGAAGCCTCCCTCCCTCCCCCCCTTCAGCGTTAAGAGATTATGCAGTGAACAGGCTTATCCTAATGCAGTATGCCTCGGTCCTGTCTGTCCTGAGCTCCCTCGAGTCAGGGTCAAGGCCAGCAGATTCACTTCACCAGTGAACAGATTTTTTTTTTCTTCTGCTGCTTGGTGACAGAAAGGCTACTTGACAAGCTGGAGGCTGAGGCTGGAGATGTTTAGATGACAGGTGCTGAGGTGGACTGGACGGTGGATTGTAAAAATGGTCTCTCTGTTTAGAAGCACTGCGATGCTGTCGGAGAGGCAAGCATCTGGGATGATTTCATGGGGTGAGAAGATTGCAAAAAAGGTCTCTCTGTTTAGAAGCACTGCGATGCTGTCGGAGAGGCAAGCATCTGGGATGATTTCATGGGGAGAGAAGATTGCAAAAATGGTCTCTCTGTTTAGAAGCACTGCGATGCTGTCGGAGAGGCAAGCATCTGGGATGATTTCACGGGGAGAGAAGTGATTGTAAATATGGTCTCTCTGTTTAGAAGCGCTGCGATGCTGTCGGAGAGGCAAGCATCTGGGTTGATTTCATGGGGAGAGAAGTGATTGTAAATATGGTCTCTCTGTTTAGAAGCGCTGCGATGCTGTCGGAGAGGCAAGCATCTGGGATGATTTCATGGGGAGAGAAGATTGCAAAAATGGTCTCTCTGTTTAGAAGCGCTGCGATGCTGTCGGAGAGGCAAGCATCTGGGATGATTTCATGGGGAGAGAAGATTGCAAAAATGGTCTCTCTGTTTAGAAGCACTGCGATGCTGTCGGAGAGGCAAGCATCTGGGATGATTTCACGGGGAGAGAAGTGATTGTAAATATGGTCTCTCTGTTTAGAAGCACTGCGATGCTGTCGGAGAGGCAAGCATCTGGGATGATTTCATGGGGAGAGAAGATTGCAAAAATGGTCTCTCTGTTTAGAAGCACTGCGATGCTGTCGGAGAGGCAAGCATCTGGGATGATTTCATGGGGAGAGAAGATTGCAAAAATGGTCTCTCTGTTTAGAAGCACTGCGATGCTGTCGGAGAGGCAAGCATCTGGGATGATTTCACGGGGAGAGAAGTGATTGTAAATATGGTCTCTCTGTTTAGAAGCACTGCGATGCTGTCGGAGAGGCAAGCATCTGGGATGATTTCACGGGGAGAGAAGTGATTGTAAATATGGTCTCTCTGTTTAGAAGCACTGCGATGCTGTCGGAGAGGCAAGCATCTGGGATGATTTCATGGGGAGAGAAGATTGCAAAAATGGTCTCTCTGTTTAGAAGCACTGCGATGCTGTCGGAGAGGCAAGCATCTGGGATGATTTCATGGGGAGAGAAGATTGCAAAAAAGGTCTCTCTGTTTAGAAGCACTGCGATGCTGTCGGAGAGGCAAGCATCTGGGATGATTTCATGGGGAGAGAAGATTGCAAAAATGGTCTCTCTGTTTAGAAGCACTGCGATGCTGTCGGAGAGGCAAGCATCTGGGATGATTTCATGGGGAGAGACGATTGCAAAAAAGGTCTCTCTGTTTAGAAGCACTGCGATGCTGTCGGAGAGGCAAGCATCTGGGATGATTTCATGGGGAGAGAAGTGATTGTAAATATGGTCTCTCTGTTTAGAAGCACTGCGATGCTGTCGGAGAGGCAAGCATCTGGGATGATTTCATGGGGAGAGAAGATTGCAAAAAAGGTCTCTCTGTTTAGAAGCACTGCGATGCTTCGGAGAGGCAAGCATCTGGGATGATTTCATGGGGAGAGAAGATTGCAAAAAAGGTCTCTCTGTTTAGAAGCACTGCGATGCTGTCGGAGAGGCAAGCATCTGGGATGATTTCACGGGGAGAGAAGATTGCAAAAATGGTCTCTCTGTTTAGAAGCACTGCGATGCTGTCGGAGAGGCAAGCATCTGGGATGATTTCACGGGGAGAGAAGATTGCAAAAATGGTCTCTCTGTTTAGAAGCACTGCGATGCTTCGGAGAGGCAAGCATCTGGGATGATTTCATGGGGAGAGAAGATTGCAAAAATGGTCTCTCTGTTTAGAAGCACTGCGATGCTGTCGGAGAGGCAAGCATCTGGGATGATTTCATGGGGAGAGAAGATTGCAAAAAAGGTCTCTCTGTTTAGAAGCACTGCGATGCTTCGGAGAGGCAAGCATCTGGGATGATTTCATGGGGAGAGACGTGATTGTAAATATGGTCTCTCTGTTTAGAAGTGCTGCGATGCTGTCGTACGGGCAAACATCTGGGATGATTTCAAGGGGAGAACTTCAGAGAAGAGATGTGGGGCTTGTGATGACCCGTGTCCAGTCCAGGCTTGTGTTATATCTGAGTGATCGGTCCGATTTGAGATAGTTGTCTTTTGTTTGTTGGAGGTGAAGTCAATTTCAACATGTATCAGCCCGAAAGGTTCCATGCAATTAAAAAAAAATACTATCATATGACAGAACAAATATTCCTAAGAACTCCACTTAAAGGTAGTATCATACTCTGGTAGCATACCGAAACAGAAACCTTCACAGATTTACCTATAACTTACACGGTATAAAGATGGTGATAGCAGAAACAAACCGTTTTCTGCCAGAAATGCTGTATTTATCCAGAAAAGAGTAATAAAACCAGTGACCACAAACAATTTTGATTTTGTAAAGATGAAAAATAATGGTGAAAGATTAAAAAAATACTGTGGCCATTTTTCACTGTTTTCTCAAAAAGTTGGCACCGTATGGGACTGGGAATTTCACAGATGACTGTTACTGTATCTTTCTTGATATTTTTGCCGCTGAATCTGCATTTCTTTGACAAAAAACAAAAGTATGAAAATACCTTTAATAAATACATGCATTGCAGGTTACTTACACCCTTACATAACAGCAAAATACATGCAAAGTTAGCCAAACGTTCGGATCAGTAAATTCAACTGACCACTATCACTGATACAAATACTGCTAAATGTACAATGCGTATTATGACCTTGCCAACCCTTTTTGCATACATGTAGCAACCTTTTCCGAAAAAAAAATATCACTTTCATCTTTGATTCGAATAACACAAAACAAAGGCCAGTTAAATGACACGATTTAAAGGTACAGTACAGGATTGGTGACATACCCAAACAGAAATGTTCACATAACTTTCAGGGTATGAAGATGGTGCTGGTAGGAACATACCATTAGAAAATTTCCACCTGAAATGATGTTTTTATCCAGAAATTAGTCAAACAAAGACCAGAAACAGTTTTGATCTCGGGGTAAGATCAAAATCATTCTTTATGTTTTGTATAAACATTTGAGTCAGGGTTTTCGCTATTTTCTCATGACTCAGATGTCCGATTGAGTTTTGATTTTCATTGGTGTGTTATTTTATGTGCACGCAAAGTGCAGACAAAGTGTGAATGCTGTTCTATGACCTTTACTAATCATGTATTAAACCTTTAAATTCCCAGGCCCCCAAAAAACAATTAAAAGGAAATATCTGAATGATTAATTTCAGAAGTTCAAATTCACCAAACAATTGACCTTATCTGCTTTTTCTGAGCTGTTACTGGAACTTATTTTGGGGTCGCATTTCCTCAGTTGATTTCCTTTTTGTGGTTTCCTTTTGAATTTTTGTGTCGGTTTCCTCGAGAAACTTGTGTTGAAAATTTTGTAGTGTTTTGTCTATTGTATTTAGCATTTCCTCCTTGTGTTATTGTTCATTTTGACGTTTCTTGTCGTGTGATTTTTTTTTTTTTACTGTCAATTTGAAAAATCTCTTCCAAAATTGATTGATGTTTTGTGCCTGGGTTTAACTCAATTCAATTCAATTCAATTCAATTTAATTTATTTGTCATATAAAAATATACATGAAATTCATTTTTCCCGTGTGCAGTTCAGAAAAAATATTTTAAAAGACACACAATTTTAAAACTAAACAATATTGCACAAACACAACAACATACAGATTAAGAAAAACAAAAATAAAAGCTAAAAATCCTTAAACGTCAAATTCATCAGAAAAACAGCAAAGACGATCAACATCTATTTTTAAAACTACAGTCAATATTGCATGAACAAAACAACATGCAAATTAAGAAAAACAAAAATCCTCATATAAAGACAAATACATCAATAAACAGCAGACAAGAAAACCAACCAGACAAACTCCCAAAACCAACCAAAAAGGTGTGATTATAAAGGAAAAACCATCTCTTCGAAATTTAATCTTGGGAATTCTGGAAATGGACTGTATTGAATTTAAAAAAGCAAAGTGCTTTCCATGACCCTGGACTAAACTTCTGGTCCAAAACAATGTTATTTTTTTACTTAAACAGAGCATGTATATGTACAGTACATGTAGACACAACATTCTTCGTTTCCTTTTTTTCTGCATACTTATGTACTGGTAGTACTGCCAATACAAATGATCAACCAAAATAATGACCTGAAATATATAGGCCTAATACTTAGAGTTAGGATGGCCTGAAGTTTTGATCCTAGCAGGATCTTTATCAAAGGCATGCTTGGAATTAGGAGGGTCTGGCATTTCAATCCTAGCAGGATCTTTGTCAATGTCTGCTTTGAGTTAGGAGGGCCTGATGTTTCGATCCTAGCAGGATCTTTCTCAAAGGATGCTTAGAGTTAGGAGGGCCTGATGTTTCGATCCTAGCAGGATCTTTCTCAATGTCTGCTTTGAGTTAGGAGGGCCTGATGTTTCGATCCTAGCAGGATCTTTCTCAAAGGATGCTTAGAGTTAGGAGGGCCTGATGTTTCGATCCTAGCAGGATCTTTCTCAATGTCTGCTTTGAGTTAGGAGGGCCTGATGTTTCGATCCTAGCAGGATCTTTCTCAATGTCTGCTTTGAGTTAGGAGGGCCTGATGTTTCGATCCTAGCAGGATCTTTCTCAAAGGATGCTTAGAGTTAGGAGGGCCTGATGTTTCGATCCTAGCAGGATCTTTCTCAATGTCTGCTTTGAGTTAGGAGGGCCTGATGTTTCGATCCTAGCTGGATCTTTCTCAAAGGTTGCTTGGAGTTAGGAGGGCGAGGTTTCGATCCTTGCAGGATCTTTCTCAAAGGTTGCTTAGAGTTAGGAGGGCCTGACGTTTCGATCCTAGCAAGATCTTTCTCAAAGGCTGCTTAGAGTTAGGAGGGCCTGATGTTTCGATCCTAGCAGGATCTTTCTCAAAGGTTGCTTGGAGTTAGGAGGGCGAGGTTTCGATCCTAGCAGGATCTTTCTCAAAGGTTGCTTAGAGTTAGGAGGGCCTGACGTTTCGATCCTAGCAAGATCTTTCTCAAAGGCTGCTTAGAGTTAGGAGGGCCTGACGTTTCGATCCTAGCAGGATCTTTCTCAAAGGCTGCTTGGAGTTAGGAGGGCCTGATGTTTCGATCCTAGCAGGATCTTTCTCAATTGCTAAATGCCAGTAGCCTTTGAGAAAGATCCTGCTTTTTAGCTTTTGAGAAAGAGCCTGCTAGGATCGAAATGTCAGGCCCTCCTAACTCTGCATTACTCAATAGGTAGTTAGGTACTGTCCTAATACATGTAATACAGGCATCACAGTGTGCACATATAGGCTGTAGCCCATGTATGCAAACACAGAACAACAAGTTGAACTTACCACAAGTAAAGACCTACATTTTCACTTTAACTTTCATGCACGCCAATAAATCACTCCGTCGACAAAGAACTTCAGGGGGGAGAGAAAAATAGGTCTCATTTTCCAATTCTAAAAACAGTCTGGGCATTAAATCATCAAAAATCTGGACCAGGTATATTTACAACCAGATCGGCAAGGAGGTAATAAGATTACACACGCACATGGAAGGGGAACCTAGAGTCCGAGACCCCCCTTCCAACCCAACCCCCCCCTCCCTCCCCAAACACACCTCAAATGAAGCCTAGGGCATTGCCACTTGATAGCGTCCTTGGAATAGTTACGATGAATAACGGGGATTGCGTGCAAATACCGTAGTTCCAGTAACAATCTTTTTACTCCATTGTCCCCTTGCTATAACAATGGCTCTCATTGTCGGCAGACCTTTTTTTTTTTTTTTTTTTTTTTTTTTGACGCCACGGGAATAAAAAAATCGGAGTCTGGTTTATAAATGCAATTATATGCTTGAACTTGTTTCCGTCTTCATTAAGAAAAAAAAATGGCTGAAAAGAGTTTTTCTACGATTTATTTTTGTTTACGATGTGTTTTTCTTTATTGATGTACTTTATCATGTGGTTCCGGGGTGGGGCTGCTCTATTTGCACGTGAGGCTGTTTTGGTTCAAGTTATTTTCCATTTTCATTTTCTTGAACAAAGTTTTAGCCTACATTGTTTATATATGCATTTATATTGGTTATCTTTGTGTTCTCTTCATAGCATCATGCATTAAAGGTATAATACACGATTGGTAAAGGTTAACAGAACAAGACTGACACTTTATGTGATCCAGCATGTACATGAAATAATAAACCTGTGAAAATTTGAGCTCAATCGGACATCTGAGTCATGAGAAAATTGCGAAAACCCGACTCAATTTATTTTATAAACCATAAAGAATGGTTTTTATCTTATCTCGAGATCAAAAATTGTTTTCGGTCTTTGTTTGACAAATTTCTGTATAAATACAGCATTTCAGCTGGAAATTTGTATTTTAACGGTATGTTTCTACCAGCACTATCTTCATATCCTGAAAGTTATACATAAATCTGTAGACATTTCTGTTTGGGTATGTTACCAATCCTGTACTGTACCTTTAAAAGCGTCTCAAAAATTATACAGTCCTAATTTCTAGTACACATACATGTAGTCTTAAAATTTCAGGCTCTACATAACGTGGTTTTCAGTTTCTTTTTCCTTGTTTGACCCAAATCTGCCAGTATTTTTTGGTTTTCCCCCAATTTTTTCTCTTTTTTTTTTCAACCCAGTTTCCTTGTTGACATCCTCAGGGCATTTCAACAGTTTTGGGACATTTTGTTTCGGGACAACTAAGTCAATGTCTCTTTTTTAATATTTGCATGCATTTCAAGGAATCATAAGTGGTATACATGTACTCGCTGAATCTAATAAAACAATTTTAAATTGGAGTCTTTCAAGAATGATTGATCAAGGAATAGGTCAAAGTCACTTAACAGACTGTAACTTATGTTACCAATGGGATTGCCCCTCAATTGATTAATTTAGCTCCGGCAAAATTTCATCAAGTTTTGCTAGTTGACCTGCGGAACAACCCCTTATGTACATCCTACAATCTTTGATTGCGTATAGCTTCCGAAAATGCCAGAAGTTAGGCCTTTCCCTTTTTTTTTGTACTAGAATCCCTTAATACAAACCCAGCATGATGAATTTGACAGATGGCCAGGCTTCTAGCGAGAGGAAAAAAAAAAAGGTATGCCACCAAAAAAAAAAAAAAACACCAGAAAAAAAAAATCTGGGACTTCCTAAATTGGAGCAGCTAGATCGTAGAATGGATTCCCCCTCCTACGCATTCTACCGGCTGGGTTAATCTGCGGACCATAAATAGCTATGAACTGCTGTACTATGAGCTGTATTTTAAGGTACATGGACCATCTTTGTTCCAGCTCACTGGCTGGATACTGCACATTGTCGGCAGAGGTCAACAATGTTTACCAAAAATTGATCGAGAATAGACCGAGTTTTGGTGTAAAGTCACGTTCCCTAAACATGCGTGTTTTCGGGGGTACGGAACGTACTTGTAAACTTCACACATAAACCAGTACAGCCTTGGCTGGCGCGGATGTTACGTGGCGTGAAATTTTCATTCATTCTTCATCTTTGATATGAAAACAACTACATACAAACCCCACTCAAAACAAGAAAAAAAAAATTAATCACGAAATCGTTCAAACTTCATAACCTTGTATCCTACGTGGTTTCAATTATTACGGTTGGATGCCGAAATAAAACAATTTAATTTGGGGACAAAATAAACCAGACAAAACAATTAACCCAACCCATTCCTATACCGTATCCAAATCATTTCATAAAAGTCAAGGATTCCGTATTTCACCCCTCGAAAAAAAATAATAAAAAATCTGCGCCAATTTACCAACCTGAAAAAAAAAAATTCCATCAAAATTAATTGCCTGCCCTCTAACCTTAAACTTCCCCTGATTTTTCAATCTGCCAACCCAAGCATTCTAGCGTTCCAAGGCCAGTTAAAAAAAAAAAAAAAAAAAAAAAAAACACGAAAGGGCCCTTGGCACAAATTAAAATTCTCCAACGTTTTTGCCCACCATCTGTTCGGATTTGTATTTGTTCCCTTCTGGTTCCTTATTTTCCTCTCCTTCCAGTTTTTTTTTTTTTTCACCGTTAGCTCGGTAAATCTACCCACCTTCTATTATAGAATGTGGGGCTTGGGAGTTTGTTTTTTTTTTACGGGAAAAGACTTTGGATAATCGAGTTGTCCTGGTGGTTTTGATATCATCGCCATGTTTGTGCTGTTAATGGGTCTGGCTTGAGAAAAGGCTTACATGTGATTGTTCCATGTTTACAAACTATAAAAAATATAATGACCCTTATTTGTTGTAGGATTTTTATTCCATGGCCTATGTGTGTTGTTTTAATTAGCCTCTGTTGATATGGGACTGTGTGTAGTGGGAATACACTGTACATGTACACTGTGTTTCCTATGGGACTAGTAGATGCTGAAACCGCCCATTGATTTTTACATTTTAAAGGTATAATACATGATTGGTAAAGGTTACAGAACAGGGGCCAATTTCATAGAGCTGCTTAGCACTAAAAATTGCTTAGCACAAAAATGGCTTGCCTAATAAAACCAACCAACCATTGAAAATTTGATCTGATATTCACAACAGCCAAAGAACAATTGCAAGCTATACACAACACATGGACATTTGGTTGTTAATCCTGTTTTTATTAAGGCAGAAATGTCATTCTTAGCGATTTTTTCGTGCTAAGCAGCTCTCACACTTTGTCTGAGCTATCAAGTACATGAAACAATAAACCTGTGAAAATTTGAGCTCAATCGGACAACTGAGTCACGAGAAAATAGCGTAAACACAACTCAACTTCAATTATATAACATAAAGAATGGTTTTGATCTTACCCTAAGATCTTTTGGGTCTTTGTTTGACTAATTTCTGGATGAATACACCATTTCAGGCAGAAATATTTTCACGTTTATATGTTTCTACCAGCACCATCTTCATACCCTGAAAGTTTTATGTAAATCTGTGAACATTTCTGTTTGGGTATTCTGACTGAGATGTGGATTTTTGTAAGATCAAATATAGCCCTTTTCACATTATCTCCTTTTCGATCCGTGTTGAAACCGACCTAGATCCACCCCAGTTCAGCCCGGCAAGTTTTTGAACCGGATCAAAGAGACACAACATTAATTATGGTTTATTTACTACATTTATGGTGATCCGGCTAATACAACACAGATCACGCGTCACATGGCCAGAAATGCAGTTTGGAACCGGGTTGAGATTTTGAACCCTGCTCCCTATGGTTGATTTCGATCCGGCTAGGCCGTCCTACCCGGGTTGGCTCGGGGTTGAAAATGTTCAAGTGTGAAAAGGGTTGACAAAAATCTTAAGGTTCAATCCTGTTCCAACCCCGAGATTTTGGATAGTGTGAAAAGTCCTTATGGCGACCAAGATCTGCGGCGAAACAAACAGGCCCTACAACTCAGTCAGAAACCGGAACCAAAGTGAAAACGGACTATTAGCGCACCAACACAATTTAAATCTTCTGGCAGGAACACACAGGGGAGAACCATACCATACTATCAAGCCAGCACAGACTTTCAAATATAAAAGACATTGCCATTACAAGTAATCTCCGGTATCTGCTTCATACACAATAAGTTAACCCAGTTAATCTACTACTAGTCCACCGTCGTCGGACTTGCAAAATCTCCCAGGTACGTTTATCAATAAAAATAGCCACATCAAACTATATTCACTTTCATGTAACCTCTACGATTACCTCATAGACAACAATGAACCAACTGAAAAAAAAATTCCTCCTCTTCATGATTTTCTCTTCAGTGTGTGTGTGTGTGTGCGTGGTTCGGCAGTGGTGAGGGAAAAAAAACCCTGTGCTAGGGTTGTGTTCAGTGTAGGACATATAGGCGCCTCAGTGTCTGCCCTATTACTCATGGTCGTCTGCGGTGCACACATTATTTAAACTGCGGCGCACCTAGAAGCTGGTGCCGGTGCCTTACTGAGGAAGTCCCATTTGCACTTGAATTCTTTTTCTTCCCCCTTCGCGATTTTCCGGAGCGTAGAAAATTTTTAAATTTTTTTTTTTTTCATATGTATTTCTTCGTCTGTCTGCAAATTCTACCCTCTTTCCGCATTGCCCTTTTTTTTCTTTCGGGGATTCGTACTTTTGTGGTGGATGGAACGCGTTTTCCCAACGACGCAGCGAATTCTACAGTTGTATGAGTTCTTCTTTTGCTTTGATTGTCCGGTAGGATTATTCCTAAGTGACTGAGTTGAAGGAATGAGTTTTCCCCCCCACCCTTGAGCCAGGGGAGGTGTGTCGCGGCTGCGTTTGCTGCCCAGCGGCCCGAGACACCCCGATGATGTCTAATACTTTGACGTTAAAATGTTGTTACTCGGCCTCAATGTATTCGTATGTATACCTGGGCTCCGTCCGTAATTAAGATTGCATGGAGTGATAGGATGTGAAATTGCCGATTGGATGCTGCTTGGGTTGGTCCAATTATAGTCATTATGCTAATTTGTTTGCCGAGCCGCCTGTGAAATTCGAAGAATATCTTGCTTTTCCGCGGTGAAGCAGGAATATTCTCTTAAGAAAATATCCAGATTGTATTTTGTAGACTTCTAAAATGCTGTTGGTTGGTTATGTAACGTGGAGTGGTTTTGCAAAAATAAGGCTTCATTGCTAGACATTTTATAAGTGCTTTAGCCTTAGCTTACAAGCCTTTGAGAAAGATCCTGTTTGGATCGAAATGTCAGGCCCTCCTCACTCCGAGCATTTGATATATTTCAGGTCATTATTTTGGTTGATGAGCAGTTTGCAGCAGTTTAGAGATATATTACTTGAAATTACCACAGTTTGCCACACATGGTTTTTGCCTGTGGTAAGTGTGGTATCATGAATACCACAATATATACCACAGTGTGGTTTGTGTGGTAATGCATGGTTTATGATCCAGTCCTCCTGTGGAGACTGGTGATATGTGGTAAGCAGCTCTTGTCTTGTGTGGTAGGTGCAGAGGGTTAAGGTTAGGTCCCCCTGTGGAGACTGTGGTAATGTGTGGTAAGCAGCTCTTGTCTTGTGTGATAGTTCCATAGGGTTAGGGTTAGTAAAGCTTAAGCATGTGGTTTTGAAAGCCTGATAACAAAATTCACTAGCTGTGGCGGGATTCGAACCCACAAATTCCTGCAGATGCACACAGTGCAAACTTTCCAGCTAGTTGAGACCACCATGCTCATTTCATATGAACCACCTCTGAAGGTGATTAAGTTAACACTCCTAGACGACACTCCTTTTCCAGTTGATAGTTGACATCAGGGCCAATTTCATGGAGCTGCTAAGCACAAAAAATTGCTTAGCACAAAAATGTCTTGCCCAATAAAACATACCACCGTTAAAAATTCCATTTGATATTCATGGTCATCGAACAACAGCAAAAGAACAATCACAAGCAGTACATGACATATGGACATTTGGTCGTTAACCCTGTTTTTATCTAGACAGAAATGTCACGCTTAGCAAATTTTTTGTGCTAAGCAGCGCAGTGAATTTGGCCCCAGGCTGCCACCTTCAGCTAGTCATCGTGTGCAGAGGATCATGACTCTGCTTAAAGGTAGTATCATACTTTGGTAAGAGACCAAAACAGAAATGTTCACAGATTTACGTATAACTTACAGGGTATGAAGATGATGCTTGTAGAAACTTACCGTTAAAATGGTTCCACCTGAAATGCTGTATTTATCCAGAAATGAGTAAAACAACGACCGGAAATCTTTTTGATCTTTGAAAAGATCAAAAATAAAAGAGAAAAGACAATAAGAAATACTGTGGCTGTTTTTCACAATTCTCTCAAAAAGTGGGCACCGTATGGAATTGAAATTTTCACAGATGACTGTGACTGTATCTTATTTTTGCCCCTGTACTTCTTTGACAAAAACCAAAGTATGATAATACCTTCAACAATCCATCTAGCTGATATGGCATAGCATCGTTAGTTTTATGTAAAAATTATTATTATTAGTTTGAACGAGAAACAGGGCCCATTATGAAGTGGACGCGATGATTGACATAGACAAAATGACTGGACAGTAGGCCCTCTCAAAACGATCAACATCAACGACAAAAAACCTTATAAAAAAATGCCATTTGTTAATAGTCATAAAGTCATCTGCACAAAAAAGAAAGTCCCTCTTTCCCCACACATACCCCTGAGTCATCATGTTACCATGACGATGCAATCAACCACAAACCAGTTGGGGATCGGGTTGTAATTTTTTTTTTTCCGAGGGGGAACAACAACAAAAAAGAAAAAAAGTACGGACAAAATTGAGACATCTGTCAATGCACCTGTCGGACTTCTCTCGTTTGAGAGAAAAAAAAAGTTCCAACAATGTAATCTTCACCTGTTTAGGACACGTTTGCGTAGTGGTTTTTGTTACGAGGTAAAATACACTTCACCTGGCGTAAAAATCATTCAAAAAAAAAAAATTGTGGTCATTTTTTCTTCGCCTTCCGCAGAAGGGGGTCCGCCCCCAGTTGATTAGTTAGTAAACGCGCTTGGTTTTTCCAGCGGGCTCGTTCGTTCATTCGCTGTGCTTCTTAGAATTTGATCGCTGCGACCTGTAGCACGGCACCCTACCGAAGAATAAAGAACCTCCCTACTTGTAGCTCTACCATTTTAGAATGTATGGAATGTACAGAGTTAGGGATAGGTTTTTTGTGGAGTGTTGGGAGGCGTACAGAGGAGAAATTGCTATAATCAGGACCCCTGCTAGTTAGGGTTTCTTTTTGGGGGACCACAGATTCTTGTTAATCCTTGACGAAACATACCAGGCCATCCCAGCCTCTCGTAAATTTGAAAAAATTAGGTTGCCCAGATTTCTCGTTTACACCGCATTAAAATGTAAACTGAGAATGTTGATATAATAGAGCCCATTGATTTTGTGCTGTTTTTTTTTTTTACTATAGATGTATGGTATATGATATTTGTAAGGAAACTATGTGAGGTTACGTTGTGAATTGTTTATGATTACTGCATCTAGGTGAAATTTACAATAAAAGTCTGTCTGATTTTTGTCAATGTATTCTTTTACCCTCTGTGTTGTAAACTTAAAAGTTTCTGCCTTCAGACCAAAAAAACTCCCCAAATAAAGGAAAAATAAATAATAAATAAAGGCAAATAACTAATAATATTGAATATTTTCTGATCAAAATCTTCCATACTACGAAGATTTTCTGGCAGTACCTCGCTTTCCTCAAGAAAATTGATGTGAACATTGAAAGATCAATACAAGATAGAAACTGCTGCCAACTGCTCATCAGCCAAAATAATGACCTGAAATATATCATGCTTAGAACTTGAAGAGCCTGACATTTCAAACTTAGCAGGATCTTTCTCAAAGGCTAAAGGTTTTCTCTTAGCTTTCCCTTAGCCTTTGAGAAAGATCCTGCTAAGATCGAAACGTCAAGCCCTCCTAACTCCAAGCAAAATTTAAAGGTGAATATTTTGGTGCAGATTGCATGTAAATTGCCTATAATAAGTACATGTATGTAACATCTATAGGCCTCAGAAGTCACTGGTCTTACACACTTTACGGTAGTACATTACATATTGCGGATGTAACATGGATACCGTCACAGATCCTGCCCCAACCCGGTCGATAGGAATGACTTGCAATACCTGTTAGCTGAATATTTGGTGTACGTTTCAATATTTCCTGCTGTTTACATAGTATCAGTTCATTCCTTGTGTCATTGACTTGTACACTGCGTATTCATGACTGGTCGTCCTGGTCAAAGTAGGCCTAGCTATCACACGATTAGGAATCAAATTGATCAAATCCTGAACTTTACTGTTTAAAGTTTAAAGCCATCCGCAGAGAAACCAGAATTTATTCATATGTTTTATTCGTTTATTCTGATTAGTAAGACAGTGCTTTGTATGGGACGTGTTTTTGCTTGGCCCGCAAATTGTGGGCTAATTTATTCATATATTTGTGTTTTATTCATTCATTCATTCAGATAAATATGACATTGATACATGATGGGGGTTAATTTATTCATTTATTCATATTTATTATTCATTTATTCAGATTATTGTGACATCGATATATGTGACATATTTTGCTTGACATGCAAAGTGTGGGCTAATTTATTCATTTATTTATGCCAAATTAATTTATTCAATTTAGTGTGATATGGGACATGATACATGGGACATGTTCGTGCTTCATATATGCAAAGCGTGGACTAATTTATTCATTTATTCATATTTGTTTCTCATTTATTCAGATAAGTGTGACATTGTAACAATCTAGACATTTTCCGGCAATCATTGAGTGTCTTTGACTTTTACATGTAGAAGTTCATGATTTGGCACCTCATGGCGTTACAAGCCTGAGTTAAGCATGGGTGTAGTTAGGGACGAACTGTCAGAAATCATGGACAAATTTGATGGAGCGCCCATCGCCTGATTACTGCTTAATTTTCATTGGGGGAGGTGGGAAGGGAGGGGGGGGGTATGGGGGTTGTCACTCACTAAAACTCCATTCCAGCTGATGGCTGACTCGATTCACGGGACTGCCAGCCCAACAAAAACCCCCAAAACAACCCACTACACGGCCCCGTAAAGGCCCACTTGTATACCCCCATTCTCCTCGTCTCTTGTTCCCCTCCGCTTCCACCATCTTGATCCGTCGGGTTCGCATAATGAAAGTCACAACCCTGCCCCAGGCTCTGACTCCCCGCTTCAAAACAAAATCCCCCCGCTATCCAAGCTTACCAAGTGTATATTACGTGTTGTAGTAACAACACCTTCGCATTTATACACACACACACAAAAAAAGGAATAATAATGGAAAAGAAATCTCAACGGGCAAATTTTTTTGGGAAGGTTTGCTGTACTTTTCCACTTCACCGTCTGTGTTTCTTCCTTCACTTTTTCCAAGTCCTTTTGTCGTGATTTTTTATCCTTTTTTTGAGCGGGATTTCTTTTGGACTGAACTTGACTTGGTAGTGGGTTGGTTTAGTACGGAGCGTTCTCAATTTTTCAGAAGGAAAATTGATGATAACATGAGTCAGGGGTACATAAATGGTAGTGACTTCGCCATAGGTGGTTTTCGGCGGGGCGTGGGCTTTAATATGACTTTGTTACTCACCGTTGTTGATACCTGGTTTTACATTTGGAAACGGTTAGTCACAAGTTAAAGTACCTGTTAGATTTGAATTCTAGCAGGGGTTTCAGGATAGGTCACATCTAACAAAATGCATGTTTTGAAGGACATAGGACTATTTAGTCTAGAAACTTGAAACTTCCATTGGCCTTGATGGTCCAACTTGGTCCAAGTCCAAAGCATTTGCCATATGGATGCAGCAGTGTTGTAGTTTTGAAGGGCACAAGACTGGACAGCTTCTTTTCTTTAAAAAATAAAAAATCAGTTTTGTTGAAATGGTTGTCATTGTGAGTAATCGGATTATTTTTCCCGACGAAAAATGCTTTTGAGAACAGGGGCCGATTTCACGGCGCTGCTTAGCAAAAAAAATTTGCTAACCATGAAAATTCTGTCTTACTAAAAAACAGGATTAACAACCAAATTTCCATGTGTTGTGCATCACTTGTGATTGATCTTTGGCTGTCGTTCGCTGACCATGAATATCAAATGGAATATTTTTAATGGTGGTTTGTTAATATTGAGCAAGACATTTTGTGCTAAGCATTTTGTTTTGTGCTTAACAGCTCCATGAAATTGGCCCCAGAGCATCAGTCAGGATCATGTGCCTTATCTCTCTGGTGAAAACATTCAACTTGTACTTTATGAAATAGTAATTCCTTGCCCATAAGATGTAATGGTTTGACCTTAAGGAAGCCAGCAAATTTCGAGGAGTTGTGTCTTCTGTGATCATAAACAGCCCCTGAGCCTCTGGGCCTCTGTGCCTCTGGGCCTCTGGGCTGGGGGTCAGATGGGGTCACCCCACCCTAAACCCTCAGGGGGATGAAGAAGGGGTCATTGGGGGCCACAAGTTTGCTCCTTGGTAAAAGTACAGCTCAGGGAGCCTGTGGGTGCCACACAGAATGCCAAAAAAGTGCAAGACGATCATACAACAGCGTAGACCAGGCCCTACGAATTCGAATAAAAACTTGGCACCTCCCCAGATGAAAGTAAATGCCAGGAATGTTGTCTTCAATTTCTCGATGATTGGCCAGATTGAAAACATTTGGAAGTGAAAATTTGCCGGGTATCACGATATGCACAGAGATTATGGTCTGGAAAGTGTATTGTGAATGTGCTCTAATACACCTCACACCAAGTCACGTCTACCTTAGTATCACTGCTAATGCTATGGTGGTTGTAATAAAAGCACAAGCCTAATACACAATTGGTATTAAAACGCGACCGAACTGCTGCAGACTGTTCATAATTTGATTTGTCATGGAATAAAAACCAACCTGTGAAATTTTCAGCTCATACCATCATCGGAAACTGTAGGAAAATACTCACCATATTTTTCAAATCTATTCACAGGAGGTTTTTATCTAATACCCCAAGATCAAAACTGTTTTCTGTTGTTGTTTTACTTATTCCTGGAAATAAATACAGCATTTCAGGCAGAAATATTTGAATGGTATGTTTCTACCAGCACCATCTTCATACCCTGAAAGTTATATGTAAATCTGTGAACATTTATGTTTGGGTATGTTACCAATCCTGTACTGCACATTTGGTATTTTATGTCAAAAATTTGATATCTCTGAGTGGACAACTGGAAGACGTTAAATACCGATGACCAGCTTAAAGCTTTCAAATCATTCTTACTTATAAATGCTGTGACAGCTCAGGAAATAGTTTAACCCCGGTTTCTTCCTGTCTGGTACAGACGATCCCATCTTGACCATCAGGTCTAGCTGAGGTCATCTTGGGTCAATTTCACAAAGCCCTACCATGGATCGTAACTCGACTTACAAAGGATAACCCATCATACATGTATCCCACATAAAGCTGCAATGCATCATTAGTCCTACTATTAAGTTACGATGAGTTGGGTGAAATCGACCCCCGGTGTTAAACCTTGAAGCCTTACTTAAGGGGTTACTCACTTTAAATCCCATGCTCAAACTTAATGGATAACATTTATGTTTGTCCAAACAATATTTTTTCATGTTTTGATCACGATTCCTCACGAGGATTTCAATTTTTGTCGGCTGATAAAGCATTTATGAGGAGGATATTAGAGGTACAATACATGATTGGTAAAGGTCACAGGACAGCAATCAAACTTTGTGAAAAAGTACATAACCTGTGAAAATTTGAGCTCAATCAGACATCTGAGTCATGATAAAATAGTGAAAACCCGACTCAATTTTTCTTATTAAACATGAAGAATGGTTTTGATCTTACCCCGAGATCAAAACTGTTTTCGGTCTTTGTTTTACTAATTTTTGGATAAATACAGCATTTCGGGTGGAAATTTTATAACGGTATGTTTCTATCAGCACCATCTTCATACCTTGAGTGAAAGGGGATAACTAAAACAACTTAAGTGAGGGTGTCCTTTATGTTTTGTTCCAAAAAATCGTTCGGACGAACGATCTTTGGAAAAGACACTAAATCTTGATTAGCTTGAAAAACCCAGCATCTGATGTTCAAACCAAGATTTCCCATGGTGACCGTTTGTACTGTTTACGAACTGTTGAGTCCATTTTCTGTCTGAAACTCAATAATTTTTTGGAGGCCTTGCAAATCCTATATGCTTCCTTTAAAGTAGAATCTTACTTGAACCAGTTTGCCACAGGTAAAAGATTTGGAGTGCTTTTACAAAACTGTCAAACAATTTTATCAAATCTTGTTCAGCAGAGTTGCTTCAAAGAGGCCGCCTCTTTTCAGATGCGACCTGTTTAAAAACACCAGGCATGCCAGATACATGTACCAACATGTTGAAGTTTAAAGGTAGTAGATCATACTTTGGTAGCATACCGAAACAGAAATCTTCACAGATTTTTTTATAAACTTACAGGGTATAAAGATGGTGATGGTAAAAACATACCGTTCACATTTTTCTGCCTGAAATGCACATAATTATCAAGAAAAGAGTAAAACTAATGACCAAAGACAATTTTGTGCTTTTAAAGATGAGAAATAAATGTGAACAGATTTCAAAAATACTGTGGGCGTTTTTCACTGTTTTTCTAAAAAAAAGAGTGGGCACCGTATGGGACTGAAAATTCCACAGATGACTGTTACTGTATCTTCCTTGATATTTTTGCCCATGAATCAGCATTTCTTTGACAAAAAACCAAAGTATGATATTACCTTTAAAGGGTAGTCAAATTTTGTCCACGTAGCAGATTTTGCTTTCGATTTGTATCAAGTACACCTCTCGCGCAGACCGATTCACTTCAGTTTTAGCTCAGTGATTCCTTTTTTTTTATAAAATGTAACGGGATATTCTTATTATTACACAGAGGGACGTAACTAGCCTCCAGATGTTCAATATTAAAAAAATGGCCTTGATTTCTGTTATTTTTCTTTCTTCGTTCCTGTTGTTTTAAGAAGCTGGATTCCTTAAATGCCTGAAATATGAATTGATATCTAGTTTTTTATTAATTTCTCTTTACGTCCACAGGTTCTCATGGTAGTTGAGTAGGCCTTCCCGCATTCTTTGAGCAATTTGAAACCTGGTCTCATTTTTGTTCTACGTGATTGTCCTACATTATATTGAGGCCTTTGTTTTTTTGTGATTAGTACAACGATGGGCTTGATATACCAGAGAATATTTTAAAGGTAGTATCATACTTTGGTAAGAAACCAAAATAGAAATGTTCACAGATTTATGTATAACTTACAGGGTATGAAGATGGTGGTTGTAGAAACATACCGTTAAAACTTTTCCGCCTGAACTGTAGTATTTATCCAGAAATTAGTTAAACAACGACCGAAAATCTTTTTGATCTTTTAAAAGATCAAAAATAAAAGAGAAAAGACTCAAGAAATACTGTGGCTGTTTTTCACTGTTTTCTCAAAAAAGTGGGCACTGTATGGCACTGAAATTTTCACAGATGACTGTTACTGTATCTGTCTTGGTATTTTTGCCCATGAATCTGTATTTCTTTGATAAAAAAACAAAGTATGATACTACCTTTAATGTCCGAAAGATTTATTTGGAATCCGATAACCTTCTTTTGCTTAATAGTCTCCCCTCAAAACAAAACAAATCGCCATTTTGGACGCTAAAGAATTCATCAATCGCACAGGGTTGAGAGTACGCTTTCATAACGACTTAATCTGTTTGGCGTTATTAACCTACTTGAGTTTCTGTTTGCTGTGTTAGGTTTATAGTACGGTCTCCTCTCTGTTTTTGTGTGATGGATGGCGGTCGTAAAAATAAAAAATATCCATTTAGTGGAATCCGCAAGGAGACATTTGATTTCCCGGTTTTTTTAACAGATTCCCAGTCTGTGAATGCTCTGGTGACCATAATCTTATACCCATGTTTTCCGGCCTGACTTGAAAAAAAGTTGTCCCCGGGAAAAATAAAAGGAGACAAAATGTGCTGACTGAAAACAAACTGATTGCTTGGCTGGGTATTAAAGGTAATATCATAATTTGGTTTTATGCAGATTCATGGGCAAAAACATCAAGACAGATCTATACAATAATAGTCATCTGTGAAAATGTCAGTCCCATACGGTGCCCACTTTTTGAGAAAACGGTGAAAAACAGCCACAGTATTTCTTAAGTCTTTTCTCTTTTATTTTTTATCTTTTCAAAGATCAAAAAGATTTTCGGTCGTTGTTTTACTAATTTCTGGATAAATACACCTTTTCAGGTGAAAACATTTTAACGGTAGGTTTCTATTAGCATCATCTTCATACCCTGAAAGTTATACGTAAATCTGTGAACATTTCTGTTTTGGTCTATTACCAAAGTATGATACTACCTTTAAAGGTTTGTTGTTTCAAATTGGAATTGTATCACTCCTTCCCTATCATTATTAAAAGCCAAATTCAAAAATTCAAAAAATCTTAGGTACATTACAGGATTGGTAACATACCCAAACAGAAATGTTCACAGATTTACCTATTACTTTTCAGGGTATGAAGATGGTGCTGGTAGAAACATACTGTTCAAATATTTCTGCCTGAAATGGTGTATTTATCCAGAAATTAGGCAAACAAAGACCGAAAACAGTTTTGATCTTGGGGTAAGATCAAAACCATTCTTTATGTTTTAAAAGAAAAAATTGGGGTAAGATCAAAACCATTCTTTATGTTTTAAAAGAAAAAATTGAGTCGGGTTTTCGCTTTTTTCTTGTGACTCAGATGTCAAATTGAGCTCAAATTTTCACAGATTTATTCTTTCATGAACATTTTGTCCAGAACTTTGTCCAGGAGCAAGTGCTTGTGGCTTGATATCTGTGAAGTGAAGTTGAATGATGTATCGGGCTCTTAACCTTTATGCGCCCCAGAGGATTTTTCTGCATGCATCAAGCTCCTTTGAAAACTAGCAATTAGCGAGTCATGTACCTCGTGTATGACTTCACTGTCATGGGATATCTTGCGATAACTGGCCGTCCCTGTGGACTCCAAAAGACCGATACGACACCTGGCCTTCTCCCTAGACTTTTCATCGCCTGACAGTTTGGCTAAACGAAAACCTCCAGAGTGGGAAAGAGAAGCGAGTCCTTTTTCTCTCAGACTTTCCAATTTCCTCAATTTCCTGCATCGTTTACCAAAATAGGTGAAGGCTGGGGGAGCAGGCGCCTCGCTGGAGCCCCAAGAAATCCCAAGTGTCCAGCTAGCGCTGGCAGGGTTTGGGAGTGAAGCCTTCCCTCGAGGAGGTGTGTGCTTGGGTTGTTGTGCGGGTGGACGGCCGGCTCAGCCCAGCGGTACGGGCTGTGTTCCACGCCGGATTCAAGGCTCCCACAGGGGGATGATACGCTGGCTGGCTGCCTGGACTAGCAGCTTGGGCTGATTAGCATCCCGGGCTCTTGGGAGAGGCTGAGTCAGTGGCATCCAGGAGATGCGAGAAGGCTTTAGGGTACGTCCCTCCGACGGATGCCAACAGCGAGATGAAAGAGGAGGAAACAGCTCGGGGGGAAGCCGAGCTGAGCTTCAACAAAAATCAACTCGAGGCGCCCAGCATGGGAAATGGGAAGTTTACGTTTCTTGGCTCAGGGTGTAAATGTTTCCAAAACACTGGGTGTCAAGAACCACAATCGAAGGCTTCAAAGGGATCAACCTCAGCGGCCTCTACCCTTCAAGGACTTACACACCAGACACAGCGACCCGTTGTTGTTCTTATCTCTTTAAGGATAGAGGAAGGAAAGCTACTGGTTGTTGAATGTCATCAAGAAGGTCATTGACAAGCTGGGCATTGGAGGACAGGAAATTCATACAGACAGTTAGGGTAGAAATTATTCTTCCTCTCGGCAGTTGGGACTTGGTGGATGGTGGAGTATCCTTACTCGTGTTTGGGTTTTCCTGGAGCCAGGAGTAGGACTCTCCACTGGCTGGAAAATGTCCAAGTTCAAGGTTTCTTCTCCAGAAATATAGACGCTTCTAAAATACATGTACAGGGGCTTCCGGTGTGTTTTGCAGTGAGTGTTCTAGCCAGTTAATGCTTGGTGTTGTACAGGCTCAGACATCTTTTTTGTGGAGGCAAAGTTGGCAATCGTGGTAGATACTGACCATGGAACGTACTTTAGCTGGCTACAGGCCAAGTATTTCAGAACATATTCTAAAAGAAAATATGCTGACAAGTTGACAACATCTTGCTCATGACTATTAAATGATTTTTTGGTCGGGAGATAGATATTATGCAATCATAGATAATAGATAATAATGCATAGATAATAAGGGCAAGCCTAATTTGCATAAAACATCTTGCTCATTGGTTAAATGCATTTGATGGAGTTTAACCCTAACACCCTGCATCTACCACACAAGACAAGAGCTGCTTACCACACACTACTACACTCTACACATGGGGAATTAACCCTAACCCTCTGCATCTGCCACACAAGACAAGAGCTACTTACCACACACTACCACAGTCTCCACAAGGAAACTGGATCATAAACCATAGTTCACCCTAACCCTCTGCACCTAGTTACCACACAAGACAAGAGCTGCTTACCACACATTACCACAGTCTCCACAAGTGGACTAGATCATACACCATACATAACCACACAAACCACATTTCAGTGTATTGTATTCAGGATCCCACACTTACCACAGAAAAAAAGTGTGGTAGATTGTGGTATGCAGGAGGGTTAGGGTGAATGCACAGTTTTTAAATTTTCCTAGAAGGACGGTTTCCTAGGAAAGAGGTCTGGTTCAAATTTCATAGAGCTGCTTAAGCACCAAAATTTGCTTAAGCACCAAAAACCTTGGTAAATAAAATCAGTATGCCAGCCAAAACTCCATGTGAATGTTATGCTCAGCAAACAATGGCCGAATACAAGTCCAAAGCAGTAAACATCACACGCAAATTTGGTTGTTATCCTGTTTGATCAAATTTCTTTTCTGGTTTCGGTTAAAAAAACTAAAATGTTCAGCCGATTGCTGTGAGAAAATTGGCTTAAACTGAATGCAGGCTGTAGTGCATGTTGTAGCGTATTCACATTTTGCATCGGCAAAACAATTTTCCGCATTTACAAACGTACAAGCAGATGTTTTGGATTTGTTTTGAAGTTTTTTTTATCCCGCCTTGCTGAATAACTTGATTTCACGCAATTAGATTACATTTTTGGTTGCCGTTGTCATGACGATTAGGATTGGGCACGATGTAGAATACATTCCCCAAAACTGCATTTTTTGTTCAAAAACACCTGTTTGCTCGCAATAATTGACCATGAACCTTTTTTCACGAAAAAAAAAATTGAAAGCCCTATCTGCAGATGGAAAAATAATTCACAATAAAAACTTTTAATGACATATCCGGCCTAGTTTTACACTTGACCGCAGTATTTCTTTTGATGATTATCTAAAATGTGTGTTGAAGGATTCAGCGAATTCGTTTATGTACAAAAGTTTGGATAGAGCATTGATGGGTGTCAAGGCCGGTTGTACATGTAAACGGAAATGGTGTTTAGTTTATGTCAACATTTGTATCACTTTCCATGTGGACACTAGAAAGGTGAAGAGAAAGTAGGTCTTGTACGATCATGTACTATAGGAGCTCTGTGGTTTATACATTGTGTGTATGCTGTGCACGATTCGGGGTCATTTTTTGGTGGTAAGCACCAATTCTATGCTTACTATAGCAGGGAAGATTGCGTATTAAGCATTTTTAGCAGAGCTCTTGTGATGAGTTTTGGATGATTTCAAATTTTGGCGTTCAGCATTCAACTATCCAAGATCCTCATTCTTTACAATGACACTTTAGGTCTCAACATGTTGTTTTAATACCAGGGGCCAATTTCACAGAGCTGCTTAAGCACAAAATTTGCTTAAGCATGAAAAGTCTTCCTTGATCAAACAGGATTACCAACCAAATTGTCATGTGATGTTTACTGCTTTTGACTTGTATTCGGCCATTGTTTGCTGAGCATAACATTCACAAGGAGTTTTGGCTGGCATACTGATTTTATTTACCACTTGAGGTTTTTTTGTGCTTACGCGAGTTTTGGTGCTTGAGCAGTTTTAGGAAATTGGCCCCTGTAGTCATCTGCTTTAGACTTTTTCCTCAAGCAGACAGTCTGTTGTGAGGTTGTGGTTGCGGCCCTCGCTTGATTGCCAAGACGTTTGCAAAAAAAAAACGAAAATCAGAATGAAAAAAGGGAAAATTGTTTGCAGAAACAGCACGGATCTTTGCTAAGAGTTATGGTCTAGGCTGCTCAATGTGTGCCATCGCGGGGTGTGACTTAAAACAAGATCGGAACGATAACAGAGACAATTTTCTGTGAACATTCGAAAATGAAAAAAAAAAGCATCTTGAGGGTGATTGTTTGCGATGCCCGTGTTGACCCTTCGTCGTCAAAACAGACCTGGCTCGGATCTTATCTCACGCGCTTCCTCCGTCACTCAAAGCTTAGAGTGAATTTGAAGAGAGGTACGAAAAAAAGAAACAATATCAATTTTTCTTGGGAGAGGTGATGCGTTATTGATCGCGGTTCGTCTCCTCCTTTTGCCACGTCTTGATTGTCTCGTTGTCCGTCGGTTGCGAGGAGCCCGACACCATCACAGTGATGGCATGTCATCAGCGCCACCCAAGAAAGAGTGACAGCCGGGCAGCCCCAAGGCCAGGGCTCCAGGGACTAGAGCAGCCAGACAGGCTGTTACATACATGTACACTGTCAAGGTTAAGAGCATTGTGGATAATGTATTCAAAAATCTGCTAGAGAAACGCTGTGAAGATCCGTCGAGAGCGGATTGCAGAAAGGAGGTGTTTAAACCTGCCAAGATTTAGAAGCGATTTTCTATGATTGAATCTATCTCAGATGATTCTTAAAGGTAATATCATACTTTGGTTTTTATCAAAGAAATACAGATTCATGGGCAAAAATATCAAGGAAGATACAGTAACAGTCATCTGTGAAATTTTCAGTCCCATACGGTGCCTATTTTTTTGAGAAAATAGTGAAAAACAGTTATAGTATAAGTCTTTTCTCTTTTATTTCTGATCTTTTAAAAGATCAAAAAGATTTCCGGTCGTTGCTTGACTAATTTCTGGATAAATACACCATTTCAGGCGGACACATTTTAACAGTATGTTTCTAACAGCACCATCGTCATACCCTGTAAGTAATACGTAAATCTGTGAACATTTCTGTTTTGGTTTCTTACCAAAGTATGATACTACCTTTAGATCCATGTACATATTAACCTGGTTGAACTCTACTTGAACCCACTATACCCCCTGGCTCTCCAATTTTCATTTTTATCTCCATCTGTTAAAACCGCCAAAACCACAAGTGAAAGGATTCAGACCAAGTGAGGAGGAAGTCGGGACGTTTAGATTTTAAGGTAATCAATGAACAAACGCTTCCTTCTTTAAAGCGTCGTAAATATTTTTTTTATTAGATACTCTGTAAGAATTTCTGTACGGGGTGAACATATCTTAAAGGTACAGTACAGGATTGCTAACATACTCAAACAGAAATGTTCACAGATTTACACATAACTTTCAGGATATGAAGATGGTGCTGGTAGCAACATACCGTTAAATTTTTCCACCTGAAATGGCTGTATTTATCCAGAAATTAGTCAAGCAATTTGATTTTGATTTCACCAAACTCATCATTACTTACTATCAATCGATGCATTACAGCCCTACATAGAATAGGCCCCCTATGATGGGTTATCCTTCGTAATTCGAGTTACGATTGATCGTAGCACTAACAAAGGATAACCCTTCGTATCCTACCTAGGGCTGCAATGTATCATGAGTCCTATGATTGATAGTAAGTTATAATAATAATTTGGGAAGCTAATCATCCTTACTGGCAGCTAGGGTGCTTGCAAAGGATGTGGCTACAACGTGATCGAGTTGACAGCAGCGCCTTTGGCTGCCAGCACAATGCAACCCATATATGATCACGGAGCACAGCCTGAGATCGAAAGTGTTTGATTTTTGTGGAGGGAGGAAAACCGGTGAACCCGGAGAAAAACCCTCGTAGCATAGGAGAGAACCAAAGCACAACTCTAATCACATATGACCCTGGCCGGGATCGAACCCGGGCCATATTGGTGAGAGGCGAGTGCCTGGCGCACTTGCCACCTATGCCACCAACCCCAAATCACAATGAGTTTGGTGAAATGGACCCCACAGAACCTAGGCAAGGCAGTCCATGTGTTCATGCCTATAGCCAGCGTACATTATCAATACAGTCGTACATGTACAATGGTAGACTAAGAGAATTTACATCCGAAAAGGATCGCTGTCGAGCTTATCCAAGAATTGCATCTTTGAAGAGACCCAGACCAGTTCCAAGAAAAACAATCCGGCAAAGAATTAATCCACAAGTCAGACTTGATATGATCAAAGGATTGATTTTACCGGAGATGCTTTTGGTCTCGGTCTCTCGCCATGGCAATGTCAAATTGAATCACTTTCCGAGATTCAACAAAATCCACTCTGCCCCTAACAGAGATGCGTGTAGATTCGAGCAGCGCATTCAAAAATCCTGCTCAAGATAGTATCACCAGTATCCGAAAAAGCGACACTGTGTTTCTATATTTTTCAGAAATACAGTCAGTTGTAATTCACATGTAAAGATGGAAAACATTGCGTAAGACATTCTTGTACCATGTACGCGTAACTTGCAAAATATCAGATTTTTTGAGAAGGTATACTCAAGGCCAAATTGAGAAGAACGAATTTGAAGACTAAAAAAAGACAAAAAGAGAGCCCATGCACAGGCGTGCCCAGTTTCTGGCATTTTTTGTTACTGAAGCAGCATTTTTGTCCCCCTTACTCTTTAGTTTTTGCAACAAAATTGTTGGATTTTGTTCTGTGATCGTTTTGCGGGTAAATCTGACTTTGGTGGATGGAGCATTTTGGTAATGACAAGGGACATATGTACCAAAGGCAGTGACTAAGGGCATCAAAGCATGACCAGGGGCAACATGGCAATGGCCAGGGGCAGCAAGACAATGACCAGGGGCAGCAAGGCAAAGACCAGGGGCATCAAGGCAATGACCAGGGGCATCAAGGCAATGACCAGGGGCATCAAGGCAAAGACCAGGGGCATCAAGGCAATGACCAGGGGCATCAAGGCAATGACCAGGGACACAGAGGCAATGACCAGGGGCATCAAGGCAATGACCAGGGGCAGCAAGGCAATGACCAGGTGGAGCAAGGCAATGACCAGGGGCACCAAGGCAATAACCGGGGGAAGCAAGGGAATGACCAGGGGCACCAAGGCAATGACCAGGGGCATCAAGGCAATAACCGGGGGAAGCAAGGCAATGACCAGGGACACAGAGGCAATGACCAGGGGCAGCAAGGCAATGACCAGGTGGAGCAAGGCAATGACCAGGGGCACCAAGGCAATAACCGGGGGAAGCAAGGCAATGACCAGGGGCACCAAGGCAATAACCGGGGGAAGCAAGGGAATGACCAGGGGCACCAAGGCAATGACCAGGGGCACTCGTACGGTTTCTAGATTCACGTGGCTTGAATATGCAAGGTTCATAGTCACCAACAACCAACATTTTGTTTAGCAAAAACTTAAGCTGGAGAAAAATAAAGGGAGAAGTTATGGGTTAGGTATTAAATATATGCATCCCAACTTAGCACATACATGTACACAATCCAGTTACTTACGGCAGGTTTAACCTTACAATGTGTTTAGTTATTGATGGATAAGCATATGGTGAATAGGCAATCGTAAGTGGACCCAACAACTGGAAGTAATGCATTGCCTCCCATGTATTATAGCCTACCCTTGAACCTCAGCGGTGTTTTAATGGAACATTGTCTACTCGACACGTTGATGGCCTGTCGCCGCCGAGTACAACATGTGCTAGGCTAGTCCTGAGGATAGATTGTCTTGTACAGCAGCCGTTTAGGCTGATCAATAACCCGTATTGATCTATAATGAATGGCATTGTCTTGTCAAACAATAGGCTCTGTCTATTGTGACTCATTGTTGGGTTTGACTTTGTCTGGGGATTTTATGGCCTGCGTGGAAAGTTTAAACATTTTGAAGATGAATTCCTTTCTGCAAAGATTTAGTCATTTGATGATAAAATAGATTGACCAAATCTGTTGCATAGAGACTCATAATATAAGTCCCAACTCTTACCCATATGTATACCACACTTGGTTTTTCTTCTGGTAAGTGTAGTATCCTGAATAACCACAATACACCACAGTGTAGTTTGTGTGGTAATGCATGGTTTATGGTCCAATTCCCCTGTGGAGACTGTGGTAGTGTGTGGTAAGCAGCTCTTGTCTTGTGTAATAAGGTGCAGAGGGTTAGGGTTAACTATGGTTTATGATCCATTCCCTTGTGGGGAATGTGGTTATGTGTGGTAAGTAGCTCTTGTCTTGTGTGCTAGGTGCAAAGAGTTAGGGTTAATATCCAGTCCTCCTGTGGAGACTGTGGCAATGTGTGGTAAGCACATAGAGCTATATTAAAATTACTAGAGCGCTAGCTCCGCATTCTCTGAAGCCGTCCTGGGCGCAGTCATTTTGAATTTGTGTGCTTGTCTGTGGAACAAGGAAACTTTGACTGGAATGCCTTTCGAAGAGTGTACTCTACATACAACGTGCAAGTACGTGCTAATGGTACTGGTAGCGCGTCTTGATGATGCTTGCAATCATTGCATGACTGAAGTGCAGCGCAAAATAAAACACATATTAACCGAAGGTGCGCCAGATTTTGGGCGCAAGGGTCAGAGTTAAGGTGGCACCAAAATAAGCAGATCCTTTTTGGTCGCAGTTGGGCAGCTGTCTTGATCCCTAAAGCTATCAGAATCTCTTCATTTTTCTCATTGTGAAATAATACAACAACTTCTCTTAGGATAAATATGATGGTTTAGGGTATTGGCTCGACCGACTGTTGACCTGTAGTTTCTCTAGACATCGTGGACGACACTCCTTCATTCATATACATGTAACGTTTAAGCATTCCATGTAATTAATATCAAGCTTGGTAGGTTTCATGAGCCAACTTCGATGTATATTTGACGCACTTGGCTGCATTTTTATATTTTTAGTCTAATTTGTCGAAACAGTCTTTTAAAACGAATGATAGAAATGCGGTCATTGTTGCTCGGTCAACCGTGTGGCCGCAGAGCGCCTGTCCGTAGTGATCCGTGACCCGCAGCCTGATATCACATTAAGGACATGTGTAATAGTCATTAGACTGGTCAAGAGTCACTGGCTCTATTGCCCTACATTTAGCATGAATCGTAGATAGTACATGTTTATTCCCGGTCATTCCACTAGGATGGGAGCCTTATTTATCACAGGAAACTCCCTCTAAGGATGTACATGTCCAACATCTGTTGTTCTCTGTTTGTGTGTGAACATTCAGATTCTGTTTTGTTGTCAGCCAGCCGAACAACTGAACCTAACAATTTTGGACACTGCCAACATACAGGGCTGATAGCTCAGGGGCCAATTTCATGGAGCTGTTAAGCACAAAAGAAATGCTTAGCACAAAATGTCTTGCTCAGTATAAAAACAAACCACAAACAATCAAATTCCATTTGGTATTCATGGTCAGCGACCAACAGCCAAGTGTTGCGCAACACATGGAAATTTGGTTGCCTGTTTTTATTTAAGACAGAAATTTTATGGTTAGCAAATTTGTTGTGCTAAGCAGCGCCGTGAAATTGGCCCCAGTTGGTTGAGCACTGGTACTGTTTTCTGTAGGTCGCAGGTTCAATCCTGCTCCAGTCAATTTTAATAAGGAAATCATTTCAATTTTGATTTTTAGGAGTCTTGAAAGGTCATAAAAGGATAATAGATGGTGCAACACAAGGGGACACCAAGAACAAATCCCATCTCAACCCAGGGCCTTTCTCAAAGCTCGTCTCCGTCTCTGGCTCCGGCTCCATTTTACAAATCCGTTCTGAAATTATGGGTATCAAAATAGAGACTTTTGGCTGCAGTTTGGAAGTAGATACTCTGGTTTGAAAAAGAAAACAGAGCTTCAGCTTCAATGAAAAACCACAACCTACATTTTCAGCATATGGATTACAGAGACGAAAACCAGAGCCTGAGCTTTGCGAAAGGCCCCAGGTGTTTTAAATTTGTAATAGCATCCCGCGTGATAAATTTATCTAGAAATGTTGTAGGGTTTTCTGTTGCAAGAATAAATGCTCCGTGTCATGTCTTGCTCATCGGTGGATACGAAAATGTTCATCTCTTTCAAACTTTCTCCTTTTTCTCACTCCAATCCTGCTATGCTTTCAATTATCTCCATTTCATCTTTCTTCGAACCATTCCCGACCCCTCCCTGCCAACAGATTTGTGATTTCCCGTCTTCAATGTATCATCTTCCGTGGCATCTTTCTTGGTCCCTCATCCGTCATCCACCAGCTTCTCGATTTCAAATCCTCTCGGGTCCTCTGGCAATTTCCTTGGCACCCTATCCCATGTTTCTCTCTCGTTATCACTTCCCGCTGTTTGTAACTTGACATTCAAAGTTCGGAATGATACGGCAAGAAGTGCGTTGATCCACACCAGTGACTCGTCTTGCGAAAAGAGATGGTTTCGGGGAGATTTAGAACCGATGATATTAACTCCACACTCTTAATGAGTGTGCTCAAAAACGATAGCCGGAGAATATCTAGCTAGAAAGTCAAGATGATTCCTCTGTGTTCTTAAGAGCCACCTGTTTTTCTTTCCCAAAAGCGGTACTTGTATGACCAGTACATTGTGAACTTTGTTGTACTATTGTGACTTTACCCCACTGCTAAGTCTCAAATCTCGTTTAACAGTTGATCGGAGGCTCGGATGGGCTGAAGAGTACAGCCAGCTGTTTGTCCATTTTTGTCTTGTCTTCTTTGACCATGGAGCTAGGAAGAGCTCTCATGGTTTGACGGTCATCACTAAACTGCCCTGCAGCCACTTAAGACATTCACCGTTCAATCTCCACTTTTGTCCGCTACCCAACTTTCCCTCCCCGATAAACTTCTCATCGGCTCACCCGCATCCTGCCGAACGTCCTCCGTCAACCTTGCCGTCAACGGCCTCCTCAAGTTCCCCCATTTGCTCAGTAACCACTCTCCAACCGACATCAATCACCATCCGCTCATTCCTGCCTTCTTGATCTTTACCTTGCCCTTTGCCGTAAAGTTCTTTATACCCTCCCTGTTTGCCTCCTCATCTGCGTCCCTCCACTTGGAGGTCATCAACAACCATCTCTGCTTTGACGCAACATCCTTGTGATGCCGCCGTCACATCCTCTTCTCATCTCTCATCCCCAGCCCCTTTCAATTATTACTCCCGGTCGTTGTTGTTTTCAAATTTCCCTGGAAGAAAATCTTCATCCCCCTAGTTTGTTTCATCTTTTTTAAGCTTCCGATCGCCATCCTCCTAAGCCTTTCATCTGTACCTTCCGTGTTCTACATTTCAAATCCAGTCCCCCTCCCCACCTGTCCTACCCCCATCCTCTCTTCTCATTTGCCAACTACTTATTCATCAACATCCTATTTTGAGGATGGCACAACCGATCCTCCATTTTTTTCCCCCTGTTTGCGGACTTCTCTCCGCCTCTGCAATATCACTTCTCGTCCGTTCGGCCCGCATCCTAGACGCTGATGGACACCGACTCAATGAGCGAGTGTCAGGTAATTGAAAGTCTGACGCGGCGGTTAATGAAGCAGAAACGATACTCCATCCGCATCTTTCACTACCGGTCTCTGTGTCCAACAGATGTGGAAGCCCGAGCTAATCCGGAGTTTTGTACCGGAGCAGCTGACAAACAGTCCACTTTATACGTCCGCGGAGAAAGGGATATCTTTATGTCATGTCTTTGAAACGCAAGCCCGGAGACGTAAGCAGCATGATTTAGGCAGCTCAATGCCACACATGCACCTGTGAGTGATTGTGAATCAGCCCGTACAAATATGAACTTTCCAACTTCAGTTTGACGCAAACCAATCACCTCGTATGCCGTCAAATTGAAACAAATAAAATTGTATACCTCGCAGCTGCAGCGTTCTCCTGAAGATGATCAGAGTATACTGGCCGAAACGTCAAGTTAACTGGCTCTTTTCAGAGCCACCCCATACTTACAAAAGAGATCGATATATGTCACATGGTGTTACTACAAACCTATTACTTTATGTACTTCCACCATGCATAGCCTCAAATCTAATTTAAATTTCAAAACATACAAATTTGTTCTAAAGCGTGCTTGTTTTATAGAAGCCCCAAAATAAAAGAGTTTTGGTTAATTTTAGCCGTGGTGAAATTAAAAACAACAAAATAACAAACTAGGTTGAAGTGAATATGATAGTGCTAGAGAATGATTTAAAATGCTACAGTTTGCTAGAATGTACAATGCTACAGAATAGTGAGAATACATCCACAGAGTTCAGTTTTTAGCTTTATTGTAGCTATGCTGTAATTCAAAACAACAAAACAAACTAGGTTGAGGTGAATATGGTAGTGCTAGAGAATGATTTCAAAATGCTATATATTGCTAGAATGTAGAATGCTACAGAATACGTCCACAGCCAGTTCACAAAAACAGAGTTTTGGCTTGATTGTAGCTCTATGCTGTAATTCAAAACAACAAAACAAACTACATGTAGGTTGAGGTGAATACAGTAGTGCTAGAGAATGATTTTGAAATGCTCTATATTGCTAGAATGTAGAATGCTACAGAATACGTCCACAGAATTCACAAAAACAGAGTTTTTGGCTTGATTGTAGCTCTATGCTGTAATTCAAAACAAAACAAACTAGGTTGAGGTGAATACAGTAGTGCTAGAGAATGATTGCAAAATGCTACAGATTGCTAGAATGTAGAATGTTACAGAATATATCCACAGAGTTCACAAAAACTGAGTTTTGAGCTTGATTCTAGCTATGCTGTAATTCTAAACAGCAGACTATGTTGAGGTGAATATGGTAGTGCTAGAGAATGATTTTAAAATGCTACAGATTGCTGTGTAGAATGCTACAGAATATGTCCAGAGTTCTACATAGAACAGACGTCTATAAGCCTACTGCATCAATATTTCTGGCTGCATTCCAACCTCACACTGCACTATGGACAACCTGTATACATATTTCCTATTATACTGTTTTTGGACAAGGTGTACTGCACTTTAAGGCTCAATAATGGTCCTTTGTCCTCGGATTTTCAATGCTTGTGCGACCTTTCCTCACCTGGGGAAACAAAAATAAAGGGACACGATTTTGGTGTTTTGTGCAACTTAAATGTGGTAGGGTGGGTTGACATAATGCAATTAAATTGTTTTTGTCAATTTTTTTTTAAAATTTTTTCTTTTTTTCTTTGTTTTTTGTTTTGTTATTATTTTTTTTTTAGCCGTCCCACTTTTTTTTTGTTTCTTTTTTTTTTTGCCCAACGTTTGGGTTTATGCATTTCTTTAAAAGTGCAATAACCGTGTTTTCTCGGCTTTTGCCTATCTGTAGAGTGTGGGATTAACTCCGATTGTTGTGAGTCTGCTTTGCCACAAGAGCCAGAGAATCAGTTATTGTGGCTATCAGACGAGCCGTGCCGATCTTGCCATTTAAACTCGACGGATGGGATAAAATGTAGGGGCAGATTCGGTCAAAGTAAAAAAAAAAAACCCGATCATGCGTGATACGTCTGGATGTGAATGAATATAATATACTGGCCTATTGAAATATCGGCCGTTGAATTGCGTCTCCCTTCAATGCTTAACCTGAATGAATATTCACGCAGTCTATCAAATAAATGAAACAAAACGTATAAATCCCGACAAGTTCTACCTTCAATATCGATTCAACTGCGTTATAAACCCTTTGAACTTTTTACAGTTAAGAATAATACAAATAATCGTACTTAATTCTGAGAGTGCGTTTTATAATGATTTTTTTTCCAGAAATTTGTTGAGGAATTGATTGCCTTAGGGCTTGGAAATTCTGTTTTTGTAATTTGTTCAGAATTTATGTATTCTTACTCTCAGCCTGTTGAATATCATTGAATTTGAAAAGTGAATGAAGAAAAAATTACTGGAGCGGGATTTGAACCAGTGACCTGAATACCGTAGTGGTGTAACCTGAGCTATTCAGCCCTATGTTGGTGGTGTCTCTAATAGTCCATTATTTTTGTTTGTTTGGCAGTCAGAAGCCAAGAAACCACTGATATACTGCTATATCCCAAGGATCATTTCATCGATATGTGTAGCACATTGCAGTCAGTTTCCCTTTGAATTTGAATAAATTCTCATTTCTATTTGTCATTTTTTCCCTACTTCTTGTGTACAGTATCCGTGGGCAACAAGGACACGCCCAATGGCTCCATCACCGACGGCAACCACATCCACCAGAGGAGACGGTGCACCATCGATGAGATCATGGATGGTGGGGTGGAGGGGGCGGAGCCTGATAGCAGCAGTGGGGGGCTGAGTTTGGAAGGGGAAGCTGAGATGCTGGTTCACGTGAGTATTATAAACCCTCCCGAGTTCTCTGAGATCTTTTTTGAACTCTGAGTCTCTACCGTCCTGTGCCCTTCAAAATGCTATACTGTGCAGTATCCTTATGGCACATGCTTTGGACTTGGACCAAGTTGGGCCACCAAGCCCCATATAAAGTTACAGTGCCTGGGCTCTACAGTCCTGTGCCCTTCAAAATACCACACTATGCAGTATCCCTATGGCACATTCTATGGACTTGGACCAAGTTGGGCCATCGAGCCCCATAAAAAGTTACAGTGCCTGGGCTCTACAGTCCTGTGCCCTTCAAAATGCCACACTGTGCAGTATCCCTATGGCACATTCTATGGACTTGGACCAAGTTGGGCCATCAAGCCCCCATGTTACAGTGTCTGGGCTCTACAGTCCTGTGCCCTTCAAAATAACACACTGTGCAGTATCCCTATGGCACATTCTATGGACTTGGACCAAGCAGCCCCCATGTTACAGTGTCTGGGCTCTACAGTCCTGTGTCCTCAAATCTAGCACTCCACAGTTTTCATTGGAACTTGAACACTAGTGTGACTGTCCTCTCTCCCTCCAAATGTTGCCACGTTACAGGACAGATTTATAGACATTTGAGATAATAATATCAGCGCATTTATAACGTGCAAAGTATCTGGAAAATTCCCCTTCAAAGGCGCAGATTATTATCATCTCCCTGGTCATTGGGCTACATTATTAAACATTCCTGAAACCATCTCAACTCCCTGGGGAGTATACAGCCACGGCTGCTATAAGCACAGGCTAATCAAGCACAAAGCCATCTCAACCCTCACAGGTACCCATTTACACCTGGGTGGGGATAAGCAGTATGTGATAAAGCGTCTTGCCCAAGGATGCAAGCACCATTAGCCCATGGCTGGATTCGAACCCACAATCTGTAGACTGACCACAAGATTTTGAGTATGACACGTCAGACCACTAGGCCATGGCACCCCATGAGATGGTTTATGGATGTTTTGTAAGCCTTGAAGTGGTTTTTATTTCAGGCGATGAATGGATTCCTCCTCGTGGTCCAGCAAGATGGTCAGGTCATGTTTGCATCTCCCTCCATTCAAGAGTATCTGGGCTTTCAGGATGTGAGTATGACTTAGCCACTTATCAAAAACCTCGGCTCTGGCTCTGCCTTCGGCTACGGCTCAGTAGTGACAGATCCATTTTAAAGGGCATGTACAACATTGGTAACAAACCAAAACAGAAATGTTCACAGATTTACATATAACTTTCAGGGTATGAAGATGGTGCTGGTAGAAACATTTTGTTAAACAATTTCCTTTTGGAATGGTATAATTATGGGTAGCCGTGTCAGTCAGATAACAATAGAAAATAGAAAAATACAAATAGCACTTTATTGACTAACTAGAGGTAAAATGTGCATTAAGCTTTCGTAGCAACAACTACTTCATCAGATGCAAATGGTGTATTTATCCAGAAAGAGTAAAACCGAACTATTTATATTTTCTCGGGACTCAGATGTCCGATTGAGCTCAAATTTTCACAGGCTTATCATTTCATGTACATGCACATGCTGGATAAACAGACAACAGCTGTTCTATCAACTTTACCAAAGTATGATAGTGCCTTCAAGCTCGGAACCTTCCTGAATCTGTCTACATCCAACACTACAGTGTCCCTCAAACTCCTTCTTTGTACACATTCAGCGTCTAGACTCTACTCTCCTGAGGCCTTCAAAATCTATAAGTATTTGGAGGTCTTTTAGATCATTAGGGCTCATTTGGTGTTTCTAGGTCTAAAAACCTGGTTTTATAAATAGAGCCGTTTGCATGTAATGAGTGTGTTTCAAGGTGTTTGGTCTGGAAGCGGCCTCGCGAATGGAAAGCTTGTAACGATATCCTGTATTTAAATTGGATTGAGAGGGCAAGGTATTTCATAAGTGCAAATGAAATACTTCGAAAATGCTTTCTGAAATTTGTATGGAAATAGACTAGCATTATTTTTGCTTAAAGGTAATATCATACTTTTGTTTTTGTTGAAGAAAATGCAGATTCATGGGCGTAAATATCGAGGAAGATACAATCACAATTATCTGTAAAAATTTCAGTTCCGTACGGTGCCCACTTTTTGAGTGAAACAGTGAAAAACGGCCACAGTATTTCTTAAGTCTTTTCTCTTTTAATTTTGATCTTTTAAAAGATGAAAAAGATTTTTGGTCGTTGTTTGACTAATTTCTGGATAAATACACCATTTCAGGCAGAAACGTTTTAACGGTATGTTATTACCACCACCATCTTCATACCCTGTAAGTTATACGTAAATCTGTGAACATTTCTGTTTTGGTGTCTTACCAAAGTACATGTTTGATACTACCTTTAAAGGCATAATACGGGATTGGTAAAGGTGACAGAACAGCTGCAGACTGTTCATAATTTGATCTGTCATGGAATAAAATAAACCTGTGAAATTTTCAGCTCATGTCATCATCAGAAATGGTACAAAACAGTGAAAATCGCTCACGGTTTTTTTCAAATCTATTCACAGGAGTTTTGATCTCACCCCGAGATCAAAACCATTTTTGGTTGTTTGAAATTCACCATTTCAGCTGGAAGTATTTTAATAGTATGTTTCTACCAGCACCATCTTTATGTCCTGAAAGTTATACGTAAATCTGTGAAAATTTCTGTTCTGTACCTTTTAAGCAAGATGACTTGTCAAAAACATTTGCTAAATTTTCTCTCTTTTTCCTTTTTAAAGGTACATGTAGTATCATATTTTGGTAGAATACCAAAACAGAAATCTTCATAGATTTATCTCTAACTTACAGGGTATGAAGATGGTGATGGTAGAGACACACCAATTTTTCGGCCTGAATTGCTCTATTCATCCAGAAAAGAGTAAAACTAATGTTTAATGACGAAAAACAATTTCAATGATCTTTTAAAGATAAAAAATTATGGTGAAAAGATTTTAAAGATACTACGGAAGTTTTGCACTGTTTTCTCAAAACGTGGGCACCGTATGGGACTGAAAATGTCACAGTTGACTGTAACTGTATCTTCCTTGATATTTTTGCCCTTGAATCTGCATTTCTTTTGACAAAAACCAAAGTATGATATTAAAATTTCTGTTTTAAACATTGCTGTAGCATTATTTTTGTTTAGTTCACTAGTTATTTTTGTCCTACTCCAACTAGACAGAATTGTTTTCTTTTTTTCTCAAACGCTACTGAAGTAAGGAGTAATATAATGACGCACTGTTTAAGCCGAATCGAAGCGATACTAGTGGTTAAATGGTTATGAATTTTGGGATGAAATTATTAACGATCGGCTAAGCCTTTTATGACTAGATACACATCATGTGGAAAAAAACGAACAAAATTGGGCTGGAGCGTGATCTCTCTGTATTCATACCCCCGTCAATTTGCAAGCTGCAGGAAATGGCCCTCCCTACTACGCCCCCTCGCTCCGTTGCCGACGACGTTACCGTCGCCGACGACAACGAGGACGAAATTGATGGATTTTCCTTACAATTAGTAAAGATTGGAAGTAAACAAATCCAGTAGAACGGCCATAAATGCGCGCGTGTACTTTCCTGATACCCCAGTTGCCACCGCCAACACTCGGACCGTAATTATATCGGGGGAGGGGGGGGGGGTGGAGGAGAAGAAGGGGGGGTGGTCCTTTTGAAAACATCCCTGCAGAGTGCATCAGTACTTTACGGCATCATGCCGGTGCCCCGAAGCTTAAAGAAGAGAAGGCTCTTTAGCGGGTAATGATGCGGACTAATTTGCTTATCTGCAAGCCCGCAGAACTAAAAGGGAAACACTTCGGGCTTCAAGGCCAGAAAGTACACACTGATTATGAATAAATTTCCCCATCCAAGACTTTGCTGGGGTCTGTTTAGCATTAAGGAAAGTAAGACAGGGTTACGTGGAGGGTGGTGGCTCGCCGAGGACTTGCAGTATTTGCATGATTAATAAAATTTCATGTATGTATAAAATTGCCCGCGATGCGTTTTTTTTTTTTTTTTTAAGAAATTGGGACTGGGTCCTTGGGATTCATTCGGGCTTGTGATCGAGTAAAGCCTCTGTCACGGTCGGGGTCGGCGCAGGGGCGTAGCGGCGTAATTAAAACCCGGTTCTTCAGTCGTCGTCGGGCGGTACTGTAAGAAGGCCGTCGCTGCCAACTCCTAGCTCCCTTTGCTCCTTTATCAGCCTCATTATCCAATCATGACAGGGGGATCCACTCCTAAACTGATAAAGGCCTCCTATTTATCTTATTAAACAGCGTGTCTGGTCGGCGTATGATACGGGGGGAGGAACAGCGGGGGGAAAAGTGCAGGACGAAGTCACAAAGATTCCGTCGGCATTACTCTCACAATGCTCGTCACTTTTTATCATTTTTATTCTGGTTTTTTTTTAACAATTATCCAAAGTAGCCTTCATCTGAACTTGTTACTGTTCATCAGACAGAGCTTACATTTATAATTATAATGTTGGATTTAGTCGAGGAATTTATCGAGGAACCTGTCCAATTTAACCAGGGGGCATAGGTGGCAAGTGCGTTAGGCACTCGCCTCTCACCGATGTGGCCCAGGTTCGATCCCGGCTTGGGTCATATGTGAGTAGAGTTGTGCGTTGGTTCTCTCCTATGCTACCAGGGTTTTTCTCCGGGTTCTCCGGTTTTCCCCCCACCACAAAAAAATGAAACACTTTTGATCTCAGGCTGTGCTCCGTGATCGTATATGGGTTGATGTGGCTGGCAGCCAAGGGCGCCGCTGTCAACTCGATCACGTTGTAGTCGCATCCTTCGCAATTCAGCACCCCAGCTGCCAGTAAGGATGATTAGCCTCCCAAATTATTATTATTTTTATTATTTAGGGAGTAATGATTTCATCAGTGGACCTTAAAAATTATCCCGATTCCCACAGGTCATGATCAAAACCAAAAAATATACACTGACATTCCGATCCCCCACATATTTACATCGAAGCGAGCAAATATCGGTCATTATTTTCTTTCTAAAGTTGAGCGGGATCATTATCAAAATCCCAATTTTTTTTCCCTTCTGAAAAACTAAACTCCCACGTAGTTATTAAGTCAAATTAATTTCAAAGGCTTCCCATGCCTCTGTCGCATAGCCAACTGTGTTTTGTCAGTTTCGCGTAGGCGGGTCCCATAAATTCAAACTTTTACGGCCGCGCTTAATACCTCAGTCATCTTTCAACATATCAATGTGATATGCTGTGTAGTACGTATGTGGTAATATCATGCGACAGTTTATCTCTTTAGTGAGTGTGTTTCGGTTCTGAAAAGAGCCAGGAACTTTGCACTTCATTAATCCTTCAGGTTCTAGAAAAAAAAATCTATTCCTGACACCCAGTACAATTTTACAACATCTGAATTAAAGATACAGTACATGATTGGTATTAAACATAATTTCCAAACAGAAATGTTCACAGATTTACGTATAACTTTCAGGATATGCAGATGGTGCTGGTAGAAACATACCGTTAAAATAATTCCGCCTGAAATGGTGCATGTATCCAGAAATTAGTCAAACAAAGACCAAAAACAGTTTTGATCTCGGGGTAAGATCAAAACCATTCTTTATGCTTTATAAGAAAAAATGAGTCTGGTTTTTGGCTGTTTTCTCGTGACTCAGATGTCCGATTGAGCTCAAATGTTCACAGGTTTTTGCTGGATCAGACAAAGTGTGAGTGCTGCTCCGTGACCTTTACCAATCATGTATTATACCTTAAACTTAAAGGATCATTACATGTGCGAAGAAATTAAACTAACGAACCCAATTTGTTCTGGGAGGCTCGATGCGACGGGTTGGTCCTAGCTTACCGTCTGGCACCCAGAGTCCATAACCTCATTGGATCATTCCAAACAGGTGTAGAACACTCCTCCCTTCTATCACGAGGGCCTCCTCACCTCGCCACCTCCACCCCTCTTGCCCTGCCCTCGGCTCAACCTCGCCCCCAGGAGATGTTCGTGCCAACAGTCCGCAGGGAGGGGCATACCAGTTAACTTGCGGAATGTTGCCGCCAAGAAAAAGTACACGGGGAAAATAAAAATTCAACAAACAATGTTGAGGTGGAATGTTTGGCGCCTTATCTTTGTAATCGACACCAGAAAAACAACAGCGGTGCATCCTTCACAAAAGAAATTTGTACATTTGTACAAATCAAATAAACAAACAGACAGACACCGCCCAAAACAAACAATTTGAAACAAATACATGTAACCGCCATTCATCATCACAGATGTTTTCTTATTTTTTTTACACATTTGATTAAAGGTAGAGAACAGGATTGGTAACAAACCCAAACAGAAATATCGCAAGATTTACGTAGATTTTTTCAAGATATGAAGATTGTGCTGGTAGAAACATATCGTTAACATTGAGTCGGGTTTTCGCTGTTTTCTCGTGACTCAGATGGCCTATTCAGCTCAGATTTTCACAGGTTTATTATTTCAAAGTGTGAGTGCTGTTCTGTGATCATTACCAATCATGTCTTTAACAGCTGTAAGAAAATGTAAAAACCTGAGTGATTAGTTAACTGGTTCCCACAGAAGAAAAGAGAATTCAGCATTGATGTCCCATTGCATCATCATTCAAAGCAAATTCTTGCAGACTACCAGCTAAGCTCCCTTATCAATTACACATAGTCCGGGTCGAAGGTCTTCTTACTGCCAGGGTTAGTCGTACTTCAGTGTTGGCAAGATTAAAATTCCCCTGTTGAAATGTGCACCAAGTTTCATCCAGACATCACTGTTGTAGTCTTTGGGGGTTTACGAAACAGGCTCAGGCTCAGGCTCAGGCTCAGGCTCAGGCTCTGGCTCAGGCTCAGGCTCTGGCTCTGGCTCTGGCTCAGGCTCAGGCTCTGGCTCTGGCTCTGGCTCAGTCTCAGGCTCAGGCTCAGGCTCAGGCTCTGGCTCTGGCTCAGGCTCAGGCTCAGGCTCTGGCTCTGGCTCTGGCTCTGGCTCAGGCTCTGGCTCTGGCTCAGGCTCTGGCTCTGGCTCTGGCTCTGGCTCTGGCTCTGGCTCTGGCTCTGGCTCTGGCATCCATATGCTGAAAATATAAGTTGTGGTTTTCATTGAAGCTGAAGCTCTGTTTTCCTTTTTTGTAACCAGAGAATCTACTTCCAAAAGCCTCCATTTTGATGCCCGTTGTTTTTAGATTGGATTCACGAAATGGAGCCTGAGCCTGAGCATATGTCTTTAAAGATACACAAGGGGGGGCAAAACGATTCTTATTTGTTTTATCTTCAGCTGTTTTTTTTTATTTTCCGTGCTAATTTTTCTTTGTGATGGGCAGTAGTGTATACACGTCCTCAGACCTGGGAGCTATGATCCTGAAGCTGGGTCGTACTTCCATATTAGTTTTGCACAAATACATACATATATAAAAAAAGAATGAATATCTGTACCCCCCCTCCACTCCTACCCCCACCCCACCCAAACCAACCCAATGCGCATCTGGAAAGGGTCGACAGATTTCGTGCATTGTGATTGGCCAACTTTTTGGAAACTCTTGAGGGCGCACTATTTTGAATCGCTCGTATTGTACATGTTAAAGATAACCAATCAATTATACAGAGATACTCAAACCCTTTGAACGCACATTGTAATATTTTGCTTCTATGCTTGTTCGCACAATACAGGCGGACGTGATGCACCAGTGTGTCTACGATCTGATCCACAAAGACGACCGCACCAACTTCCAGCAACAACTGAAGTATGAGAACAATCACAACTACCTAGATGACATGGAATCACCAGGTCAGTTTCAACCCCGACTCCTAAAGACCTCAACCTCTCATAACCCTATCCCCTTAAAGCATTACACTCAGGAACTTTCCAACACCCCGCATATCCCTATGACACATTCAGCTCTCTACTGAAGTTTACACTCTGTTTTCTCATTGAAAAGTGAACAAAGACAAATTGACTGGAGTGGGATTCAAACCAGCAACCCCAGGAATACCGTACGGGCGCTCTACCAACTGACCTTTCCAGCCCTACGTTGGCGGTGTACCTAGTAGTCAATTATCTTTGTTCGTTTGGCAGTCAGAAGCCGTGAAACCACTCACATACCGCTATATCCAAAGGGTCATTTAAGATACGCGCATCATAAGCAATGCTGCTACCTGAGAAACAGTACATGGGGGATCACTCAAAGATTGAGGATGTGGCTTTTTAATCAATACAGTCATCAAAATAACCACAAGGGAAACTGACTGATTGAAACTGCTCTGTTGGTTTTATTTTTTCATTCAAAACACATTATCTGCTTCCAAAACGTAGCCAAAAGCATCTATTTAGATACCTGTTACTTTTAAAATGGTTCTACGAAATGGAGTTTAAGTTGGAGCCAAGGCAGATGTTTGGAAGAGGCCGCGTTTCTTGCAAGCCTGCACCTGTGCTCTTCAAATCCCACGATGCTATAGCATCAGACACGCTCTGCCAGGTTCTGGGGCAGTCAGGCTTAAAAAGGAATTTGAGATAAGACCAGCGTGGAAGCTGCCAAAACCCAGCCTTATTCAGACATCAGATAAAGCTCTGTATCCCTCCAAATGCCTTCTAATCCTACCGCATCATTCCTTGCGTAAGACGGCTTCGACTGTACCCCCTTTTTTTGCTTAAATGCCGAATTCCTGTTAACCTCACTGCCTGGTTTTCGGTTTGTTTTTTTATCTGCAGATCTTCGGGCTTCCCTCGATCGCAACTTTTCAGTGCGGCTGCGATGCTTATTGGATGAATCATCCGGATTTCTGGTAAGTCCAGGCTCAACGTTAATCAGGGTTAGTCTTTATAGATGATGCCCGCCGTGTCCCCACCTCTCTCCCCTCCCACCAGTCGCGCTTCGTTTCCCCCTGGAGGCGTTTGGGAGGACAGCCTGCAAAACAAACCTGGAGACATTCATCAGTTGCTGAAACAGGTTACGAGGTTGGATTAGGGGGGAAAATTACGGTCTTCCTCTTGGCGTGGTTTCGTGGATGCAGACCGGTTTTTAAAGCTGCTATCGCCCCTCAACATCTCCGGTCTGGCTGAGCTCCTACTACCACTACCCCCTTCCTCCAAATTCCTGTGGGGAACACAACATTAACTATCTCTAGTGGCTTCCTATTCCCTTCTCCAGTTTTTCTTCTTCCAATTTTTGTTTGGGGTGAATTCAAGGTACGATAAGGCTCAGTTTTTGCAAAGACTGTTGAAGAAGTCTGTACTCTTTCACTGATTTTATGAAACTGTATTCTAGTAGACAAGGAGCATGGACCACAAAAAAATGAGAGTTCTCAACTCCGACCACATCTAAGGTCTGACTTAAGAAATTGATGGAGCAGACCTCAGGGAACATTTCTAGGTACTATGGGCGTTTTTGAAACAGAGGCTCAGGCTCCGTTTCAGGCTCCGGCTTCATTTCTTGAATCCATTCTATTTAATGGGCATCAAAATAGAGGCTTTTGGCTGCGGTTCTGAAGTAGATTCTCTGGTTTGAAAAGGAAAACAGAGCAATAGCTTCAATGAAAAACCACAACCTATATTTTCAGCATATGGATGTCAGAGCTGGAGCCTGAGCCTAAGCCTCCGTTTCGAAAAGGCCCTATGTGGCCTCAAATTGTTGTAGCACTTTTGTGTAATATCCCAAAAATTATTGTAATATTTCCCCAAAAAATTTAAGAAAAACAAAAGAAAATTCAACAAATTGGTTTAAGCTCTTGTTTCCGACTTATTTTTTTTTTAAATGTTATTTATCTGTGAATGGATTATGAATTAAATAATCACATAATCATTAACCAAAATACATATCAAGGACTTGGGGGGGGGGGCAGAAAATACGATCACGCCTCTTTTTTCAGTTGCATTGTGGGAAAGTGAATCTTGTTTTTTTTGTTGATCCCCAAATGATACTACATTTTCTCATAAAATCATTTTATGAAGTCAAACCTTAGATGTAGCGGGTGTTGAGCTAACTCCTTAATAAGAGGGTTTTCAGAACTTTGCTCCTTGACTATAGAAACATTTTTCTTAAAAGATTCTGAGGAAGGGAGAAGCTTTAGATTATGATTGAATTTTTTTTTTTTTTTGGGGGGGGGGGGAAGAAAATTTGAACTGAACAGGAATTGAACCTACCGAGGTCTAGACCCATCTAGAATCCTTGATTCTGATTAGGGTTAGGGCAAAGCAGAGTGTACACTGTCAACATTTTCCGTAACAATCCCGGTAACATGTTGTCCAGGTACCTTGTTGATGAATATGTTGGGTAACGTATGTCGCAGCAACATCTCGGTAAACATGTTGACCAAATGTTGCTAGTGTATACAGGGCCCAAAGTCATGTTGCCCAGGTGTATTGCCCTAACTGGGCAACATGTTTACTGAAAATGCTACCGAAATTGTTGAAAGTGTACGCTCTGCTTTAGGGTTGGGGTTAGGGTTAGGGTTGGCATAGCAGGGTTTACAGCTATTGTGTGCATTTAATGGGGTAAAAAACGTAAGATGACCATCTGCATGAAGTATTTCTGTCACATTCTGTCACATTTTTGGGTTTGTTATATTTGTTTGTTGTAGAATTTGCACGTGACGGGTCGTCTTAGATACCTCTACGGGCAGCGCATCCGTGGTGAGGATGGCATCCCCATTGACGTGGACCCACCAGAGATGGCACTGTTCGCCATCATCTGCCCCATGCAGCAGCCTTCCATCATGGAGATCTACGTCCGCAACATGATCTTCCGCACCAAGCACCAGCTCAACTTCAAGCCCATCACTCTGGACAGCAAGTACGTGAGACTCTTTCACTGTCCCCTGGTGATGCTCAGAGCATCTTGCCCCTAAAACTCCAAATTCAAATTCAAACTTCCTGGGCCATCTCAGAACCTTACAACTCAAGTGAGGGCCTGTTTTAAAAATGTCCATGTGATAAACATTGTGTGCCATTCATGAAGTTTCATTGTCGTTTTTTGTTAAATTGATGATTGTTATTTGTTTTTTTTGTCAACAGGGCTGAAGACATTTTGGGTTACAATGAGGCGACGTTTAAGATGGTAGCTGGGTACCACTACCTACATTATGAGGATATCATTTATTGCTCCGAGATGCACAGTTCACGTAAGTCTGACTAAAAAAGAGTAACAGAACTTTGAGTAAATTGAGGCCTCATCATAGGGCTTGATAGCTCAAATGGTAGAGCACTGGTATTGCAGTTAATGGGTTATATGGCTTCTGACTGGCAACCTGAGCAAAGATAGTTGACTATAGGGAGGCCCCATCATAGGGCTGGATAGCTCAGATGGTAGAGCGCTGGTATGGCAGTTCATGGGTTATATGGCTTCTGACTGGCACCCTGAGCAAAGATAGTTGACTATAGGGAGGCCCCATCATAGGGCTGGATAGCCCAGATGGTAGAGTGCTGGTATGACAGTTTCATTGGTTATATGGCTTTTGACTGGCACCCTGAGCAAAGATAGTTGACTACAGGGAGGCCCCATCATAGGGCTGTATAGCTCAGATAGTAGAGTGCTGGTATGGCAGTTTATATGGCTTCTGACTGGCACCCTGACCAAAGATAGTTGACTATAGGGAGGCCCCATCATATGGCTGGATAGCTCTGATGGTAGAGCACTGGTGTGACAGTTAATGGGTTATATTGCTTCTGACTGGCACCCTGAGCAAAGATAGTTGACTATAGGGAGGCCCCATCATAGGGCTGGATAGCTCAGATGGTAGAGCACTGGTGTGACAGTTAATGGGTTATATTGCTTCTGACTGGCACCCTGAGCAAAGATAGTTGACTATAGGGAGGCCCCATCATAGGGCTGGATAGCTCAGATGGTAGAGTGCTAGTATGGCAGTTTATGGGTTATATGGCTTCTGACTGGCACCCTGAGCAAAGATAGTTGACTACAGGGAGGCCCCATCATAGGGCTGGATAGCTCAGATGGTAGAGCACTGGTATGGCAGTTAATGGGTTATATGGCTTCTGACTGGCACCCTGAGCAAAGATAGTTGACTATAGGGAGGCCCCATCATAGGGCTGGATAGCTCAGATAGTAGAGCACTGGTATGGCAGTTAATGGGTTATATGGCTTCTGACTGGCACCCTGAGCAAAGATAGTTGACTATAGGGAGGCCCCATCATAGGGCTGGATAGCTCAGATGGTAGAGCACTGGTATGGCAGTTAATGGGTTATATGGCTTCTGACTGGCACCCTGAGCAAAGATAGTTGACTATAGGGAGGCCCCATCATAGGGCTGGATAGCTCAGATAGTAGAGCACTGGTATGGCAGTTAATGGGTTATATGGCTTCTGACTGGCACCCTGAGCAAAGATAGTTGACTATAGGGAGGCCCCATCATAGGGCTGGATAGCTCAGATGGTAGAGCACTGGTATGGCAGTTAATGGGTTATATGGCTTCTGACTGGCACCCTGAGCAAAGATAGTTGTGAAAAGGAAGGCCCAACATTTAAAGCTACTTATTACTTTTAATATATCCAATATAATTCATGATTCCGCACTTAAAGGTGATTCTTTGTCTCAGTCCCTTTGAAGAAATGTAAGTGGGAAAATTTAGTGACATATCTTGCTAATAGCTGCTAGACATGCAGATTTGCTAAGCGAAAACAATATTTACTAAGCTAAACAAACTCTGGGCACCAACTTAAATTCCATGTAATGTACGTACTGATGTGACCGGTTCCCTGTATGACAATTGCACTTTTACAAAAAGCTGCATTTCCCACTAGGCCAAGACTTGCCAGCAAATACCTGGCATGAGTTTCTCAAACTCCTGGCACATTTCCCAAAACTTGCTATCAAAAAATGCATAACAAGTACGAGGACTTCCAAAACTATGCCCTTTCTTTTTATTTTGGTGTTTCAAAACAGGTGCAGAAAAGTTTGAAAAATGGCTACAACAATTGTTTGTTTCTGGACAGTCTGTCCCCCCTCATAAAAAACAAAAAAGATTTACAATCAGCAAAAAAAAATTCCTGAATGAAAAGTTTCCGTCACCACTGGTGACGGTGCAAAAGCTGGTGCCCCGTCCCCGGTCGGTCGGATCCCCTTGTGGTCGGTGACTCAGTCAGCAGGCTGCCGCCAAGGCTGTCAGCTCGGGGCGACCCTTGGTACCGGGCCACATGTTTTACTCACTTTGCTGTATGCTTGGGAACCAACCGCTTAATACAGGAAAAAGGTCACTTTCACCCTTTTTTTTTCTCATGCTCAGTTGTGATGCGTGCTGTTTCCGACATTTTCATGTCCTTTTTTGTTTTTATCGAGGGAAATGGGGAAATTCGTTTTTACCAGGTGTTTTTGTTACACGTACTTACAGTACTTTTTTCTTTGCTGTGGTAACGACCTTTATGACTTATGTTACGTTTTGAACTTTCAGATCAGAAGGAAAACAAATTAGATTCATTTATTTATTTATTCTGTCATATTTTTTGTTCTTCTTCCTCTTCTTGTTGCCCAAATTCCAATAGACTTTGTACACGGCCATTCTGGCATCCACTTTGGTCAATTTTAAACAGTCAATCTTAACCAAACTTGGTCCTAAGAAAGTCCCTATGGCGTACATTCATTCCTTATTTGTTAACTTGTTTATTCAAATTAACTTCTGCTGGATCTGGGTTGCTTGGGAGCCATTTTGAATTTCCGTCTCAACCAGCTGTGTGTATGTGTGTGTGTGTGGTTTTAATTTTCAAGCCACTTGTGCACATCAGACGTGAAAGTGTTAGGTAAATGATCGATCCTGCACCGATGGAGTCCCAGCCCATTAGTCAGTTTCCTTCCAATTAGGGCAAAAGTGACAAGGGAGACCAAAAAAAAGTCAGTCTCATTTCGTTAAAGGTAGGGTACAAGGAGCCGATTTCACGAAGCACTATTAAGACTGATCTTAGATTGATCAATAAGTGTGAATCAATCTTAGCTATAAAGCAAAGTGTGATGTCACAACACAAATCACTATGGTGATACTGACAACACATCTTAAAGGGATGGTATAGAACTGGTTTTTGCGACAAAACCGTTGCTGACAGTGAAAGCACATTATGTAATCCATCATATACCTTAACTGACAAACCTGTAGAAGTTTGAGGTCAATCAGCCATCTGGGTCACGAGAAAATAGTGAAAACCCGTTTACACATTTCAACGATATTATGCGTTCAATAATAAAACGTTTCAAAGCGATTTGGAAAGTAGTTTCATATATTTCTCAACGAATATGGCATTTCAGACAAAAACATTTCATGGGATGTTTTCTCCTATCATCACCATTATACTGTGTAGTTTTATGTGAATCTGTGATCTTGAAGTGTATTTTGTCTTACCAATTCTATACCATCCCTTTAAGATTAATCTGATGAAGACTAGAGCAGGCTAGTCGAAACATTGAGACCTTACGAGAAGTCCGAACGAAATAGAAGTGCGAAAGTACGAATGATTCTTACATGGTGTTTCTGCAAACCGATCCACATATTAAAGATTAATCTTAGAAATGTTTGGTGAAGTCCGGCTCAGGACTGTTAAACATCAGAAACATCAATGTTTAGTTCATACTGAAAGCTTACAATGTATGAAGGTCATACTAGGACCAATGTTTCTATGAACAACTATTTCCCTTTAAAATATTGTCGCATTCGAGAAACAAGTGCATTTAAAACCCTTTAAAACCTAAAATAATGCTCTAGCTGGCTTTGATTGTTGCAATAGAACAAAGAAATTATACACAAAGTCAAAGAAAAAAGAACACTTAGTTTGATTATTTGTTCACAGGTTTGAAAACACAAACATTATTCATTGTATAAAGAGCTTGAAGATTTTATAATGAATTTAAAACAGCCTTTGAGAAAGATCCTGCTAGGATCGAAACGTCAGGCCGTCCCAACTCCAAAAATTTGAAGTAGGTTTATAGCTATATTGGTTGACACAAAAGCTGCCTGAAAGCGTGATCAGAATTTAGATGCTGATTCAACCCATCACGTAGGTAACAGAGATTTTTCTCTAAAGATTTGAGGCTCCTCTGCCTTAAATTTTCTCCAAAGTTTGTCTTCTGGTGAAATTATTCTGCCAAAATATGCTGGGAACCGCTTAGGGGCAATAGACTTTACATGGAGTTTGCGGTTGGTAACCTGTTTCCTCGATGCACAACGTTTGCATTTAGCAGGTGGATAAAACTCCTTGATAGTTTTAGTCGCAGTGCCCCTTGAATAAGTCCCACAGGTGTGTTAATTTCTCTCTAGGTCTTAACTTCTCTGAACTTGAAGTCTAGGGACTGCTTGCTGTTGGGTCTGTGCCAAGAATTGGAAGTACCACTTAAAAGCTCAATTTAACTAGTTTGACAGTCAGCATCCGCTTAATTTATAACCGCCCAACCCACAAGGAATATTGAAGATATTCACAGCGAGACCTGGCTCAGGCTCCAGCTCTGGCTCCGGCTCCGGCTCCATTTCGTGAATCCATTCTCAAATTATGCGTATCAAAAAAGAGGCTTTTGGCTGCGGTTCAGAAGTAGATTCGCTGGTTTGAAAAAGAAAACAGAGCTTCAGCTTCAATGAAAAACCATATATGAAAACCTATATTTTCAGCATACGGATGACAGAAATGAAGCCGGAGCCTGAGCTGGAGCCGAGCTTTGAGAAAGGTTCCTGGGCTGTTTTGTATTTTGCTACTTGCCTCAAAATTCTGTCACTGAAAATGATGTGGTAATGTTACTAGCATGCATATATTCATGAGCTAGATGAAGATCCATGATTTGATGGGGTGTACGTGTACAGTAGCCCTTAAGCCTTGCTTAGTGTTGCAATACCATAATACATTAAGCATGGAACGGTTTTCCCAGTAAGTTGTGTAAAGCTTGAAAGTGCCGGCACAGCTGTAAACATTTTGCATCTTGTCTGTTAAAGACTTTGAGTTTGGATGATATGGGAGGGAGCTTAGAATCTTGCTTGTCTGCGACAGATGGTACAGGTGTCCCTCAGCGATGATGGTTGACAACAGGGAGGTTTCCTGGTAAAACTGGGTAGCTCTGATGGTAGAGAGCTGGTATGGCAGTTCATGGGTTATATGGCTTCTGACTGGGACCCTGAGCAAAGATAGTTGACTATAGGGAGGCCCCATCATAGGGCTGGATAGCTCAGATGGTAGAGTGCTGGTATGGCAGTGGCATGGGTTATATATGGCTTCTGACTGGCACCCTGAGCAAAGATAGTAGACTATAGGGAGGCCCCATCATAGGGCTGGATAGCTCTGATGGTAGAGAGCTGGTATGGCAGTTCATGGGTTATATGGCTTCTGACTGGGACCCTGAGCAAAGATAGCTGACTATAGGGAGGCCCCATCATAGGGCTGGATAGCTCAGATGGTAGAGCACTGGTATGGCAGTTAATGGGTTATATGGCTTCTGACTGGCACTCTTGAGCAAAGATAGTTGACTATAGGGAGGCCCCATCATAGGGCTGGATAGCTCTGATGGTAGAGAGCTGGTATGGCAGTTCATGGGTTATATGGCTTCTGACTGGCACCCTGAGCAAAGATAGTTGACTATAGGGAGGCCCCATCATAGGGCTGGATAGCTCAGATGGTAGAGAGCTGGTGTGGCAGTTCATGGGTTATATTGCTTCTGACTGGATCCCTAAGCAAAGATAGTTGACTATAATGAGGCCCCATCATAGGGCTGGATAGCTCAGATGGTAGAGCCCCTGTATGTTCAACCATGTGCCTCGATCAGTCTTCAGAGGTGAAAGACTGTCTGCTCCCATCAGAGTCTGGAAGCCATGGACCTGGCTCTTGGTAGGATACTCCAGAACATGATATAACCAGATGGAGTGGAGGTATCCACTTTGGCGTGGAAGCCCATGTCTGCAGTTCACTTCAAAGATGAGGAGAGATGCATTACGCATCTTCCTCTCGGTTATCTTGTCTTCGATTGTTGTCTTCCCCTAGTTGTCTCTTGTAGCAATCTCACTCCTCTATTCGTTGACAGGGTTTGATGAAGAACGACTGTAGGGCACGACGTCTTCTTAAACATCGCTTCATCTCCACATTCAGTTCCGTCAATCTTCACAGCTTCACACCTAGTGTATTCTGTTTAAAACACTGTTGCTACCTGTCAACAGGACAGTAGTGTATTAACTTTTTTTTGCTTTTGGTAGGGAGAATTTGCAAGGTCATTATACAAATCCCAGTGTGGCCTAACGGAAATATGCGGTGACGTGACGGATGTCAAACTTGCATCTATGCACAAGATCAGGCTGTGCTGTTGTAATGTACCTTGTGGCGTACTCTTGGTGATGCATTTAGTTTAGAGACTACCGAGCCAGCAAACCTACCAACGGCCATTTCCTCATCTGTACATAGATCAGAGATAGCCGGATTTAAACATAACAACAAAAACAACAACCATTCTTATTTTTGTGTTAAATTTTTCCTCCCTTTTTTTTTTTCATAGTTCACCTGGGAATGTCATTATATGAATAGAAATGTGGCCCGATTTCCCTGTCGTTATGTTGAGGAACTTCCGTAGCATCTGCCGATGTAGTTAGCAGCTTAACAGACCTTCAGCTCTGAAGTTGTCTGGGTATTAGGATAAATATTTGGCTGTTCTGGTAAAGTTGTTAGTGCCAGTGTTTGTGCTGTGCTGCATATGCCCAGGTGTAGTAGACTGACTTGTTTACCGAGCTGCTCAAGACTGTCAAGTCGTGTAGCCTCTTTAGTGTCTGTTCCAAGAGTCATCAAAAGAGGGCGCTGTTACAACCAGTAACCAGGGGCCTTTTCCAAACCTCGGCTCCGGCTCAGGCTCCGGCTTCGTCTCTGTCATCCATATGCTGAAAATATAGGTTGTGGCTTTTCATTGAAGCTGAAGCTCTGTTTTCCTTTTCAAACCAGAGAATTCTACTTCTGAACCGCACCCAAAAGCCTCTATTTTGATACCCGTTATTTTAGAAAGGATCCACGAAATGGAGCCGGAGCCTGAGCCAGAGCCAAGGTTTGGAAGAGGTTCTTGGGTTCACTCTATAGCTAGAGAGAATAGCAGAATAGGGATCCCTGAAGTTGAAAACAAAATGGCTGATACTGCACACAGATCAACGGTGGACAGTAGGGCCCTGTTCGTTTAGCGCACGGGATCCCAGATTTTTGGATCAATGTCCTATGCTGGGTACGCTAAAATGGGATCCGGATCCGCAGATTCGTTATCTTGTGCATTAAACCATGGAGCTATAAACAGATAGCTCCATGATTAAACAAACAGGCCCTAGATCTGTACAAGCACACAGTTTACGTAATGAACGTCCATTTTGTATCCAATGTAGTCGCTTAAAAGGGACTCTGCTGTTTAGTAACTGATTTATATTCATTGTCAGTTGCTGAAGACAATAGTTGATATATTAAATGATAAAAATGAACCTATTTAAGAGAACATGTATTTCACCACTGCACGATCACTCAATTATTATAAACATGGATTGGAAGCATCTTTAAAATCAGTTATCACCATTTTGTCTTTCTCCACAAGACATCCTTTCCTCTTTCTAATAATTTAATGTCCGGTCGACCCAATTTTTCTATTTCTTTTTTGAATAAGAGGAAGGAGATGAACTTCGCGGTCAGTCGAGTGCATTATCAGACTCCATAGGCCAGGTGGAATGAAACGTGGAGAAAAAACTCCATCCGCCTGAGGAGCCGTTGGCCAGGGGTAATAAAGACCTCGCTCAGTCAGGCCTGAAGACAGGTCAGACAGCTCGGCCGAACAGGGAGGGTAATCAAGTCAATCCCCGGCTATTAAACTTTGATTAAGTCCGTCAACGCGGCGACTGATTAATGCATCCTTCAACGCCCGAGCCTTAAGCTCGGTCACACTTCCACTGACCACTACTTGTGTTCTTCCCCTCACCCTATCATCCCCAACCAACCCCTCTTCTTCTTCTCCGTTTCGTTCCCTCTCCAAGCTCTGCACTCTGAGTTAATGAGGGCTTATTAGCTTCAGAGGTGTCAGTTAGAGTGACACTCACTTGGAGGAGTTTTCAGAGCAGGAAGGAAGCTGAGAATCAAACTCATCAGCTAATCAGGGTCCGCAGACGTCCATCTCAGAAAGATGGAAAGTTGAGAAGGGGAGAGGAGGGGGGCTTTTGGGACGGCCGATGACTTGGAGGGACATCAAAGCTGTCTTATCGTCCCAGAAACACTCGGGTATCTCTGGCCAAAACAAAACCCCGACATTGACAGGCTAATCCGGAGACGGGAAGAATCCCTCCGTTGATGTGATCGGGGCGTGCAAGACCGGAGATGCGCGGAGAAGTCTCGTTTGTGTTTGACTGGCTTGCCTGTTCCGGAGGGACATGAAGATAAACAGCTGTATATACTCAACGGGTTTTACGGGATAATAAAATTTGTGCAAGCTAATACCGAGATACAGATGAAGACAATTTTAACTTCTTGGCCTTTTTTTCCTCTTACAATCTTAAATTTGGTTATGTATGTAGTGACAATTTGTTTCTTTCTGAACTAAAATAAGTGCCAGTCCTTTCCATCTTGAGTTTAAACTGAGGCTTTGGACATCAGATTGTGATGGTTGTGTCCCTAAGCGAGACACTTTGCTTCAGAATGTTACACTGTATGACATTGGAACAAGTATTTGTGTACTATTGAGCATGGGATCATTGTATGTGGTTTGAGGAGAATCAGTATTGTTATCTGTTGAACATCAGATTGTGATGCTTGTGTCCCTATTAAGTGAGACACTTTGCTTCATAATGTTACACTCTATGTTGGAACAAGTATTTGTCCACTATTGAGCATGGGATCATTGCATGAGGTTTAAGAAGCCTCAGTGACGTAAACTATTGCCACCCTCTGTGCATATTCCTTGTGGATGTGATAATTTTGTCCCGTCGAGGAGTTGAGAAGATTTCAATCAAGGTGGCTCGCCGGAGATTCATTCCTATAAGAGCTACCTTTCCTGTCTCCTATAACATTGGCTCTGTTGTCCCTAAATAAAGAAAATCCCCTACCCCCAAATTCCACAGGATTCTTCAGGTTTGTGAATCATATTGCCAAAAAGAAACGTCCGTCGCAAATTCATCTAAGAAGTTGCAAGTCATGCATCGGTGTGCTGGCTCAAAACCGCAAATTTAACGGTGACGTTTGCAACTTGTGTAATGACAAATGGTGCCAGCTTGACAAGGCTCATTAGTTTGCCATTAAATACATGTCACTTTAATAGCGATGCCCAAGACTCCGGAAGGATTCGGATTGTTGACAGTCTAATTAACCATTTATTATTTTGTATTCTCAATTTGAGAAGGAAAAAAAACCCAGAAACTAGACATTTATGGCTGTTGCAAACAGCACTTAAGGCTTTTACGCATAATTATGATATTATAAACTGATAGATAAATAAATAAAATGTTATACAAAGAAAAGGATCCCTTATATGGACAATTAAAAAAGAATCATGATCCTAGCTCTCATCACTTTTGAATGAGGAGCTACTTCCTGTTTGGCCGAAAGTAGAGGTCACAGAGGTCAAGCAATGTTTCACAAAGAAAGATCTTCCCTAACATTGACATTTGGCGAAAGAATCATGATCCTAGCTCTTACCACTTTTAAATGAGGAGCTACTTCCTGTTTGGCCGGAAGTAGAGGTCACAGAGGTCAAGCAATGTTTCACAAAGAAAGATCTTCCCTAACATTGACATTTGGCGAAAGAATCATGATCCTAGATCTTAGCAGAACAAAAATAAAGACTTTTCGCTTGCGCGAAAAAGCCAAACAGCACAGATACTCGATTTCAGGTGTTGTTACATGTTGAGTGTTTGTAAGGTGTACCGTTTGTCGCGCAGATCAAAGTAGTGTGTCTTACACAGACCTGGCACAAGACTCAGTGGAGCCTAGCTGAAACCTCTGGCCAACTGGCCTAACAGACGTTGCTCCAATCACCGTCAAGCAGTCCATGCCGCAAGAAATCCAGAGAAAATCCAACGTCACCGTCCCAAGCATGTGGTCCAGATTGGGCTCGTCAGTCAATCAATCAATCAAGTCAGGGACAGGGTCTAGTGGTTCAAGTTCACGGTGTGCGGACACACCTGTTAGCTGCCTTGGGCCATTTTTTTTTTCAAAAAACTTGCGAAGCAAGAAAGCCGGCTTGCCTTAATGAAAAAACAACTCTTGATGCACCAGAGGAATAACAGGTCTTGCATCGGTGGTCTAGTGAATGCATCGTGCCGTGAGATAGATCCAGGGGGCTCATACGCTCAGGGGCTAGACCCATAGGCTAGACCCAGGGGGGACCATACGCTCGAGCGAGCTGCTGATGACCGCTGGATGCGGCCAAGCTGACCATATGTTCTCGAGCCACTTCACTGCGTCGAAACCTTCTTGACAGATGGCCAGCTATGTATGCCGGGTCATTTTTATAGCGGACTCGCAATGAAGCATGAATCTCAACCCTTCTCTTTGATACTTTGATTGTCATTTTTCATTTGTGCAAGCACTTTGACTTTTTCATGGGCCCTATCTCCACTCTTCATATAAAATCCCCCTATTATTAAGCCATCCAGCCCTACGTTAATGGTGACCCCAATAGTCAATTATCTTTGTTCGTTTGGCAGTCAGAAGCCATGAAACAATGCACACACCGCCATACCCCAAGGATCATTGAAAATAAGCATTACATTAGCAATGCTGCAACCTGAGTACATGGGGGATCACTCAAAGAGGATGTAGATTTTTAATCAATATAATAATTAAATAACCACAAGTAAAACTAGCTGGATTAATTCTAAGTCATTGAAAAGTGAACAAAGAAAAATTGACTGGAGCGGGATTCAAACTGCCGACCTCCTGAATACCGTACCGTTGCTCTTACCAACTTATCTATCCAGCCCTATGTTGGTGGTGTCCCAACCTTATCTTTGTTATCAATATCACATATCATTATTTTCAAACTGATATTCAAATGATAGGAAATCCTGAAGATTTTGAGCATTAACTTTCTCAAAGGCGGAGAGAAAAGATACCAGTAGAACCAAAATGTTAGTTTACTTTCAAATTATTCCAGTTTGAACCGTCTACAACAAGCTGCCATTTTCTAATTCCAAAAAATAATCTCTTTGTCTTGATTCTGTCGTTTCAGTGGTCCGGAAAGGAGAGTCCGGCTTCATCTACTTCCGGCTGATGACCAAGGAGACCAAGTGGTTATGGGTCCAGGCCAAAGGAAGGGTTATTTATAAGAGCGGGAAGCCGGACTATCTCGTCTCCACGCATCGACCAATGAGGTAAAAGGTCTCCTCGCTTCTTTCTTGGAGGGAGGGGAAGGCGGGGGAGGTCTTTTCAGAAACCTCCTTTCAGGCCTAAAGGCTTCTTTCCGCCGTCTAGGTGGTAGAAAAAACTGGTTTTGGCATTTTGTTTAGAGCTAAAGCTTTCCTAGTGCCAATCAGAGTATCCAAAGCCAGACTATCTCATCTCGACGCATCGACCAATGAGGTAAAAAGTCCCCTTGCTTCTTTTTTTGGAGGGGAGGAGGAGGTCTTTTCAGAAACCTCCTTTCTGGCTTAAGGCTTCCCTCCGTCATGTAAAAGCTGGAAAAACAGGTTTTGGCGTTTCGTTGGAGTTGAAGCTATTCTTGTGCCGAACAAAGCATCCGCTTCGAAACCGTAAACGAGAGTCTCTATTTGGATATCCGTTTTCCGTATTCTTCATTATAAAGAAGGACACTGATGACGAAGCTACGGTTAAGATAAAGGACCTGATTGGACTAATTAGTGGCCCAAGGATCCTTGGGGGGAAATATACATCACTGCATAGGGCAAGAGAGAAACGTGGAGAGAAACTTAGGAAGGATACGTCAGGTTTTTTTTTTTTTTCAGATGAAGGGGGAGGACGTCACAGTGCGTCAGAGAAAAGCTGATACTGTCAGCAACCTTTTTAACGAAGCTACAGTCAAGGACCTTTATAATACAAACTCTCGCTTAGCATAGAGAGCAATGATATAATGATAAACTGATTTTCTATAGCATTTGTATATCACAATGAAAGATGTCTCTATGGGTTTTTTAATGGTAGTATCATACATTGGTTTTTATCAATGAAATACAGATTCATGGGCAAAAATACCAAGACAGATACAGTAACAGTCATCTGTGAAAATTTCAGTCCCATACGTTGCCCACTTTTTGAGAAAACAGTGAAAAACAGCGACAGTATTTCTGAAGTCTTTTCTCTTTTATTTTTGATCTTCAAAAATATTTTTGGTCGTTGTTTTACTAATTTCTGGATAAATACACCATTTCAAGCGGAAAAATGTTAACGGTATGTTTCTACCAGCACCATCTTCATTCCCTGAAAGTTATATGTAAATCTGTGAAAATGTCTGTTTTGGTTTCTTACCAAAGTATGATACTACCTTTAAGTGGTAAGGTATGCTGGTTAGGTGATATAACTAAGAAACCCATAATAGACTGTACTCGGTTCTGTAATAATGATTCTGTCCGATGGTCGATTTCACGAAGCCCAAGGATCGATCGTAACTTGAGTTACGAAGGATAACCCATCGTATCCTATGTAGGGCATGCTTTGCATCATAAGTCCTACGATTGATAGTAAGTTTCGATGAGTTTGGTGAAATCGACCCCCTGTGGCCAATTTCATAGAGCTGCTTAAGCACAAACATTGCTTAAGCATGAAGAAAATTATGGTAGCACTTAAAGACTAACTATGAGAAAGATGCTTAAGCATAGAAAGTCTTCCTTGATCAAACAGGATTACCAACCAAATTTTCATTCGATTTTTACTGCTGTTGACTTATATTCGGTCATTTTTGCTGAGCATAACATTCACAAGCATTTTTGGCTGGCATACTGATTTTATTTACCAAGGTTTTTTTTGTGTGCTTAAGCAAATGTTGGTGCTTAAGCAGCTCTATGAAATTGGCCCCTGGTTTGGTATTTATATCTTTTCGTTTACCTTGAGAGCAGAACTTAAACGTCTGAATTTTCTTCTCTTGGCAGTGATGAAGAAGGGGAGCAGCATCTGAATGCCCGAGGCAAGCCATTCAAGTTTCCCTTCAGTGGCTCCGCGGAGCTGTACGACTGCAACCCACCCTACCCTCCCATTCCCATCCCGAAAGGTAAGCCCGGGAGCTGTGTCCATTTGTATGTCCCATTCTTTGTCTGTTTGTTGAGAAGTTTATCTAATTGGTCTCCTGATGGTGACTAGTAGCAGGCTAGTCAAAACGTTGAGACCTTACGAGAAGTGCAAACAGAAATAGAAGTGCAAAAGTACAAAGGATTCTGACATGGTGTTTCCGCAAACCGATCCTCAAGTCTACTTGCTGGGTTGTTTGTCTGCTGCACTGCAATCTTTAGTTTGTCTGACTCTGTTTGTTTGAATTCGGGCGATTCACAATAGTGCGCCACCAAGATTTTGCAACGCGTTGGCCAATCACAATGCGCGAACCCTCTCAAGATGCGCATTTTGTTGACATTCCGTGAATTGTGATTGGCCAATGCTTTGCAAACTCTTGGTGGTGCACTATTTGGAATCGCCCCAATTGATTGCCGTTATGAAACAAATACGAATCAGTTTTAGTTATTGTTGAAATCACCAGATGTCTGTATATTGGTATAAAAAAAGAAAATCAGTTTGAGGTAGTTGTGACCCTTACAGATCTTGTTTACTTGTTTTCCTGTGTGCAGCTATTCTGGAAGGAAAGAGCAAGTTTCCTGCCAACTTTCCGCCATTCTCCGGTGATGGACCCCCTCCGGGTTTTCCTCCAGGAGGAATGCCTCCTGGATTCCCACCTTTTCCTGGAGATGGCCCTCCACCTGGTTTTCCGCCCTTCCCTGGAGATGGCCCTCCCCCTGGTTTTCCGCCCTTCCCTGGAGACGGACCTCCGCCGGGGTTCCCTCCCTTTCCGAGAGATGGACCTCCATCTGGATTTCCTCCGGAGGGCTTCCCGTCTGGTGGATTTCCCTCGGGTGGTCCGCCACCAGGATTCAATGGTGGCATACCCCAGATGCCGGCAAGCATGGATCTCCCCGGATTGTCCAGTCCTGCTTCTCGTCAGCAGGAGCGCAGGCCCAAGCTGGTCGCCAAGAGGCAGCTCACCAAGCCCTTGCACAGCACCCCACCGCCGAATGTCACCGTTAACCCAGCCAATGGGAACATCGACTTCAACCCAATGTCCAGGATTCCTCAGATGGTGTCAACCGCTCAGCCGGGATCGACCCCTACCCAGTCAATGGCCCAACAGGAGCAGCTGAAGCAGGAGCTTAGGAAGTTCACCCAGGCCTTCCAGAAAGTCAGTATGCGGGAAGAGGCAAACGCAAGAGCTCTAGCAAGCAGAGATCAAGCTGCCTCAAACAACCTCCTCCAACAAGCTCCACCTTCTCTAAATGGTTTCCAAAACTGGGACGACCACATGACTGACATGATGGTCTGTGATAAACAAGATGTCCAGCCGGCTATGTCTCAGGACTCTTTCTCACAATACCAACAGTCTGTTGTGAATTCCAACTTTGAGAACTTTGATTCATTGAACCCTGGGTCCTCCGAACTCACTGACTTTGATGCAGACTTGATCCCCTTGAAAATGCTGCCGCAGTCTGTGGGCGAAGAATACAGTGAGAGCTGTGCGGTTGCATCCACTGTGCCTTCCAGCTGTCCATCAGGTGCTTCCATCAACCCGCACTCTGCCCAGCAGAGCGGTGGTGAACGCAGCTGGCCGACGGTCCCTCTCTCCTCGGCCGTTTCCAGCACAACACGAATTGCTTCCATGACAAACCCGCAAAGCAGGGAGCCCTCAGCTGAGCAGCAACGGACAGCGTTTGCCTGCTCACACCAGAACAATGCCCTTGAATTGGAGTCAGAGTTCTCGGACGGAGACATCCCCTCCTTCGACGATTCTCTTGCTCCCATTACTTTCGAGGACTCGGTTGCTCCAGTCACCTTTGATGAACTTATTCCATCTCTCACGCCTAACACCAATGCCGTTAACGGTGATGGAAACACTGACAATGGGTGTGAAACCAGACCGGTGTTACGAGTCCAGCCTCTGCAGAGTCAACCCTTTGGCCTGGAGCCCAATTCATTCTCAATGTGTGCTGAACAGGATGTCCCTGTATCCACTACTCTGCCTCAGTCAATGAACTCACCTCGAATACCTCCCAATTCGCAAGAGAATTTCTACGACAGCAGCCACGATTCCAGCACCCTGCTTGACTTCGGTGGTAGCATGAGCGAAGGATCCTCTCGTCTCAGCCAGCGGCACGAGAGCATGAGCACAACGTCCTCATCAAGTCCTGCCAGCAGCATCGACAACGACAGCAGTCTCAGGAACAACTGGCCAACCGAGCAGAGTGTCACCAGCCCACCCGATGTCAAGTACCCACTGACAAATGAACAGCTTCTTGCGTACACCATGAACCAACAGAACAGCTTCCAAGCCCTGAACGGATTCCACACACTTGATGGACTTGCTCCAATAAACCAGCCATCCCATCGGTTCAACAACCACCACAGCCTTCCACAACAGCCCCAGTATAACCAGCCTCACAACATGGGTAGCCCCCGGCAGGCCTTCGCCCCGGACACCAACACCTTCAATCAGCTTCTTCCCTCCCAGCAAGCTCTCATGATGCAGGAAAGCCTTACGGAGCAGAACTTTGTCAAGAGAGAGCCGGTCCAGCAACCGAGCCTGACCAACAAATCAAACCCACGGGCAACCATCAGTACATTAAGGAATCAGACCATCCTGCCACCACCTGCCTACCCGGAGGTCTCTGACACCATCCTGGAGATGGGTGATGCTCTTCAGGAAGCAGTGGACAGCTACGACCTAGAAGCCCACATCAACCAGGATCTGCTGATGACCAGCGGGGAGCTGACCAACGGCCTAGAGGCTGACCAAAACGCCCTATTGCTGCCTCAAGACTTTGTAAGTAATCATCATTCTTACAACCCTAACAGGAGTACCCTTGGCACTTACATTTATTACCCCCTGTTTATTAGGCCCTCACGGCACCCTTTTTTCCCTTGGGAAGGCCCCCCTCCTAAGATGCTGATATTAAGCAGCCAAGAGATCAAGTCAACTATATTCTCACCCCAGGTACTTCTGGTTGGAGAGAAGCAGTTGATGCTGAGTTGTCTTGCCTGTAGGATCCCAGCACTGCGATCTCGGTGCCTGGTTTCAAACCCTCAACTCAGTAAATTGCTTCCCAAGATCTTAAGGTGGATCCTCTGCCATGGTACTCCATCTTTGTATTACCAAAGAATTAAATTGATAGCCATTTATGAAGATTTGCTTTCTCGGCAAAACGTGAGCTCTCAAGCTAGTATGTTGGATAGATTAGGTGACCCACAACAAATAACTTCTGACTCAATTTGTTGTTTAGCATCTGGTTTCTGTTTCTTCTTTTAAATCAGGGGGACTATGTAGACCTGTCTGTCACATCACAGCAGCAACAACAACTTAAGCAACAGCAGCAGCAGCAACAACTGCAACAGCAGCAACAAATGAAGCAACAACTGCAACAGCAGCAGCAACAAATGAAACAAAAACTGCAACAGCGGCAGCAGGAACAACTGCAACAGCAGAAACAGCTACGACTGCAACAACAGCAGCAACAACTGCAACAGCAGCGGCAACAACTGCAACAGCAGCAGCAGCAACAACAAATGCAGCAGCAGCAACTGAAGCAACAACAGCTGCAGCAGCAACAAAGGCTAAAGCAGAAACAGCAACAGTTTCGCCAGCAAAACCAGAATCAGCTGCAAGTGCAGCAGCAGCTACGGCAGCAGCAGCAACAACTGCAGCAGCAGCGACTGCAGCAACAACAGCTGCAGCAGATGCAGCAAAAGCAACAACTGCAGCAGACGCAACAACTGCAGCAGAAGCAACAACAACTGCTGCAGATGCAGCAGAGACAGCAGCAGCTACAGCAACAGCAGCAGCAACAGAGCCACCTACCAAACTTCTTGGACATCACCACCACCGCAGAACAGCTCTACCTGAACGGCGTTCCCTGACAACAGTATCGCAGCAACGTGATGTTCAATCATATGCAAATCAAGAATTAAAACAAAAAGAAAAAGCACGGAATAATTATATATATAAAAAAGAGATGCAGTCCTCATCGGGAAGGCCAAGCGTTGTGAAGCTCTTGCAAGATCATCTGATTTTCCTTTCAGGAGCAGCAGCTTCTCCGAGAGTGGCAGTCACAGACATCACATGCATCAGTTTTTGTTTCAAGACGGGCCGTGAAAGATGGCAAGAGTATGGATGTTCTTGTAATAAAGCTTAAGTTGAGGTGTCAATATCCTTGGCAAGGCAGGTCTGGTACCCAACCCCAGATGGAGCTGTGTTGCTGCAAATACACGTACAGGCACCTGACCAGTATCCACGGGGATTGACATTCGGTTTTTGTGATTACGTGACACAGACAAAGATGAATTTTATACTTTTACTGATCTTGGTCTTGGCTCAATTTTTATTCAGATATAAACTGGAATGCTTGAATTATACAAAGGGACAAGTCTTTAGAAGACGGACATGTAAAGAAAGTTGTAAATCTTTACATATAAATCGCATCCCTAACATTAAAATTTTCCCTCGTGCTCTGAAAAGAACAGAATTAAAAGGAATTCTTTACGTCATCTAAAAAGATCGGAAACAGATTTGTCAATAACCAAAAATAATTTTTTTTTGGAGTATCATGCACAGTGATTAATGTACAAATAAACATACAAAGAGTTTTTGTCCCCTTTTTGTGGAAGACTACAATTTTTTAAATGAGCTTTATTTTATTTGTTGATATCCACACTATCAACACGGAACTGCATGCTGATTTTTAACAGATGCAGACATAATAAGTGTGACCTATACTTTCATGTTTTTCTGTTTCCCATTTGTGCAGTTCAATTCCTTTTAACAATTTTTAATATGTGTTTTTTTTTTATGCTTTCAGTTCGTGTCGAGACCAAATTTTTTTTTTTTTTCTGCGTATTGCAGTCAGAATCCTCGCAGTATTATTAATCTGAAATTGGTGTTCAGAGTTTGTACTCTTCGTGGCCGGAGCTTAATTGGAGTTTTGGAGAACATTGTAGCTCTGATAATGAGCGAGGTTTTCTAAAAGGTAATATCATACTTTTGGTTATTATCAAAGAAATTTGGGCAAAAATATCAAGACAGATACAGTAACAGTCATCTGTGAAAATTTCAGTCCCATACGGTGGCCACGTTTTGAGAAAACAGTGAAAAACTGCCACTGTATTTCTTAAGTCTTTTATTTTTTATTTTTTATCTTTTAAAAGATTTCCATTGCCTTGCTGCCATGGTCATTGCCTCAGTGCCCATGCTCATTACCTGGTTTCAAATTGGTGATTATCGTTGTGTGCAACAACTCCGTAGAAACTCAACCCTGGAAAGCCTATTTTTACTTTAATTACAAAGATTAATTAACCCATTCTAATGCCACACATAGTTTTGTTGGGAAACAAATGCAGACAGTAATTGGGAAAATGACCACGAGAAATGGTCGAACAATGCCAGTATTATTTTTAAATTTTCCTTATTTTGACCACAGAGCATCGGAATTATTTTCATTTCAATGATTTATGCTTTCAATTACCAAAAATAATGTTGACCTCCGTAAGAGATCCTTCTGTCTCGCTTTCTATTTTGGAAAGGGGAATTTTACTTTTATTTTGTGAAAAGGTTTTTTAGGTAGAACAAGAAAAAGGAAAAAAAGAGAGGATTTAAAAATTGGAAAGGAGAAGAATTTGAAGCAATAAATGATCCAGATAATTCGAAATTGCTATCATTTTTTATTCCATGGTAAAGTGATGTACACCATGATCTATTACATATTCAATTTGCCTACTGAGAATGACCTGGAAATTCTTAACATTCAACAACCTTTTTTTTTTGTCAAATCATGTCTTAAATTTTGCAGTAATTTTTTCAATTGTTTGAAAACACTGCATCAATTCAATTGCAAAGGCATTTCTACAAGTAATAAACTGCTCATCAGCCAAAATAATGACCTGAAATTTATAAAAATGCTTGGAGTTAGGAGGGCCTGACGCGTTTTGATCCTAGCAGGATCTTCTAATATCGAAGACTGAAATGAATTTCGGAGAAACATTTGATCATGACTATACCAATTTTTCCCTTGTCCAAATATTACCAAATGTTTTACTTAAGCTTGCACGGAAAATCATCTAACTTAAGATATTGCCCTGTAACATTATTCAGATATATTGTGAACTTCGCAAGTGTCTCTTTTGGGGGAAAGAAGGTATAAATCCTCAAAGAAAAAAAAAAGGGAAATTTAAACTGACCATTATGCAATAATTTTTTTCCAGGAATTTTTGATGTAAATTTGTATAAAAAATATATATACCTGCTATATGAATGAAAATCTATCATGGAGCAGCTGCAAAACTTCTCATTTTTTTCACAATTCGGATATGAAGATGTTGACTGGATTGAATCCAGTATAAACTTGGCAGAGCAAAAAAACTATTTGGTTTTTTTATAAAAAAAAACAAAATTGCAAATATTTTTCACATTGTGGAATTACTCATCATTTCACAGAGAAATGAATGAAGAAATTCTTCGATACTTTTTAAATGTGATTTTATTGACGAGTGTCATGCTTTTTCGGAATTAAATTAAACCGTGTCCTTTTAAAAAAAATTTAAAAAATGGAGAGATGAAAACATATCGAATTAGTCGCTAAAAATTCGTCTTTCAATGCATTTTACAAACATTATGTGTTAATTATAAAGATTTCTTTTGTCTGTTCACTGGAACTGGACATACTTTGACAAGAGAGGGCGCAATGCATGCATACTAGTCGTTCAGAGATTTTCTGTTATTTTTCATTTGTTTTGCTGAATTTTTGTTGTTGCATGTACTATACCAATTGGAGGTTACTTTCCGTTTTCAAGTATTATTGTATAAAAGTGAGTTTTATTGTTTGATGAATATTCAAGTATTAATATGAATATTCAGTGTAGAATATGATAATGAATGCGTCTCCGCCCAGTCATGAATAACATGCATGATTTAATTCTAATTAACGTTCAATTCTCTGATTGCTGTACATACTAATTGTAAGTAATTAATTAATTAATTGATTAATTAACACTATTAATATGTTACTCGAAAGAATTTTGTACATTCTGTTCTTGAATTAAAAAAAAAAAATTCTTTTGTCAAATTATATATTTTTTTCCTGTGATGCATCATAAATCTGTGTTTGATTGGCGAAAGTTTCTTTTTTGTTAATTCTTGTCACTTTGTACATCAAGTATCATGAACGCTTCGCAGATTTTAAAGACTTCAAATTACATTCTGTGAAGAAACATTTTCTGTCATTCGATCAAGCAACGAGATGTAATCAAAAACTTTAAATTGTCATCGTTTTCACATCCACTTAAATTTTTTTTTCAGATTTGCCATGCTGTATGCATGTGAATAACGTTTTGAAGCCATTTTTAGGAGATAGCCTTCTCCTCAAGGCGGTTATAACCTATTCACACGGTGTACTGTAAACCTTAACTCTCTTCCACTATGATGTCTGACAAATTCAGGCTGAATGTAAAGACTATCATTCATCATGCAGTTTGATCCCTATACGTTTCTGTCAAGTACATTGGTAGTCATTTTTCGCTATACTATACAAGACTTAGCAGGATTTGTGCTATTACATATTATGTAACATTTATTCTATTGAATAACAGTTTTTTTTTCGCGCGGACACAAAATGAAAAACAGTCATTTTTTCCCCCTTATTACTTTTACTCATGTTATTGTTCAATTATTATATTGGTGCTTTTCTTCCTAAATGTCACTTTTACCACCGTACTTTTATTCGTGATTTTGTTTTTCTAAAAACAAAACAAAAAAAGTTTTTGAGTAGCCAAAGTTTTGTGAATGGACTTCCATATTTCACGTTATACTTAATTTGAGTGTGAATCACGTTGTTTTTGTTGCGTTATTTATTTCTCTTTGTTCAAAATTTTAAGTTCTTAAATTGTCTTGTTCCTTTTCATCACGCCTTGCTGTTGCCATGGTGTTTTGTGAAACCAGTGCGCATGCGTTCTCATTATTCATAACCTTGAAACATCATTGGCTAAGAAATAATGAGTGAACGCTCTTGCTTAATTGTCATTGGTTGAATCTTTTGACGCCATTTTGTCAGCAACCGTATAAGGTGTGCTAATTTGCCTTCAACGTTAAAAAATATTGTCCTCCGTCAAGTTCGTACAAATTAAAAAGTCATAAAACCTTTTTGTTTGCCGCCTTCTTCAATGTTCATTGTCATTCTCGTTTTCTTATTTTCTTTGAATTTGGAAACAATTACAGAATATTAAAGAAGAGTGTATTATTATTGTATCAATAAAAGAAGAAAACTACAAAAAGAGACAAGTTGTTGCATATTTTGCTTTCATCGTGTGCTTGTGTGGTTGTTTGTTATTATTTTAAAGGTGATTTCATAGTTTTATTTTTGTCAAAGAAATGCAGATTCATGGGCAAAAATATCAAGGAAGATACAGTCACAGTCTGTCATCTATGAAATTCCCAGTCCCATATGGGTGCCCACTTTTTTTAGGAAACAGTGAAAACGCCCACAGTATTTTTTTCAATCTTTTCGCCGTTATTTTTATCTTTAAAAGATAAAAACTGTTTTTGGTCATTGGTTTTTACTCTTTTCTTGATAAATATAGCATTTCAGAACAATTTTAATTGTATGTTTCTACCATCAACATCTTTATACCTTGTAAATTATAGGAAAATCTATATGAAAGATTTCTGTTTCGGTATGCTACCCAAGTATTACCTCTCAAAATAAAAAAATGTATTTTTACAATCGCAAAGTGGTATACCGCCCTCATCGTTGAAAGCACGCACATGAGGACGATCCAAATTATTTTGCATAATTAGCGCAGCATGTAATGGAAGGTATCTTGAAAAATGGCGGGCGGAGTGAGAATGGATTTTCTGCCCCCTGGGAAATAAAATAACCGCGCACAGATAGAATACTCCAGTTAGATCAATATCTCTTAACTCCTGGGGATAGGACACGGATTCTGTCAGCTTTTGGTCGTCGTTAACCTGGATGGTAATGTCCTCGTGAAAGACGAACGATGCCCGACTGTTATTTCACGGATTTTTGGACTTAAACTGCTCCATTCCTTAGTGCAACTTGCTCTTCTACACCGAAGATTTCACACAAGGTAAGCTCATGGAATGTCACAACAGTTTATTTCGTAAAATTGTCACTCCAGTTGTTAGTCACACAAATTCTAGGTGTGTTATGGAGGAAGAATTGTGCTTTATCATCATGGATATCACCTGAAATCTCGGCCGTTTTTGCTCAGAAATTTTGTTAACATTGTCTGCGCAAAATCTCTCAGATTTATTTATCTATTTATTTATGTGACACTTAATTATTAATAATGCTATGACTAGCCAGACGAGAGGTCGAGACTGTCCACTACAATTATTTTTAATTATTCTAAATCGTGTCAAGTCACTGAAAATGTGACAGTCGGTGTAGTACTATGCCTAGATTGCCTTGACCGAATACTGGCCCAATTGAAATGACAAAGATTAGGCCCATGCTTTAATTCATTTTCAGTAAAACGACCTCTCGACTATTTAAGTTCACTGAAGATAATGTAGTCTGCTTTTCTCCAAATTAAACGTCCAAATGGCCTGGCGGTCCAATATTGTACCTAACACCCACACATAGCCCAAATCCCAAGTTCTTGCAGAAATGATTTGGTCGAAATACTTGTCCTTTAGGCCTATACGATTACAAATTAATGTTTCACATTATTTCAAGAACATAGGCCTACCGGTTTGTGAACGGAAAGCAGTTTTCATTATTATTACCATAGTACAGGCAGTTCGTATCATCATGACCCAACAGACCCATACAAGGTTGCCACAGTGTTAATATTTTGTTTAGGAGCCTTTTGCAGCAGTTTAAAGGATATCATTACTTTGGTTTTTATCAAAGACATAGGGCCTACAGATTCGTGGGCAAAAATGACAAGACAGATACAGCAACAGTCATCTGTGCAAATTTCAGTCCCGCATACGGTGCCCACTTTTTGAGAATCAGTGAAAAACAGCCACAGTATTATTTTCTTAAGACTTTTCTCTTTTATTTTTGATCTTTTAAAAGATCAATGTTGTCATAGGCACTGCACCATGGGTGTCGATCCCGGGGGGGGGGGGGGGGGGGGGGGGGGGGGGGTGGGGGGAAGGGGATATTTCCCCCCCCCCCCCCCAATATTTGATGGGGGGGTGGCGTATAATGACCCCCCCCCCCCAATATTTCGAGGTTGAATGTCATTTAATACCGACAAAATATCTTAAGTACCAACAAAATAATGAAAAAAATTGCATGTTTCGTTTTTAAATGCTCTCAGTAAAAGGTGATTTTTCGACTCTGTTTTTTTTAAATTATTTCCCTGTGTGGGAGGGGGTATCCACACCCTGCTTCGCTCCCTCGCCCAGGACACCAAATCACCAATCATCCCCCCGCAATCATGAAAAGAAATCGACACCCATGTCTATGGGAGTTTATTTACTTGGGTGCAACTCTAACGCGGGCGATCGGCCAGCCTCGGCATCGCCGTCCACTTTAATACGACGTACGACGACCAACTCGTACGACGACCAACTCGTACGCCACCAGCACATTAAGATTGTAGTTTGTATTAACAAAATAAACAAGCAATGAATGTGCGGTGCTCGTCCACGCCGGTGGGGGGCAAACCTAATTTGAATATAATCTTGATATAATAATGTCTCACACTACAACGTGCACTGTGTTCATCAGTCTAATCATTAGCTTCGCTCTGTTGAGCTGACAAATTAATTTCAATGTACACAAGGCAAAAGTAAGGGAATTATATCCTATGGCCGAAAAAGTACAATACACACTGGCATAAGAACAGCTTAAAACAACGTCACATTCATTAGCCAATGAGAGTAGGGAAAGCTAAAAAACGTATTACCAAACACTATTAATGGCCAATCACGTGTCCAATTTCCAGGCTCTTCCAACGCCAGTAGGGTTGTTATGTTTCTGTATTAATCAGGAAAGTTAAACTTTCTCTTATGTTTCCTCCTCAATGTATTTTAAATAAGATAGTTCTGACTTCTGAGAGCTATCGGAAAATGATGGATTGAAGAAATATGGCACTGGACCTCCGGCCTGGACTCTGGGCTTCCATTTGTGACCAGTGTGATGCAATGGGTGAGAAAGTGGGTCTATTTCAGCCGCTTTGCAGAGGGATGTTTTTTTTTTGAAAACGGATTTTTGACTGGAGTGATCCATATACCTTCAATAGTTAACCCACCATAAAATGAAAAGAAAATGAAGGTGACATGTTCCATTGTTCATCATCATTTTTCTGTGCAACTTGAACAGCTGTGAGAGTTCCGTATATTTGTTTAATGATTTTTGAAGTATAATGATTTAACACTGTTGTCTATGGGCATGGGTGTCGATCCCGGGGGGATGGAGGGGATATACCCCCCCCCCCCCCTATATTTGAGGTGGGGGAATGGCGTATATTATGATCCCCCCCATTATTTCGAGGTTGAATGTCATTTAATACCGACAAAATATCTTAAGTACCAACAAAATAATGAAAAAAAATAGCATGTTTCGTTTTAAAATGCTCTCAGACAATTGTGACTTTTCGACTCTGTTTCTTTTTTTAATGTCCCTGGTGTGGGAGGGGGGTATCACCCCTCCCACACCCTGCTTCGCTCCCTTGCGCAGGACACCAAATCACCAATCATCCCCCCGCAATCATGAAAAGAAATCGACACGCATGAACTGCACATTAATGAATTTACGTGTTTGTGTGGCTAAAGCTATATCAGATTTTGTTTTTCTTTTTTTTGGCCAAAAACGTTCACCGACTAAAAAAAAATTCCATATCCATTCCAGACTCAAAACATCTCAGTACCGAGAAGGCACTAAGAGCTTTTTCTTTTAAACCTGAGACTTTGTCATAGGGGTATAGGGCCTAGTGTAGGCATTTTTATACTATGAGCAGGCGGTGATTCAAATTGGCCCCCAGGGTATGTTGTTGTTGTTGTTGTTGTTGTTGTTGTTGTTGTTGTTTTTGTTAAGCCCACTGACGTTCTGATAAGCTTGGTTGTTCCTTGTACATTTAGGCTGACAGGCCTGAGTACTAAAGTCGGCATAACCACGCACAATGTACGTATACGTGACTGTCTTGGGAATATCCGTGTATTCACAACATCAGATGACGTCAACATCGCAATGACGACGCAGGTGTTCTGAGCACGTGGGCCTAATAATTGAAGAGATGATTACTTTCGGTCTCAGGCCATAAACAATATTATTAACAATAACTAGACACATGCACAATGAAATTTAATATGCACAAGTATGAATTGAAACGAGCGATAGTCATGAATTTTAATGTTTCAGCAAGTTATCTTTTTTATTCCTTTTATTTTATCCAATTATTTTTTTAATGGAATATACATCACGCAGTTTATGTTTTACAATACTGTCCTTAAAATAATTTAGGCTGCATATAGTCACGACTGTGAAACAATCTTTTTAGCACACCCAATTTTTGCATATATTTTTTTTTTAAATAAATAAACAATGTAGCTTAAAATGTAGGCGTTATTTTGAATGTTTGATTGTATATCTATTTTGTCAAGGAAAGAATGCTGCGATTATTGTCTTACGCGTGTATTTTACCACTAACAGCACACATGGCGAAATCGTCAAATGGACCAATATATTAATTGTAAAATGCACACGCGAACATGCATACATCGGGCCCCAAATGATTTTCTATACTTTTGCACATTAATTGATTTTATACATACATTTAGTTTGGCGTTTGATGTGGACAGTACAGACGTTATAGAGAGGGTTTTTTACGTTTTTGGATATAGACGAATAGTACTGTTATTTTATTTACATGTTCTGAAAGTTTTCTGATTTTGTGATATAAACTCTCTTCACTAGACATTATCATTGAAGGAAATATCATACTTTGATCTCTGTCAAAGAAATGCAGATTCATGGGCAAATTAATATCAAGGAAGATACTAGTTTGTGAAATTTTCAATCCCATACGGTGCCCAATTTTTGAGAAAACTGACGAAAAACGCTCACAGTATTTCTTAAGTCTTTTCACCATTATTTTTTATCTTTGAAAGATCCAAATTAGTTTTGGTCGTTGGTTTTTACACTTCAGTTCTGGATAAATACAGCATTTCAGGTAGAAACATTTTAACGGTACGTTACTAACTTACTATAGCATCACCATCTCCATTCGTTGCAAAACTGATATAGGTAAATCTGTGAAAATGTCTGTTTCGGTACGTTACCAAAGTATGATACCACCTTTAAAGGAAGTATCATACTTTGCTAAGAAACCAAAACAGAAATGTTCACAGATTTACGTATAACTTAGGCCTACAGGGTATGAAGATGGTGGTGGTAGAAACATACCGTTAAATGTTTTCCGCATGAAATGGTGTATTTCTTCAGAAATTAGTTAAACAACGACCGAAAATCTTTTTCTATCTTTTAAAAGATCAAAAATAAAAGAGAAAAGACTTAAGAAGTACTGTGGCTGTTTTTCACTGTTTTCTCAAAAAGTAGGCACCGTATGGGACTGAAATTTTCCCAGATGACTGTTACTGTATCTGTCTTGATATTTTTGCCCATGAATCTGTATTTCTTTAATAAAAACCAAAGGATGATATTACCCTTAAATTGGGGGATATACGGTGTGGATATGTTGAGTAATTTAGGGTAAGTGGTTTAATATCTAATATCGCGGACTTAAAAGCGTCAACTTGGTTGTCGCATTGAAACTTATATCGCATTCATTTACTACACACAAACAATAATTTTGAAAAACAATGATTGAAAATATAATTTGTTTGTAAAGCCTCGTGGCGTGTTTAACTGTAAAGCAAGTTGACGAAGTAAATATAGTATTATGTGGTCACTTTTTCCTTTATTTGAAATACATCCATATCTCAACAAATAAAAGAAAACAATGTCACTCTTTCACACTGAATTCTGTTCAGTCAGCTTAAAAAAGACACAACTTTGTTGCAGAAATAAACTAAAAACGTAAAACGTCTATACATTATTTTCTTTCTCAAATCGTTGAAAATATACACATTCATTAAATAATTCTCAGTACAATATAATAAACTGCTGCAAACTGTTCATCAGCCAATAAAATGACCTTAAATTTGCTTGGAGTAAGGAGGGCCTGACGTGTTTCGATCCTATAGCAGGATCTTCCTCAAAGGCTAAACATTATACCTTTCAGAAGGATCCTGCAAGGATCGAAACGCGCCAGGCCCTCCTAACTCCAAGCGTTAAATAATTCTCGGTGAAGATAAGAAGAAGCACTTTAAATGTGTGGTAACCAGAACAATGGGGAATCAGACTTGCAAAGCAACAGGAAAATCGTGAACAAGTAGGAACAATCAGAAGTAATAGTAACAGCTCTAAGTAAGGAGAGTATAACTCAAAAATACCAGTGTCTCAAATTGTAACATCAGTTCAAAACTTCCACTAAATCTGGTGGCCTGTAATTTTTACATGTACATGTAGTACGGTCGGTCGTTTAATTTTGAAAGAGTGCAGGAACAGACAATTGAGTTTTATCAATGGACAATATTTTACTATTCATAGACAGGGTTTGGCAGCATACGGTATACTATAGCCCAATATGATACAAGGCTATTATTGGTTCATAAAGCAGCTGATTTTATGCATTGTTTTGAAATGATTTGGCCGGAGTTGTCTATTATTGCACCATGTAGAGAAAGCATTCTCCTAAGTTCGGAAGTTCGAATTTCTCGATGCATTTGGTGTGAGCTTCGGTCTCCCCGTGGGGTTTGACGACCTTCGCCACCCCCCTGACGATCACCGTCTCGTCGGCACGAAGCGACCGCATGCCGTGCCTCTCACAGGTGTACCGTAGTCGGACTTTCATGATCACCGAGACACGCTTGACGAGGGTGTTTCTACCGTCCTCGAGGTCTTTCACGAGTTCCGTAGCGAGTTCTGTCTGGCAGGGGCTGGCCTCTTCGACCGACCCGGTACCGATGGGCCGCCTGGAGAGATCGGTCATTACCATCTGGTCGCCTCGCTGGACGGCCACGATGCCGAAGCCGTAGCCGCTCGGGTTGCTGTCCGACCAGAAATAGTTCGTGTTATCGTTCAGGCTATTTGGGGTGAAAGTCAGCCGCTTCCCGTAGCCCTGACCGATGCGTTGTAGGTGTAGTGGCTCACCACCAAACTGGTACCTGGGTCTGGAATCACTGGTGATGATGCGGACACGGTACCTGAAGCCTGGCATAATACGGCTGTCCACATGTACTCCTGTTTCCACAAATGTATAAAAAAAAATCAAACATTCGTTACTAAATTAAATCAAGAAAATAGGAAAATACACAAATGTTTAAATGGAAAGCTGGTTGAATCAATTTCAAGATTTGAAAAAAGTGTTTGTTTTTTGGAATAGTTGTATTTCTTTTTTGAGTCTCACAAACTTAATCAAAAGAAAAAGGAAATACAAGTAATAACAGCTGCAAACTGCTCATCAGCCAAAATAATGACCTAAAATTTATAAAATGTTTGGAGTTAGAAGGGCCTGACGCGTTTCGATCCTAGCAGGATTTTTAGACTAGAAAAATAAAATGTTGGACATGGTTGGACCTACGTCGTTTTTATTGATCATGCATGACAGTAAATCAATAGGTTTCAATTGTGCACAATCGAACACAAGGATTTTCTTGAACTTGGAGCTTAAACAATCACCACCGTCACATTTGGAAGAAAAAAACTAGATCCATAAATTAAAATTGTTATCTTACCGATCACGGGCATCTCGTGTGGCTGGAGCCCATGGACTTGGTAGGACGCTGAAATGTCACTGCTCTGAACACGGACGACTTGATGTGCCGTCTTCGACTCCGATTCTTCTTCAGATATGAAGCTCCGATGGGCGTCCTTCTCTCGAGGGTACAAGTTGAAGTTACAGTTCACATCGGTTAATTCTTCCGACTCCGGGCAGGGAGCATCAGCGAAGACGCCCACGAGATGCCGGGGAATTTTCTCGCCATCCCCGGCGGAGGAAAGCAGCACATCTTCGCTGCTCTCCCCGGTCATCAACGGACCCGTAATATCACGGACTTCCTCCTCGTCCGGCATGCTATCGAAGGAGCTGAAACCGTGCTGCAAGGGGCGAAGCTGGTGATGATGAAAAACCTCCACGTCTGTCATTCTCGTAAACTCTGAGCTAAAATGAAGAAAAATGAGCACTTATATAATTATGTAAAGAGATTTCGCCATTTGCTTGAGCCTCACTCGTGATTTCTGTAAATGTAAAAAACTTCCATGGATGCTGGGAGCATGCACGCAGGGTCACGCCTCAACCGCGTGATATAGTGTTTGAGGATAACCTGGGGGAAATGATCCATTGTTTTGCCGACACCATGCCAAATTGCGCCAGAATCATTCGTCCAACTCATGCATGGATGTTTGTCATCATAATTATCTAAACGTTTTGTAATTAATTGCAATTAGGTAATAAAAAGTTATCACTACGTTTGGCTTCACGTGATCAATATACTGAGGCGGTGAGCCGTGACAAAGCTACAAAACGTGGGCTCGTGGAGGAGCTGAGGCCAACGTGAAACTGCAAGCTTGCAAAGAATGCAAAATGTACACACTATATTCACCATATGCATTATTATTACACAGCTAGGCCTATATGTCCTAATTAAGTAATGACTTACATTTTTTGCTTGTGACGAAAATAAGTAGGCCTCCTAGCACACGATCGGTCAAATGCAACGATGAGAAAATTTAGTGTAAATTTCAAAACATCAATTTCTGGGTTTCGTACTCTAGTCTCTATGAAAGAACGGCTCGCCTTCTAATGTTTATATCCTTGGATTCCCGCCGACCTTTTTTTACTCCACAACGAGCGCCTGTGTGTTTTTTCCTTATACAACCCCCCACTTTCCCAGCGCATGGTAAGAGCCAGACCCATTCATAAATTTACTTGGCTGGCACACCAAATTTGGAGTTGCATTGTCCTTATATGGTACAATAGCTCCGCCCACCATGAGCCCGGGCGCTGTCATTGGTCGAGGCTATCTGCTGCCGCGCTGTGATTGGCTGATAATTGATTAGGGTCGTGCATGGTGCGTGCATGCTCGGCGAGAGGGAGAGCGCGTGGATTTGTTTTGGTTTTGTAGTAGAGCACGTGGACTGTAATAACATAGCGGTGATCGTGTACATATTCACTAGCGTGTACATGTAGGTTCAGCCATGGTTCAACTCTATCACATAAGGCTCAGCATGTGCAGTGCGTGATAGTGTGCCAGGCCTCAAATTGTGACCGGCTGTAGCTGATTTTACCGATCGCTTCGTTGCAAAACTGATCAACGAATGTATGTTTACGGTGAATGTTTACACGTGAATGCGACAGACGATCGACAACGTGGTATCATAGACCGTGATCAAAACCATCTGCAGGTAAATATCTGAATTATCTTAACGTAGTAAAGAATAGTCGTATGTTAAGATGCATGCTTCGAACATTGATCGAGGTAGAAATACCTCCATGCTTAAATTGCAACCAGACGTTTGTTGACTAAACTGTCAAAATAAAATGGCACGCGGTACTTATTGCTAAGCAATGGAACACTGCATTGTCTACACGCTGCGCTGTCATGGTAAACCCTATATAGGTCATAATACAACCCCACGCACGGATGGCCAAAGTTTAAATAAAGTTCAGGGTTGGATCACGCAGGGCCCTTTGAACAAAACTACCCTAGGTTCAACTTCAAAGTGACCCTATTTCATGTTATAATGAAAAATGTCTTTGGAGTTTCGACGATCTGCATGCTATTGTGTCTTTATAAACCTTCCTTTTTACCCTGTTCCATGCAGGCGATCACGCACGAAAATCATGGCCATAATAATTATAATAATATGCCACTTGCAAAATTGCAGTTCACAGCCCTGACAGCTCAGCAAGTTCATTGCCGAATTCACAATGTATATTTTCCCATTATGAAACCTTCGCTGGCTAGAGCAACACACAACCTAACAAACCTGTTGTGCATACACAGTTGTTGGTGAGATATTTTAATTCTTCTTTCTGCAGAAAAATTTTCTACAAATTGTGTGCATTTTATTGTCAATGTCATTTACAATGTACATATGGTACTATGATTAAATTCATAATTTAACTTTTTTATTCACATTTTGTAATTTTTTGTTAGTAAATAATGTTTTTCATTGAAATAAAAGAAACATATGGCAAGCCAATTAAATTGTATTCATAAGGTTACTGTATTCTAAGGTTAAATTGATAATTTAAATTTATTCACATTTTGTGACTTTTTGTCAGTAAAGAATGTTTTTCATTGAATAAAAGTAACATATGGCAAGGCCATTTGTATTTATGGTCACCTTTTATTTTAATTACTGTATTTGTAAATTTATCACGGAACTGCCTGTGCTCGTACTGTTTGAAAATTTCATTAATTTTTATTTTGACTGTATTTTTATTACAGGTACTTGGCTGTATTTGTTGAAAATGCACCTGTTTTATTACCCACTGGCAGCTATTCCTATCGAACAAAATGTACAAAACCATCCACAAATTGTATCCGTGTGTTATAAATTCTGGTGCGATACTGTAGAAGTTCGGTCACCTAAGCAGTAACTGGTTAAAGGTACAATACATGATTGGTAAAGGTCACATGACTGCACTCATACTTTGTCTGATCAAACATGTACATGAAATAATAAACCTGTGAAAATTTGAGCTCAACGGGACATCTGAGTCACGAGAAAATAGCGAAAACCAGACTCGATTTTTCTTATAAAACTTGAAGAATGGTTTACTTTATGTTTGTTCCAAAAATCGTTCGGACGAACGATCTTTGGAAAAGACACTAAATCTTGATTTCCTTGAAAAACCCAGCATCTGATGAACCAAGATTTCCCATGGTGACTGTTTTCACTGTTTACGAACTGTTGAATCCATTTTCTGTCTCAAACTCAATGATTTTTTTTTCGGAGGCCTTGCAAATCCTATATGCTCCCTTTAAGCGTTTCGTCTTTGAAATGTCGCATCTTTATTACGGTTTTTACCCCATAATTTCCCTCTAAATTCAAAGCCCTGCCCTCTTACCACAAATTTAACCTTGCTTATATTCATTTAGGTCACTAACATAATTGTTTAGGTTTGGGTGAGTTAAAAAAAATTATTTTCATTACCTTAAATATTCAGGGGTCGATTTCACCAAACTCATTGTAACTTACTATCAGTCGTATGACTTATGATGCAATGCAGCCCTACATAGGATACAATATGGTTATCCTTTGTAACGGGAGTCACGATCGATGATAGGGCTTCGTGAAATCAACCCGTGGTGGTCTATTCTACAGTATCACCATTGAACTATTGTACAGCCTACCCTCACATTTCAATACTGGCGAAAATAATTGAGATGTACTTGTTAATTTACCTATTAAAGGTAGTATCATACTTTGGTAAAAAACCATAACAGAAATGTTCACAGATGTACGTATAACTTACAGGGTATAAAGATGGTGCGGGTAGAAACATACCATTAAAATATTTCTGCCTGAAATGGTGTATTTATCCAGAAATTAGTAAAACAACGACCGAAAATCTTTTTGATCTTTTAAAAGATTAAAAATAAAAGAGAAAATACTTAAGAAATACTGTTGCTGTTTTTCACTGTTTTCTCAAAAAGTGGGCACCGTATGGGACTGAAATTTTCACAGATGACTGTTACTGTATCTTCCTTGATGTTTTTGGCCATGAATCTGTATTTCTTGGACAAAAACCAAAGTATGATATTTCCTTTAAAGGTGCAGTACAGGATTGGTAACATACCCAAACAGAAATGTTCACAGATTTACATATAACTTTCTGTTTCAGGGTATGAAGATGGTGCGGGTAGAAACATGCCGTTAAAATATTTCCACCTGAAATGGTGTATTTATCCATAAAATAGTCAAACAAAGACCAAAACAGTTATGATCTCGGTGTAAGACCAAAACAATTTTTTTATGTTTTATAAGAAAAATTGAGTCGGGTTTTCGCTATTTTCTCGCAAATTTTCACAGGTTTATTATTTCATGCACACATATTGGATTATACAATGAGTGCTGTTATATGACCTTTATCATTCATGTATTATACCTTTAAGGTTTTCATTTTCTGACCGAGTGCTATGCAACCTGTTCATCATGCTACGTGTATTCTTTATCTCTTCAAAAACAGGACTTGATAGTGGGCGTTGGTTTATAAGGAGCTTCTTTGCACACTGTGGAGCTATCGGAGGCAGAAGCGATGGCCGGTAGTCCACCGTTACCAGAACTGGATCTGCAGACGGGGTTACCCCCACCCCAGGGGCTGTACGACCCCCAGCTGGAGAGAGATGCGTGCGGAGTGGGGTTCATTGTTAACATCCATGGCGTGAAATCCAAAAAGGTGAATATTAATTACATAGGCACACTGTAAATTGTGGCAAAAAGTTAGGGGCGGATCCATGCAGGGGGACGTGGGGGTGCAAGCCCCCCCCTCCCCCCTTTTCGTCCAGCCAAAAAAAAAAAAAAAAAAAAAGAATGAAAGAGGAAAAACAATCTGGAAGGAAGAAAGACTCAAAACATGCACAAAAGTGCAGAAAAAGAGGGGGAAAATCAAAATAAGCTAGCTTTGATCGTCCCGAAATTCATCAGTTGCTATTGAATTAGCGCATTTTATTTCCACGCCCCCCCTTTTGGAAAATCCTGGATATAAATCCTTGATATGCCATTAAATAAATTAATTGTCATTAATTAAATGTAATTTAACCAGCTGTGGTTATTCCGTATGCTAATTGTATCACCATATTGTAATTGTTTCAAGTTATAGGGCCATATAATAATTATACCGAAATGTAATTAATACGAACTTGTACGCAATCAAATTGTCAATGTGCCAACTTCATATTCTTTCCCCCCCCCCCCCCCCCCTTATCATATCGGGAATCTTGTAAAAGATTATTTTTTTCATTTTTGATGAAGTGCTGTAAATCCACTTGTACTTTGGTAGTCACGTACAGTTAAAAGTATCATCAAGTAGATTTTTGTTTTCAATTGATTTGTAGTGCATGGAGTTAGAAGGGCCTGACGTTTCAATCCTAGCTGGATCTTTCTCAAAGGCTGAAAATTGTTTAGCCTTGGAGAAAGTTCCTGCTAGGATCGAAACGTCAGGCCAACCTAACTCCAAGTATTATATGTTTATATTTACAGGTCATTTTTTAGGTTGGTGAGCAGTTTGGAGCATTTTATTACTTGTAATTATTTGTGAACAAAGATAATTGACTATTTGGGACACCACCAACATATGGCTGGATAGCTCAGTTGGTAGAGCGCCTGTACGGTATTCAGGAGGTTGCCGGTTCGAATCCCGCTCCACAGCTCCAGTCAATATATTGGGGTTCACTTCTCAATGTATTTATTTGTAGCGATTAGTTTTCTTGAATTGTTATCTTAAAGGTGACAAAATTAGATGAATGACACAAAATTTTTGAAATCAAAATTTCAGATACTTGAGGATGCTTCGGTGATGCTTTGTCGTATGAAGCATCGTGGGGCTTGCAGCGGGGATAACGACACTGGTGATGGTGCTGGTGTTATGACAGCGATCCCACATCGCTTGTACGCTCGCCTTCTAAGGTGAGCCTCTTGAACCTTTTCATTCACCATAGGCCTACTAAAGGCACTTTCTCACACACCAAAAAAGCGCGACTATTTGGGTCGCGATTTGCAGCGCGACCCAATAGTCGCGCTTATTTGTGTGGGGACACAAATAATCGCAATTTGGATCATGATTTGGAGCGCGTTTTGCAATTAGTCGCGATTATTTGATGTGTGAACGGTGCACCAAAAAATACCGGTTTTTTAATATCCCATCATGCAAGGCTGGCCCACGAGTTAAGCACAGGATGCATGCCAACTTCACGCTTCACTGCGCACAGGCAGTTTGATAAAAATCGTACCGGTACGATTTGGGTCGCGCTTTTTTTGGCTATGGGGAAATAACAAAAAGCGCGACTATTTGGGTCGCGATTTGGAGCGCGACCCAAATAGTCGCGCTTTTTTGTGCGTGAGAACGTGCCTAATGTCAACTGAATAACTTCAATACCCTTAAGTCACCTTTTGTCAGTAGCAATGGCATATCCACAAAGCACTCATTCATTCATTCCCAGTTTCACTGCACACTCTGTCCCCCTCTGTCTGGGCCCAATTACATGGAATCCATTACGGCCTATTTTTGTGCTTACGGTTACAGCTACACGTATTAAATCTATTTCATGGAATCCGTTAGGAAGACTTTTCGGTTAGCGAAGAATTTCTAGGGTAACCGTGATTATTTTCTGCTAACGCGCTGTCATATGCATTCTGCAGAAATTCCTTGCTTACTGTTACAAAAAAAAACCAAAACACTCCCATGAAATACGCTAAGCGTAAACAAAAGAATCTGCTACCGTAAGCAAAATATTTTTGTTAACGGTAACGGATTCCATGAAATTGGGCTAGATCCTCTCATCCATTTATGTTGTATATTTTCTTGTATGTTCTTGTCCTCTTGCCTTTGAGAAAGTTCCTGCTAGGATCGAAATGTCAAGCCCTCTAACTCGAAGTATTTTTGTAAATGAATCATGAATGCCATCCATAGTAGGGACACTTAATTTTCTCGGTTGGAACATATAGTTAATTTTTGTATAGGTTAAAAGATGGCTAGCCAACTACTTTGGCTCCCCATATAAACCACCCTTTGTATAAGCCCCCAAAATGTTTCAGGAGAAAAATCAATGTATTTTCTTAATTTAATACAGTAATAAGAGTTGTGTAAGAATGTGCATTGGAAATTGGTCCATGGTGGTTATAAAGGTACTATCATACTTTAGTAAGAAACCAAAACAGACATGTTCACATAACTTAGAAAATAGACCTGGTACAAACATAATTATACTATGAACCTTTTTGTACCTGAAATAATGTATTTTTCCAGAAATTAGTAAAACAAAAGACGGAAAACAGTTTTGATCTCCGAGATCAAAACCTCATAATTACATTTCTTACCTCACAATTTCTGGTAACAATTGCAATGGTTTTCTGCTGTTGTCTACTGTTTCCAAACGATCAACTGAGCTGAAAATTTCACAGGTTTGTTTTTATTCCATGACAAATCAAATTATGAACTGACCGCAGCTGTTCTATCAACTTTATACCAAGTTCTGATGTTTGACCAATGAAAGCTTAAAGAAATCCTTAGAACCAGGGGCCAATGTCATAGAGTTGCTTAGCACAAAAAATTGCTTAGCACAAAAATAGCTTGCCCACTAAAAAAAAACACCATTGAAAATTCCATTTGATATTCATGGTCAGCGAACATCAGCCAAAGAACAATTGCAAGTGATACACAACACAAGGAAATTTGTTTGTTAATTCTCTTTTTTACTAAGACAGAAATGTCATGCTTAGCAAATTTTTGTGCTAAGCAGCTCTATAAAATTGCCCCCAGTTTATAAATATAAAGATTGACTTTGTAACATACATTAATTTAACACAATGACATATGGTCATTTTGTCTGACCAATTTTAACCATGACCTTTAATAGGACCGGTCAGTGGCTGTTCCTGAATTCATTTCATGGTCAGGTCAAATATAATTGAACAAATATAACTTCAGGGCAGAAGGTAATAAATTAACACAGCATTTATACCCATTTAATTCTTTAGAGGACACAATATTTATTTGCACAATGACCGATCGACCTCTTTAAAGGTATAATACATGATTGATAAAAGGGCACAGATCAGCACTCACACTTTGTCTGATCCAGCATGTGCATGAAATAGTAAACCTGTGAAAATTTGAACTCAATCAGACATCTGAGTCACGAAAAAATAGCGAAAACCTACTCAATTTTTCTTATGAAACAAAAATAATTGTTTAGATCTTACCCCGAGATTAAAACTGTTTTTGGTCTTTGTTTTACTAAATATCTGGATAAATACAGCATTTATTTCAACGGTATTTATTTTAATAGTATGTTTGTACCAGCACCATCTTCATACCCTGAAAGCTATAGGTAAATCTGTGAGCATGTCTGTTTGGGTATGTTACCAATCGTACTGTACCTAAAAGTTGCCACCAGCTGTTATCAAAGTGTTGGTCAAATGTTGTCTGATTTTAACATTTAGAGGTCACGTACAGGTCGTCGGTCAGTTTCATTTTTATTATCTCCTTTTTTATTCATTGACGGCAGGGAGGAGCAAGGCATTACACTACCTGGACCCAACCATTATGCCACGGGAATGATCTTTATGGATGAGAAAACATCGCCACAGTGTGAGAAACTGTTCGATGAATTGGCATCACAGTGCGGTCTAAAGGTAAATTGTGCGCTTGACCCAATGTCGGTCTTCTGTGACCTCTGACCCCATCCCTATCCCTACCCCATCCTGTAACACCCACCCCCCCCCCCCCCCCCCCCGAAAAAAATGCTAAATCTATCAATGAAATGATTAAGTTTTTCAACCTGAAAATTGAGCAAGGTTTGCGGAGAAACCATGTGAAATCCTCTTTTTGAAAGAGGTACGGTTCTGAGAAGAACTGGTGAGTACGAACTCAACGTTTCGGCCGGTGTACTGTGGCCATCTTCAGGAGAGAATGCCAAATTGTTGTGAGGTGCACTCCATTACATGGGGTCCCCAAAACCTAACTCAGTCTAGCAGTTTCTTTTTCAAAGGCCTTTGAGAAAGATCCTGCTAGGATCGAAACGTCAGGCCCTCTTGATAAAGATCATACTACGATTAAAACATCAGGGACTTGATTTCACGAAATGCTGAGACAGACTGCAACATGTTTATCAATCTTAATTGCTAAGCAACGCCTGATGTCACAATTAATGCTATTTACTATGGAAACAGGAGCAACTCATGTAAAAGATGAATCGTAAATCTTTGTGAAATCGACCACAGGTCCTCCTAACTCCAAGCATTCTATATTTCACGTCATTATTTGGGTTGATGAGCAGTTTGCAGCAGTTATTTACTTGTATTGATTGAACTTTGAGTGATATTTTCTTATATTAAAATGAATTTTTTATTTCAGGTTCTTTGTTGGCGTACCGTACCTCATGATAGCGAGGTTCTGGGTGCTATATCTAGAACCAGAGAACCTCTGATCCGTCAGGTGTTCGTCACTGGCGAGGTGGAGGGAGATGAACTGAAACAAAAGGTGCGATTGAGGTGCCCCTTTAAGGCAGTTGGCCTCCATTTAGTGGCTGACCAGCATTCTTTATAAAGGCGGTTGGCTTTATTTTAAAGGGGAAACCAGTTCCCAATTCCAGACATATTAATGCTTGGTGTTTTGTTAGATGTTGACCTGTTAGCAGGTTTGTCAGTTTCAGAATCATCTTTATATTCAATTTGTTGAAGTCTTTTTGTAACATTGCATAACTTTTTCTTAAAAATGGAAATATATGGAAACTTACAACTTTTTTATGCTGTGCATGTTTGTCTGATAGTTCCACAGTTCTTTTCAGAAACCACAACATTTATTCCACAGACAAAGTTTCCTGCCATGAGGAAACATTTTCTTAAAAGTCACAGTCTTTTGCATTTAAGCTTTAAAAACATTCTATTACCATTTGGTCGATGAACAAAATCATAATTTTGTCTAGATTTATTTTATTTATAGACAGATAGAGGAATGATATTTTAGATCTTGAAAATTTGATAAATGCGTAAAAATATTGAGCGTTTGTCTAGTCTGTGTTACTGTGAAGACAAAAGCATTGTTGTGATCCTCTTCAGTGGGTATCTGTGACATTGTCTCTTTGTTTGTTTGTTTGTTTGTTTTTGTGCAGGTTTTTGCCCTGCGTAAACAAGCCACCCACAGCATCATGAAGAAGGGATATCGTTTCTACATCTGTAACTTGTCGCTGAACACCATTGTCTATAAGGTAAGTGATATAGGCAATTGTTAAATGTGTCGTGTTGTGGAAGCATCACTCCAAAAATCAGTACAAAATAAAAAGTATTTGTACAAATTTGATAGATTTCTGTTCCCTTTCAGAGCCAATTCCTGATCATTTGTAAGTTTGCATTGTTATACAAATTTCAATTTGAATAAAACTTTGCATATTCATGCTCAAACTTAGATGCCATTTATTTGTCACAAATAGTGGTATTAAAGGTACAGTACAGGATTGGTAACATACCAACACAGAAATGTTCACAGATTTACCTATAACTTACAGGGTATAAAGATGGTGATAGTAGAAACATACCTTTGAAAGTTGTCTGCCTGAAATGGTGTATTTATCCAGAAGCCTGTACAATCAAAGACCCTAAACAGTTTTGATCTGTGTGAATAGATTTGAAAACACTGTGATCGTTTTTCACTGTTTTTTTTTTTTCAAAAAGTGGGCACTGTATGGGACTGAGAATTTCACAGATGACTGTTATCATATCTTCCTTGATATTTTTGCCCATAAATCTGTACTTCTTTGACAAAAACCAAAGTATGATACTACCTTTAAATGTTTCATGAAGTGGAAAATGGTTTTCTTCACCGACTCGTTCTCAGTTAATTAAAAAATCTTGCCATCAACAAATTGAGTGTCTTATTAAAGGTACATGTACTATTATTCGTTGGTAGCATACCAAAACAGAAATGTTCACAGATTTACCTATAACTTACAGGGTATGAAGATAGTGATGGTAGAAACACACCGTTAAAGCTTTTCTGCCTGAAATGCTGTATTTATCCAGAAAAGGGTGCAATCAAAGACCCAAAACAGTTTTGATCTTGGGATGAGATCAAAACTCCTGTGAATAGATTTGAAAATAGGATTGGGAATTTTTCACTGTTTTCTCAAAAAGTGCGCACCATATGGGACAGACATTTTCACAGATGACTGTTACTGTATCTTTCTCGATATTTTTGCCCATGAATCTGTATTTCTTTAACAAAAACCAAAGTATATGATATTACCTTTAACAGACTTTAAAAACTGTATTACAATGGGGATCAATGGATCCTTGACAAGGTGAACAACTAAATAGCTGAATCATCATTTATGTCCATCTTCTTTATTGGTTGTTTGTCCCTTATCATCTATCTATTTGATCTATCTGCGATCTGTTTGTTCTTAAGTTATCTGTGTTTATGGTTCTGGCCGCTAAATCCTAGCTACTGCGAAATGAACAACCCTACTATCTTGTCTTTTGATTTATATGTGGTACTTCTATAATGCTTACTCATCATATTTGCATTGTAATTTCATTTTGGATATGGTTTCTGAAGTTCTGAAAACGTTTTTTTTTTGCTTGGAGTTAAGTGGGCCTGGCGTTTTGATCCTAACAGGATCTTTCTCAAAGGCTAAGGGAAAAAAAGCTAAGAGAAGGCATTTAGACTTTGAGAAAGATCCTGCTAGGATTGAAACGTCAGGCCCTTTCTAACTCTGAGCAGCCTTTAAGAAAGATCTTGCTAGGATTGAAACGTCAGGCCCTCCTAACTCTGAGCAGTCTTTAAGAAAGATCCTGCTAGGATTGAAACGTCAGGCCCTCCTAACTCTGAGCAGCCTTTGAGAAAGATCCTGCTAGGATTGAAATGTCAGACCCTCCTAACTCTGAGCAGCCTTTGAGAAAGATCCTGCTAGGATCGAAACCTTAGGCCCTCCTAACTCTGAGCAGCCTTTGAGAAAGATCCTGCTAGGATCAAAACATCAGGCCCTCCTAACTCTAAGCAGCCTTTGAGAAAGATCCTGCTAGGATTGAAACTTCAGGCCCTCCTAACTCTAAGCAACCTTTGAGAAAGATCCTGCTAGGATTGAAACGTCAGGCCCTCCTAACTCTGAGCAGCCTTTGAGAAAGATCCTGCTAGGATTGAAACGTCAGGCCCTCCTAACTCTAAGCAGCCTTTGAGAAAGATCCTGCTAGGATTGAAATGTCAGGCCCTCCTAACTCTGAGCAGCCTTTAAGAAAGATCCTGCTAGGATTGAAACGTCAGGCCCTCCTAACTCTGACCATTTGGCCTTTGAGAAATTCTTCTAGGATCGAAACGTCAGGCCCTCCTAACTCTGACCATATATAGCCTTTGAGAAAGATCCTGCTAGAATCAAAACATCAGGCCCTTTTTTAACTCTTACCAGCGCATTAGCAGAAAAAAATCCAAAGTTGGCCTAAAGAAATTCTTCGCTAACCGATTAAGCGCCAAAAGTATATCTTACAGATTCCATGAAATAAATTTCATGCTTAGAAGTGTCAAGAACAAAAATAGGCTGTAACAAATTTCATGAAATTGGGCTCAGGTTATCATTTTGGTTGATGAGCAGTTTGCAGTCAGTTAAAGGCATTGCATACGTTTGGTAATGACTCTGAAAATTTATGGCAATAAAAACTTACTTGGTTAGAAGTACAGCTGCTTTGGATAGTATAATGCATATTGAGAAACGTTCAATTCGAAGTACTGCGGTTATGGAAAAATATGTCACTTTTTATCTCCAAAAATTATGAATCTGAGAAGCGTTATGGCCGTAACGCTTCTCAGCTATTGACTAACTGTTCTCTGGCGAAAAATAACCGCTCTAGTTTGTCGCCAAATCTCAAAATCGCTACCACCTTTTGAATTGAAACCTTCACAGGTTAGTTTTATGGTATATTATATTCAATTATATTGGTTTGAAACAAACAGTAGGCTCAAATTACCAAACGTATGCAATCCCTTTAAAGGTAGTATCATACTTTGGCAGGCGCGGTTCTAGAGCCAAAATTTTTGGGGGGCTAGAAGAGCCATTATTTTTTGGGGGGGCTAGAAGACCCAATATTTTGAGTTCTTCTAACACTCGCTTCTGCTATGTCTTATTAGGGGTCGAAAAACATGCACATTATAGGCCACACAACGCGTTTTTTATGTAATTGGCGCTTAATAACTGAAAAAATGCAGTATTTTCAAGACTTTTTTTTTTCACTTGCATTTTTTTGGGGGGCTAGACAACATTTTTGGGGGGCTACAGCCCCCCCTAGCCCCCCCGTAGAACCGCGCCTGTACTTTGGTAAGAAACCAAAACAGAAATGTTCACAGATTTACAGATGGTGGCGGTAGAAACATACCGTTACAATTTTTCCGCCTGAAATGCTGTATTTATCTAGAAAAGAGTAAAACAACTACCGAAAATCTTTTTGATCTTTTAAAAGATCAAAAATAAAAGAGAAAAGACTAAACTAGAGTTTATGGCTGTTGAAAACAGCACATATGGCTTTTCCGCATACGATAATTATTATAAATTAATGTTATAAAATGTTATACAAATAACTAGAAATGGATCCCTCATATGGACAAATCATGATCCTACCTCACATACACAGGTCAATTAATGTGTCGCAAAGAAAGACCGTGCCTAATATTCACTTTTGGTGAAAGAATCAACTTTCTATTTCAAACCCTTGTTTGATTTTTGAAGAATTTGATTATTAAATTCAAATCGCTTGTAATTTGACACATGATGACGTCATGATGACCCTATAAGGACATACTTCAGACCAAGTTAAAATCGGCTGTTTAAATCTACGATTAAGTCTGTGGATCATTGCAATTGTTTGCTTGCAATATAAATCATGCTCTCAAAATCCTTTTTTCGAAAACATTACGTCAACTCACAAACATTGCGTCAACTCGCAAACATTGCTTCAACTCGCAAACAATACGTTGACAACTCGGAAACATTGCGTCAACTAGCAAACATTACGTCAACTCGCAAACATTGCGTTTACTCGCAAACATTACGTCAACTCGCAAACATTTCATCAACTCGCAAACATTACATCAACTCGCAAACATTGCATCAACTTGCACACATTGTGTCAACTCGCAAACATTACGTCAACTGGCAAACTTTACGTCAACTCGCAAACATTACGTCAACTGGCGAACATTACGTCAACTCGCAAACATTACGTCAACTTGCAAACATTACGTCAACACGCAAACATTTTGTGAATAATTCTGAAAAGTCAACACTCAACAGACAAATGGATTCGACAATGAACATGTAAGTTTTACATACAGTAAACAATGTTTTAAACATGTTTTGGGAAATTGAGTCAATCGAGCATCACATCGTATGTTTTACTATGATCATTATTTTCATGTCAATCGGGTAGCGACGTAGGTAAGATTGAAAAATTTATAAAAGATTAAGTGATGAAGTTGTCATGACTTCATATTAATCGCCAACCTCTATTTCCTTAACCTACTAATTTTCGAGGCGATCGGCCGTTCCTTCTATGTGTTATTACAATTGTTTGAAAATGATATAAAAAAGACGTACGCGCTTTGTCTATGAGGAAAAATATAGTTTTGAGTCAACGGTCAATCGGACATCACGTCCCGGCCCAAGGCCCAGTGCGCAAGCCACGCCAACGGGCCGCCGGCGGCTCAGCAGCGGCGCCCATCCACCGACCGTGGTCTGCCGGTGCATGGTGGTTGCCACTATGAAACGGCCGTGTAAATACCACCGCGTACACAAACAATTGTCGTCTAGCCTAGGTCGGGCCGATGGGGGACCGACACTGACTGTATTTTGCCTATAAAAAGGCCTACTGAATATAATATTTATACAAAATTATATCAAGAACATGAAATCACTCTGATGACACTTTAGTCTAGGGGAAATGGCGTGATATAATTCAATTTGTTCATGTGTAAAACATATCATTATTGCCACGTACAAAAAAAACAAATTATGGATCATTGCACTTTTCCATACAACTCTTCCCAAGTATTAACTTGTACATGTATAGCTGATATTAACGCGACCCATAGAATGACGTACAATACGGCAACCTACATCGATAGCATTTCGATATTTGGTGCTGGTATTTAACGATATATAGGCCTAAAAGTCTTACATGAAAATGTCTATGGCAAGATCATAAACGAAGTTTTGATCGAGCCACGCAATCCACGGACATTATTATGAATGCCATACACACACACACACAGTGCAGTGAAATACGTACGTACAGTGTAGTGTACACGTATGGGGAGAGTTGAGTCATTCGAGCATCATATGTTTTGTACAGGACCATATTGTCACGTAATCTGTGTACAAAGTTAACGGGCTGTGAGAAATATTTAAAAATTCATATAAAATCAAGTAATGACGTCATGATGTCGAAAAGTTTCGGGACACAACTACCCTAGATGGACTTCCTTCAGACCAAGTTTGGTTAAAATCAGCTGTTTAAAAATGGCCAAAGTGGGGTGCAGAATACCCCCGTGCTTTGTCTATGGGAATTTGGCGACAAGAAGAGGAAGAGGAAGGAAGAAAAAAAAAAAAAAACAGAACAGAAACAAAGGCTTTTCGCTTGCGCGAAAAAGCCAATAAATACTGTGGCCGTTTTTCACTGTTTTTTTTTCAAAAAGTGGGCACCGTATGGGACTGAAATTTTCACAGATGACTGTTACTGTATCTGTCTTGTTATTTTTACCCATGAATCTGCATTTCTTTGACAAAAACCAAAGTATTATATTACCTTTAATTATTATTTCGTTTCTAATTCACTTGAAAGTTGAATGATCCTGCTAGGATCGAAACGTGTCAGGCTCTCCTAACTTAAAGCATTAATCACTTGAAAGTAAGTAGTGTCGACTTTAGCTTAATTCACCTTTCAAAATTTTAATAGACCAGTCATGCGGACATTCTTGCTAACAAACCACAGTGCATAAACCCTATAATTTGCACTTGAGTAAAACAAACAAACAAACATCGACCGTTAGACAGATTAACAGTAATTGGGATTTTGTCCTTGACTTTATCCCACTGCACTTTCGTACCTCTGTCGGGCCTCAGTATTAAGATGCTAATACCCACCCACCTCGCCTCCCCAACTCAGCCGTGATCAGACGATTAGCAAAACCTCTAGATGTTTTCAGAGTCCTCCTTCCAATCTCATGAATATTCATGGATTCCCTAGCCACCAGCTGCCCAGACTTAGCTAGCTCTTGACTTACAGATTAATTGCAAATCTTTAAAGGTACTATCATACTTTTGTAGCATACTGAAACAGAAATCTTCACAGATTTACCTATAACTTACAGGGTATAAAGATGGTGGTGGTAGAAATATACCATTAACATTTGTCTGCCTGAAATGTTGTTTTAATCCATGAAAGAGTAATGACCAAAAACAAATTTGATCTTAGGGAGATCAAAACTCCTGTGAATAGATTATAGATTTGAAAATACTGGATAGTTTTTCACTGTTCTCTCTAAAAGCGGGTACTGCACGGGACTGGGAATTTCACAGATTACTGTTACTGCATTTAAAAAAATAATTTTCCCCATGAATCCGTATTTCTTTGGCTAAAAACCGAAGTATCAAAGTTACCTTTAAATAAATTGTCTGGCCCTGCTAAAAAAGTTTTAGATTGAATAAAATATAAACAAAATTCACAATTCACAAATCTTAATCAATCTTAATCCATTTTGATTAATTAAATTCGCAAAAAACCTTCTTTTCTTCTCTTACCTTTTGTTTCTTAATTTCAAACCTTGCCAAATAATTGCACTTACATATTTTCTTTAGAGGTTTTTGTCTCAAACCATGTCCCTTGGTCATGTTTGCAGGTTTTTCCCTGAAAAAAGAGCCCTGTTTTCTAAAAGCATCTGTCAAAGTGAAAATAACTACCTTTTTTGTTAGATATTCGATTTGCCATTAGGTTTTACACTGTTTCTCATTCTCTGATTCTCATTACTGCACTTTACGGTTTTAACTTTAGACTGGAAACATTAATTTAAAGGTAATATCATACATTGGTTTTTGTCAGAGAATTGCAAATTCATGGGCAAAATATGAAGAAAGATAAAGTAACAGTCATCTGTTAAATTCCCAGTCCCATACGTTGCCCACTTTTTGAGAAATCAGTGAAAAACACCCACAGTATTTTAAAAGTCTTTTCACTGTTATTTTGATGTTTTGAAGATCTTTTGAAGATCAAAATTGTTTTTGGTCTCTGGTTTTACTCTTTTCTGGATAAATACAGCATTTCAGGCAAAAAAACGTTATATGTTTCTACCATCACCATCTTTATACCCTGTAAGTTGTAGGTAAATCTGTGGAGATTTCTGTTTCGGTATGCTACCAAGGTATGATGATAGTACCTTTAATTGCTTGCATTATTTATCCTATGCATATACCTAATGTCCCCAGGGTAATATGGTCCTTAACACTTGCCATTTCTGTATGTCCTTTGAGACGTGTGGGCTTTATTTTCATTTTCTATGAAAACACTTGACCTCGAACAAAAATAATACATGGAGTGTGTGGGTTGGACAAGTTGAAGTCAAAAGGGGAATGCGAAAAAAAAAATTTGAATTTTAATACGGCTTAAGTATTCAGTAATTGTGTGTTGTGATATTATGATATTATGCAGTGTGCAAAATGAGCAAGGTAGTATCATACTTAATTGGTAGGAAACCAAAACAGAAATTTTCACAGATTTATGTATATAATTTACAGGGTATGAAGATGGTGATGATAGAAACATACCGTTAATTTTTTTTCGTCTGAAATGATGTATTTATCCAGAAACATCCGAAAATCATTTTGATCTTTTAAAAGATCAAAAATAAAAGACTTAAGATATACTGTGGCTGTTTTTACTGTTTTCTCAAAAAGTGGGCAACGTATGGGACTGAAATTTTCACAGATGACTGTTACTGTATCATGATCAGTCTTGATAGTTTTGCCCATGAATCTGTATTTCTTTGATAAAAACCAAAGTATGATATTAATTTTAATGTAGGACAAATTGCCATCAGTATCCGTCATATTAAAATGGTGGACTGATTAAAATTCGCTTCAAATTCAAATTTATGTGTGAAATTACCATTGTAATCAGATTACAGTATGTAATTGTGTATGCAGATCTTTATTTTTTAGAATTGGACATATTTGCAGATTACACAAAGACACTAATGGGGCCATGTTATTTATGACTGTCAAATATAGTGCTTTTTAATTGACCAGCTTTGTAAATATCCCATAATCAGTGATACTTCATATCCTGTCCGGATTCCCCTATAGACGCTTCCAGCCGTAGTTAATGTGATTTCGGAACGATTAGTCGACATCCTAAGCGACCACGGGCATTATACGTGATCTTGAACAAATACAACTGCCGCATACATGACGTCAGATGCGCCCACACGATATCGATTAAGGCCCGCGTCTTCTTAAGACGGATCCATCATGTTTTTTTCTTTCACGGTCCTCGAACGGCTACAATGAGGCATAATCCCCAGCACCTCGAGAGTATCACGACCGCCGCGCATCGCTAGACATTGCTAAAACACCCCCACAGCCGAAGTAATCTTTTGAGAAGATCAAATGTTGGACTGATAAATAAAAAATGATGATGGAAATGACATGATGACGTTATACCTTGCAGAGATATTATAATTTTAAGCCTTTGAGAAAGATCCTGCTAGGATCGAAATGTCAGGCCCTCCTAATTCCAAGCATTTGATATATTTCAGGTCATTATTTTTGTTGCTAAGCAGTTTTACAGCAGTTTTTAACTTGAATTGATGATTTATAGTGCATTTTTATATCACCCAGAATTATTAAGGTTAAATACAAATATTCAGAAGTTAAAAGTGAATCTTCAGTGACGCATGTAAATATTAATTTAAATGTAAAGTTAAATTTTTAAAAATCTGTAAAAAAAAAACAGACAAAATGTTTGAATTTTTTAGAAATGTAGACTTTCTGTTGTAAATTCTAATAATTTTCTGATGCAGTTTAAAAAAGAATGTCTTAAATTCGGTCAGGATTTCCTTGAAATCTCAGTATTTTTTGTTTTTTTGTTTACCACTGACATTTTACGTCAAGTTGTTTATTGTTCTTGTATAAGAAGGCACTTCTGTGCGGCATTGAAATTCAATATGATGCAAATTACCACAAGGGACACCACCACAACAATAACAAGAGAACACTTTGACGTCATACGTGAACACCTACGCACACGTAAACATAATACTCATCCAAGTGACGAAGGTGGCTTTCAAATTAATGCACGGAGGTCCTAGCTTGGAAAGAAAAAACGGCAATCGGAAGTCCATTAGACCCCACGCTTAATTACGTTTCAGACTACACTGCATTCCGACCGTAGCCACGGGAAGATTTGATTAAAGGCCCGTCTTGTTACTCGGCGTAATTTTTAGCTCGTCAAATGGTTGTTAAGTGTTTCAATTGTAGACGGTCGGGAGGGTACATTAACCGCAGTGTATAATGCAATCTCTATGTACATTGACTTGATTGCATAATTTAAAGCTTGCATGAGATTTAATTTCTGTTTTCTGTTTTGGATTGATTAATTTGACTAATTTGCATTAATAAATACATTCTCAGTATTCAAATGAGGCAATTAATAAGTATCAAATCTTATGATTTAATGAAGAGGAAGTTGCAAGATTAATTAATTTCTCATAAAAAAAACCAAAACAGACATACAACTTAAAGGTATAATATCATGCTTTGTTTTGTGTCAAAGAAATACAGATTCATGGGCACAAATATCAAGGAAGATACAGTCACAGTCATCTGTGAAAATTTCAGTCTCATACGGTGCCCACTTTTTGAGAAAACAGTGAAAAATGCCCACAGTGTTTTTAGAATCTTTACACCGTTATTTTTGATCTTTAAAAGATCAAAATTGTTTTTGGTCATTGATTTTACTCTTTTTTGGATAAATACAGCATTTCAGGCAGAAACATTTTAACAGTATGTTTTTACCATCACCATCTTTATACCCTGATAGGTAAATCTCTGAAGTATGCTGCCAAAGTATGATAGTAGCCTACCTTTGAATAACCAATATGACCCGTGATATAATTGCAGAATTATAGTTTGTAACCTCAAACTTGTATCCAAATTTTTGGCAACTTTAATAGGCAAAACATACACTAAGTGTAAACATCATTCCTGCTTCACATACTGTCTGAGGACAATGCATTGTCTTTTCAATTATCTAAGTAATTTCATCAAATAACGGCAAAAGAAACTGACTGGATTAATTGAAATTCATTAAAATGTGAAAAAAAGAAAAATTTATTGTAATGGGATTCGAACCAGCGACCTCTGGTCCCTATACTTCTATAATAAATTCCCAAAGACTAAAAAACACATAATTTGTACCTGGAGAACGATTTTGAACAAGAAGTCTGTTAGAGGACAATAATTTACTCCCTGTAATTCCTTTATCCTCCCGGGGTCAATTTCATAGAGCTGCTGCTTAAGCACATAATTTGCTTAAGCATGAAAAGTCTTCCTTGATCAAACAGGATTACCAACCAAATTTCCATGTGATGTTTACTGCTTTTGACTTGTATTCTGCCATTGTCTGCTGAGCACAACATTCATATGGAGTTTTTGCTGGTATACTGATTTTATTTAAGGTTTTTTGGTGCTTATGCAAATTGTGGTGCTTAAGCAGCTCTAGATATGAAATTGGGCCCAGGCCAAATCTTCACCCTGCAACATGAAAAACAATCAGCCTTTCTCATTGGCTAAAAAGTTGCTCTCATCATTTGCATATTCAAATGCATATTTAGCATATTTTGTCATTCACAACAATATAGTGGTAGAGTCTTGCTAAAGAAGGCTGTAGGTAGAAATGTAGAAAAGCAAATCATACTTTGGTAAGAGACCAAAACAGAAATGTTCACAGATTTACTTATAACTTACAGGGTATGAAGATGGTGGTGGTAGAAACATACCGTTAACATTTTTCTGCCTGAAATGGTGTATTTATCCAGAAATTAGTAAAACAACGACCGAAAATCTTTTTGATCTTTTAAAAGATCAAAAATAAAAGAGAAAAGACTTCAGAAATACTGTGGCTGTTTTTCACTGTTTTCTCAAAAAGTGGGCAACAAATGGGACTGAAATTTTCACAGATGTCTGTTACTGTTTCTGTCTTGGTATTTTTGCCCATGAATCTGTATTTCTTTGACAAAAACCAAAGTATGATACTTCTTTTAAGCAGCTCTATGACATTGGCCCCTGTCCTCGAACCGAATGCGGTGCATTTACATACTTGTTTACCGAATGTTTTATGATTCATAATTTATTAATACTTTTTTGTATATTTGCTGGTTGTGTGGTGTGCAGGGAATGTTGACGCCGAAGCAGCTGTTTGCGTACTTCACTGATTTTAAAGAGGAGGACTTTGAGACACATTTTGCACACGTTCACAGCCGATTTTCCACCAACACATTCCCAAGCTGGGAGAGGGCTCACCCCATGAGGTTGGTTGGGGTGTTGGGGTGTTTGTTTGTTTGTTTGTCTTTTTTGGATGGTTTGTTGAATGGCTGGTGTGTTTGTTTTGTTTTTTTGTTGTTATTTGTTTGTTTGTGTGTTATTTTTATATTATTGTATTATCAATTAGTTTTTGTTTTGGTTGGTTGGTCAGTTGGGTTGGTTGTTTTGTTGATTTTGTTTGTTTGTTTGTTTGTCGGATTGTCAATATGATGGTTGTTTGTATGATTTGTTTATTATCTGTTTGGCAGTTTTGGTCGTTGGTTGGTTCATTTGTTTATCTGTACAGCTATTTGTTTATGTGTTTATAAATAAATTTTTTATATAAAATAGATACATTATTGTAAGAAAGTAAGGTTTGCGGAGACACCATGTACGAACTCTTTTCGAGACGTGTGGTTCTGAAAAGAATCAGTGAGAAGTTGTCTCGACGTTCCGACCAGTGTACTCTGGTTGTCCTCAGGAGAGATACATTTTCAGTAGCTCATCTTTGAAAGAGAATTCTGCCCCCTCCCAAAAAAAAGAAATTAAGAAGAAGAGGGAATCCTGATTTTTGTGTCCATTGCATGATTGCAACAATTTCATCTGTTCAAATTGATGTCCATTATAAGCATAATTTGATACACTGAAGTATTAAAACTAGTAGGAAAACTGACTTGAAGCCATTAAAGGTACTATCATACTTTGGTAGCATACCGAAACAGAAATCTCCACAGATTTACCTATAACTTACAGGGTATAAAGATGGTGATGGTAGAAACATACCGTTAACATATTTCAGCATGAAATGCTGTATTTATCAATAAAAGAGTAAGACCAATGACCAAAACCTGTTATGATCTCAGGGAGAATAAAAACTCCTGTGAATAGTTTTGAAAATACCATTATCGTTTTTCACCATTTTCTCAATAAATTGGCACCATATGGGACTGAAAATTTCACAGATGAGTGTTACTGTATCTGTCTTGATATTTCTGCCTATGAATCAGCATTTCCTTGGCAAAAACCAAAGTATGAAGTTACCTTTAAACCTCTATCCATGAGCATAAGCAATATCTGTGATAGATTTTGTAGGTAGGAAAAACTCAAATTTTGGTTGTTTTTTTCTGTAGGTTCATTTCGCATAATGGGGAGATCAACTCGCTGCGAGGTAACAGCAACTTGATGCATGCCCGAGAGGGCGTCATGCACAGCGCCGTGTACGGCAACCAACTGAAGCAGCTCTATCCTGTCGTGGAGAGCGGCATGTCGGACTCTGGGCAGTTTGACAACGTCCTGGAGTTTCTGATCATGGCTGGTGGAAGATCTCTTCCAGAGGTAGGCCACTTGGACTTCTCTCCTCCCCTCTTGGACTTCTTTCCTCTTGCTAAATTTGTCCTAGAATGACGAAGATAATGCCATTCTTTTTAGCTAAAGCATCTAAAACAGCTAGTTCTTCCTTGGGTCCAGTTATGTAGAGTTGTTGTGGATATGTTGAATGGTGTGCCATGGCCTAGTGGTCTGGCGTGTTGTACTCAAGGTCTTGTGGTCAATCTACAGATTGTGGGTTCGAATCCAACCATGGGCTAGTGGTCTGGCGTGTCGTACTCAAGATCTTGTGGTCAATCTACAGATTGTGGATTCGACCAGCCATAGGCTAGTGGTGCTTGCATCCTTGGACAAGACGCTTTGTCACATATTGCTCCTCTTAGCCAGGTGTAAATGGGTACCTGTGAGGGTAGAGATGGCTTTGTGCTTGATTAGCCTTTGTGCGCTTTATACAGCAGCCGGGGCTGTATACTCCCCAGGGAGTTTATGGGCCCGATGACCAGGGATAAATTTACATGCTTTCAAATGGCATACCGGATAATGGCACTCAGTGCTCTGTCACAAGTATTATGTTATCATCCTGACGCGTTTGGATCCTAGCCCTCCTAACTCCAAGCATTTGATAGATTTCAGGTCATTTTTGCCGATGAGCAGTTTGCAACAGTTTATTACTTGTATTTATCATCCTGTTTTAGACTTGTGGTCACTGTTTTTGATCTTCTTTTTAAGGCCATTATGACTATGGTCCCAGAAGCCTGGCATAATGACACGTTGATGAGCCAAGAGAAACGAGATTTCTACCAATGGGCTGCCTTCGCTATGGAGCCCTGGGATGGACCAGGTAAAACAAACAAAAGATATCACCATTTAATTAAAAAAATAATATCTACAAAAAGAAGAAAAATCATTTGCTATGTAGAAACTAAAATAACAGAAGTTTTAAGGGAAGAGCTACTACTTGGGTCGATTTCATGAAGCCCTACGATTGATCGTAAGTTGATGAGCATTTTGCAGCAGTTTATTACTTGTATGGATTGTTTAAGTCAGATTGATTTGATGTGTGTTGTTATTTTCTCCCGTTATTAATGTAGGGTTTGATTGTTCATACTGAGAGAAATGAAATTGAGCTCTCGTTGAAATTGTTTTTCTCAAGGCAACTTTTGGTAGAGACAAACATGCCATAATTGGTATTAAATCACAATCAGGACCTGCATTTGAAATCATCATATTCAGGGGCCAATTTCATGGAGCTGCTTAAAGGTAGTATCATATTTTGGTTTTTATCAAAGAAATACAGATCCATAGGCAAAAATATCAAGACAGATACAGCAACAGTCATCTGTGAAAATTTCAGTCACATAGGGTCCCCACTTTTTGAGAAAACAGTGAAAACAGCCACAGTATTTCTTAAGTCTTTTCTCTTTTATTTTTGATCTTAAAAAGATCAAAAAGATTTTCGGTCGTTGTTTTACTAATTTCTGGATAAATACAAAATTTCAGGCGGAAACATTTTCACGGTAATTAAGTTTCTACTATCATCATCTTCATACCCTGAAAGTTATACGTAAATCTGTGAACATTTCTGTTTTGGTCTCTTACCAAAGTATGATAGTACCTTTAAGCAGCTCTATGAAACTGGCCCCTAGTTTTTTCTGCATTTTGTTCATCTTCATCTTGTTTTCTGCTTTTGTTCATAGCCTTGTTTACGTTCTCGGATGGACGTTACATCGGTGCGATTCTGGACAGGAATGGGCTGAGACCGTCCCGATACTACATCACCAAGTCAGGCTTCATGATCATGGCTAGTGAGGTTGGAGTAGTGGATATTCCCCACGGCGACGTTTCTCAGAAAGTAAGACCATTGTTCTCCCGTCGATTTTATGTTGATGTACTAAACAGTGTTGGAGTCGAGTCCTCAAATCTGAGTACAGAGAACTCAGAGTACAAAGTCCGAGTACTGGGCCGAGTCTGAGTACATTAATTGCTGGCGAGTCCGAGTCCTAAGTATCGAGTCCGAGTACATTGCTGGCGAGTCTGAGTCCAGGGTATCGAGTACAAGTATATTTAAGGTGGAGTACAGGGCCTAGTCTGAGTACCAAAGTTTGAGTCCACGTTCAAGTACATGCACAGTACCAATGCACAGTGCCAAAAATGCACTAAGTTAAACAAAAATTGTTATAGTTGGACGTTGTGCCACTCTTCTCAGAAATTCTTGTTTTACGAACCTTGCAAATGACACTGTGCTGCCTACTCCATTTGATACTAGGCTTTCGATGATCTTCATACTCCTATTGTATAATTTGTCAGAAATCGCCAACATAATCAACCGTGAAATTGTAACAAAAAGTGAAATTTGCACTAAATGGTCGAGTACTCCCAAATTTGAGTGCATGGAAACGAGTATGGGTCAAGTACATTTATTTTCGAGTACTTTTTATCGAGGATGGGCCGAGTATTTGCATGATGTGCTCGAGTTGTACTCGAGTACGAGTTCTCCAACACTGGTACTAAATGGAGGCCATAGCCAGACTTGAAGTCTGGGAAAGGGTTTATGAATATCTGGTGCTTTCCTTATAGGGTCGCTTGATGCCCGGTCGAATGCTCCTAGTCGACACGGTTGTCGGGGAGGTCACAAAGGACGAGGAGTTGAAACTAGGCATCGCTAAGCAACGTCCAATCAGACGCTGGCTCACAGAGCAGGTCTTCAACCTGTCTGATATGTACAAGGCCCACAAGCCGGTAACCATGACGACTGATGCTGTCCAATCACCGTCCGTGCAGACCGACTACCGACTGCCGCTATTCGGCTACAGCGTGGAGCATCTTAACTTGCTAATTGTTCCCATAATCAAAAACAAGTAAGTTATTGCCAAGTCACAAACAGTAAGGCCCATTTACACGGATCTGATTATCAAATTAAAGAATCGATTCCTAATTACAGCATAAAGTTCCATAGTCTTTTTGAATTTGCGACTGGCTCTGACAAAATGAGTCATGTCACCCTGCTTACAAGCAAGTAAAAATGGAGAGAAGTTGCAGTCAAAATTTTACATTTTTTTCTTTCACTTGTGCTATTATGTTTCTTGTCGTGAAAATCACAGGATAATAAAGGTTTGCACTTAAAAGCCATAACAAGTTGGGTCCAATTTCAACACGCTTTAAACTTCCCGACATTAATTAAAATTGCTGAGTTAGGAGGGTCTGACGTTTCGATCCTAGCAGGATCTTTCTCATAGGCTAAATGACAAGAGGGCAAGAACATGCAAATTAAGATACACATAAATGGATGAGAGGATCAGAGGACAGATTGACAGAGTGACCAGGGAGCATTAAGCCTTTGAGAAAGATCCTGCTAGGATCGACACGTCAAGCCCTCCCAACTCAGTATTTTATACCATTTCTGGTCACAAGTTTGTTTGATGAGCAGTTTATTACTTGTATTAATTATTATCATTAATTGGTTCACTTTCTGATTGCGGTTGCTGATTCTGTTTCTGTAGGAAAGAGCCGCTAGGATCTATGGGTAATGACATTCCGCTAGCCTGTCTGTCAGAGCGGAATCCGCTTGTGTTCGAATACTTCAAACAGCTGTTCGCCCAGGTTACCAACCCACCCATCGACCCGATCAGAGAGCACATCGTCATGTCGCTGGTAGGTTCATTAAAATCGGTATTTGGTTGGAGTTAAGAGGGGCCAACATTTCAATCCTAGCAGGATCACACCACTCTTTCCTCAAGCCTTCTTTCAGCAAGTTTCTTGAGTGACAGAGTATGGTAATTATGCATTTGAATATGCAAATGAGAAAGAACAACTTTTAGCCAATGGGAAAGGCTGTTTGTTTTTCATGTTGCTTGGTGAAGATTTGGCCTGAGGTAGGCTCTGGTTTACCTTCATCACAGTTGTTGAGACAACAGGGGCCAATTTCATAGAGCTGCTTATAATTAAACACAAAATTTGCTTATTAGCATGAAAAGTCTTCCTTGCAACAGGATCACCAACCAAATATCCATGTGCATCTTACTGCTTTTGACTTGTATTCTGCCATTGTTTTGCTGAGCATAACATTTACATGGAGTTTTCTCCGGCATACTCATTTCATTTACCAAGGTTTTCGGTGCTTAAGCAAATTTTAGTGCTTAAGCAGCTCTTTAAAATTGGTCCCTGGTGTTTTAATTCTTGTCCATATTCTATTTTCTATATTCTATAGTGTTGGCAGTTCAATTATGCAATAGCATAGACACCGATTTGTATCAAATAAAGTTGACAGAATGTCAACTACAGCAATATTCAACTCACTTTTTGACTCAAAGTCACATAATTCTGTCAAATTTGATATCCAAACATTACTTCGTACATACTCAGTAGGCCTATATGGTGTTGTTTTTGGTTGTTGTAGGCATGTCCGATTGGTCCGGAGAGCAACATCCTAGAGCCCAGCGAGCTCCAATGTAAGAGGCTGTTCCTAGACACACCTATTCTCTCTCTCGATGACCTGCAAGTCATCAAAGAAACTACTTTCAGAGGATGGAAGGTACGGTCCAAGTATTGCTGTAATTTATTTACTTGGATAGTTTTCAAATTCTTTGCTTCCAGAAGCTGAAAATATCAGTTGTGGTTTTCCATTAAAGGTACAGGATTGGTAACACACCTCAAACAGAAATGTTCACAGATTTACGTATAACTTTCAGGATATGAAGATGGTGGTGATAGAAACATACCCTTTGAAATATCTCCCCCTGAAATGATGTATTTATCCAGAAATTAGTAAAACGACGACCGAAAATATTTTTGATCTTTAAAAGATCAAGAATAACGTTGAAAAGATAAAAGAAATTACATGGCCGTTTTTCAGCGTAAATTTTCCCGCTTCCCTAAGCGCCGATTCTACGCTTACAGGAAATTCCATGCATATCCATGAAACCCTTTATTTTCATAAAAATTTGTGTACAATCTTTCATTTGTTACCCCCAGACTAAAACAATCGACATGACGTACCCAATTGCTTTGGGAGCTGCTGGTCTGGTACCTGCGCTCAACAGGGTCTGTAGTGAGTGTTCCACAGCTGTGGATGAAGGCTTCACGCTGTTGGTCCTGTCCGACCGAAGAGCTGGTCCTGAACAGGTCCCTGTAAGGTAATGTTTGTTAAGATAGTTGACTATAGGGAGGCACCATCATAGGGCTGGATAGAATGGTAGAGCACTGGTATGGCAGTTAATGGGTTATATGGCTTCTGACTGACACCCTGAGCAAAGATAGTTGACTATAGGGAGGACCCATTATAGGGCTGGATAGTTCAGATGGTAGAGCACCGGTATGGCAGTTTATGGGTTATATGGCTTCTGACTGGCACCCTGAGCAAAGATAGTTGACTATAGGGAGGCACCATCATAGGGTTGGATAACTCAGATGGTAGAGCACTGGTATGGCAGTTTATAATGGATTATATTGCTTCTGACTGAGCCCCATCACAGGGTTGGATAGCTGAAATGGCCAAGCAGTCAGTTTTTACTCGATTGAGGTTTTTAGTTTTGCTATTTGGACTTATTCACTCTCCAGCTCTCTGCTGATGCTGGGAGCCGTCCACCACCATCTCATCCAGACCCGTCAGCGTCTGCGAGTAGGTCTGATCGTAGAGACAGGCGAGGCTCGTGAGATGCACCACATGTGTCTCCTCCTGGGCTATGGTGCCGACGCCATCTGCCCATACCTGGTCTACGAGAGCGTGCAGAGCCTGAGAGACCAGAACCTCCTTGGTGACGGGGAGGCATACACTGATCAGGACATTGCTGAGAGGTTCAAGAAGGCTACTGGGAAGGGTATCGCTAAGGTGATGGCCAAGATGGGGATTTCGACCCTGCATAGCTACAAGGTACGGACTTAAGTGACCATGCAATTCAAACTTCCTTCAAATCAATCACTCCTTCCTGAAAACTGCCTTGTGGACTAAGATTAACAATATATTAAAGGTTGGAGTTAGGGGGGTTGACACGTTTGGACTTTTCGAAGGCTAACTTAACTCCAAGCATTTTATATATTTCAGGTCATTTTGGCGGATGAGCAGTTTGCAGCAGTTTATTACTTGTATTGAATATTTTGAGGGAGTGATGGAATCTTTGGCTTTTTTTTTCTTCCTCTTTTTTGATAAGATACCAGAACCATTGTCAGCACCAATAGTTTGCTCATTTTTAATAAAGACCATTTTTAATCAAATAATGTCATAAAGCATGTATAATCTCCAATAAAATTCACAATTAAGATTCTTTCCTTTAAAAAAACAACAACAAAAAGAGTTAGATATATATCTCATGGTGTTACTGCAAAATCTTATACCGTACTTCCGCCAAACATAGCCTTAAAAGTTAACAACAACAACATTAGCAACAACAAAAAGAGTTTGTTTCATGGTGTTTCCGCAAAAACCTTTACTTTATGTACTTCTGCTAAGCATAGATTAGGTTAACAACATTAGCAACAACAACAACAACTGAACAATAAAAAGATTCTGACACTCAAAACGAAGTCTTATATAGTGCTTCTCTAGTAAACATTAAACACGTCTGTATTTCACTGTGTGTACCTCGAAATCTTACTTTTGGACGTGTAATTCTACAAACAGGTCCATACATTATTTCTCTCTTTTTCATTGGATCATTTTTGCAGGGAGCCCAGATCTTTGAGGCTGTTGGTCTCGGACAGGAAGTGATTGACAAGTGCTTCTTGGGTACCGCCTCCAGACTGAGCGGGGCTACGTTTGAAGTTTTGGCTGAAGAGGTAGGCGGGGCATTCTTTATTGATAAAAACAGTTTCCTGCAAAGAGCAAGTCATAATTTTGAGAAAAGGAGTTCAATTCCACACCAGAATCATAGCATTTTGTAGAGTTTAATATTTTGGAGGTTGCAGGTTCGAATCCTGTTTCAGTCAATGTTTTTTGTTTACCTTTGTATGGATCAGTTCTCAGGATTACCCAAAGTGATTGTTATCATACACACGTCCTGTGTAAAAAAAAAGCCGCAATCACTTTGAGTGATCCCTCATGTGACGATTCTCAGGTTGCAGCATTGATAATGCTACGCGTATCTTAAATGATCCTTGTGATATAGCGGTATGTGCGTGGTTTCATGGCTTGTGACTGCCAAACGAACAATGATAATTGACTATTAGGGACACCACCAATACAGGTCTGGATGGCTCAGTTGGTCAGAGCGCCTGTTTGGTATTCCGGTGGTCGCTGGTTTAGAGTCCCGCTCCAGTCAATGTTTCTTTGTTGACTGTTGAATGACTGCGTAAATTCTGTCCTTTTGAATTCTCAAGGCTTTGCAGCGTCACTTCATTGCGTATTCGGATCGAGACGGTGACATCATCACCAGCTTGGAGCCCGGACAGTACCATTGGCGCAGCGGGGGTGAAAAGCATATCAACGATCCATTGAGCGTGGCCAACCTGCAAGACGCCACCCGCAACAAGAATCAGATGGCCTACGAGAAGTTTAGAGAGTCGCAGGAAGCAGTGGTAAGTTTTTCTTCTCGAAATAAGTCTTTTAATGTTGCCATGGAAACATGTGAAAGTGGCTTGTTTTGGAGCTGGATTGTTATAAAAAAAAATTTGCCAGTTTTCAACATTTATTATAGGCGTTGAGTTAGGAGGGCCTGACGTTTAGATCCTAGCAGGATCTTTTTTAAAGGCTAGAGGCTTTTTTAGCCCTTGAGAAAGATCCTGCTAGGGTTGAAACATCAGGGGCCAATTTTTATACAGCTGCATGCTTATTACAGAAAATTTGTTTAAGCATGAAATGTCTTCCTTGATCAAACAGGATTACCAACCAAATTTTCATGTGATGTTTACTGCTTTTGACTTGTATTCGGCCATTGTTTGCTGAGCATAACATTTAAAATGATTTTGCATGGCACACTGATTTTACTTACCAAGGTTTCTGGTGCTTTAGCAAATTTTGGTGCTTAAGCAGCTCTATGAAATTGGCCCTTGGCCTCCCAAACTACAAGCATTTTATACATTGCTGGTAAAAATTTTTGTTTGGGTGATGAGCAGTTTGCAGTCTGTTTATTACCTTTTTTTCTAATACGACCAGAAAAATCTTTGAAAATAAAATTTATATGAGTATTTCAATCAAGTTTTGTGAAGGAATTCCACATTAAATTTTTGTCGGTTTTTTCCTATGCTCTTGCAGATTAAGGATTGTACTCTACGAGGACAGCTTGATTTGTTGAAATCCCCAAATCCACTGGACATCTCTCTGGTTGAAGAAGCATCTAGTATCGTCCGGAGATTTGTGACCGGAGCCATGAGCTTTGGTAGTCTGTCTATTGAGACGCACACGACGCTAGCACGGGCTATGAATAGGTGAGAATGGATGTGATTGGCTATTTGATTGGCTTATGAATATTCATGAGTTGATCTGATCAGAGGACTGAAGTGTGATGTCACTTTAAACCGTAGGGTGCTGTTGCCTAGTTGTCTGGTATGTTTATTCAAGATCTTGTGGTCAATCTACAGATTTTGGGTTCAAATCCAGCCATGGGCTATATATATATTGGTGCTTGCATCCTTGGGCAAGACGCTTTGTCACATATTGCTCTTTTTCACCCAGGTGTAAATGGGTACCTGTGAGGGTAGAGATGGCTTTGTGCTTGATTAGCCTTTGTGCACTTATAGCAGCTGGGGCTGTATACTCCCCACGTTGAGTTGAGATGGTTTCGGGAATGTAAAAGTTGTCCCCCTCCTCTTTGAGTGACCCCATGTACCTTTTTTGTACCTTTCATGTATCTTATTGATCCTTGGAATATAGTGGTGTGTGTGAGTGTTTTCATGGTTTCTGACTGCCAAACGGACAAAGATAATTGGCTAAATAAAAGAGACACCACCAACAAAATTATAGCTCAGTTGGTAAGAGCGATGGTACTGTATTCCAGTGGTCGCTGTTTTTAATCTTGCTCCTGTCAATTTGTTTTTAGTTTACTCTCAGTGACTTAAATATGACTTAAGTGAGAATAACTCTGGTTATTTGGTTTGTCTTTTTGCCTGAAGGATTGGAGGTAAAAGCAACACTGGTGAAGGGGGAGAATCCGAGGACCGCTACCTGAGCGATGACCCTCAGAACAGTGTGCGGTCAGCCATCAAACAGGTCGCCTCGGGCCGCTTTGGAGTGACCACCTCTTACCTAGCTCATGCTGACGAGCTGCAGATTAAGATGGCCCAGGGAGCTAAGCCTGGGGAAGGGGGTGAACTGCCCGGTCATAAGGTAAAAGAAGGAGTTACAACCTCCACCTCAAATAGAACAACCTCAAACTCATTGCTCTACCACACTGTGGATCATTCTACAAATATAAGACCGCGTCCCAAATCTCTTGCTGTGACCGCAAATTACACATGGATATGGCGGTGTGTGCATGGTTTCATGGCTTCTGACTGTCAAACGAACAAAGATGATTGACTGTTTGGGGTCACCACCAACGAAGGGCTGGATGGCTCAGTTGGTAGAGCGCCTGTACAGTATTCAGGAGGTCGCCGGTTCGAATCCCGCTCCAGTCAGTTTTTCTTTGTTCTCTTTTCAATAAGTCTATGAAATTGGCTGCAGTCACTGGCTAGTGGCTGCCATAGGTCCGTGTCTTATTTGCAGCCGCAGCCAAAGATTTGGGACACAGCTTAAGGTTCAATATCATATATCAACCAAAAAGTCTTCAAAAATTCTTCCTTGTAACGGAATCGTTTGCCAGATAAAATTTCAAACGATTTTACCGTTTGCTCCTAGTACTGAGATGTTTTTAGCTTGATAGAATATTGATGAGTAAGATTTTCTTCACCAGGTGTCTGAAGATATAGCGAAGACTCGTTCGTCCATCCCAGGGGTGGGGCTTGTGTCCCCGCCTCCCCATCATGACATCTACTCCATCGAGGATCTGGCTGAGTTGATCTATAACTTGAAGTGTGCCAACCCGGATGCTAGGATCAGCGTCAAGCTGGTGTCGGAGGTCGGAGTTGGGGTCGTCGCTGCGGGCGTGGCAAAGGTATTTGACAAAATTAATCCATTTTTAAGTTTCTTAGAAATTGTCTATTTATTTGTTTGTTGTATCATTGTTTTAAACAAATTACTAATTATAGTGTATCATTTCTTCATATAACCAAACAATGGGAGACTTTTGAGAACCGGTCTTCAAGTCAACAGTGCAGGCGCAAAACAATGCGCGCATGCTCACCATTGGGTCCACGTGCACTGTTGACTTGAAGACCGGTTCTCAAAAGTCTCCCAATTGGCAAAACGGGCTGGTGGCTCGAAGCTGACAAAGAAACAACTTTCACTGATGATTTTTCTTCGGCCTTTTAATTCTTTGAATCTAGCTATTTCAAAATTGTTTTGTAAACGGACACAATTTTTTGAAAAGAGTTTTGAGCCACAAAATAGATTTTTAAAGATTAGTTTTGTAATCCACTCTAAATGCCTTGTGTTTTAAAGGTACTATTATACTTTGGTAGCATACAGAAATTGAAATCTTCACAGATTGACCTATAACTAATTACAGGGTATGAAGATGGTTATTTTAAAAACATACCGTTAAATGTTTTCTACCTGAAATGCTGTATTTATCCAGAATAGAGTTAAACCAATGACCATAAACAATTTTGATCTTTTTAAAGATAAAAAATAATGGTGAAAAGACTTACGAAATACTGTCGTCATTTTTCACCGTTTTCTCAAAAAGTGGGCACCGTATGGGACTGAAATATTCACAAATGACTGTTACTGTATCTTCCTTGATATTTTTGCCCATGAATCTATATTTCTTTGACAAAAACCAAAGTATGATGTTCCCTTTAAGTGATTGTGAAATAACAGATTTTGGATTTGTTCTTAAGGTAATTGGGTAAGACCATGAGACATATGTACTCGTTAATATGAGTTGGATTGCTCTGAGAGCCGGTGAACTCGGTGTCCTAGCCAGTATGCTCTAGACTAGACTTGGTCTGTTCGTTTCTTATTAGGCCTCCAAAATAGAAATTATGTTTTCAATTAAAGTCCTTGGCATTTTATAATTATTGTTGTAAATTTTTGTAAATGTAATGGAATTTACTGCTGTAATGTTATTTGTAGTTTGTCTATATATCCTGATCGCTCCTTCTATTTCAGGGTCTTGCTGAACATATCACGATCTCTGGTCACGATGGAGGCACCGGGGCCAGCACCTGGACGGGCATCAAGCACGCCGGATTACCATGGGAACTGGGCCTGGCCGAGACCCACCAGACACTGGTGCTGAGTGACCTGAGGTCAAGGGTCAAAGTGCAGACTGATGGGCAGCTTCGGACAGGCAAGTTTTGAGGAGAGGAGCCAACGTTTGAAAACGAGTGGGAGGTGTTTTGCTTTCTGAAGAGAATGTTCAGAATATTCACTTGTTGGTCCTGTAGTTTATCGTAGTTTGCTACTAAACTGTATGAAGATGTTATATTGGTAGCCATTGCAACTATTCCCTGTAGATGTAACATATTCGTCTATACTTCGCCAACAGGTGGCGCTCTTTATTTCACATGTACACTCTTCTGGAAAGGAGGAAGCTTCATATAACGAGGTTTATGAAACAGAGGCACCGGCTCAGGCTCCATTTCGTCGATCCATTATAAGATAACGGATATCAAAATTGAGGCTTTTGGCTTCGGTTTGGAAGTAGATTCTCTGATTTGAAAAGGAAAACAGAGCTTCAGCTTCAATGAAAAACCACAACCTATATTTTCAGCATATGGATGACAGAACCGGAGCCTGAGCCTGAGCCTCCATTTCGTAAACCCCATCTCTCAAATAAAGCAAACCAATGTCAGTCTAAATAGACCTCCTTTATTGATCCATTGTTTCTAAAGTACGTACAGTCCCACACAATTTACATGGTGGCAGCGGTGGGATTCCAACGCACATCATAAAAATGACTGGGCAACTAGATCATCGTTCAGTCTTGATCTCCTGGACTACAACCAGTCCAACACTTTATAGTCATGATAGTCATTCTTAGTACTCAAGCTTTTTACCTATTGTTGGATTATAAAGCAATGTCATCCGTTTCGCTCCTCCGTAGGTCGTGACGTCGTCATAGCTGCTCTCCTCGGAGCGGATGAGTTTGCATTCTCCACGGCTCCTCTCATCGCCCTCGGTTGCATCATGATGAGGAAGTGTCATCTGAACACCTGCCCCGTCGGTGTGGCAACACAGGTATGTAGTCCGCTTTGATTTCATGAAACACTTGTGAGCCTTGAGTCCTTGAGCAGAAAATTTGATTCCAAAGTGAAGCTTGGCCTAACTGGTGCATTAGAAGCATTGTATTCTTTCCAGTGTTGCAGAAGCAGTTACATGCTTACTCTGGTGGGATTTGAACCAGGGACCTCCTCCTTAATAGTGCAGGTGTCCTACCAGCTCAAAGATTCTGACTCAAATCCTGGTGCCGAAGCCAGTTCTGTAGTCACGCCAGTGGGATATTGTATTTGTGGGACATTTGCTCAAAGTAACCCCTCCGCAACTTAGCATCATCAATTTTACTTTTGAGAGCGAGTTCTTTGCTCCAAGCTGGGGCCAATTTCATAGAGCTGCTTAGCACAAAAAATCGCTAAGCATGACATTTCTGCCTTGATAAAAACAGGATTAACAACCAAATTTCCTTGTGTTGTGTATCACTTGCAATTGTTCTTTGGCTGTTATTCGCTGACCATGATCAAATCGAATTTTCAATGGTGGTTTGTTTTATTGGGCAAGCCATTTTTGTACTTTTTTGTGCTAAGCAGCTCTATGAAATTGTCCCCTGTTCGGAAGAGGCTGTTGGGGCAATTTGCTGTTATTAGATTCCTCTGAAGACAGTTTTGTATCTGTAATTTCCTAGGACCCAGAGCTTCGTAAGAAGTTTGATGGCCAGCCGGAGCACGTAATCAACTACTTCTTCATGCTCGCCGAGGAAGTCCGACAGCACATGGCACAGCTGGGCTTCCGTACATTCCAAGAGATGATCGGACGCACCGATAGGCTGGCCGTTGCCAAGCAACTGGCCAATGACAAATGCCGGCTGTTGGACTTTGGGAAAATCTTGAAGAGGGCGGATGAGATGAGAGCTGGAGTCCAGATGACCGGAGGATCCGTCAAGCAGAACTTTGAACTCGAGAACCGCTTAGTAAGTGTTCCAGAGCTCGATTTCACCAAACTCTTCGTAACTTTACTATCAATCGTAGGACTTTTGATGCATTGAAGCTCTACGTGGGATAGGCCCTCTACGACGGGTTATCCTTCGTAACTCGAGTTATGATCGATTGCAGGGCTTCGTGAAATCGACCCCAGGAAGTATTACAGAAGATATTTTTCATTGATTTTTTTCGTCCTGTCTGATTCTAATGATTCCGAAGTTAACAGATTTGGATATTTATGTAATCAGGCAAAACTGCTGTCAGAATCTGGAGGCACATTATCAATCAGGCCTGAGGGCTAGATAAGCAACGAATGACCTGAAAGACTGTCATACTTTGAGGTCAAAAAATCTGTTGCAACACTCATGTTGGAAATTTGGACAAGTGTTCACCATTTGTGTAGGGTTACTATAAGGGCCTTTTCCAAACCTCGGCTCCGGCTCAGGTTCCGGCTTTGTCTCTATCATCCATATGCTAAAAAATATAGGTTGTGATTTTTCATGGAAGCTGAAGCTCTGTTTTCTTTTTCAAACCAGAGAATCTGCTTCCGAACTGCAGCCAAAAGCCTCTATTTTGGTACCCATTATTTTAGAATGGATTCAGGAAATGGAGCCGGAGCCTGAGCCGGAGCTGAGGTTTGGAAAAGGCTCTAAAACTGTCGACATGGATGTACAAATTTTAAGAGGAGCTTGTGGTTATGTGTTAAATTGCATTTTGTTTTTTTGTTCTACAGGACAACCAGTTGATAGAAGCATCTCGGGATGTTATAGATGGCAAGAAGAGTGATGTCGCCTTGGAGATGAAGATAACCAATCAGAGCAGAGCGTTCGGGACTACCCTCAGCTTTCACATTGCCAAGTAAGTCATGTCATGTTGGTGGGAACTACATGCAGCCCCATGAAGCACGGGAAAGTCCCACAAATACACAATTGAAACTGCACATTGTTGGACTATGGCAGATTCAGGAAGGTTCCTAGCCAAAATGCCCAGGGGGTATAAATAAAGGTTACAGAATGTGGCATAGGGATACTGCACAGTGTTGGACTTTGGTAGATTCAGGAAGGTTCCTAGCCAAAATGCCCAGGGGTTAGGGTTACAGAATGTGCCATAGGGATGCTGCACGTGTGTTGGACTTTGGCAGATTCAGGAAGGTTCCTAGCCAAAATGCCCAGGGGTTAGGGTTACAGAATGTGCCATAGGGATGCTGCACGTGTGTTGGACTTTGGCAGATTCAGGAAGGTTCCTAGCCAAAATGCCCAGGGGGTATAAATAAAGGTTACAGAATGTGGCATAGGGATGCTGCACGTGTGTTGGACTTTGGCAGATTCAGGAAGGTTCCTAGCCAAAATGCCCAGGGGTTAGGGTTACAGAATGTGCCATAGGGATACTGCACAGTGTTGGACTTTGGCAGATTCAGGAAGGTTCCTAGCTAAAATGCCCAGGGGTTAGGGTTACAGAATGTGCCATAGGGATACTGCACAGTGTTGGACTTTGGCAGATTCAGGAAGGTTCCTAGCCATAATGCCCAGGGAATAGGGTTCCAGAGTGACCATTTTGTTGTTTCTGTTCAACAGGAAATACTGTGATCAGGGTCTACCGGACAAGTCGATCAGCATCAAGGTACAGGGGTCAGCTGGACAGAGCTTCTGTGCTTTCCTTGCAAGAGGCGTGTACGTGGAACTAGAAGGTGATGCTAACGACTACGTTGGAAAGGTAATTGATAAAAAGTCAAAAATAAGTTGAAAGTCACCAACATTTGAAAAATCCATTATTTCGCCACTGGAACAAGCTTGAAAAGAGCTTTCCAACGGTATGCAACACTTGGGGTGCTATCTTCCTCTGTCTGTTGAAACCTGAGACAATTCAGGAGAATTGAATGGAACAAGTCAACGGAATGTTGCCTTTGAATAGCTGGACAGGCTGATGACACCTGGTGACTTTCGTACCACTCGTTTTCTGATACCTAATTGGTTTTGGTTGGTGACTTTTGAAGCAGCCAAGTTTATACAAATATGATTTGGTTGGTTGATTTTTTGTTTTCCATCCTGAAATTGCACCAGGAACTAATTGTCCTTCATTTTGGCGAATTCTTTCCCCAGGGTTTGTCCGGAGGTACGGTGATTGTCTACCCGCCCAAAGACTTGCCCGCTGACTTCCGATCGGATACCAACATCATCGTGGGTAATGTCTGCCTGTATGGAGCCACTCGGGGCACCGCCTACTTCAGAGGCATCGCTGCAGAGAGGTTCTGTGTCCGAAATTCTGGAGCAACTGCCGTTTGCGAGGTACGTAATTTTGGAATGTTTCAGAGAAGGCACATTGTAGGGGTAAGATAGTTTGAAATATATGGTATCAAAATGTTAAAATTAAATAGCACCCCGCACTTGCGCTAAAAATACCACACCGGATCTCAGACAAATTACATTGCAACCATGCAAACGTGTGGTATGTGCGCGTGCATGCATGGTGTAGACTACGTGCGCGAGTCAATGTTTGTCTGACATCCGGGGACTCCTGTGACGTCATTTGTGCGGAGCGCTATTGAATATGCGAAATAAGTCAGAAATCTTTGCCCATCTGTGAAATTATCACTGCCGAGTTCTGCTTAAGCCCTGCTTATTATTATGCTAAGCGATCCTTTTCGTCTAAGTGTATAAAGCGTGCACCATTTTGCAACCACGTTATGATTTTCATTGTGCGTCATAGATTTTTAAAACAGACAGTGCTTATGAGCTAAGCATATAGTCTGTCTGTGCTTAAGCAGGGATGAAGTGAAAATCTATTGTAGATTTAAACTCATATGTGCTTATGATGCAGCTCTATAGAATGGGAGACTTTTGAGAACCGGTCCTCAAGTCAACAGCGTGCGCATGCCCACAATTGCGTGAGCGTGCGCTGTTCTCCGACCGGTTCTCCAAAGTCTCCTATTGGCTCTCAGTGGTGTTTGATCAACATCATTATTCCTCAAACTATAGAGAGATGTGAATTTTAACATTTGACCTGAGCTTTGTACTTGTCTACTTCGCAGGGTGTTGGTAATCACGGCTGTGAATATATGACAGGAGGAAGGGTTATCATCCTCGGTCCGACCGGATGCAACTTTGCTGCCGGCATGTCAGGAGGTATAGCCTATGTCCTGGACAGGTACGTAGTAACGGAGAGAAACTGCTGGTCAGGCACAGCTAGTGAAAAGCCTGGCTAGGCCTTGGTGTTGCCTGGGGTCTTGGGCTTCTATAATCCTCAGCCTTGAACTATCAACTTCAAGCCCCTGCTGTGTCCTGGATCATAGTTGCCACTGACCTGATTGACATATTGAGTCCACAGATCATGGACAGCATCCAGAAGCCAGGCTTGATTGATTTTAAGCAGCTCTATTGTAGTGAAGTTCAGGGCTGACAAGAGGAGGATTTTAGGTCTAAAGGCCTGGGCTGGCCAGGCTTTTTAGTGGCTGGGCCTGACCCTGACCAGCATTGAAATTCCTCTCTCTAACTCTCTAACCATAAAATATACCTCTTGTAACGTGACAAGCGACCTGTTAGCTGCCTGTCCAGGAAGAGGCCTGTCAAGCTTTTCAAAGCCAATTCTTCTGTCTGCTTGTCTCATGAAAATGTCATGAATTGTCTCAGGTTTCGTCAGATAAAATGACTAATGAAGAAAGCACCCAAGTGTTTTGTTGTCAGAAAGCTGTTTTCCAGCCTATTTGGTGGTAATGATGTCTCAACTTAAGAATGGGAAAGTTTTGAGAACTGGTCTTCAAGTCAACATCGCATGCGCACACAATGGGAGACTTTTGGAGAGTCGGTCTTGAGTCAACAGCGCACGCGCAAACCATGCTTGCTCAATTGTGAGCATGCGCGCATTGTATTGCGCGTGCATGCGCGTGCGCTGTTGACTCAAGATTAACTCTCCAAAAGTCTCCCATTGTGAGCATGCGCTCGTTGTTTTGCGCCTGCGCTGTTGTGCGTACACGTGCGCTGTTGACTTGAAGACCGGTCCTCAAAATTCTCCCATTGCTTGACTTTTTGCCCATTTTTTTTTCAGCCAAGTCACATTTGTATGGAATTAACAAGAAAATTCCAGTGTAAAAGGAAGTTGACCCAATTGCTAAAATGCTTCTTTCGTTCTCATCTTTAGATCTGGTCAGTTCACCAGCCAGTGCAATATGGAATCGGTGACCCTTGAACCCGTTGCCAAGGCGATAGACGTCACATTCATTCAGGATCAGCTCAAGACCTTCGTGGAGCTCACCGGCTCGGAGGTCGCTGCCAAGATCCTTGACAACTGGCAACAGGATGTCAAATATTTCGTGAAGGTAAAAGATTTTTCAAAATGGCATCATGGGGCAATTTCACGAAGCCATACAATGGATCGTAACTTGATTTACGAAGGATAACCCATCGTATTCTATGTAGGGCTGCAATGCATCATAGGTCCTACGATTGATAGTAAGTTACGATGAGTTTGGTGAAATCGACCCCATAGCCAGTTGATTGCTGCATGTAACAACATTTTCAGTGTTTGTATGAGACAAAAATTTGGTACCAGGGGCCAATAATGTCTAAGAATGCTTAAGCACAAAATTTGTTTAAGCATGAAAAGTCTTTCTTGATCAAACAGGATACCAACCAAATTTTTCATGTGATGTTTACTGCTTTTGACTTGTATTCAGCCATTGTTTACTGAGCAAAACATTCACAAGGAGTTTTTGCTGGCAAACTGATTTTATTTATCAAGGTTTTTGGTGCTTAAGCAAATTTTGGTGCTGAAGCAGTTATGACATTGGCCTCAAATGTTGGTCTACTTCCACAGTTGGCCCACTTGTAAAGGTTGATTGGTTTGCCAGTAACAATAACGTCACACCACTTCAATTGTGTTGACCTACCAAGCTATTAAAAGAAAATCTGATAAAGAGCTGAGGAATTTTGGAAAAACATGTGTATGAAATGTAGATTTTCAGGAGATGACTTTTGAAGATGAACACGATGAACAAGTTTTTGAATGGTGCCCTCTTTTGATAAGAAGAATGATTATATCATTTTTTTGTCATTTTTAGATCTTTCCACACCAGTACCGGAATGCGCTGCTCAAAGACAAAGCCAAAACCCTTGCCAAACAGAAAGAGGCGTCGCCCTCCGACCAGCAACTGACCAATGGGATTGATGCAGTCAACGGATTAGCCAATCACGATGCAGAATTAGGATTGAATGGCCACAGATCGACCAATGGGAAGCCTGAATCCAAAGTGATTGACATCGAGGAGGCGATTCCCGATGCTGAGATGGAGAAGAAAAATCTGGAGAAGATTCTCGATAAAACCAGGTATTCAAAATTGTTCTTTGGGAGTCAAAATTATACATAAAGATAGCATGAAGCAAGATTTAAAAAAATTTACTATTTTGGACACCGCCAACATAGGGCTGATTAGCTCCGTTGGTAAGAGCGCCAGTATGGTATTCCAGGGTTGCTTGTTTGAATCCCTCTCTAGTCAAGTTTTCTTTGTTCACTTTTCATTGACTTATAAAGATTAATCCAGTCGGTTTCCCTTGTTGTTATTTGATGAATTGTCTTTAAATCAGTTAGTTTCAGGACGTCCTTAATCATAAAGTTAGAGTGATACAAATACACTCATTAAATAACCACAAGGGAAACTGACTGAATTTAAAGTCATTGAAAAGTGAACAAAGAAAACAAATTGACTGGAGCGGGATTTGAACCAGCGACCTCCTGAATACCGTACAGGCACTCTACCAACTGAGCCATCCAGCCCTACGTTGGTGGTGTCCCTGTAGTTAATTATCTTTGTTTGTTTAGCAGTCAGAAGTCAGATGATACAAATATTTGAAACAAATATAAATTGTTTTCTATTGAAGCTAAAGGCGCCCCTTTTTATTACTGTGGTTCTCATTTCCGACCGACCCATATTTTGGGCTCCGACCGAAGGCTGGCGACCCTGTCAAGAGTGACATAATTTAAATTCAAGAAGAAAAAATTTTTCTTGAAATTGGAGACAAATTTTGCCTATAGGCCTACATTTTTATACTTTTTATTACAGAAATAATTTTTTGTTAAACATTCAAACGAGATTACAGTGAATATAATGAACATTTCTCATCATTTTCTTTAAGTTTTTGTATATTCAGCCAGATTTTTTTTCCAACAAACTTTTTATTTTGTCTGACCGACCAACCCTCCCTCAAGGTGAAAAGAAATGAGAACCACAGTAATAAAAAGGGACGCCATAATGGTGATTTTTAACTACTTTGGCACAATATAAGATGAATTTATTATTGTCATCATAAGTTGAAATAAATCGGTGTTTTGTGACTTGAGGTAAAGACTAAGTCCTATTATGATTCAAATTATCTTTGTTTCCCAGGGGGTTCGTGAAATACAAAAGAAACAACCAGCCGTATCGGAAAGTGGCAGTACGCATGAAGGACTGGGGAGAAATCTATGAGCATAAAGGCGTCCGCAAGGAGCTACGCAGACAAGCAGCAAGGTACGTGCCCTCCCTGAAATTAAGGGAGAGAAACTTGAATACGGGTCAGGCCCAGCCACTAAAAAGCCTGGTCAGACCTGGGCCTGAAATACTCCTTTTGTTAGCTTTGAACTTCAGTACAGTATCAATCAATCAGTGGAAGCATGCGCCATGGCAGCGCATTACCACATGTACCTTCGAGTGGTACTCCTTTGGTCTTCTGATAGCCATCCCCCAGGCAGCCACGCGACCCATCCCCATCTTGGCAAAATAACGATCCATCTGACACAACTCTGACACAACCATGTGTCATGTGGACGCCCTACCGGGCTTAAAATCAATCAAGCCTGGCTTCTGGATATTGTTCATGATCAATGTGGACTCAATCTGTCTATCAGGTTTATTGCCAACTACATTATGACCCAGGACATAGCAGAGGCTTGAACTTGATAGTTCAAGGCTGGAGATTATAGAAGCCCAGGCAAAACCCAAGCCTGGCCTGGCTTTTCCATGGGTTGTAAGTTTATCTCCCTAAAAATCATCATTAAATATTAAGACTCACGGCAACGATAGAAAGTCTTGAATGAGTGATCATACAAAGAACCAAAATGATTGAGATTTTGTTTTTCTCCTGTAGGTGTATGGACTGTGGCACCCCTTTCTGTCAGGGTCACACGGGTTGTCCCCTTGGCAACATCATCCCGTCCTGGAATGACCTGGTCTTTAAGGGTCAGTGGCGGGATGCCCTGGAGAGATTGGAGGTCACCAATAACTTTCCTGAGTTCACTGGGAGGTGCTGCCCGGCCCCATGTGAGGTAAGAATAAATTGAATCATTTTTGTACCCCTACGGCCATGCCTGCATCTTCATCCCTTTGTCATCTTCCACCTTTGATCTTGACTACCCTCTCCATCATCCCTTTGTCCCCTTTCCCCTGACCAACTTGTCCATCCATCTCTTCTCTTGGTGGTTTCCTAGCTCTGTTGCGCACTTTCCCTGTTTCCCTGGTCACCCTGTCCCCCTTTGTTCTGATCCTCTTGTCCATTTATGTAGATTTAATCTGTGTCATCCAGGGCCCAATTTCATGGAATCCGTAAGCAGAAGTTTTTTGCTTACGTTTTTATAGCATATTTTACAGGAGAGTTGTCTTTCTCGATACGCTAAGCAAGAACTTTCTGCAGAATGCATATGTCAGCGCTTTAGCAGGAAAAATCAAGGTTAGCTTAGAAATTCTTCGCTAACCGAAAGTTCTTGCTAACGGATTCTATGAAATAGATTTCACGCAAAGCAGTGCCCATAAACACAAAAATAGGCCATAATGGATTCCATGAAATTTGGCCATGTTATTCTGTCAATTTGGCCTTTGAGAATGATCGTGCTAGGATCAAAACCTCAGGCCCACGTAACTCTGGACATGTTTCCTTTATTTTTTTTCAAATCAAATTTCCTATTTAAATTTGTATAATTTTGAATAAGTACACATTTTTTCATTGGTAAAAAAAAACATGATTTTGTTAAGTAAGAGCAGTTTTAAATTTCGACTAGTTATACTGAGAGAGTTAACAAATTGATAAATTTAATGATTGGTTTGTAGAGCATTGGCATAAACAAAAGGCCATGTCATTTTGCAGTACTTCCCCTTAAACTTGAATTCTCTTTCCTTTGAAGGGAGCCTGTGTTCTTGGCATCAACGAACCAGCCGTAACCATCAAGAACATAGAGAATGCCATCATCGACCACGCCTTCGAGCAAGGCTGGATGGTGCCCCGCACACCGGCCTTCCGCACGGGCAAGACAGTGGCTGTCGTTGGGAGTGGTCCGTCAGGACTAGCGGCTGCGGCTCAGCTGAACAAAGCCGGGCATCACGTGACAGTTTACGAGAGGAGCGATAGGGTCGGTGGCTTGTTGATGTATGGGATACCGACCATGAAGCTCAGCAAGGCTGTAAGTACATCAATCAATTAAGGCCATTGAGGTATTCCTTGCTCAGGTCTTGGCCATGGTGCCCTTTTCAGAAGTTCCAATATTATGGATGTTTCCAAGATGGAACTTTATGATTTATGTCCAACTTTGACTGGGGGCCTAGGGAGGTGACTCAATGTCTTTGGTACTTGTCTCTGAGGAGGATCCTTAATTGGGTACCGCTGGTTGGACCATGTGTCTAACGAGAGGTTACTTAGGGAGAGTCAGATGAGACCTATCTGCATGGTACGTAAGCGCCAGATGCGACTGTACGGTCATGTGGCTAGATTCCCTGTGAGTGATCCTGCTGGTTTCTCCCGGTAGGGCGTCTACATGTGGTTGTGTCAGATGGATTGTTATTTTGGTGAGATGGGGAGGGTCGCGTGGCTGCCTGGGGAATGGCCATCAGGAGACCGAAGGAGTACCACTTAAAAGGTAGATGCGGCAACGCGCTGCGGCAGTGCATGCTCCCATTTATATGTCCAACGTACTTGCCCTGTCCTATCCAAGTAGTTCTGGGATGATCAGGAATTCTGTCGTGGTGTTGTCTGATTTTCAGGTTGTTCAGCGTCGTATTAACTTGATGAAACAAGAAGGGATTGAGTTTGTGACCAACGCCAACGTCGGCGACACAGTCAGTCCTCGGCAACTACTGCAAGACCACAATGCATTGATGCTCTGCATGGGCTCCACACGCCCTCGTGACCTACCCATACCAGGTGAGAAGACAGACAAATAAACAGTAGAAGTTTTCGTGAAGTATCAAAGAAAGCACAAGGTATTAAAAAAAAAACTGACTGGATGTCATTGAAAGTGATCAAGGAAACTGACTGGAGCGGGATTCATACCAGCGACCTCTGGGATGCCGTACCGGAACTCTTACCAACTGAGCTATCCTGCCCTTTGTTGGTGTGGTGTCCCTAATAGTCAATTATTCTCAGACGACACACAAATAAAAATGAATCAAAACAGTTAATTGACTTTTGGCACAGCTTTGACTGTTTTTATTACCAACAAGATCATGGTCACTTACCAGTTTGGCAAATCAGAAATAAGTGACAAATACGTATCTGACCAATACAAGGGCAAATGCCCTAGGGCAGCTTGCCCGACACCATTTTGCTGGCAGCTTGCCATAACAAGGGGGCAGCTTGCCCAGCCTAAAAACAATAACTAGGGGGCAGCTTGCCCAGCCTAAAAACAATAACTAGGGGGCAGCTTGCCAAGCCTGAAAACAATAATAGAGGGGGCAGCTTGCCCAGCCTAAAAACAATAACTAGGGGGCAGCTTGCCCAGCCTGAAAACAATAATAGAGGGGGCAGCTTGCCCAGCCTAAAAACAATAACTAGGGGGCAGCTTGCCCAGCCTGCAAACAATAATAGAGGGGGCAGCTTGCCCAGCCTGCAAACAATAATAGAGGGGGCAGCTTCCCAGCCTGAAAACAACAATATAGGGGGCAGCTTGCCCAGCCTGAAAACAATAAGATAGGGGGCAGCTTGCCCAGCCTGAAACAACAATAGAGGGGGCAGCTTGCCCAGCCTGAAAACAACAATATAGGGGGCAGCTTGCCCAGCCTGAAAACAACAATATAGGGGCAGCTTGCCCAGCCTGAAAACAACAATATAGGGGGCAGCTTGCCCAGCCTGAAAACAATAAGATAGGGGGCAGCTTGCCCAGCCTGAAACAACAATATAGGGGGCAGCTTGCCCAGCCTGAAAAGAACAATAACTAGGGGGCAGGTTGCCCAGCCTGAAAAGAACAATAACTAGGGGGCAGGTTGCCCAGCCTGAAAAGAACAATAACTAGGGGGCAGGTTGCCCAGCCTGAAACAACAATATAGGGAGCAGCTTGCCCAGCCTGAAAACAACAATATAGGGGGCAGCTTGCCCAGCCTGAAAAGAACAATAACTAGGGGGCAGCTTGCCCAGCCTGAAAACAACAATATAGGGGGCAGCTTGCCCAGCCTGAAACAACAATACAGGGGGCAGCTTGCCCAGCCTGAAAACAATAATAGAGGGGGCAGCTTGCCCAGCCTGAAAACAACAATATAGGGGGCAGCTTGCCCAGCCTGAAACAACAATACAGGGGGCAGCTTGCCCAGCCTGAAACAACAATATAGGGGGCAGCTTGCCCAGCCTGAAACAACAATATAGGGGGCAGCTTGCCCAGCCTGAAAACAATAGAGGGGGCAGCTTGCCCAGCCTGAAAACAACAATATAGGGCACAGCTTGCCCAGCCTGAAAACATAATAGAGGGGGCAGCTTGCCCAGCCTGAAAACAACAATATAGGGCGCGCAGCTTGCCCAGCCTGAAACAACAATACAGGGGGCAGCTTGCCCAGCCTGAAAACATAATAGAGGGGGCAGCTTGCCCAGCCTGAAAACAATAATAGAGGGGGCAGCTTGCCCAGCCTGAAAACAACAATACAGGGGGCAGCTTGCCCAGCCTGAAAACAATAATAGAGGGGGCAGCTTGCCCAGCCTGAAACAACAATACAGGGGGCAGCTTGCCCAGCCTGAAAACATAATAGAGGGGGCAGCTTGCCCAGCCTGAAACAACAATATAGGGGGCAGCTTGCCCAGCCTGAAAACAATAGAGGGGGCAGCTTGCCCAGCCTGAAACAACAATACAGGGGGCAGCTTGCCCAGCCTGAAAACAATAATAGAGGGGGCACCTTGCCCAGCCTGAAAACAACAATATAGGGGGCAGCTTGCCCAGCCTGAAACAACAATACAGGGGGCAGCTTGCCCAGCCTGAAACAACAATATAGGGCGCAACTTGCCCAGCCTGAAACAATAATAGAGGGGGCAGCTTGCACAGCCTGCTGAAAACAATATCAGAGGGGGCAGCTTGCCCAGCCTGAAACAACAATACAGGGGGCAGCTTGCCCAGCCTGAAACAACAATATAGGGGGCAGCTTGCCCAGCCTGAAAACAATAATAGAGGGGGCAGCTTGCCCAGCCTGAAAACAACAATATAGGGCGCAGCTTGCCCAGCCTGAAAACAATAATAGAGGGGGCAGCTTGCCCAGCCTGAAAACAACAATATAGGGCGCAGCTTGCCCAGCCTGAAAACAATAATAGAGGGGGCAGCTTGCCCAGCCTGAAAACAACAATATAGGGGGCAGCTTGCCCAGCCTGAAAACAATAATAGAGGGGGCAGCTTGCCAAGCCTGAAAACAACAATATAGGGGGCAGCTTGCCCAGCCTGAAAACAATAATAGAGGGGGCAGCTTGCCCAGCCTGAAAACAACAATATAGGGGGCAGCTTGCCCAGCCTGAAAACAATAATAGAGGGGGCAGCTTGCCCAGCCTGAAACAACAATATAGGGGGCAGCTTGCCCAGCCTGAAAACATAATAGAGGGGACAGCTTGCCCAGCCTCAATCGAAACACAGAAACTGCAATTATCTTTGTTCATTTGGGAGTCAGAAGCCACGAAAAACAGCTATTTTCCAAGGATCCCTCGCAGTTTTTTGTTAGATTAAAGAAGTTAGGGTCTGCTGTCGTGAAGCTAGAAAGGGAAAAGGGTCTCTTTGTGATGTAAAACTGCTAGATATGATTCCACGTGATGTGTACGGTCATGTGGCTAGATTCCCTGCGAGTGATCCTGCCAGGTGGATTCTCTCTTTGAGAGAACCTAACGGTAGGACTCGCCTGGTAGGGCATCCGTGTGGCTCGTGGTCAAGTCATATGGATCATTATTTTGCTGAGATGGGGATGGGTCGCGTGGCTGGTCGGATGGCCATCAGAAGACTGAAGGAGTACCTGAAGATGCTTATGTCTTGCTGGGATTTTCATCCTTCCTTTTCTCATAGGTCGTAATCTTGACGGCATCCACTTTGCAATGGACTTCTTAGGAGGATGGCAGAAGCATCAGATGGGGAACAAGAATGACTTTGTGGATGCAAAGGGCAAAGACATCATCGTCATCGGGGGAGGCGATACCGGAGTGGACTGCATTGGCACCTCACTTCGCATGGTAGGTCAAGTCAACTGCGACCAGGATCAACTAGGGGAGGGGGTCTTGCCCCTACTCTCTGAACCCTTGGTGAGGCAAAACGGAAGGTCTCAGAACTGGGCTATCTACCTTGAATTTCAGTCTTGTTTCACTGTGAAGGACTGGTTTCTCCACACCATAGGGCTGGAGGCATTCATTGCTGCATTGCTGTGTACTAGGTACCCCTTCCAGTCCTATTTGTACTGTGAAGAGACCATCAGTCTTGTTTCAGTGTGAGGGACTGGTTTCTCCACATGATAGGGGTGGAGGCATCCATTGCTGCATTGCTGTGTACTAGGTACCCCTTCCAGTCCAATTTTATACTGTGAAGAGACCATCAGTCTTGTTTCAATTTGAGGGACTGGTTTCTCCACATGATAGGGGTGGAGGCATCCATTGCTGCCTTGTTGTGAACTAGGTACCCCTTCCAGTCCTATTTTGTACTGTAAAGAGACCATCAGTCTTGTTCCAGTGTGAGGGAATGGTTTCTCCACACCATAGGGATGGATGCATCCATTGCTGCCTTGTTGTGAACTAGGTACCCCTTCCAGTCCTATTTGGTACTGTGAAGAGACCATCAGTCTTGTTTCAGTGTGAGGGACTGGTTTCTCCACACCATAGGGATGGATGCATTCATTGCTGCCTTGTTGTGGACTAGGTACCCCTTCCAGTCCTATTTGGTACTGTGAAGAGACCATCAGTCTTGTTTCAGTGTGAGGGACTGGTTTCTCCACACCATAGGGATGGATGCGTTCATTGCTGCCTTGCTGTGGACTAGGTACCCCTTTCTGTCCTATTTATACTGTGAAGAGACCATCAGTCTAGTTTCAGTGTGAGGGACTGGTTTCTCCACACCATAGGGGTGGAGGCATTCATTGCTGCCATGCTGTATGTGGACTAAGTGCGGTACCCCTTCCAGTCCTATTTATACTTGAAGAGACTGTCAGTCTTGTTTCAGAGTTAGGGACTGATTTCTCCCACCCTTCCAACTTGAGACTTCCAACTTACCCTTATACTGAACAACAGTTTATATATTAAAGATACAACCTCTATCCCTTGCACCACCAGGATGCCAAATCTATCACAACCTTTGAGATTCTGTCACAACCGCCTCCCACGAGGTCCAGAGGCAATCCCTGGCCGACCTGGCCCCGGGTCCTGCGGTTTGACTACGGTCATGACGAGGTGAAGCTCAAGCACGGACACGACCCAAGAAACTTTGACATCCTGAGCGAGGTAAGATGGTTTGGAGATCTCGTCTTTTTCGATTATCATTGAAAAGTGAACAAAATTGATTGTAGCGGGATTCGAACCAGCGACCTCCGGAAGAGTATTGGTGAGAACTGGCACTCTTTATTCCAACTGAGCTATCCAGCCCCATGTTGGCGATGTCTCTAATAGTCAATTATCTTTGTTCATTTGGCAGTCAGTAAGCCATAAATCACTCGCATACCACTATATCCCAAGGATTATTGAAGATACGCATAGCATAAGTAATTAATGCTGCAACCTGAGAAACAATACATGGGGTATCAATCGCACTGCGTGCATCAAAAACACTTTGGCATCACTTAACCTTTTTTCTTATGGTGTTTTACTATCACCAAGATATTTTTGTAAAAACTTAACGATGAAATTAAGCTAAAAATGCCTTCTTTGACCCAAATTTCCTCAATATTATAAAAATACTTTGAAATACGCTGTGAGAGTTTTCCAACAAGTACATCTTGCCATAGGACACATTTCTGAAACATTTCAGAACAATTAAATTTTTGGCCAAATTTTGAAAAAACGGCAAGGGTTACCCCCTTGCCATTTTGTCAATTTTTGGCCAAAAACGTCAAATTAAAATTTGGCTTAAAAATTTGTGTGAAATTACCTGGGGAACTGTAGAAGATGTGCGCAAACTCTCAGCTGAAAATAATTACTCATTTGGGAAATACAACATTTAAATGTCGATGAAAATTAAGCTAAAATTGTCACTTTTTGACCCAGAATTCCTCAATTTTGTCATCAATACTTTGCAATATGCCGTGAAAGTTTTCCAGCAAGTATATCTTGCCATAGGACACATTTCTGCAACATTTGAGAACAATTCAATTTTTGGCCAAATTTTGAGAGACCCCTTGCCATTTTGTCTATTTTTGGGCAAAAATGTCAAAATAAAATTTGGCTTGAAGATTTGTGTGAAATTACCTGGGGAACTGTAGAAGATGTGTGCAAACTCTCAGCTCAAAATAATTACTCATTTGGGAAATACAACATTTAAATGTTGAAGAAAATTAAGCTTATATTGTCACTTTTTGACCCCAACCCCTTGCCATTTTGTCCATTTTTGGGCAAACATTTCAAAATAAAATTTGACTTAAATTTTTGACTCAAAATTCCTCAATTTTGTCACCAATACTTTCATATATGCCGTGAAAGTTTTCCAACAAATACATCTTGCCATAGGACACATTTCTGAAACATTTGAGAACAATTAAATTGTTGGCCAAATTTTGAAAAAACGGCAAGGGGTACCCCTTGCCATTTTGTCCATTTTTGGGCAAAAATATCAAAATAAAATTTGACTTAAATTTTTGACCCAAAATTCCTCAATTTTGTCACCAATACTTTCATATATGCCGTGAAAGTTTTCCAACAAATACATCTTGCCATAGGACACATTTCTGAAACATTTGAGAACAATTCAATTGTTAACCAAACTTTGAAAAAACGGCAAGGGGTACGTACCCCTTGCCATTTTGTCAATTTTGGGGCAAAAATGTCAAAATAAAATTTGGCTTGAAGATTTGTGTGAAATTACCTGGAAAACTGTAGAAGATGTGCGCAAACTCTCAGCTCAAAATAATTACTCATTTGGGAAATACAACATTTAAATGTTGAAGAAAATTAAGCTTATATTGTCACTTTTTGACCCCAACCCCTTGCCATTTTGTCCATTTTTGGGCAAACATTTCAAAATAAAATTTGACTTAAATTTTTGACTCAAAATTCCTCAATTTTGTCACCAATACTTTCATATATGCCGTGAAAGTTTTCCAACAAATACATCTTGCCATAGGACACATTTCTGAAACATTTGAGAACAATTCAATTTTTGGCCAAATTTTGAAAAAACGGCAAGGGGTACCCCTTGCCATTTTGTCCATTTTTGGGCAAACAGTTCAAAATAAAATTTGACTTAAATTTTTGACTCAAAATTCCTCAATTTTGTCACCAATACTTTCATATATGCCGTGAAAGTTTTCCAACAAATACATCTTGCCATAGGACACATTTCTGAAACATTTGAGAACAATTCAATTGTTGGCCAAATTTTGAAAAAACAGCAAGGGATACCCCTTGCCATTTTGTCCATTTTTGGGCAAAAATATCAAAATAAAATTTGGCTTGAAGATTTGTGTGAAATTACTTGGGAAACTGTAGAAGATGTGTGCAAACTCTCAGCTCAAAATAGTTACTCCTTCGGGAAATACAAAATTTTAATGTTGATGAAAATTATGCAAAAAATGTCACTTTTTGACCCCAACCCCTTGCCATTTTGTCCATTTTTGGGCAAACCTTTCAAAATAAAATTTGACTTAAATTTTTTACCCAAAATTCCTCAATTTTGTCACCAATACTTTCATATATGCCGTGAAAGTTTTCCAACAAATACATCTTGCCATAGGACACATTTCTGAAACATTTGAGAACAATTCAATTTTTGGCCAAATTTTGAAAAAACGGCAAGGGGTACCCCCTTGCCATTTTGTCAATTTTTGGGCAAAAATGTCAAAATAAAATTTGGCTTGAAGATTTGTGTGAAATTACCTGGGGAACTGTAGAAGATGTGCGCAAACTCTCAGCTCAAAATAGTAACTCCTTCAGGAAATACAAAATTTTAATGTTGATGAAAATTAAGCAAAAAATGTCACTTTTTGACCCCAACCCCTTGCCATTTTGTCCATTTTTGGGCAAACCTTTCAAAATAAAAATTGACTTCAATTTTTGACCCAAAATTCCTCAATTTTGTCACCAATACTTTCATATATGCCGTGAAAGTTTTCCAACAAATACATCTTGCCATAGGACACATTTCTGAAACATTTGAGAACAATTCAATTGTTGGCCAAATTTTGAAAAAACGGCAAGGGGTACGTACCCCTTGCCATTTTGTCAATTTTGGGGCAAAAATGTCAAATAAAATTTGGCTTGAAGATTTGTGTGAAATTACCTGGGGAACTGTAGAAGATGTGCGCAAACTCTCAGCTCAAAATAATTACTCATTTGGGAAATACAACATTTAAATGTTGAAGAAAATTAAGCTTATATTGTCACTTTTTGACCCCAACCCCTTGCCATTTTGTCCATTTTTGGGCAAACATTTCAAAATAAAATTTGACTTAAATTTTTGACTCAAAATTCCTCAATTTTGTCACCAATACTTTCATATATGCTGTGAAAGTTTTCCAACAAATACATCTTGCCATAGGACACATTTCTGAAACATTTGAGAACAATTCAATTGTTGGCCAAATTTTGAAAAAACGGCAAGGGGTACCCCTTGCCATTTTGTCCATTTTTGGGCAAAAATATCAAAATAAAATTTGGCTTGAAGATTTGTGTGAAATTACTTGGGGAACTGTAGAAGATGTGTGCAAACTCTCAGCTCAAAATAGTTACTCCTTCGGGAAATACAACATTTAAAGGTTGATGAAAATTAAGCTAAAAATGTCACTTTTTGACCCCAACCCCTTGCCATTTTGTCCATTTTTGGGCAAACCTTTCAAAATAAAATTTGACTTAAATTTTTGACCCAAAATTCCTCAATTTTGTCACCAATACTTTCATATATGCCGTGAAAGTTTTCCAACAAATACATCTTGCCATAGGACACATTTCTGAAACATTTGAGAACAATTCAATTTTTGGCCAAATTTTGAAAAAACGGCAAGGGGTACCCCATGCCATTTTGTCCATTTTTGGGCAAACATTTAAAAATATAATTTGGCTTGAAGATTTGTGTGAAATTACCTGGGGAACTGTAGAAGATGTGCGCAAACTCTCAGCTCAAAATAATTACTCATTTGGGAAATACAACATTTAAATGTTGATGAAAATTAAGCTTATATTGTCACTTTTTGACCCCAACCCCTTGCCATTTTGTCCATTTTTGGGCAAACCTTTCAAAATAAAATTTGACTTAAATTTTTGACCCAAAATTCCTCAATTTTGTCACCAATACTTTCATATATGCCGTGAAAGTTTTCCAACAAATACATCTTGCCATAGGACACATTTCTGAAACATTTGAGAACAATTCAATTTTTGGCCAAATTTTGAAAAAACGGCAAGGGGTACCCCTTGCCATTTTGTCAATTTTTGGGCAAAAATGTCAAAATAAAATTTGGCTTGAAGATTTGTGTGAAATTACCTGGGGAACTGTAGAAGATGTGCGCAAACTCTCAGCTCAAAATAGTTACTCCTTCGGGAAATACAAAATTTTAATGTTGATGAAAATTAAGCAAAAAATGTCACTTTTTGACCCCAACCCCTTGCCATTTTGTCCATTTTTGGGCAAACCTTTCAAAAAAAAATTTGACTTAAATTTTTGACCCAAAATTCCTCAATTTTGTCACCAATACTTTCATATATGCCGTGAAAGTTTTCCAACAAATACATCTTGCCATAGGACACATTTCTGAAATATTTGAGAACAATTCAATTTTTGGCCAAATTTTGAAAAAACGGCAAGGGGTACCCCTTGCCATTTTGTCAATTTTTGGGCAAAAATGTCAAAATAAAATTTGGCTTGAAGATTTGTGTGAAATTACCTGGGGAACTGTAGAAGATGTGCGCAAACTCTCAGCTGAAAATAATTACTCATTTGGGAAATACAACATTTAAATGTCGATGAAAATTAAGCTAAAATTGTCACTTTTTGACCCAGAATTCCTCAATTTTGTCATCAATACTTTGCAATATGCCGTGAAAGTTTTCCAGCAAGTATATCTTGCCATAGGACACATTTCTGCAACATTTGAGAACAATTCAATTTTTGGCCAAATTTTGAGAGACCCCTTGCCATTTTGTCTATTTTTGGGCAAAAATGTCAAAATAAAATTTGGCTTGAAGATTTGTGTGAAATTACCTGGGGAACTGTAGAAGATGTGCGCAAACTCTCAGCTCAAAATAATTACTCATTTGGAAAATACAACATTTAAATGTTGATGAAAATTAAGCTAATATTGTCACTTTTTGACCCCAACCCCTTGCCATTTTGTCCATTTTTGGGCAAACCTTTCAAAATAAAATTTGACTTAAATTTTTGACCCAAAATTCCTCAATTTTGTCACCAATACTTTCATATATGCCGTGAAAGTTTTCCAACAAATACATCTTGCCATAGGACACATTTCTGAAACATTTGAGAACAATTCAATTGTTGGCCAAATTTTGAAAAAACGGCAAGGGGTACGTACCCCTTGCCATTTTGTCAATTTTTGGGCAAAAATGTCAAAATAAAATTTGGCTTGAAGATTTGTGTGAAATTACCTGGGGAACTGTAGAAGATGTGCGCAAACTCTCAGCTCAAAATAATTACTCATTTGGGAAATACAACATTTAAATGTTGAAGAAAATTAAGCTTATATTGTCACTTTTTGACCCCAACCCCTTGCCATTTTGTCCATTTTTGGGCAAACATTTCAAAATAAAATTTGACTTAAATTTTTGACTCAAAATTCCTCAATTTTGTCACCAATACTTTCATATATGCCGTGAAAGTTTTCCAACAAATACATCTTGCCATAGGACACATTTCTGAAACATTTGAGAACAATTAAATTGTTGGCCAAATTTTGAAAAAACGGCAAGGGGTACCCCTTGCCATTTTGTCCATTTTTGGGCAAAAATATCAAAATAAAATTTGACTTAAATTTTTGACCCAAAATTCCTCAATTTTGTCACCAATACTTTCATATATGCCGTGAAAGTTTTCCAACAAATACATCTTGCCATAGGACACATTTCTGAAACATTTGAGAACAATTCAATTGTTGGCCAAACTTTGAAAAAACGGCAAGGGGTACGTACCCCTTGCCATTTTGTCAATTTTGGGGCAAAAATGTCAAAATAAAATTTGGCTTGAAGATTTGTGTGAAATTACCTGGGAAACTGTAGAAGATGTGCGCAAACTCTCAGCTCAAAATAATTACTCATTTGGGAAATACAACATTTAAATGTTGAAGAAAATTAAGCTTATATTGTCACTTTTTGACCCCAACCCCTTGCCATTTTGTCCATTTTTGGGCAAACATTTCAAAATAAAATTTGACTTAAATTTTTGACTCAAAATTCCTCAATTTTGTCACCAATACTTTCATATATGCCGTGAAAGTTTTCCAACAAATACATCTTGCCATAGGACACATTTCTGAAACATTTGAGAACAATTCAATTTTTGGCCAAATTTTGAAAAAACGGCAAGGGGTACCCCTTGCCATTTTGTCCATTTTTGGGCAAACAGTTCAAAATAAGATTTGACTTAAATTTTTGACTCAAAATTCCTCAATTTTGTCACCAATACTTTCATATTTGCCGTGAAAGTTTTCCAACAAATACATCTTGCCATAGGACACATTTCTGAAACATTTGAGAACAATTCAATTGTTGGCCAAATTTTGAAAAAACGGCAAGGGGTACCCCTTGCCATTTTGTCCATTTTTGGGCAAAAATATCAAAATAAAATTTGGCTTGAAGATTTGTGTGAAATTACTTGGGAAACTGTAGAAGATGTGTGCAAACTCTCAGCTCAAAATAGTTACTCCTTCGGGAAATACAAAATTTTAATGTTGATGAAAATTATGCAAAAAATGTCACTTTTTGACCCCAACCCCTTGCCATTTTGTCCATTTTTGGGCAAACCTTTCAAAATAAAATTTGACTTAAATTTTTTACCCAAAATTCCTCAATTTTGTCACCAATACTTTCATATATGCTGTGAAAGTTTTCCAACAAATACATCTTGCCATAGGACACATTTCTGAAACATTTGAGAACAATTCAATTTTTGGCCAAATTTTGAAAAAACGGCAAGGGGTACCCCCTTGCCATTTTGTCAATTTTTGGGCAAAAATGTCAAAATAAAATTTGGCTTGAAGATTTGTGTGAAATTACCTGGGGAACTGTAGAAGATGTGCGCAAACTCTCAGCTCAAAATAGTAACTCCTTCAGGAAATACAAAATTTTAATGTTGATGAAAATTAAGCAAAAAATGTCACTTTTTGACCCCAACCCCTTGCCATTTTGTCCATTTTTGGGCAAACCTTTCAAAATAAAAATTGACTTCAATTTTTGACCCAAAATTCCTCAATTTTGTCACCAATACTTTCATATATGCCGTGAAAGTTTTCCAACAAATACATCTTGCCATAGGACACATTTCTGAAACATTTGAGAACAATTCAATTGTTGGCCAAATTTTGAAAAAACGGCAAGGGGTACGTACCCCTTGCCATTTTGTCAATTTTGGGGCAAAAATGTCAAATAAAATTTGGCTTGAAGATTTGTGTGAAATTACCTGGGGAACTGTAGAAGATGTGCGCAAACTCTCAGCTCAAAATAATTACTCATTTGGGAAATACAACATTTAAATGTTGAAGAAAATTAAGCTTATATTGTCACTTTTTGACCCCAACCCCTTGCCATTTTGTCCATTTTTGGGCAAACATTTCAAAATAAAATTTGACTTAAATTTTTGACTCAAAATTCCTCAATTTTGTCACCAATACTTTCATATATGCTGTGAAAGTTTTCCAACAAATACATCTTGCCATAGGACACATTTCTGAAACATTTGAGAACAATTCAATTGTTGGCCAAATTTTGAAAAAACGGCAAGGGGTACCCCTTGCCATTTTGTCCATTTTTGGGCAAAAATATCAAAATAAAATTTGGCTTGAAGATTTGTGTGAAATTACTTGGGGAACTGTAGAAGATGTGTGCAAACTCTCAGCTCAAAATAGTTACTCCTTCGGGAAATACAACATTTAAAGGTTGATGAAAATTAAGCTAAAAATGTCACTTTTTGACCCCAACCCCTTGCCATTTTGTCCATTTTTGGGCAAACATTTCAAAATAAAATTTGACTTAAATTTTTGACCCAAAATTCCTCAATTTTGTCACCAATACTTTCATATATGCCGTGAAAGTTTTCCAACAAATACATCTTGCCATAGGACACATTTCTGAAACATTTGAGAACAATTCAATTTTTGGCCAAATTTTGAAAAAACGGCAAGGGGTACCCCATGCCATTTTGTCCATTTTTGGGCAAACATTTAAAAATAAAATTTGGCTTGAAGATTTGTGTGAAATTACCTGGGGAACTGTAGAAGATGTGCACAAACTCTCAGCTCAAAATAATTACTCATTTGGGAAATACAACATTTAAATGTTGATGAAAATTAAGCTTATATTGTCACTTTTTGACCCCAACCCCTTGCCATTTTGTCCATTTTTGGGCAAACCTTTCAAAATAAAATTTGACTTAAATTTTTGACCCAAAATTCCTCAATTTTGTCACCAATACTTTCATATATGCCGTGAAAGTTTTCCAACAAATACATCTTGCCATAGGACACATTTCTGAAACATTTGAGAACAATTCAATTTTTGGCCAAATTTTGAAAAAACGGCAAGGGGTACCCCTTGCCATTTTGTCAATTTTTGGGCAAAAATGTCAAAATAAAATTTGGCTTGAAGATTTGTGTGAAATTACCTGGGGAACTGTAGAAGATGTGCGCAAACTCTCAGCTCAAAATAGTTACTCCTTCGGGAAATACAAAATTTTAATGTTGATGAAAATTAAGCAAAAAATGTCACTTTTTGACCCCAACCCCTTGCCATTTTGTCCATTTTTGGGCAAACCTTTCAAAAAAAAATTTGACTTAAATTTTTGACCCAAAATTCCTCAATTTTGTCACCAATACTTTCATATATGCCGTGAAAGTTTTCCAACAAATACATCTTGCCATAGGACACATTTCTGAAATATTTGAGAACAATTCAATTTTTGGCCAAATTTTGAAAAAACGGCAAGGGGTACCCCTTGCCATTTTGTCAATTTTTGGGCAAAAATGTCAAAATAAAATTTGGTTTGAAGATTTGTGTGAAATTACCTGGGGAACTGTAGAAGATGTGCGCAAACTCTCAGCTCAAATTAGTTACTCCTTCGGGAAATACGACATTTTAATGTTGATGAAAATTAAGCTGAAAATGCCATTTTTTGACCCACATTTCTTTGCAAAAAAAATTGTTGAACTGTAGGTGATTCTAAGCTTACACTCATCAAAGCCTGTTCAGACAAAATGGCAAGGGGTACCCCTTGCCATTTAACAAATTAAAAATGTGTATTTCCTTCAAATTGTGTGTGAAATTACCTGGAGGACTGTAGAAGATGTATGCAAACTCACAGCTCAATGAAATACAACCTTTTTAATTTTGTCTCATCTACTGTCATACATAGTGGTATGTGCGTTGTTTCATGGCTTCTGACTGCCAAACGAGCAAAGATAATTGACTATTAGGAACACAACCAACATATAGGGCTGGATAACTCATTTGTTAAGATCACCGGTACAGTATTCCCTGGTTGCTGGTTTGAATCCCTCTCCAGTCAATTTTTCTTTGTTCACTTTTCAATGACTACTATCATACAGTTATTTTCATCTTCTTGATGAATGCCTGAAACGGAATGTCAGTGAAAAGGTTCCTTAAAATTGTTTCCTGAAAGAAAATAACCATCATTGTTGGTCGGGCGAAGTTATAGCCCTGGAGCTGTTGAAGAATAAACTTTTGCTAGGGTGATACATACTCTGGTTGTAATAGTGAGTGAGAAAGATCCTAGATTGGAACTTTTTAAGGGGCTGTGCCGACTTCTACCCTGCCCTTCTTACTTCCCGATCAACCGAGGATAAGCTTCTAAGAGTTTCTGAGCAATCTGTACTGATTCTTCCCTCATTAACCAGGAATTTCTGGATGACGGTAAAGGCAACGTGTCTGGCATCCGTACCGTCAAAGTGGAATGGAAGCGAGATCCCTCTGGCAGATTCTCCATGGAGAAAGTCCCCGGTACTGAGAAGACCTTCAAGGCTGACTTAGTCTTCCTTGCGATGGGCTTCCTGGGGCCTGAAGATGCCATCATCAAGCAGCTAGGAGTGGATCAGGATCCCAGGTCTAATATCGAGACGCCGACTGGGAAATACAGGACCAGCATCCCAAAGGTGTATGCTGCTGGAGGTAAGATCACTGAGATGCTTCCAAGTTATTACTGTACAGTTATTATAATCCTACATATGCTAGGATTGCTGGTAGCTTAGGGCAATTCCACACAAGGCAACTCTTACAAGCAACTTGGAGGCAACCAACTACACCACATGCAAGAGGAAAACCTTGCTGGTACCAAAGTAATTGTTCTTGTAGTTTCACACCAACCAAATTGAAAGATGAGTACTTTTTCTTCTTGGAGGTTGCCTGGAACTGGTTGCCTGTAAATTGCCTTGTGTGACATGGGCTTAAGGTGCCCTTCTCACATCTTTAAGCTTTGGATAGTCACTTCTTATTCAGAGAGTCCTTTAAGAAAATTTCCTACGGCAGTTATTTGATAATCTGCTGTTGCCATATCTTAAAGCTTGCAAGGAGGTCAAGTTCAGATGGCCCAAGAAAGCTAAGAGATCACGCTGATGAGACCTCTGCTCTAGAAATCAGAAATGAAGGGTTCGAATCCCACCAAAACCATTATGTTTTGCCAACATGAAGGCAAGGTCTACCTTACTTGATCAGTATTTAAAAGGCTTCATGGGTCCAGCCTAGACAAAAATCTTATTAAAGATGACATGTCATCTTTACATGTGAGCTTCTGATCTTGTAATGGCCTCACGGAAGATTGAAGTTCAGCTTACCGTTTACAAAGTTAATCAAATTCTTCCCTATGATATCATTGTCAAAACATGAATACCTCTAAATGTTCATTGGCCGACGTAGATTACAGTATTATGAAAGTGTCAATTGACTTATAGAAACCGTTGATCTCTTTCCCAGATTGTCATCGAGGTCAGTCTCTGGTCGTGCACGCTATTAACGAGGGTCGGCAGGCCGCCAGGGAGGTTGATCTGGACTTGATGGGTCACACGTCCCTCGCCGGACCGGGAGGCGTCGTATTCACACCCGGCGTCAAAGTGGACAAGCCTTTAACAGGTGGAATAACATGCCAGCAGGCTGTAGAATGTGTAGCTTGAAGGGGTTAGTGAAATTAAGCTATGGGGGACATTAAGATTTTAAATTCTTCATAAATATGTTTGTTGCTGCCCCCCCCCCCTCCCAGAAAAAAGGCTGAAAAGTTGTAGAGAACCAGAATTGAGTTACTATCATAGAGCTATAATAAAATTAAAAAAGCACTAGCTCTGCATTCTCTGTGCGTATGTGCTTTGAAGCCGTCCTGGGCACACCGGCACAGGCATTTTGAATTTGAGTGCGTGTCTGTGGAACAAGAAAACTTTTGATTAGAATGCCATTCAAAGAGTGTACTCTATATGCAACGCGAAGGTCTGTGCGAACGGTACCGGTAGCGCGTCTTTATGATGCATGCAATCATTGCGTAACGGAAGTGCAGAGCGTTTGCACGCACGGCGCTAAATGCAACACGCATTTACCAACTTGAGGTGTGTCGGATTTCATGCGTATTTGGTTTCGATAACGCACCTGTATGGAACACAACGCAGATATGCAAATGAACGTACAAAAAACGTACAAAAGTTTGTGCTTTCCATAGATTTGTGCACAAACATGGATGCGCCCAGCAGGCATCACTTTGTACACGGAGCTAGCACTCTAGTCATTTTCATATAGCTCTATGGTTACTATTAATCTTGAAATGGAAGAATTTTGCATTAACGCAGGTGATTTGTAGGTTGCAGGTTCGAATCCCATCAAGACTGTCCTTTCATCAAACCTTAATAAGCCTTGTGTCCATAGAATTTACCTTGTGACTAGTGTCCATTCCTGCTTATTAACTGAAGACAGATACCTTTATAAAGCTTATTACAAGTATATCCCTAAGATAAAATTTAACCGTGTTGAGGTGTACTTGTTTAAAGATGTCTACCGTATCTATGCTATGTGCAAATGTTATCGTGATACAGCAATACTGTAGTAATTTAAGATCCAATTTGAAAAATCGCACAAATGAATCCATTTCTTCAACGGGTGCTAGGAATAATAAAGCAATTCCAATTTCAATTGTCAGGAATTTTAATTCGGGAATAGTTTAATATCAAATGTATTGATTTTGGTCCAGTTTAACTGGAAAAGGTGTATATTTTACCGTGGAATATCGGATTCTGTTAAAAACAATTAACTTAATATCTGAACACTTACATGCAAATACCAGACCAATATTTCTCAAGCAATAATAGGCCGTTTACGAAACGGAGGCTCAGGCTCCGTCTAATTAGGCTCTGGCTCCATTTCGTGATTCCATTCTAAAATAACGGGTATCAAAATACTAGCTGCGGTTCGGAAGTAAATTCTCTAGTTTGAAAATGAAAACAGAGCTTCGATCAGCTTCAATGAAAAACTTGAGCCACCGTTTCGTTTCGTAAACCCTCATAGTCTATTTTCCTAATATTGCTTTTTAGTTTAGATACCTGTTACTGTGAGTAAATGAAAATGAATCTATGTACACATTTAAATTGTTCCTCACTCATAAAACTCACTGTATGATAGTAGATTAGACAAAATTGAAAAGATTGTATTTCTTAAAGGTTTCAGTATATTGAGCTGAGATTTTACGTATATCTTCTACAGTCCTGTAGGTAACCGTACGCAAAATTTGAACGCAGTACAAATTTTGAAATTGTGGGCCAAAAATTGACAAAATGGCAAGGGGTACCCCTTGCCATTTTATCAAAATTTGGCCGAAAATTGAATTTTTCTCAAATGTTCCATAACTGTGTCCTGTAAAGAGATATACTTGATTTCCCGGTATAATTCAAAGTATTGGTGATAATATTGAGGAATTTTGGGGCTAAAATGATATTATTAAGCTTAATTTTCATGAAAAAAAGGTTGTATTTCCCAAAGCAATAATTTTATTGAGCGGAGAGTTTGTATACGTCATGTGCAGTCCTCCAGGTTATTTCACACAAGACAATTTGAATCTTGACATTTTTGGCTAAAAATTGACAAAATAACCCTTGCCGTTTTATCAAAGTTTTTAAAAAAAAATAGAATTGTTCTCAAACGTTTCAGAAATGTGTCCTAAGGCAAGATGATATACTTGTTGGAAAGCTCTCATGACATAACTCAAAGTATAGATAATAGTATTGAGGAATATTGGGTTTAAAAATGATATGTGTAGCTTAATTTTCATGTAAATAAAAAGGTTGTTTTTCCTAACAATACGTCATTGTATTCATCTCTTTATAGACCCGTGTCCCACCACGCAATCAACTCAGGATGTATGAGCCATACAGTTGACGCTGTCTAGTAGAAATCACGCAGACCATTTGTTGTCGTTTGCCACAAAGAAATTCTATTTTTTGCTTCTGTAATGCATTTTTCAAGGAGAAACCACAATAAATAAGTCTTAGTTGAGGAATTAATTGCGTTTCATTTGCAAAATCCGTCTAAAACGCATTTAAAAAAGAGAAATCGGCGTTTTTTCATGGTCTATATTGTGATATTTGACCCCTACTAAACAGCGTCAAACAACTACTAAACAGCGTCAAACAACAAAAATGCTGTTTTTCCCTTCGGTAATGCCTGTTTCAAGCTAATAACACAATAAATGAGACTCAGGAAGGGAACAGACTACATATCATGTAAAATATCCCTGTAAAACGCGTTTATAAAGGAAAAATCGCCATATTCAAGGTCTGACCACGTACGATTTGCCGGGCTGGTAAACTCAGGCCGTATTAGCCATACTGTTGACGCTGTTTAGTAGATCACACGCTATTCCATTTTTCATCGTATACCACCAAAAATGCTCATTTTTTCCTTCTGAAGTGCATTTTTCAAGCAGATAAGACAATAAATAAGTAACAGTACAGGAACTAATCACGTTTCATGCGAAAACTCCGTCTAAAACGCTTTTAAACAGGAGAAATCGGCGTTTTTCATGGCCAGTCATGTGACAATCACGTGACCCCTACTAGACAGCGTCAGACAACAAAAATGCTACAAAAATGCTGTTTTTTCCTTCTGTAAAGCCTATTTCAAGCTGATAACACAATAAATGAGACTCAGGAAGGGAGTAGACTACATATCATGTAAAATATCCGTGTAAAACGCTTTTATTATTGAAAAATCGACATTTTCCATGGTCTGACAGAGTACGTTACGGTAGACGGTGCCGCTGGCCGGTCTACCTATCTGACCGCGTACGAAGTGCACGGCTCAGGACGTATGTGCCATAAACTGATGCTGTTTAGTAGATCACACGCTATTCCATTTTTCATCGTATGCCATCAAAAATGCTCATTTTTTCCTTCTGTAGTGCATTTTTCGAGGAGATAAGACAATAAATATGTAACAGTACAGGAACTCATCACGTTTCATGCAGAAACTCCGTCTAAAACGCTTTTAAACAGGAGAAATCGGCGTTTTTCATGGCCAGTTATGTTACAATCACCTGACCCCTACTAAACAGCGTCAAACAACAAAAATGCTACAAAAATGCTGTTTTTTCCTTCTGTAAAGCTTATTTCAAGCTGATAACACAATAAATGAGACTCAAGAAGGGAATAGACTACACATCATGTACAATATCCGTGTAAAACGCTTTTATTATTGAAAAATCGGCATTTTTCATGGTCTGACAGAGTACGTTACGGTAGACGGTGCCGCTGGCCGGTCTACCTATCTGACCGCGTACGAAGTGCACGGCTCAGGACGTATGTGCCATACACTGACGCTGTTTAGTAGATCACACGCTATTCCATTTTTCATCGTATGCCACCAAAAATGCTCATTTTTTCCTTCTGTAGTGCATTTTTCAAGCGGATAAGACAATAAATAAGTAACAGTACAGGAACTAATCACGTTTCATGCGGAAACTCCGTCTAAAACGCTTTTAAACAGGAGAAATCGGCGTTTTTCATGGCCAGTTATGTTACAATCACCTGACCCCTACTAAACAGCGTCAAACAACAAAAATGCTACAAAAATGCTGTTTTTTCCTTCTGTAAAGCCTATTTCAAGCTGATAACACAATAAATGAGACTCAGGACGGGAAAAGACTACATATCATGTAAAATATCCGTGTAAAACGCTTTTATTATTGAAAAAACGGCATTTTTCATGGTCTGACAGTGTACGTTACGCTAGACGGTGCCGCTGGCCGGTCTACGTACGTATGAAGCTTGTACGTGATTGATGATAGATATACGTATGAAGCCTGTATGTGATTGATGGTAGATATACGTATGAAGCTTGTACGTGATTGTTGATAGATATACGTATGAAGCTTGTATGTGATTGATGATAGATATACGTATGAAGCTTGTCTGTGATTGATGATAGATATACGTATGAAGCTTGTACGTGATTGATGATAGATATACGTATGAAGCTTGTCTGTGATTGATGATAGATATACGCATGAAGCTTGTCTGTGATTGATGATAGATATACGTATGAAGCTTGTCTGTGATTGATGATAGATATACGCATGAAGCTTGTCTGTGATTGATGATAGATATACGTATGAAGCCTGTGTGTGATTGATGATAGATATACGTATGAAGCTTGTACGTGATTGATGATAGATATACGTATGAAGCTTGTACGTGATTGATGATAGATATACGTATGAAGCTTGTGCGTGATTGATGGTAGATATACGTATGAAGCTTGTCTGTGATTGATGATAGATATACGTATGATGCTTGTACGTGATTGATGATAGATATACGTATGAAGCTTATGTGATTGATGATAGCTGCCGGTGTTAGGTTCATGGTAGCTGTACGGAAGAATCTCCTCGCAGATGCGAAATAGACCTGTTTTTAAATTAGAAATGGAGTCTTTGATGATTCGGAACACTTTGGGAAAAAGGAGTTTTATTATTTTCTCACTTAAACTTTACTAACAATTTTAGCAAAAATTTAATCCTTATTCACCGGGGTTTGAACCCGAGATCTACGGTACCAAAGTCCCGCGCATTGACACTACGCCAATAGTACCTCTTAATATTACGATGAATTCTTATAATATTTAAGAATTATTATGCCAATGGTATTAAGTGAAAAATACAAATTTTTCCTTGTAAACGCGTTTTACACGGATATTTTACACGAAACATAATGTTTTCCCTTCCTGGGTGTTATTTATTGTGTTATCAACTTGAAATAGGCATTACAGGAGGAAAAAACAGCATTTTCGTCGTTTGACGCTGTTTAGTAGGGGTCACGTGATTGTCACATGACCGACAATGAAAAAACGCCGATTTCTTCTGTTTTAACGCGTTTTAGACTGAGTTTGCGAATGAAACGTGATAAGTTTCTCTAGTGGGACTTATTTATTGTCTTAACTCCATGAAAAATGCATTACAGAAGGAAAAAATGAGCATTTTTGGTAGCAAACGACGAAAAATGGAATAGCGTGTGATCTACTAAACAGCGTCAGTGTATGGCACATACGTCCTGAGCCGTGCACTTCGTACGCGGTCAGATAGGTAGCTATCTATCATCAATCACGTACAAGCTTCATACGTATATCTATCATCAATCACACAAGCTTCATATGTACAGCTACCAGCAATCACACCCAGGCTTCATACGTATATCTATCATCAATCACACAAGCTTCATGTATAGCTACCAGCAACCCCATACACAGAGGCATCACACGAAGAGCTAACGTCAGTTTCAGAACATTTGATTTTTATCAAAAATCGAGAAATTGGCAAGGGGTACCTATAATTTTGGGTCAAAAAGTGACATCAACATTTAAATGAAAAAGTTTCATCAACATTTAAATGTTGTATTTCCCAAAAGAGTAATTATTTTGAGCTGAGAGTTTGCGCACATCTTCTAGAGTTCCCCAGGTAATTTCACACAAATTTCAAGCCAAATTGGTTTTTTTTTGAGATTTTTGCCCAAAAATGGACAATATGGCAAGGGGTACCCCTTGCCGTTTTTTCAAAATTTGGCAAAAAATTGAATTGTTCTCAAATGTTTCAGAAATGTGCCTATGGCAAGATGTACCTGTTGGAAAACTTTCACGGCATATTGCAAAGTATTGATGACAAAATTGAGGAATTCTGGGTCAAAAAGTGACATTTTTAGCTTAATTTTCATCAATATTTAAATGTTGTATTTCCCAAAGGAGTTGTTATTTTCAGCTGAGAGTTTGCGTACATCTTCTACAGTTCCCCAGGTAATTTCACACAAATTTCAAGCCAAATTTCTTTTTGACATTTTTGCCCCAAAATGGACAAAATGGCAAGGGGTACCCTTGCCGTTTTTTCAAAATTTGGCCAAAAATTGAATTGTTCTCAAATATTTCAGAAATATGTCCTATGGCAAGATGTACTTTTTGGAAAACTTTCACGGCATATTGCAAAGTATTGATGACAAAATTGAGGAATTCTGGGTCAAAAAGTGACATTTTTAGCTTAATTTTCATCAAAATTTAAATGTTGTATTTCCCAAAGGAGATGATATTTTCAGCTGAGAGTTCGCGTACATCTTCTACAGTTCCCCAGGAAATTTCACACAAATTTTCAAGCCCAATTTTTTTTGGGAGTTTTTTGCCCGAAAATTGACAAAATGGCAAGGGGTACCCCTTGCCGTTTTTTCAAAATTTTGCCAAAAATTGAATTGTTCTCAAATGTTTCAGAAATGTGCCTATGGCAAGATGTACCTGTTGGAAAACTTTCACGGCATATTGCAAAGTATTGATGACAAAATTGAGGAATTCTGGGTCAAAAAGTGACATTTTTAGCTTAATTTTCATCAACATTTAAATGTTGTATTTCCCAAAGGAGTGATTATTTTGAGCCGAAAATTGAATTGTTCTCAAATGTTTCAGAAATGTGTCCTATGGCAAGATGTACTTGTTGGAAAACTTTCACGGCATATTGCAAAGTATTGATGACAAAATTGAGAAATTCTGGGTCAAAAAGTTAAATTTTTAGCTTAATTTTCATCAACATTTAAATGTTGTATTTCCTAAAGGAGTAATTATTTTGAGCTGAGAGTTTGCGCACATCTTCTACAGTTCCCCAGGAAATTTCACACAAATTTTCAAGCCCGATTTTTTTTGGGAGTTTTTTGCCCGAAAATGGACAAAATGGCAAGGGGTACCCCTTGCCGTTTTTTCAAAATGTGGCCAAAAATTGAATTGTTCTTAAATGTTTCAGAAATGTGTCCAATGGCAAGATGTACTTGTTGGAAAACTTTCACGGCATATTGCAAAGTATTGATGACAAAATTGAGGAATTTTGGGTCAAAAAGTGACATTTTTAGCTTAATTTTCATCAACATTTAAATGAAAAAGTTTCATCAACATTTAAATGTTGTATTTCCCAAATGAGTAAATATTTGGAGCTGAGAGTTTGCGCACATCTTCTACAGTTCCCCAGGAAATTTCACACACATTTTCAAGCCAAATTGTTTTTGGAGACTTTTGCCCGAAAATTGACAAAATGGCAAGGGGTACCCCTTGCCGTTTTTTCAAAATTAGGCCGAAAACTGAATTGTTCTCATATGTTTCAGAAATGTGTTTTATGGCAAGATGTACTTGTTGGAAAACTTTCACGGCATATTTCAAAGTATTGATGACAAAATTGAGGAATTTTGGGTAAAAAAGGGACATTTTTAGCTTAATTTTCATCAACATTTAAATGTTGTATTTCCCAAAGGAGTAATTATTTTGAGCTGAGAGTTTGCGTACATCTTCTGCAGTTCCCCAGGTAATTTCACACAAATTTCAAGCCAAATTTCTTTTTGACATTTTTGCCCCAAAATGGACAAAATGGCAAGGGGTACCCCTTGCCGTTTTTTCAAAATTTGGCCAAAAATTGAATTGTTCTCAAATGTTTCAGAAATATGTCCTATGGCAAGATGTACTTTTTGGAAAACTTTCACGGCATATTGCAAAGTATTGATGACAAAATTGAGGAATTCTGGGTCAAAAAGTGACATTTTTAGCTTAATTTTCATCAACATTTAAATGTTGTATTTCCCAAAGGAGATGATATTTTCAGCTGAGAGTTCGCGTACATCTTCTACAGTTCCCCAGGAAATTTCACACAAATTTTCAAGCCCAATTTTTTTTGGGAGTTTTTTGCCCGAAAATGGACAAAATGACAAGGGGTACCCCTTGCCGTTTTTTCAAAATTTTGCCAAAAATTGAATTGTTCTCAAATTTTTCAGAAATGTGCCTATGGCAAGATGTACCTGTTGGAAAACTTTCACGGCATATTGCAAAGTATTGATGACAAAATTGAGGAATTCTGGGTCAAAAAGTGACATTTTTAGCTTAATTTTCATCAACATTTAAATGTTGTATTTCCCAAAGGAGTGATTATTTTGAGCCGAAAATTGAATTGTTCTCAAATGTTTCAGAAATGTGTCCTATGGCAAGATGTACTTGTTGGAAAACTTTCACGGCATATTGCAAAGTATTGATGACAAAATTGAGAAATTCTGGGTCAAAAAGTTAAATTTTTAGCTTAATTTTCATCAACATTTAAATGTTGTATTTCCTAAAGGAGTAATTATTTTGAGCTGAGAGTTTGCGCACATCTTCTACAGTTCCCCAGGAAATTTCACACAAATTTTCAAGCCCAATTTTTTTTGGGAGTTTTTTGCCCGAAAATGGACAAAATGGCAAGGGGTACCCCTTGCCGTTTTTTCAAAATGTGGCCAAAAATTGAATTGTTCTTAAATGTTTCAGAAATGTGTCCAATGGCAAGATGTACTTGTTGGAAAACTTTCACGGCATATTGCAAAGTATTGATGACAAAATTGAGGAATTTTGGGTCAAAAAGTGACATTTTTAGCTTAATTTTCATCAACATTTAAATGAAAAAGTTTCATCAACATTTAAATGTTGTATTTCCCAAATGAGTAAATATTTGGAGCTGAGAGTTTGCGCACATCTTCTACAGTTCCCCAGGAAATTTCACACACATTTTCAAGCCAAATTGTTTTTGGAGACTTTTGCCCGAAAATTGACAAAATGGCAAGGGGTACCCCTTGCCGTTTTTTCAAAATTAGGCCGAAAACTGAATTGTTCTCAAATGTTTCAGAAATGTGTTTTATGGCAAGATGTACTTGTTGGAAAACTTTCACGGCATATTTCAAAGTATTGATGACAAAATTGAGGAATTTTGGGTAAAAAAGGAACATTTTTAGCTTAATTTTCATCAACATTTAAATGTTGTATTTCCCAAAGGAGTAATTATTTTGAGCTGAGAGTTTGCGCACATCTTCTACAGTTCCCCAGGTAATTTCACACAAATCTTCAAGCCAAATTTTTTTTTTAGATGTTTGCCCAAAAATGGACAAAACGTTTTTTCAAAATTTTGCCAACAACTGAATTGTTCTCAACTGTTTCAGAAATGTGTCCTATGGCAAGATGTACTTGTTGGAAAACTTTCACGGCATATTGCAAAGTATTGATGACAAAATTGAGGAATTCTGGGTCAAAATGTGACATTTTTAGCTTAATTTTCATCAACATTTAAATGTTGTTTTTCCCAAAGGAGTAATTATTTGGAGCCGAAAATTTAATTGTTCCCAAATGTTTCAGAAATGTGTCCTATGGCAAGATGTACTTGTTGGAAAACTTTCACGGCATATTGCAAAGTATTGATGACAAAATTGAGGAATTTTGGGTCAAAAAGGGACATTTTTAGCTTAATTTTCATCAACATTTAAATGTTGTATTTCCCAAAGGAGTAATTATTTTGAGCTGAGAGTTTGCGCACATCTTCTACAGTTCCCCAGATAATTTCACACAAATCTTCAAGCCAAATTTTTTTTTTAGATGTTTGCCCAAAAATGGACAAAACGTTTTTTCAAAATTTTGCCAACAACTGAATTGTTCTCAACTGTTTCAGAAATGTGTCCTATGGCAAGATGTACTTGTTGGAAAACTTTCACGGCATATTTCAAAGTATTGATGACAAAATTGAGGAATTTGGGGTCAAAAAGGGACATTTCTAGCTTAATTTTCATCAACATTTAAATGTTGTATTTCCCAAATGAGTAATTATTTGGAGCTGAGAGTTTGCGCACATCTTCTACAGTTTCCCAGGAAATTTCACACACATTTTCAAGCCAATTTTTTGTGGGAGACTTTTGCCCGAAAATGGCCATTTTTTCAAAATGTGGGCAAAAATTGAATTGTTCTCAAATGTTTTAGAAATGAGTCCTATGGCAAGATGTACTTGTTGGAAAACGTTCACGGCATATTGCAAAGTATTGATGACAAAATTGAGGAATTTTGGGTCAAAAAGGGAAATTTTTAGCTTAATTTTCATCAACATTTAAATGAAAAAGTTTCATCAACATTTAAATGTTGTATTTCCCAAATGAGTAAATATTTGGAGCTGAGAGTTTGCGCACATCTTCTACAGTTCCCCAGGAAATTTCACACACATTTTCAAGCCCAATTTTTTTTGGGAGTTTTTTGCCCGAAAATGGACAAAATGGCAAGGGGTACCCCTTGCCGTTTTTTCAAAATGTGGCCAAAAATTGAATTGTTCTTAAATGTTTCAGAAATGTGTCCAATGGCAAGATGTACTTGTTGGAAAACTTTCACGGCATATTGCAAAGTATTGATGACAAAATTGAGGAATTTTGGGTCAAAAAGTGACATTTTTAGCTTAATTTTCATCAACATTTAAATGAAAAAGTTTCATCAACATTTAAATGTTGTATTTCCCAAATGAGTAAATATTTGGAGCTGAGAGTTTGCGCACATCTTCTACAGTTCCCCAGGAAATTTCACACACATTTTCAAGCCCAATTTTTTTTGGGAGTTTTTTGCCCGAAAATGGACAAAATGGCAAGGGGTACCCCTTGCCGTTTTTTCAAAATGTGGCCAAAAATTGAATTGTTCTTAAATGTTTCAGAAATGTGTCCAATGGCAAGATGTACTTGTTGGAAAACTTTCACGGCATATTGCAAAGTATTGATGACAAAATTGAGGAATTTTGGGTCAAAAAGTGACATTTTTAGCTTAATTTTCATCAACATTTAAATGAAAAAGTTTCATCAACATTTAAATGTTGTATTTCCCAAATGAGTAAATATTTGGAGCTGAGAGTTTGCGCACATCTTCTACAGTTCCCCAGGAAATTTCACACACATTTTCAAGCCAAATTGTTTTTGGAGACTTTTGCCCGAAAATTGACAAAATGGCAAGGGGTTCCCCTTGCCGTTTTTTCAAAATTAGGCCGAAAACTGAATTGTTCTCAAATGTTTCAGAAATGTGTTTTATGGCAAGATGTACTTGTTGGAAAACTTTCACGGCATATTGCAAAGTATTGATGACAAAATTGAGGAATTTTGGGTCGAAAAGTGACATTTGTAGCTTAATTTTCATCAACATTTAAATGTTGTATTTCCTAAAGGAGTGATTATTTTGAGCCGAAAATTGAATTGTTCCCAAATGTTTCAGAAATGTGTCCTATGGCAAGATGTACTTGTTGGAAAACTTTCACGGCATATTGCAAAGTATTGATGACAAAATTGAGGAATTCTGGGTCAAAAAGTGACATTTTTAGCTTAATTTTCATCAACATTTAAATGAAAAAGTTTCATCAACATTTAAATGTTGTATTTCCCAAATGAGTAATTATTTGGAGCTGAGAGTTTGCGCACATCTTCTACAGTTTCCCAGGAAATTTCACACACATTTTCAAGCCAATTTTTTTTGGGAGACTTTTGCCCGAAAATGGACAAAATTGCCGTTTTTTCAAAATTTGGCCAAAAATTGAATTGTTCTCAAATGTTTCAGAAATGTGTCCTATGGCAAGATGTACTTGTTGGAAAACTTTCACGGCATATTGCAAAGTATTGATGACAAAATTTAGGAATTTTGGGTCAAAAAGTTAAATTTTTAGCTTAATTTTCATCAACATTTAAATGAAAAAGTTTCATCAACATTTAAATGTTGTATTTCCCAAATGAGTAATTATTTGGAGCTGAGAGTTTGCGCACATCTTCTACAGTTTCCCAGGAAATTTCACACACATTTTCAAGCCAATTTTTTTTGGGAGACTTTTGCCCGAAAATGGACAAAATTGCCGTTTTTTCAAAATTTGGCCAAAAATTGAATTGTTCTCAAATGTTTCAGAAATGTGTCCTATGGCAAGATGTACTTGTTGGAAAACTTTCACGGCATATTGCAAAGTATTGATGACAAAATTTAGGAATTTTGGGTCAAAAAGTTAAATTTTTAGCTTAATTTTCCTCCACATTTAAATGAATATTTTTCATCAACATTTAAATGTTGTTTATGAATATTAAATGATTTTGGTCGGGAAATAGATAATATGCAAATTAGGCTTGCCCTTTACCGACGTGGATGAGCACTGTATACTCAGTGCTTTTTGAGAGCACGTGAGAAAAAATCACATGCTTGCTCAGGTGGGATTCGAACCCACGACCTCCTGCTTACTAGTGCAGATGCCTTACCTGCTGGGCCACCGAGCTAGCTGGGGTCTACAGGGTGAATCGAATCCAATATCGCGGCGGGTACCGCAGTAAATCATGAATATTAAATAATTTTGGTCGGGAAATAGATAATATGCAAATTAGGCTTGCCCTTTACCGACGTGGATTTAAATGTTGTATTTCCCAAAGGAGTAATTATTTTGAGCTGAGAATTTGCGCACATCTTCTACAGTTCCCCAGGTAATTTCACACAAATTTTGAAGCCAATTTTTTTGTTGTTGAGATTTTTACGTTTGTTGTAAAGTCCTCTTCAATATTTATATGCAAGGTTAAATTTGTGGAAAGTGGGCAGGGCTATAAACTATACCACGCCCATTAATACACCAATTTACATGTTGATGTGAAACAGTCTATTTATCTCAGAATTCTTGTTTGCATGATGAAAACTATATGATTGAAATGTTTCCAAATCCCCATTATTCAAAAAAATAATGATTTATGCATGAGTTCCGTAATAATGTTAGCCTGACTTTTGATTGTCGTCATCAACTGTACGTCCAAAAATATTTAACACATGCAAAATGATTGTGAATTCGTCAATTTTGCTCAACAAGAAAACCCGTTTTTCTCCTCTTTAAGAAAGCACCATGTGCCAAGACTTACATAAACATGACCTCTAGTCATTCATTATTCTCCATGAAGCTTTTCTTTACTCAGAATGAAGGAATTCTCAGTGATTTCTGCCCGCAAATTGTCGATGTCTCCACCAGTTTTCGTCACTCGAATTTTGCCTTCCATGCCGCCATTTTAATTTAAACGAAGCGCCCGCATCAGCGCATGCGCACTATAGCCCTTGGCGAAATAATATTGTGCCATTTGGAAGATTGATAATTTTTGATAATCTGACATTTTTTTACTTTCCTTTTTGATAAATTAAACGGGAAAAGGGTAATTTCGGTCCCAAACTGCCATAAAACGAAAGTTTGCTTGAATTATGTGCACTTTTCATGGTACAAACAGGTCCAAAAGATATGCGTATCAAAATGGCATTTTTTTGCCCAAAAATTGGCAAAATGGCAAGGGGTACGGCTTGCCGTTTTATCAAAATTTGGCCCAAAATTGAATATTTCTCAAATGTTTCAGAAATGTGTCCTATGGCAAGATGTACTTGTTGAAAAACTTTCACGGCATATTTCAAAGTATTGGTGATAATATTGAGGAAATTTGGGTCTACAAAATTACATTTTCTAGCTTAAATTTCATCAACATTTAAATGTTGTATTTCCCAAAGGAGAAATTATTTTGAGCTGAGAGTTTGCGCACATCTTCTACAGTTCCCCAGGTAATTTCACACAAATTTTCAAGCGAATGAGAAATTTTGAATTTTTTTGCCAAATATGGACAAATCCCCTTGCCGTAAGTTATCCAAATTTGGCAAAAAAATGAATTTGTCTCAAATGTTTTAGAAACGTGTCCTAGGGCAAGATATATTGTTGGAAAACTTTTACGGCATATTTCAAAGTATTAGTGATAATATTGAGGAATTTGGGGGTCACAAAATTGCACTTTGGGCCAGAAACTGACAAAATGGCAAGGGAAAGTCACACAGAGACAAGTATGATAGAAAAAACTGGCACACTGTTTACAAACAACTTGTTGGTTTATGTTGTACAATATTTGTGTAGTTTTAATATCTTTCTCCTTTGATAAATGCAGGGTCATAAATACAAGAAAGAAAAACACTTTCATGAAAAACAGCCTCATTGTGACACGAACTGCACGTAGGACGAGGGAAATGATACTGTTTAAAGGAATGACATGAACAAATATGTGGATCGGTTGTACCAAATTCATGTTCACTACGAAAAACGGCCAGATTCAATAAAACCAGATAATATCAGCCAGAGGAATATAAAACACATCAATCTAAGTGGCCAACTTCATAATGAGAAATGTATGTTGATATCCCAATTAAAAGATTCCTTTATAGAAAATCCGTATGGAAAATGCCTCAAATAAATAACTTAAAAGTAGCACATATCCAAACTGAAAGATATAAATATGATTGAAATAATCTGGGTACGAGGTTGTTAACAATTTTAAGACGAACAGAGCATAGCGTTCGAAATGTTGAGTTATAAACCTGGTTTTTATCAGAAGCACTCACACTCCACAAAGTGTATACGTGGTGTTTACCTCAAATCTTATTGGTACTCTCACCATGCATGGCTTCAAATCTAAAGTTAGACAAAATTATGGAGTCTTGTTTGCACTGTTGAAACCTGAGACAATTCAAAACATTCAGAGGAAAAACATTCCAACAAAATTTCGCATTTTGAAGAGTGAGACACCGTTTTGTGGTCGTAGGCCACACACATTACATTAAGGGGCTCTATAATTAAACCTCCAGGCTTTAAATAGTAAACAATTAAGAAGACGTTTTAACAACAAAAAATCCAAACATGACAATTTGTTGAACTTTATATGGAAAACAGAATAAAGAAATCACTAAATTAGTATTTTTCTGGAAAAAAATATTATTTGTGTAGATGTTTTTTTTTTTAGATAAATCATAAAATATAATTTGATAATTTCACAATTATATTAAATAAAGAAGACATAGTTTTTAAAAAGAAGACGCGTAGAATATTGAATAAGCCAATCATACCCTTCAAATCGGCTTAAAAAAAAAAATAAAAAAAAATAAGCAAGACTTTGACGGAATTTACAAAATAACCACCAGTGTTCAAATTGCACAAATCGTCTGATTAGTTGTTTTTTTTGTTTTTGCTAGTTGGAATTAAAAGTCGTGCATATCAGTGTACAATCAAACAATTTAATAACTTACAACGGTTTGTATGTTTTTTTGTTGAAATTCTCTTGTTTAAAATACAGTGCACTTTTTTGTTTCATTTTCATACATTATGTCCGTCCTGTACACACACATATTCCCCTGATTTGTATAATATTAACATATACGACCTGTACAATGTGAAATCTGATTCAATCTTGTTCAATTTCATAGCTCTGCTTAATGTTAAAGGTAGTATTTACTTTGGTAAGAAACCAAAACAGAAATCTTCACAGATTTATGTATAACTTATGACAGGGTATGAAGATTGTGATGGTAGAAACATACTGTGATAATTTTTCTGCCTGAAATGCTGTATTTATCCAGACAAAGAGTAAAACAAAAACCAAAACCAAAATATTTTTGATCTTTGGAAGATAAAAAAAAAATGAGACAGTTATTCTTTCACAATTTGCCATAACAATTGCAACGGTTTTTCGCTGGTTCCTAGTGTTTCCAATGATCAATTGAGCTGAAAAAATTCACAGGTTTCTTTTTATTCCATGACAAATCAAATATTATTGTCACCTTCACCAATGTTGTACATGCCCTTTAACCAATTGTATCCTAAGCTTGAAAGGTAAGCATAGAATATCATGGCTAGTGGTATATGCTTGGTATTGTCATTGTAAGCAAGAAATTCTTCGTTTTTTTTTACTAGATTCTCAAACTTCGGCCAACGTTTCCATGGTAACTGGCCATTATTTTCCTGCTGAAACACTCTCTGTTCAGCTTTGGGTTTGACTGCTGTCACGAGGCAAAGTTTCTTCTGCACATCACAAAAACTAGGTCTTGTTTTACGTAACCAAGCAATTTCACCACGTTTAAATGCATTTTTTGCATAAATGATGTCACGATGACGTCACAATAACGAAATCCACAGTAAGCAGAGCTATGATCCTTGACACCCACCCCTCCTTCATTTCTATACAGAATGTGCCATTTACTGGAGTGGAGAAACAAACAAACAAACAAGGCAAAAGACATCCCAGAATTCACCGGGAACGACGAATAATCAAAAGTCATTATTTACACAAACTTACAGATAAACTGGCTCAACTTTTCAATCGTCTTTTTGTAAGTCAAAAGACTCGTTCACTTCTGCAGAAGCACCAATTAGGATCCCAACTTTTCCCGCGATCCATTTTCGACAAACAATCGTGACACAAATTCGGTGTGGAACACTCTACCGTTGATTACAATTTTAGATTAATTTGACTGATTAGTATCAAGCGTTACCAAGGCAACATACAAAATTTAGAAAGGTTAAGGCAATATTAAGGTAACAAGGAATTTAAATGTCAATAACTGAGTTGCCCAGAATCAAAATTAAAAGGAAAATTTTTCCAGAAGGAACGTAAGTCTGCATATGTTGGAAATATCTGTGACAATTACAAAGACTATTTCCTTTTTTACTATTCTGTGACCACCAACAATCTATCCTACCATTTGTTAATTCGCATATTTTGTTGCCTGGCGATACAAAGCAGGAACCAATCAGAGGAAGGCATAAAAAAGAACAGATGCATTGTGGGAGAAAGACAAACTTAAATCCTTTATATAGTGTCGTCTCCTTTGGACATCATTGTCTTTGAACATATCACAATCAAGTTTGATCATAAACAAAGTTGACAAACTTGATTTACATAACAATAGTTTCTTTTCTTCAAATAACAATTCTAATGTCATACTTCTGATATTTCATCAAGCACTTTTAGGACGTTTGAAAGGAGAAGTCCTAATATATTTGAAGAGGTCGACAAATGTTGAGCAAGGTCTAAAAAGAAGCACCATTATGTGAAAAACAAATTATGCAACTTGTCGTCTGCAATTTGCAGCCTAATCTTATGCTGCGAATTCATCAAGCTTACTTCCTTAGCAACTGGCATAAACTTTGACCTTTGGCTCTCAATTAGGGCCTGTTTGTTTAATGCACAAAATCACAAATCCTATGGATCCAGATCCCATTTAAGTGTACCCTGCATAGGACGTGGATCCCCAAATCTTGGATCCTGTGCATTAAACAAACAGGCCCTTAGTCTTAGGGGACTCTACATTGGATATGAACTACAAGATAAGTCAGTCAAGGTCATTATTCAAACTTAACTTGTAGTTGATGCTTCCTTACAAATTCACAAGTGTCGCTACAACAACTCGTGCTGTTTTCCGTCATCATTGAACAGCACCACATATACAAGGCAATTACTGTGATTGGCAAGACGAAACAAGTTTGGAAGTCAGGAAAGACGCAAATTAAAATAATCTCATCACAATAAATAAATGGTTCTGTTGATTAAGGAACAAAGGTACAGCACAACTGATCGTACATTCCGTGGTATTTGTCATAAGAATCAATTTCACAGAAATCAGATAGAAAATGCCACAAATATCATAATGATTTTTTACCGAGAAGCAGAAATGACAAGAAAGGAACAATGTGAGTGCATTTATACATGGAACTGATGCTGTTCCCTTTCCAGGGGAAGCAGACGTGTATCAAAGACTGCAGGCATGAAATGAGTATAATCTGTTATTAAATGGCCCACTGGGATAGGATCGCCAACCACAAACCAGCAACAAACTTCAAACTTTTCCGTTGAAGACTAACAAGACTGACAAATTAGTTCTTAGGATTAAAAAAAACCTTGCCAATACTCTTGGCAATGAAGTACAGAAATATCAGCATTTTTTAGCCAGCATGTTAAAATACAGAAAGAAAAATGAATGTTTTACCAACTATTTGGGAGCAGATGGCAAAAGTCCGAAAACATTTCTTTGTACAGAACACCAAAATTATGAAGACGCCTATTGAAATTGCCATGGAAACAAAAACAGTTCACATAGCAACAATTGCCAATACTTATACTGCTGTCATTTTCTTTGGTATTTTTCTTTTTTTAAATACAAATTCAAATGACCATTATTAAAAGCAATTTGCAAGCAGCCGTAGTCTGGTAACACTTATCTAGATTAATAAAGTCAGCCTTATTTCAATGGGTTGACTTCTAGGAACCACACAGAGGAAAAATGGCTGACATTTGTGGGCAATTTACTGGGTAGATATCGAGAAATCTTTGAGTAAGATTAGGTGTGATTTGGGAATTTTTTAATCAATGCAAAATTGATTTGCGTGGAGTATTCACATTGTGTGGTCAGTGGGTTTGTACAAGAGATTATGTTGATAACTATAATCTGGATTAAACAATAACCAGGTTTACCAGTAATAACCAGTTTAACCTAGTTAAAACCTGGTTGATGGTTTTAACTAGTCTAACTATCCAAACCAACCTATAGGAGCAGATTACACTGGTTACCTGCAGCCGCGTCTTCATGTTGAACTGTAGAGGAGTAAATCAGGGAACCGGTGATATTGGCAAGTTCTTCCAAAGCCATGCAAAATGAAACAGCATGTAGTTGAGTGCGCGTAAACAGCAAATGAGTGATCGCTTGTGATTGGCTTGTAGGGTGCCGCTTGAAGCTTCGGGATGATCCGAAAATGAAAGATTACACAGGCTTCCAAGACATCTTGAGATGTTCCAGTGCGGTGGACAGCCGTCTGAGATGACCGGGCCGGTCAATCCCGCATTTACGCAGGTCATCTTTGTCCATGTGGATGACAATGTCCAGTTCATCCCAGCCGTTCTGCGTGAAGGCCTTGATGTACATGGGTAGTCCCAGGGAGGTTAGCCAGTCCTCAACGCTCTTGCCCGTGCCCGCGTAGACCACCTTGCTTGACTGCCCGGCCAGAGCGTCACTTCGGAACTGTTGGAGATTCCATATAAATTAATATTAATTTGATTAATTGAAAGGTGAACAAAGAAAATAAATTTAATGCTGGATAGCAGGATCTTTCTCAAATGCTAAAGGGTTAGCCTTTAAGAAAGATCCTGCTAAGATTGAAACGTCAGGCCCTCTTAACTCTATTAAAGCAACCTTTGAGAAAGATCCTGATAGGACCAAAACGTCAGGCCCTCCTAACTCCAAGCAACCTTTGAGAAAGATCCTGCTAGGACCAAAACGTCAGGCCCTCCTAACTCCAAGCAGCCTTTGAGAAAGATCCTGCTAGGACCAAAACGTCAGGGCCCTCCTAACTCCAAGCAGCCTTTGAGAAAGATCCTGCTAGGACCAAAATGTCAAGCCCTCCTAACTCTGAGCAGCCTTTGGGAAAGATCCTGCTAGGACCGAAACGTCAGGCCCTCCTAACTCCAAGCATTTCATATAATTCAGAACATTATTTTGGTTGATGAGCAGTTTGCAGCAGTTTATTACTTGTATAGAACATATTTCGTTTGTTTGTTTGTGGGGTGTTTGTTTGTTTGAGGGGGTTTACGTTATGCTCTTATTTACCCAGCATCTGCAGGCATCAACCAGCTCCTTGACCCGGATGGATTCTAGACTGATTGAGACTTCCGTAATATCCGCTTCCAGTTCCTCAGCGTACCGCTGGACCAGTGCCGGTGGAATACCGCAGAATCCCATCTGTGAAGACAAAAATATTGCCAGAGACAAAGTCACGACACAAATTCAAAATAATCAGATCAAGCTTTCAGTGATGAAGATTTGGATTGTGGATCGGTTTGCGGAAGCACCATGTAAGAATCGTTCATACTTTCGCACTTCTATTTCGTTCGCACTTCTCGCAATTAGGGTCTCAACGTTTCGTTTAGTATGCTCTAATCAGGAGACTTAATTGCGAACGAAATAGAAGTGCGAAAGTACGAACGATTCTGACATGGTGTTTCCGCAAGCCGATCCACATACCAATTGTCATCATGCAAAGCCTTAAATCTTTCTTGAAGATTTGGATTGTGTCGACAGTCAACCTGGCTACGAAGATATATGGCGGTTTTATCCGTGGAACGAGATACAAATCAATTTTTTCTGAATTCTCAATCACAGAAAATTCAAAGGAAGACCATAAGAGGCAATTGATTTCGTGGTAAAACCATGAGACATAAATTATACTCTTTCATGAGTTGGGTGGCTCAGAAAAGAACTGGTTAATTCAACTTTGTATAAGAACATTTTTTAAGAACTCAAAAGAAGCTTCAGATGAAAGAACTCAATGGGAACTGGAAGAAAATAAAAAAGAACGGTAAAAAACTTGAAAAGAACTATTCAAGAACTCTATAGTAGTTTCAGAATCACATCCCACTTTTCTTTGGCAATTTGCCTGATCTTTGGATATCTTGCTAAAGTTATTAAGGAAAAAAGGTTTGTAAAAAAGTCATGCGATGTTGTGTTGCTGGTAGCGAACATTTCGGCTGCTGGAACTGCTAGCCTTCATCAGGCAACTGATGAAGTTACCCATCCACAGTCCGCTGATTACGGCATTGTGAGTGCGGACATGGACCAACAGGATATAACAGACACCGTTCTTCAGTTGCCTATAAATGAAGGCTAGCAGTACCAGCAGCCGAAACGTCGCTACCAGCAACACAACATCGCATGACTTTGATATCTTTTTCCCTTATATGTATCCACCGTGATGAATAACCCTATCCTTTCTATTGTTTAAAGTTAGGTACAACTATTTTGATTATTACAACTCCTCAATGGTGATTTGATTTGTGAAAAACTTTCTGCCTACCTTGTTGGAGTAAGGTTCCTCCTTTAGGTCAATTTCCTCCTGCCTCAAGGATCTTTCAACGTGCCATTCCAGCTGAGCTGATGCCTGCTGCCGCGGTGATTTACTAGCCCTTAGCGGTAGCGTGGGGGTCCCGTGGACTGAGTTTTGTGACATGAGCAGCTCGTGTTGGTGGTGGTGACGATGTGGGTGATGCTTGTGATGCGGAGACACGCTGCGGGATTTCCTCCGGCCCTTCTGCTGATTGGACATGGAGGGAGGGAGGTGGTTGGATTGGAGAGCTTGGCAGTGGTACTGCTGGAGCACTCGCCGAGGGAGTTTGGGACTTGGGTGCGTCTTGGACATCGAGGATTGTATGAAGGATCCGGAGCCTGGCAATCGGGAGGGATCTTGGATGCCGCACATCTCGATGAAGGTGCTCTTCCTCCATCTGTCGTCGCTGGAGACCTTCGGGACAATGTCCGGGGACGGGCACTGGTGATCGAGACTGCGTCCGGACTGCAGTGGACATCGGTGAGGGTGCTTCTGTGTGGGCCGTAAGCGGGGAGAGTTGGGTGCCGATCCGGGGTCGCTGAACGTAGCCATCAAGTGTCTGTGTTTGAAGAGAGGCGAGTCCCGGTAGGGCGTGGGGCTACTCCAAGAGGGGTTACACCCTGGTGCCTGCTGCAGCAGTTGCTGCTGTTGTCCGCATTTGTTTCCTGTGCCGTTGCTGTGCACTCTGTAACCATGGTGAGCCATCGGGCTGGCTGATCCGTTCCCATCCTTCCTCAAGCAGGAGGGCGAAATCGACAGATGCCCGTTTCCATAACCGTGATTACTCTTCGTCACGCTATGCCTGCACGGCGTGCTACCCATCCGGCCAGTCCCGTTCTGCTTGTGCACGGCGTTAATACAGTTCGAATTGTTCACGTTACTATTCTCCTGTAGTGTGTCGTCGGACGATGACGTCACGCCGTCATCATCATGGTAACCAGTCTCACATTCCTCGATCAGGGAGTCTCCTGCCTCGCTGCATCTGTGTAGTCCTGAACTATCGATGGAGACGCAGGTTTCAGTGCTGGCATAGAAACCCGAATCTCTTACGACCATGCGGCCTTTCGGTGTCCTGGTCGGCCATAAAAGCCCATGTAACTGCTGAGATGCTGCTTTACTTTTTCCTAACGACGCAAAAGAAAGAGAAAAAAATCATCAGTAAAATGACTTATCATTTTGTAATTTTCTATATATTGTGCATTTTTTAGCTGATGAAATATCTAATACAATCTACAATGTATCACAGGGCCTTTACAAAACCTGCGGCCTTTTCCAAACCTCGGCTCCGGCTCCATTTCGTGAATCCATTCTAAAATAACGGGTATCAAAATACAGGATTTTGCATACGGTTTGGAAGTAGATACTTTGGAAGTAGATGAACAAGAAAACAGAGATTCAGCTTCAATAAAAAACCACAACCTATATTTTCAGCATATGGATGACAGCGCCGGAGCCTAAGCCAGAGCCGGAGCCGAGGTTTGGAAAAGGCCCCTGCCTTGAGGCTAGGCTTGGTATTTATTTTGCTATGGCCATTTTGTGTTCTAAATGAAATGAAGGGCTTGAGAAAGATGAGATACATGGTGAAGCTGGAGCCTTTCTTCTCTTTGTTTCGTTTTGTGGGCCTCAAATGATGGTAGCGAAATAAGTCCCAAGCCTAGCCAAGCCTGGTTTCGTAAAGAGCTGTAGGAACAATGATGAATGACAGTACCCACTGTGATACTGGACTTGAATTCTATTACCCGCTGACCCCAGCTAGCTCGGTGGCCTAGCGGTATGGCATCTACACTAGTAAGCAGGAGGTTGTGGGTTCGAATCCCATTAGAGCCAGGGCATGATGGACAATTGACAATGGACAAAGTATCCTGTGGCGAAATGTTGCGTTTTCCAGTTTAGTTCAGAACAGGCACTCACAAAATTGATCAACTATTTCAACATGGCGCAACCCCAGACCCACAACCCAACTTGCTACCTTCACCATGAAAAGCCTTGAATCTCATGAACTAAAAAGCTTTGTGAGATCCGGGGTCAATTTCAAAGAGCTGCTTAGCACAAACATTTGCTAAGCATGACATTTCTGTCTTAATAAAAACAGGGTTAACAACCACGTGTTGTGTATCACTTGTGATTGTTCTTTGACTGTTGTTCGCTGACCATGAATATCAAATAGAATTTTCAATGGTGGTTTGTTTTATTGGGCGAGACGTTTTTGTGCTTAGCAAATATTTGTGCTTAACAGTTTTATGAAATTGGCCCATGGACTCTGTTAGAAGCACACCACCCAAGTGCTACTTCCGTGCACAAGCTTGAAGCCAGTTCTACCCTCACCGGTACCCATTTCTGCTCAGTGACAACTGGTATGTTAATGCACCAATCTAAAAGCCCATGAAATTAGTCACAAATAGAAAGATTTGAGGCTTTGCGTGGTGATAATTGGTTTGTGGATCGGTTTGCGGAAACACCATGTAAGAATCGTTCGTACTTTCGCACTTCTATATCGTTCGCACTTCTATATCATCATCAGGTCTCATCAGGTCTCCCGATGAGGACTAGTGCAGACTTGTCGAAACGTTGAGACCTAATTGCGAGAAGTGCGAACGATATAGAAGTGCGAACAATATAGAAGTGCGAACGATATAGAAGTGTAAAGTACGAACGATTATTACATGGTGTTTCCGCAAACCAATCCACAGTCACAAATATTTCATAATCTGGGGCCAATTTCATAGAGCTGCTAAGCACTACAATTTGTTTAAGCAGCAGGCCTTGAATTTGGTTCTGAAAGGGGCAAGGCCACTTTTCCATTGCAAGGGTCACTTCCATTGGAAAATCATAATGTCTATGGAAACATTTGTAGGTGGCACCAAGGCCAAGAACCAGGGCAACAAAGGCAATGGCCTCTGAAATCAAAGCCTTGATGCAGCACCAAAAACCTTGGTCGATAATATCAGTATGCCAGCCAAAACTCCTTGAGAATGTTATGCTCAGCAAACAATGGCCGAATACAAGTCAACATTTTTCTTAGTAATAAATCCTGTTTGACCAAGGAAGACTTTTCATGCTTAAGCAAATTTTGGTGCTTAAGCAGCTTTATGAAATTGGCCCCTGGTCTTTTCGTTTTTAATGCTGAATGTTAGGAAAGCCTGACATTTCAATCCTTCTCAAAAGCTAAACAGTAAACCCTGATAGGATTGGAACATCAGGTCTCAGCGTTATGTATTTCGAGTCTTAATTCTCCTCGATAAGCCATTTTTAATTGCGCCAGCTTTTGCTAAGCCGATTTGCGATGCAAACATCTAAATAAATGAGCCTCAAGGATGTTTAATACTGTATGCGACATTTCAGAAAGCAAGCATAATGCAAAGCACGGTTGCGTCTACATCAGCGACTAAAATTGCCGAACGTAACCATCAATTTTTAAACAAAATATGTATCGAGCGGGCTTAAAGCTCCCTACAATTGCCCAATCAAATTCAAGCTGTAAGAGTAATCCTTGCACAATACGTTGTTGATGAGTCACGTATCCCAAGATAAATTGCAGTGGGAGAAAAATTAGGCTCTTGCACTAACTCTTATTTCCTTCTGCGCACCGTTGACAAATACTGTCAATCTCGAAACACCCTAAGGCGTTTTTTTTTTTGGTTGAACGAAATCCCCGTGCATATCTATTTTTTTCTGTGAGAGCTAAACTACAAGGTGTGACCATCTTGTGTTTGAATGGTGGTCGGGTGATTATATGTGATAGGTTTGATTTCAGAGTGAGGCCTTTGAGAAAGATCCTGCCAAGATTGAGAAATATCAGGCTCTCCGAATGTTGAGCATGTTCAATTTCAGACGGCTTTACACGCTGGAAATGTTAACCCTCAATGTACTGTACGTAGCCCTTTATTTCTTTTCATGTTGTTTTTCTTCCAGACTGACAGCAAGCTGGTTACCAACAGCCATATCTAGGTGCAAACTATAGCTGTGAATAGCAGGGAACCGGGTGAGAACCATGGAAACGAATAGAGTCTATCACACTTTGACAGTAATAACGCATATGCATAGGATATTAGAGAAATGATGGCTCCACAAAATTAGTCTCAATTTTCAAATATTCCATCAAATCTTAGAGCATTTTAGTGAAAACTCCGACAGCAGTTCAAGTTAATGGCATAAACACGGCATTGACACGCTATGATTAGTATTTGTTTGTTTGTTTGCTTTATGTACCTCAAGGCAGCATAATTTAGCATTACACACAAGATTTTCTAGCGACAGCACTGATGAACATTGCAAAGGTGCAGATGATGTTGCTACGGTGATATTAAGTGTATGCAAATCTATGCGTGATGATGTCATACAGCTAACCTGAGTTCACAATGAATATTCATAAATAGGAGGCTGACTCCACCAATCAACTGAGAGAGATATTGGAATTTACAACTGAAAACAACCAAAAAAAACAAAGGTAGGGGAAGTAATAAGTTGGGAGACAAAGACAAAAACCAAATCAAATAATAGGCATTCTCCAAATAAAATGTTGACAATTACAAACAATGTAGTGTGGTTAACATCGCATCGTATCTTTTGAAAACAGAGAAGTTTCTGACAGAACAAGAGATGTAATTTTCAACTTCTACTTCTTTCAGTGGCTTTTGTGTTGCGGAACAAAAGAAGGTTTCCAAAGAACATTAGGTTCAAATTCTCTTTTTTCATATCTTGAGTTCTTGCAAAAATCTGCTCTATTTTGAAAACAGAGAAGGTCTGAGAAATTTAGCTCTCATTTTTAGAAACTCTGGTCATTTCAGAACTCTTTTATAAGGGAAAAAGCAAGTTCTAGGAGCTCAAAAAGTAGTTACATCTTTTTAATGTCTTTGACTATTTCAGAAGCCTTTTGTAATTGCAAGGTTTTAAGAGAAAGGTGTTCAATTCTCAACATTCCCCTGGGACCCAGAGAAAGTTGTGGAAGACAAAAACTTTGCGTCTGTTTTTCAAATCAATGTTTCCTCATCAGAACCAACTCTTATCTCAAAAAGACCTTAACGTGATACAATGCAAACCATGCTACTTGGTTTTTTCTTTTCACCATGCAAAGTCTGAAAAAAAAAATAATCTCAAAACTGAAAATAACTGAAACCAACAACAGCGTACCAAATTGTTCCATGCATTAAAATGAAATGGTGGAAATAAGGTGTTTAGGGCCTGTTTGTTTCAGGCACATAATCAGTGATCTTGCAGATCCACGTCCCAAGCAGGATATGCTCAAATGGGATCCGGATCAGCAGGATCACTGATTGCGTGCTTGAAACAAACAGGCCCTTAGTTGTCAAATTTCTGAGTTAAAAACGGGATGTTAAAGGTTACATGATCTGCAATGCTGAGAAAGTTGGTTAATGGTTGAAGACGAATAAAATTTACAAAGAACAGAATTAGAAGGTTTTGGAAGAGAAGTTTAGAGGTTTTGGGAAGGTGTGGGCGACAGAGGTTAATATCTGGGAGTGTCATGGGTCATCTCCTCTACCTGCTTTAGGGTCTCGTAGCATCTGGGCTGCTGTCGTCAGCTGCACGATGTGTTTGCGATCGGTGATGTTTAGAGAATCAAGATGGCCTTCCTCTAGGTATTTGAACTGCTCCAGGGAGCCGAAGTCATGAAGATGAAGAATGGAGTAATATTGCTGCAAAGGAAAAACAAACGAGTCTTCAGATGATCGGAGAAACAGATCCGTGAAATCCCAAAGTGAGTCTTCTTTGGTGCTATCAAACACCTTGAAATCTGGGTCCAATTTCACGCTTACCACTAAATTCTGTGCTTATTTTTTGCTTACAAGGTCAGCGCTGAATTTCTACGCTAACCGAGTAAGCGAGGAACCCTTAATATTTACGTGGACTAGGCAAACGCACAACTGCAAATTCCTTTCTAATCCATGAAATAGGACCTCTTAGCAGAGTTTTGACTAAGTCAAATTTTCTCAAGTCAAGTCACGTCTCAAGTCATTTTGTTCAAAGTAAAGTCAAGTCACAAGTCTCAAAGATTGGTGACTTGAGTTGGACTCGAGTCCAAGGCCTTTTTCCAAACCTCCAACTCCGCCTCCGGCTCCATTTCGTGAATCAATTTTACAATAACAAGTATTAAAATAGAGGCTTTTGGCTACAGTTTTCAAGTAGGTACCGGTACTCAATTTTGAACAAGAAAACAGAGCTTCAGCTTCAATGAAAAGCCACAACCTATATTTTTAGCATATGGATGCAAGCACTGGAGCCAGAGTCTGAGCCGGAACCGAGGTTTGGAAAAGGGCCCAAGTCACCGACTTTAGTCAACAACTCTGCCTCTTAGGCATTGCATTTTCTGCTTCAGTAAGGATCACTTCTATCTTTATGGAAAGCAGAGCCATGAAATTGGGTCCAGGGGTCGATTTCAAGAAGTCCTACGATCGATCGTAGCTCGAGTTACGAAGGATAACCCATCGTATCCTACAAAGGGCTGCAATGCATCATAAGTCCTACGATTGATTGTTAGTTACAATGAGTTTGGTGAAAGTGACCCCTGGACTTAGAAGACTCCGGTCAAACTCAACCTTACCTCGCACTCAATCCGCTCAAGGAGCTCTTTCAAGTTGGCAAACTTGGGCATGATGTCCGACGGCGTCACGTCGCTGTCCGTGTCATCGTACTCCACGTCCTCCAGACGTAGCTTCTCCTTCTCCAGCTCCTCCTGAGTCAGGACGTGGACGTGGATGAACTTGAACTTGCCCCGTCGCTTCCCGGAGATGCCTTCCCAGTAACCTCCCCTCTTCTGGGTGACGTAAATAAAATCTCCCGTCTAACAAGACAAAACGAGGAATCTTGTTGAGAATCTTGAAGCAGAATCCAAATGGCAAGTTATCACATTTAGACAAATTTGGACGGTTCTCTCTCTCCTGAGGATGGCCATAGTACACCGGCCGAAACGTTGAGTCCTTTATCCCCGGTTCTTCTCAGAACCGCACTTCTAAAAAGAGCCACCACATGGTGTTTCCACAATCTTTACTTTAATAGTAATAGCATTTTGACGTTAAATTGAGACCACGCAAGTGTCTTTATCAGCTTGATAAAGGCTAGCAGTCTGCAGCCGAAACGTCACTACATTTCAACCAACATTTTAAAGCCATTAAACAATTAGCTTCTTACCATTTTCCACAATGAACAACATTTTTTCTAACATTTTGAGTTTAATCCCTACAACTGAAATCACTATGTGTTTCAAGAAGTAAGCAAGAAGGAAAAGTGTCGTTTTGAGAGCAAATACTAGCTACCCAGCCACGCTGGTCGGCACTAGTCGGGGACAGCCGGCACTCAGCCTTTCCGACCGGCACTGAGATGAAAAACCATGTTATCAACCGTCACAACATAAATGTTGTGTTTTGTCACTGAAACAACAGTAAGATTTCGACTAGGAGACAAATTTGGAAAGATAAATTGACCTGGGGCCGATTTCACTAACGCTTTGCAAGCCCAAATATTGCTAACACGCTCATGTACGTACGGACTTGCATACGGTATGTTTTATCTCCTGGACCCTGGCCTTAAGGGGCGATGCTTCACAATACGTAAATTTAGCCGACACTCAAAATGGGCTAAATATAACACTGTAGCTACCCACGCCTCCAGAAGGTCATAGGTAGCACATAATGTCCATTATGGCTTAGGTTCACATACCATGAGTGGTAGCATGTCGACATCGTGAGGATTTGACGAGACATCCTGAGTGGCTATGGCTATGTCTTGGTACGGTCCCTTGTACATCCCCTTGCTGTCTAGGTAATGAGACTCGACCTCGTAGCTAGGGCGCTTGTTTTCGGTTTCACCTGGGCGACAAAACAAAAGAAACTCTCCGTAAAATCATAGGAAATACAGAGATAGTCTGAAACGATCTGAATCACACAAAATAAGCCAGAAAGTTTGGTTTGGAATAAAAGCAAATTGCCAAAGTTTATGCATAAATCATGGACACAAGTTACTACACCATGGGCCTTTTCCAAAGCTCGGCTCCGGCTCAGGTTCAGGCTCAGGCTCTGGCTACATTTTGTGAATCCATTCTAAAATAACGGGTATCAAAATAGAGGCTTTTGGCTACGATACAAAAGTAGATTCTCTGGTTTGAAAAGGAAAACAGAGCTTCAGCTTCAATGAAAAACAACAAAATATATTTAAGTGTATGGATGATAGGGCCGAAGCCGGAGCTAGAGCCGGAGCCAAGATTTGGAAAAGGCCCTTAAAGTCTGCTTTGTCAGTCATGTATCAGTGAGATCTGGAATGGTCTAGTACCTGAACTCTTTGAGCTGCTACTTGTACTGGAGCTGATGGTGCCATCCCGCTCCAGACTACCATCAGATGGCAAGCTGAACCTCTGCTCAAATGGAATTAAAAAAATTAATGGTTAATTGGAACAAATCAGAAGACAATAACTCCAAAAGTCATCAACATTTTTCATTAAATTGTCCGTTTCTTTTATTTGCCAGCTCAATCCCAATGAAATACTAATCAGTATACAATAGCGCTCTGAACTTGCGTTAAAAAAAGCAGGCTAAATGCTGTGACGCCACACCGGATCTCAGACAAACATTGCAACCATGCAAACGTGTGGTGGGTGTGCTTGTACGCATGCATGGTGTACACTACATGTGTGAGTCAATGTTTGTCTGACATCCGGGGATTTTGTACAAGCGCGCGCTGGCCAAATCACTCGTGTAACGTTATAAGTGCGGAACGCTTTTCAAAAGAGAAATAATCTTTTTAACTTATAAACATAAAGTTTCTTAGACAAAAAAGTCCATGAAAGATGTCATCTGACCAACTCTTATCCAAGCCAATTCAAGGAAAACATTCTTTCACCAAAAAAAAACACCATTCAAAGCATTACAGTGGAACGCCACTATACCAAACATTTGGCTATACCGAACATTATTGGGAACAACGTATAGGCCTGCCGAACATTGTTCACTATAATTTCTAAAAGACAGCAAAATTCTACCCACAAGTTACAAAATCCAAAAAAATAAGCCTGATTTTTAAATACCACAATTGACGTAAGTCATCAATGTAATTATCTGTAAGTCTATTTTACCTGTGGTTAACTTTAAACTCGATTTACGACAAAAAAAACAGTTTTGTCAATAAATAGTGATGTGAGATTGAGCAAAAAAAACCAAGAATTTCGGAAAATAGTATGGGGCTACACTTACGTCTGTCCCGTAATCATCCGGTGAAGGAGTTGACGAAGTGGACGACTTCTGGTTGGGTCTCTTGATCCCCTTGAGTCGGTCGCCAAACGATTTACCTCCTTTAACAATCGATGGATCCTGATATCACAAAAAAAAAGAAAATGACGGATAAATGACCAGAACAAAGTTCCACCGTGAAATGTAGTATCAAAATTCACACATTGAGTCATTTATGGCCACCTCAAACATTTCTAACTAGAATGTGTTATTGACACTTTGGATATGAGCGGATGATTTCTTTACGACCAAAGATTCGAAGAGCGCCCTCTACATGACCTGTTGGAAAACGATTGAGGCTAAGGCCGTGTCCCAAATCTCTGGCTGAGGCTGAAAATTACACACGGACCTATGGTAGCCACTAGCCAGTGACTGCAGCCATTTCCACAGACTTGTGTGTTATTTGCCGCTGCAGCCAGAGATTTCGGACACCGCCTATAAAGTGTCTAAACGACAGAATGTGAGATACAAAATAAGCAGAAACAATAAAGACAAGAGAGAAATACATTTCCTCTTTCATGTTAGAAGTTTAAATGCTATTTTAAAAACCTGAGAAACGAAGGAATAAGGAAACAAAGACACATATAAATAGAAAAATATCTGAAACAATGAACAAAACAACAAACAAATGAATACAAAAACAAACAAAACACAAACAAGAAAAAGAAAGAAAGAAAAAAGTATTGAACTACGTAGAGCAGTTACTGTAGAATTGCTCATAAGAAGTTAGGGAAGGAAATATTAAACAAAGTTAGAAAGAACAAAGGAAATGAAGATGAGGTAATGGAGAACCAGAGAACAAAGAAACAACTTAAACAAGACAAAAGTGCGTGGTTTCATGGCTTCTGACTGCCAAATGAACAAAGATAATTGACTATTAGGGACACCGCCAACATAGGGCTGGATAGCTCAGTTGGTAGAGCACCGGTACGGTATTCCAGTGGTCACAGGTTCGAGTCCCACTCCAGTCAATTCCCTTTGTTCATTTATTAATGAAAGAAGAAAAAACAATGAGAAAACAAACAAAGAATACAATGCCTCTACAGTGAGTTCTGTGTAAAAACAAAAACAAAATGTGGTGATGCAGCATAGATGTAACAAACAAGGTTAGGCCTACATGCAATTACATTATGTTACACAATGTATCAAAAACTACATTCACACAAATGTTATACCATGGATAAAAGGTAATGCACCATTTGTTAGTACCAATTCTGCACCATAAGTTTAAAGGTAATATCATACTTTGGTTTTTGTCAAAGAAATATGGATTCATGGGCAAAAATATCAAGACAGATACAGTAACAGTCATCTGTGAAAATTTCAGTCCCATACGTTGCCCACTTTTTGAGAAAACAGTGAAAAACGGCCACAGTATTTCTTAAGTCTTTTCTCTTTATTTTTGATCTTTTAAAAGATCAAAAAGATTTTCGGGCGTTGTTTTACTAATTTCTGGATAAATACACCATTTCAGGCGGACCCATTTTAACGGTATGTTTTCTACCACCACCATCTTCATACCCTGTAAAAAGTTATACGTAAATCTGTGAACATTTGTGTTTTGGTGTCTTAATACCAAAGTATGATACTACCTTTAATTAAGATCAATTATGATTAATTATGATCATACAAACTGGCATGTAGAACAAAACAAAAGCAACAAACAAATGGCAACCAATGGACACGCAAACACAGAAAACACAAAACAAACAAACAGAAAACAATTTAAGTGCGGACCAACAGAATGCCAAACAAATTTCACCTCAAAGCGTGCAGATAAAACGATGATAATGAAATCGGAGAGTGAAATGCAAAAAGCAAGCCCGAGATGATAAAAATCAAAACTGATGATTTTGTTGTTGGTGATGTTTTCGCTTACTTTGGATGATTTTTTGAGAAGTGAGTTGTAGCTTCCGATAAATTGACCCACAGCAAGCTGCAAAAACACATCATACACAAACGAAAATTGGTCGGAGTTCGCATTCCTACGAATCCAGGAAGTTTAACAAACTGCCTCACGATAACACAGATGCAACGGACAGAAATCGGCATGCAACGGATGACACCAACTACATGCTGCTTTAATAAACAACCGACTGGACAATGGAATAAATACAGCAAAGGCAATATGGTTTCTTTTTGGGCACAATGCAATGTTATGCCCTGTGCCAAATCTCTGGCTGTGGCTGCAAGTCACACACGTCCCTATGGCAGCCACTAAGCCAGTGACTGCAGCCGTTTCCATAGACTTGTGTGTTATTTGCAGCCGCAGCCAGAGATTTGGGACACGGCCTTAGTAACAAATGAGCAAGATCGTGCATGAACGATAGTTTACCAAGTGGACCGATTCTACGCTTACAGTAAGCACTGTTTGCTTACAGTAAGCACCTTTTCTATGCTTGCAGTAAGCACCGTTTCTATGCTTACAGTAAGCACCTTTTCTATGCTTATAGTAAGCATCATTTCTATGCTTCCAGTAAGCACCTTTTCTATGCTTACAGTAAGCATCTTTTCTATGCTTACAGAAAGCATCATGTCTACGCTTTTTAATACAGTAAACACCTATTATACGCTTACAGTAAGCAGAGCCAAGAATTGGGCCCAAGTTGTCAAATAAATTTGATAACAGACCATCACAACATGCCACATGCACAAATGAGAAAATACAGGCAGTTCAGGATAATGGTGCACATTGCATGCGTCTGTTTCACAAGGAAAGAAGACTGAAACATTTAGACGATCACTTTGGGTGTAAATTAGGAACGGCGAAGAAGAATTTCAAGAGAGACAGAGAGAGGGAAGGTGTGTATAAAGGCAAGAACTGAGAGCATGCAAGTATTGAGGGCAAGTTTCAAAGTTGACAGACTTTACACACCAGTCAATGTAACATTCACTTTTAATAGACCTGCGTTTGTTAGCTTTCTTCGGTCAATACGGGTTGCATCACCCGGATCAGCCACCACAGTCGAGCTAATCGAGTGCTTGCTAGTATACCTTTCCACCATCTTGAATTCGTCTGACGTGTTTCACACCACTGACTCTGCTCGCAAGCAGGGTCACTGGTGGCTGCCCTGGGTGAACCCCGAGAATGATGTCAGACCTAATCGAACGGTACCGGGGCTGACCTGGAGTGACCTAGGTGACCTACTCGAACCCACTTTATAATATGACGATCTGACTGGTTATCTGCTAAGCAGGATTTGTGTGCTTAGCAAAAGAGGATCACTGAATGCTTCCAGACTAGACTGGATTTCAACCTCAAGTTTGTTGGGTTGCTTAATCAGTCAAACTTTGTATTGTGCAGGAATGCTATGGGATCTGTTTACGTCATTCCTGGCGTGGTGAAGACCCTGCACACAAATCCCATAAAGTTATTATGAATGACCTGGGGTCAATTTCATAGAGCTGCTTAAGCACCAAAATTTGCTTAAGCCCCCAAAACCTTTGTACCGGTAAATAAAATCAGTATGCCAGCCAAAACTCCTTGTGAATGTTATGCTCAGCAAACAATGGCTGAATACAAGTCAAAAGCAGTAAACATCACATGAAAATTTGGTTGGTGATCCTGTTTGATCAAGGAAGACTTTTCATGCTTAAGCAAATTTTGTGCTGAAGCAGCTCTATGAAATTGGTAACTGGTGGCCTGTGGCCGCTTACCAAACTAGTGGCCAACATGCGGCCATTGTGAACCAATGGCCATTTTATAATTATTGACAACTTGGCCAAACAGTGGCCAATTGATGACAAAATGGTGGCCTTGCTTATCACAAACCACCAGCCAAGCACTCACGAATGCAACAAACAAACAGAATGTTGTCTCTTTAATAATAACATTTGTGCATAGTACAGGCCATAAATTGTATCATACACAATTAGTCTGGCAAGCCATGATGGATACTATGTGTGCGTCTGGCATGCGGTGGAGTCTGGGACCAAGACAGTCACTGTGGCACCACGACAACGATAATTATCACTTTGAGATTGGTCCACTCTGTCTAAATGAGCAAATTACAATGATGGAGTACATAGCATTGATGTATGCAGCATGAATGTGTGAAAAATATCTTTATTGCAGGCTAAAATGTTCTCGATGGTAGACTTAAAGGTAGCATATAGGATTCCAAATAAAAACTTTCAGATTTTTAGATATGCCGAAAGCTTGTTGTAAATGTTGTAAAATTGAAAATACAAACCAAAATGTATTATTTATGTGGAATGTTTCTTTCTGAAATGCTGTTGTTTCCAAACAACTGGATTCGCATTTGAATTCTTTGAAAATTGCACTGTTCCGCTCATTTCATTTGTAGCAACCAAAATCAAATGCAATGGGAATAAGCACATTTCCATATCCATGATACAAAAAAGCTGAGACTATTTTCAATTGTGTTCTCAAAAATGTGAATGCCAATTTTGCTGAAATTCTCAATTTAGTTTTATGATATGCATTTTGAAAGTTGAATGATGGGGATGAAAGGTTGCCTCAAAAACAATGACAGGAGTACAGGACCAGTCTCCTGATGATGACTAGAGCAGGCTCGTCGAAACGTTGAGACCTTACGAGAACTAAGTGCGACAAATTAAGAAGTGATAAAGTACGAACGATTCTCAAATGGTGTTTCCACAAAACACAGGACCAGTCCTATAAACTACCTTTAATGGGGAGCCAAGGTATGTGATAAAGGAGACACTTTAAGCTAGTGTCTTGTTAAAGACGTGCTGGGTGATTTGGGGGATTGTGGAGACTTGAACTTACTGCGGGGGTGCTCTTTGATCTGCTCCTCTTCTTGTTGACTTGCTCTGTGGGTATTATCCGGTTGGGCTCCAAATACTCGCCCTTGTCATCCGCAGCAGGTGGAATCCCGCCGCTGACACCGTTTCCTTCCTTTCTGGAATGCTCCAGTTCCACGGAGCTGGCCTTGGGTAGCCCCGAGCGGAGCTCTGAATCGGGGAGAGCGTCATCGTCCACACTCGTTAGTCGGTCGTCAGACTGGCTGACCATTTTAGCGTGGTTGTTCTCAAAGGTCAAGGCTTCTTTGTCCCACACACCCCCTTGCTGAGGGGGATTCACAAAAACAGGGTCCTCGACATCGGACTTGATGGCGCTGTCGGAGCCCAGCATGTCTGTCCGAAGCTCCTGTCTTGATTTCCTCGGCGTGGACTGCTTGTCCTCCAGGTCTGAGGAGCCACCGTGGCTGAGGAGACCTGGGTACATGTCAGGAGGCTCGTAGTAGTTGTGAACGCTTCTTGGGCTTTCGTCCGAGCCGGTGGCGCCCTCGGTGCCCCTGGCGGAGTCTGTATCTATGGATTTAATTCAATCAAACAAAATGAGGTCAACCAAATCAATTGATCTGCAGCGCCCAAATGTACAACCTGAGACTGCCTAACAATTACTGCTCTTGGTCTTGGTGAAGCTTTGCAGGCTACAGGACCATCAACCTTCTGTCTACCTACTGAGGCCAGTTACCTGAAGGTTGTTGAGTGATTATGATGGAACCAGCTAGGGTCATCTTAAGAGACTCAGGATCAGTGGATCTATATCGGATGGTCATCAACTAGGCTAATTTCAAATTGGTCTATTTAGATGAGGAAAGTTACCCTACTCAAAGCTCAACTTACCTGATGGCGTTACCGGACTCACTTCCTCGGCACTCTGCCTTCCACTCCTCTGAGGTCGGCCTTTGGGCAGGATCTTCTGCGGAGATTGCTTTAAAAGAAGACAGACAATTGGTTTCAATCATCAACTCAGTCCTTCTACTCCCTCTAAGGTTGATTTCACGAAGCAGTAAGACTGATCAATCTCAAACGCGAATCGATCTTAGTAAGAGAAACTTTAATACCGGTCAGGCCTAGTCAAAGAAAATCCCGGCAAGGCCTGGGCCTTCAGGCCTGTAATCCTCCTCTTGTCAGCCTTGAACTTCACTCCTGTGTAGAGCTGCTTCAAATCAATGAAGCCTGGCTTCTGGATACTGTCATTGATCAATGTGGGCTCAATCTGTCAATCAGGTTTAGCGTCAACTTTGATCCAGGACAAAAGCAGGAGCTTGACATTGATAGTTCAAGGCTGGGGATTAGAGAAGCCCAAGACCCCGGGCAAAGCCAGGCTGGGCCCAACCATTATAAAAGTTTCTCTGCCTAAATTGCTTAGCGTGAAGTGTGATGTCTCAATACAAATTACCATGATCAAATATTGTAATTGCTTGGAACCTCTGGAAAACAGTGTGTGTTTCACTGAGCAGGTAAACCCAGGGTAAACAAGAAATAAATAAATGACGATATTGATAGCTCATGCACTTCTAAGATCAATCTTAGTGTTTTGCAAATAACTGCTAAATCAGGACGCTAGTTTGGAAACTCTTTTTCTTCTTGCTAAAACTGGTGTCTAAGGAATTCAAGCTAGAAAAAGGATCTTTTAACAGAATTGCAGTGCTGACAAGAATGTGCAGGAAGCTGGGGAAGTTGGGCAGACAAAAAAGAATTGCAAAATGAAAAAAGAGCAATTAATTTGCATACTGGCATAAGATTAAAATTTAGCCGAAGAAATATTAAAATTGATGTTAGTAATTTTTGTTTTCTTATCGTGCTTGATTAATCCGGACATTTTTAATTCGGAGATGGATCAATGTTGCCCTGTGAGCATCAGGCCCTCTAGTGGTGAAATCAAGCCAGTCTGTGTGTTAATGTAATGAGTGACTAGTACCAAGACTCATTCACACAGTATTCATATATGCACTCCGTTATGTCTCCAGGCTCAATGAAGACGGTGTCCAAATTTGCTTGGCTACGGCTTCATATTACACTAGGATCTATGGGAGTCTGTGGGAAGCGGCTCAGTGGCTAGCAAACGCATGTGTGTATGTCGAGCCATAGCCTGACAATTCTGACTAAGCCATAGTTACAGTTGCCATAGCAATATATCACTAGGCAACAATTTAATACCACTACACATATGATTAACATTCTTCTGGGGTCGATTTCACAAAGCCCTACGATCGATCGTATCTCGAATTACGAAGGATAACTCATGATATCCTACGTAGGGCTGCAATGCATCGTAAGTCCTACGATTGATAGTATTGTTACGATGACTTTGGTGAAATCGACCCCTGGTGAAGTTGTGTTCGACACAATCCCGTAATTCGCAAAAGAGTCTAAAATTGGTCCCTTATGGGTAATAGCGTTCCACACTTGTGTAAAAATAACAGGCTAATACTGTGACGTCACACCGGATCTCAGACAAACATTGCAATGTGTGGTGGGTGTGCGTGTGTGAGCGCGTGCATGCAAAGTGTACACTACGTGTGTGAGTCAATGTTTGTCTGACATCCGGGGATTATGTACATGCGGGCACTGGCCAAATCACTCGTGTGACATCATTAGTGTGGAGCGCTATTGGAAAAGGCGCTGTGGGTTCACATCCCACCCGAGCCTTGTGCGAATTTGAAACTAGGGAAACCTTTTTAGGGAAGTCCAATAATTGGACGAGAGACTCACCCCAGCTGGGGCAGGCGTTAACTGGGTCATTGTGGGGCTCACGCTATTCTCTTTCTTTCTTTTTTCTTCGGCTTCTATCTCCAAAGCCTGCAGAATCAAATCAAATCAACCGATTAATGGAAAATAGTTAATAAATTTGCATGCTTTCACGAAACAGAATGTCACAGAACAGAACAAGTCAATGAAAGTCCAAATAAAATATAAAATTAATACACGTGCATGGAAATACTGGTATTTAGCCATTTGAGAGTTCAATCTGAATACATGTAGTATCTGGTACACAGACTTCTTTCATTGCACATAAATACCCCAGTTTGAAAAGCGCTCCGCACTAATGACATCACAAAATCCCCGGATGTTAGACAAACATTGTCTCACACGTAGTGTAGATGCTCGCGTGCATGCACACACCCTTGCATGGTTGCAATGTTTGTCTGAGATCCAGTGCTATTTTTAGCGCAAGTGTGGAGCGGTATTTCCCAGACTAAAGAATCTGTTGCTTTATCAAATGATTCGGGGCAAGCTTTTGCATAGTGATACCCATCTCTGGAATGGACTGGTTCCTTTGTGCCATTCTTATCCATTATGAACAGTGCATTGGTGCAAGACATCTGTTATGTAACTGAGTAAAGCTTGCCACGAATCATGTGATATAGCAACAGTCTTTAGTCTGGGGAATTCAAACTGGGATGTTTATGTGCAATGAAAGAAGCCTGTGTACCAGATACTATTCAGATTTAACTTGCAAATGGCTAATTATTCAAACAAATGCAAAATATTACAGTTAATCAAATATTAAGTAAATAAATTAAAATAAACAAAGAAATGTAAATAACACATTTTGTTGCTTTATAAAATAGACGATTTAAGCTAATTGCTGGTTGTGAGCTTTCATGCAACAAGTCTACAATAGAATAAGGGTGCAAGAAAATGTGTAATATACCATGCTAATGCATAGTTATGCATAAATTAGCATTCAAATATTTGCATCAATTAAAGTTTTCAAATGGATTATAGCTCAATCAAATAAAATGAATAAGTTAATAGAAATAAATCAATAATCCGATTAAAAACTGGTTCAATGTTGGACTACAAACTGGAAATGGCAAATAAAACTAGGAAGGAAAAATTGATAATGATGCACATTAAATTTCTTTATCTTCAAAATTTGATATCCAACTTTTGTCTTCTCTTTTAGTTCAGATTAATCACAATAAAAACTTCAATTCTCTTAAAGATAGATTGTCATCTTTTAACAAAGACAATTGACGTATTTGTCAACAAATGCCTAAATCAGGAGAAAACAATGGAAAATCATTAAGAACAAACTGAAAATCTCCATCCCTGCAAGAAATTTGTTTTTCTTCCCCAACATAGACCTAGTCTATGTGATAGACACACTCGCCGTACAGCGAGCAAGCATCTATCACATGCGTGCAGATTTCCTGATTAATTATGCAAGCCAACCCAGCACTGACCATTCTAAGTTTTGACCAATCAAGGGGCATCTGCTATCATACCGTTTGGGGAGCGCGTCAATCACGAAGATAGCTGCTGCCGCATGGACGCGCAAAATTGACCAATCGACATTCTCCGTCACGATCCTGACGGAAATGTTCACAAAACAGATCTGATTGGCTGATGTGCCGCGTTGCATGCAATTTGCATGCACACATGTATCAGACGTTTGTACGCAGTGATACGGAGTACAGTGGGTGATACTCAGACTAACCTAGACCAGGAATTCCCCCCCCCCCCCCAAAAAAAAAATAAAATAACGTCCCAGTTTTCACAAAAATCCCCAAAATACATGACACGCACATGCGATACATTTGTGATATTCCAAGTTGAAATTCAACAGTGGAAAAAATACATCAGAGAATTCCAATCTTGGGAAAACATCGGATGCTTCCCACAATAAATCCATTCCTCCGATTCCCCCAAAACCCTTCTCTTTCTGACATTATCACATCAGATGTTATCAAAGTCACAAACAGAAAGAGGGAACTTTTGCTCGGAAAAAAGCCAGAAACATAAATCTACAGCGAAGAAATCCTACACTTATGACTAGCTCTATTTTCAATATTGCCAGTACCTCAATGCAACCTTTAAAAAACAAAAATAAGAAATCCGCTCTCGTCTTTTGAGGTAACTTGTCCTTATTCCCTTTTCTTCAATCACGATTGGATTCAATCTAAAAAGTGCCTTTCTCTTTTAAGAAACAGAAAAGCGAGAGAAAAATCTCAAGATAAGAGCTCAAAGGGCAAAATATTTCAGCTAGATTAACCTCGTACGACGACGGCGGCGTTGTTAGGATGGAGGAAACAGAACGCCTCTAAACTTTCTAGCCCCCTAACCAGGTCAGGCCATTATCAATCATACTTCCCGAGCATGTACAAACGGACACATACAGGCACACAGAACGTTTAACCCCATCAGCACTTCCTAATCATTCCTCCGTGGGACTCCTTTCTCAATGCTCCAATTTCTCTCCCTTTTTTTTCTTTCCCCGCCACCATCCATCCACGGAATCTTTTACACTCGCGTGTCTATATCCGAGTTCACAATCCCACAGGCGAGTTCATTTATTTAACCGGGAAACGGAAAGAATGAAAAAAAAAAAAAAACCTGCCGGAGAAAGGACAAAAAAAAAGACACAAAAGAAAAAGTAGAAAAAAAAACTAGATATGAGGAGCAGAGGTCGGACTTTTCCCCAACAGTACATTTTAACCAACACCTGTCAAGGTACAGTCCACCTGTCTCCCGGACGTCACACGCTGTGAACTATCAGGTTCTCTTCCTGGTTAATTAATAATGGAACATGAGCATAAGACTCTGGGAGAGACACTGGGAGTTTGACGGAGACGAAAATAAGGAGAGAGAGAGAGAGAGAGAGAGATAGTAAAGCGAGCTGATTGCCCAAAGATCGACAAATATACCGATTGTATCTTTGACGTGGCAGGGCACTGCCGGGTAACCCAACCGTAGTTCGGTTTTTTAAAGTGGGCACGACTATAGTGATAGACGGGGCTTCGTGTCTGATAAATCGTTCCGTTGGTGGATGGTAAGCTACGAACTGACACGCTAGTCAAACATTGTCAGCATGCACAGCACACGACAGCCCGACAGCATTTAACATGCATGTATAGCGCAATTGTTGCGCTATAAATACAACTGCTCAAAAGTTCTCCAGCTTTCCGAGAAAAAACTTAATCAAATGCAACAAAATTGCAAGCAGGGCAGGTTTTGGTTGGTCTGTGTTTATCTGAAGAGTGAAGACACATGGTGTGAAGGCAAGTGGGTGGATTTTAAGGTGCCAGTGGGTAGGTCTAGGATATTAAGGGGATGAAGAGGGTGGATTTAAGTGGAGTAGATGAGGTAGCTGGGTGTGGGTGGGTTGGTGAAAGGCAAGAGTAGACACGGATTAGGCTGGATAAGGCGCCAGTGGGTATATTTGGGATAACGAGGATGCAGAGGGGTTGCGTTGCACGAGATCTATAAATCAAACAGGTTTTCGCAGGCAAAAATACATTTCATGCTGAATTCAATCTTTAAAATGTGGGATGCTGTGGCCTAGTGTAGTCCATCTAAAGATTGTGGGTTCGAAGCCAGCCATAGGCTAGTGGTGTTTCCGTCCTTGGGCAAAGTGCTTTAATTGTTACATATTGCTCCTCTTCACCCAGGTGTAAATACTGGGTAACTGTGAGGGATGACTTTGTGGTTTGATTAGCCTCTGTGCGCTTTACAGCAGCCGGGGGCTGCATACTCCCCAGGGAGTTGAGATGGTTTCAGGAATGTTTATAATAGGGAGCTTTAGATTTTCACGTTGACTACTTCCGACTGCTACGTGATTACATCATGCAGAGTCTTTGCGCATGCGTCAAGTTGTCACCAACATTGTCCCAGTGAGTCGAGAACGCACAAAGTATGGTTTTGACATTCAGCACGACATTGTGGTCGACGTCAATCGACACCAATCTAAAGCTCCCTATTGTAGCCCGATGACCAGGGACAATGATAATGCGCAGTAGAATTTATACACATAGTTTCTGCGCTCTATAAATGGTTAAATATTATAATTATTAAAATCCACTCATTCCTCAAAAATGCAACAATTCTTGCAATCATCAAATTCATGATACAGAGATTTCGGTCCAGTTTGCTCCAACAAATTTCGTTCAGTCCCTCTTGTTTTACGCTGGCCAGTTTAGCACGCCGGGTCGCGCAAGAGACAGAGACAGATAGAATGAGGACGTCTGTAGCCAAGTTCCTTGGCTTCATTTTCAGCACGTGACGGCTTCAATGCAAAAGTGTCCGGGCACCGATAGGGGACACGGGGCCTGGGGGAGCTCCCATCGATTTGAGGTGAGGCATACAGGTTGAAGTTGCAGGCCCCAGTGACACGGGTTCAGAAAAAGTCATGATTTATTTCTTCTCTCTCTGGCTTTCTTCGGGCAAGGTTTGATATTTTGAGGGGGCCCACAAGGTGATTGTCATTTTTCTGTCTTTTTATGGTTTAATCGGCTTATCCTATCAACTTGTATCGAACAAATTATTCATTCTTTTTTATCATTTTAATGGGTAATATCATACTTGGGTATTTGTCAAAGAAATACAGATTCATTGAATTTCAAGGAAGATACAGTCACAGTCATCTGTGAAAATTTCAGTCCCATACAGTGCCCACTTTTTGAGAAAACAGTGAAAAATGGCCACAGTATTTCTTTGTCTTTTCTCTTTTGATCTTTAAAAGACCAAAAACATAATTTTGGTTACTGGTTTTACTCTTTTCTGGATAAATACAGCATTTAAGGCAGAATAATTGTAACCGTATGTTTCTACCATCACCATCTTCATACCCTGTAAGTTATAGGTAAATCTGTGATGATTTCTGTTTTGGTATGCTACCAAAGTATGATAGTACCTAAAGATTTGTCAAGACATAGAAAGAGATGAACAACTATTAACTTGAGTTATCAATGGCAAAAAAAAAAATTGTTTTGATTTGGATTCATGACTAAGTTCCAATTATTATAGTTTAATACTCAGGGGCCAATTTCACAGCCCTGCTTAGCACAAACAATAATTTGCTAACCATGAAATTTCTGTCTTAATATAAACAGCATTAACAACCAAATTTCTGTGTGTTGTGTATCACTTGTGATTGTTCTTTGGCTGTTGTTCGCAGACCATGAATATCAAAAATGAAATTTGTAATGGTGGTTTTGTTTTTATTGGGCAAGACATTTTTGTGCTAAGCAATTAGTTGTGTGCTTAGCAGCTCCATGAAATTGGCCCCAGTTTGGAAGGCAGAACTTGTACTGAATCATTTTGCATTCCTTGCGCAAAACAACATGCAATGTTCACCAAGCTTTACATATATGTTTATTTTGTAAGTCTGTTTTCCTTAAAAACAACTGAATCGCAGTGTCGTCCTCGGCGATGCCATCGCATAATGCTACAGCGCGCTGAACAAATATTTACGAATGATTCTCAAATTGCACCAAAAATTATATTTCAGACTATTTTCGCACGTTTCACCCGACAATGGGGGTTGTTTTTCAATTCTAAAAATGGAAACTCTTATCGTTAAAGATCTACGGCAGCACTAAACGCACTGAACAGGTTTGCTTTAAAATGGAAAAAATTGTTAGATTGGGGGATGGGGGGCTTGTCACTTTCTCAAGGGAACAGGCCATATATCGGTTACCGCCCGAGCTGTTATTTATCCAAACATCAGGTCAACAAAGGTGCAAGGATTGGTTACCACGGCAAAGGATTAAAGAAAGGATATGGTATTAACGACTACAAAATGCCCGAGGCATCGGAGCAAAAATACACTGATACCTGGTGGGTGCTATGGTACGGTTCACACACACGTCCAATAGAAAGTGGAAATATTCTGTAGCTACTCTATTCTCATAATAGTAGTATTGTCGCATTTGAATGGCTGCCAAATATTTAATATTAAACTTCTACCCGAGCAATTAAGCCTATAATGTTAGCCTTTGTATGAGTTAACTTTCTTTTCACAAAAGTTTGGGTGCCCGAAGAATAATAAAAAATAATAATATGGCTATTGAAATTCCTGCAAAATTGACAAAAGTTGGATGCCTAGCAACAGCACCGTGGCAACCACTTTCTACAATGAATTGAAAAATCATGAAGAAATTAAATTAACTGTGGCCTTTTCTTTTGACCAAAAAAAAAAAAGCAACCTAAAAACAAAGTTCCGATTGCTGAATTTATGATGAATGTAAAATTGTTCCAAGTACATGTACGATAATTAGGTGGTACAAAATCGCCAGAGGCCACAAATTATCAATGCGGTATCTTGCATAACTAATTATGTTTATCATTTGCATAGAAAGCTAGAGATTCATGATTGTCCCACTTGACCCAAAAGCGTAGCAGTAGAAATACTGCAAGTTCACAAATTTATGGAATCAGAAAATCGACCACTGACATGCAAAGGACTTCCGCGCCGGCATTCTAACTTCGGGGCGTTCCAAAACCTTCACGGCAAATTTATGCCAACTGCAAGAATGAAAAAAGAAGAAACACCCCAGGAACGGAACCGAACCATCGGACCATTTGCCCCCCACCCCGACGGCAAAATTAACTTTCTGGTTCTTTTTTCTTCAACATGACAATGTTCCTTTCATATCCTCTGGGTTTCTTTTCCTTTTTTTTTAACGGGGCGGGGACATTTAATTTGGGTTTCAAATTTGTTTCCACGAGACCTATATGTCAATTTGGGCACCTAGGGGCACAACAAGGGCAGAAAAACCACACTAAAGACTGTGCATATAGGTCAACAGGAAAATTCAATTTTCAATTCTAGATTACAGCCGCAAACAATAATCAATGCTAGTTTCTTTTTTCTTTTACTGTTAAGATGCCTCTGGAAAAGTTAAGGTAGAAATGAAATCAAAATAAATTTCGGAGCCCAGTTTTCTTTTATTGACATTGGTGATTATGTTTTTTGTTTGTTTTCAATTTTGATAACGAATTCATGAATGGGAGTTATGTCAGAGTTTGTGGCACCGTAGAGGTACAGTACTACCTTTTTGGGTAGAGGGGCGGGAATTATTTTACATGTTTTGGACACACAATTTCTGCCACATGTACAAAACGAGAAATAGCAGAGTAAAGGCCAAACTTTGATTCATCGTCTTCTATACCACATATCAGCATTTAATATTTTGTGGATCATTTGCGAAAACACCAAGTAATATTTATTCATACTTTCGCACTTCTATATCGTTCGCACTCCTCGATATAGAATAGCAAAAGTACGAACGATTCTTACATGGTGTTTTCGCAAACCGATCCACATACCAATTGTCACCATGCAAAGCCTCAAATCTTTCCTCTCAAAAATCATAATGGACCAGAACCTACAGGGTTTTGAGATTGTGTCGTGTCAAATTCTTAAACCCATGAAGATTGCGTTCACACTAAACCATTCTGATTCTATTTGGATTTAGGACTCAGGAGGATCAGACATATTTTGATAGGTAATGAATGGGAGTGTAACCCAACCCCGCCCATCCAGAGAAAATGGCCGATCGTTTAACGTGTTTATTTTTAGAAACATGAAACTATTTATCGGGCTCCCCGCGCTGGGCTCCCTACCGTTGCAAGCAAAACACTGAGGCTTTTATATCGTTTCCCCAAAACAGAAAACATTGAGAGAGTACATCTCCCTGAATATAATATCTCGATCTCATAGAATTTTACTTTTCTTCGCCCGGACCGAGTTGTTGATACTCGGACACATTTTAGGAGCTTTTATTTTCGTCTGCACTTTGAAAGTGTAGGGGCGTGCTCCAAAAACAACAGTCCCTTTGGTGAGCTGCACTCTGGGTGCCAGTCATAGATGGTGTACCCCTCTCCCGTCAAATAAACACACCCGGAAAATCAATTCCAATTTTCGCATTTTATCAGGTTAGTTCAAAAGTTCTCGTTTGTGGACTGCCATTCATAAAAATACGGCGTGCTTTTAACATCATTTCGCTGGTCTGTTTCGTTTGCAATATACAAAATGTTCTCCGCATCTCAACGGCCCTCGCTACGGCAACCAGAAACCGGTGTTTTTCTGTCCTCCCCATTGTGGGATTTCAGCCCCTTTGTCCTGGCCACAATTAAAACCCGAGACGGACGTTTTATTAGTGGGGGGGACGGGGAAACCCGAGAACGAAATCCGAGAGCTGATGCATTATCTCTGGGAAAATGTCCCTAAATTGCTGCCATATTGCGTGTGAAAGGGGACGGAATGATTGGGGGGAACAATGGACCGGACCATGCACCATTGAGTTTCTAGGAGCTCAATTTTCAGCCCCAGGGCGAGAAAAAACCGGTTCCCCGGGATTCTAGTCTCTCATCTTGCTCTCATCTCAAACACGTTTAGTTTTGATTTTTTCTATTCTACTTCTTTTTCCCCTCTCTTCGGATATTTCTTTCTTTTTTTTTTCAAGGGAAGGGGGAAGGGGAAGGGGCTGTGCCTATTTGTTTTTTTTGGTTTTTCATGAGAGGAAAACGGGACGGCTGAATCACGGAGAAGCTCTGGCTAGCGGAGGGCTTTAGAGAATTAAAGCAGTGAAGTGCTCTTTCCGAAACTGGAAACGGATGCACCAAACCAGATCTGACTGATCTTTGTCGGTTGTGCCGCGCCGAAGAAGAAGAAGATGAAGCCCGACTGGGGAATACGACGGGGGGGTTAAGGAGGAGGGGACACCAAAACAAAAAAATTAAGCACTTTCTCCGTCGCTGCCTGCCGTACTTGGCACAAACCGATGAGGGCCTTCAGTGGTGTAACAGAACACTAATTGGTAATCTGACATGACAAGGCAAATGATGCATTCTGCGCGACGTGTCGGCCAGCCCGGATCCTCGCACGCAAGCCATCGTTATCAGAGGATGCAGAACCTCATGTAATGGACCGAAGTGCCGGGCAAGATGGAGGACGGCACGACGGACCTCGACTTTGTCTCGCATAATTCATTTATGATTTCCCCGTCCAACCAATTAAAAAAAACTCCTCCTCTGAGTCAAGTCTGCCCCTCCCCCTTCAATGTTACCACATTCCTTAAAAGTACAGTACAATACATGATCGGTAAAGGTCACAGAGCAGCACTCACACTATGTCTAAATCCAACATGTACATGAAATAATAAACCTGTCAAAACATGTCGTCCAGACTTGAACTAAAATTTAGTCCAAGGCCTTACGTGATTAGTCTGTAACCTAGGCAATATCTTAAAATTTAATTGATACATTCATATGAAGGATAACCCAGAAATGATGAGGGGTGTGAGAATACGATTCTGCAGATGGAGGAAATAAAAAAAGAAGCCAAAAGAAGTGCTCACCTTTACCCACGCCTCGTCCGGGCTAAGATTCTGATCTTTGATCATGTCCCACGTCCTCAGGATGGCTTCGTTGCTAAGGTTACTACCTCCCGCTCGCCATCCCGACTCGATCTCTGCGCCGAAATTGAAATACATATTATTAAGCATTGGGCACCACCTGTTAAAGAAGAGCTGTTGGTTATTTGGCCGTGGATCCGAGAAAAAAAACGAGCGTATGGTTTTAAAACAACAGTGCTGTGGAGTAGAAAAGGCAAAGTATGCACAGGAATGGGAGACTTTTGGAGAGTCGGTCTTGAGTCAACAGCGCACGCGCAAACCATGCTTGCGCAATTGTGAGCATGCACGCGGTGTATTGCGCATGCGTGCGCATGCGCTGTTGACTCAAGACCGACTCTCCAAAAGTCTTCCATTGGCCATGCGGCGTCGGAAGACCTAAAGCAAAATTGGAGGATCTTTCTGACACCATCCTCTATGCAGTGTTGGAGTACTCGTACTCGTAATCAAGTAAAACTCAAGATAAACTCGAGTAAAACTCAAGTAAAACTCAAGTAAAACTCGAGTAAAACTTGAGTACATGCAAATACTCGGCCCGTATCTATTCAAAGTACTCGAAAATTAAATGTACTTGGCAAACTCAATAAAAAGTACTCAATAATAAATGTATTTGGCCCGTACTCGATTCCATGTACTCAAATTTTGGGAGTACTCGACCATTTAGTGCAATTTTCATTTTTTGTTACAATTTCACGGTTGATTATGTTGGCAATTTCCGATGGGAGTATGAAGATCATCAGGAGTTTAGCATCAAATGGAGTAAGCAGCACTGCAGTGTCATTTGTAAGGTTTGTAAAACAAGAATTTCTGAGAAGAGTGGCACAGTGCCAACTATAAACATCTTTGTGAATTTGTGAAACAAACTGCATTTTTTGGCACTGTGTGTTGGTACTGTGCATGTACTCGGACGTGGACTCAAACTTTGGTACTCGGACTCGGCCCTGTACTCGACCTTGAATGTACTCGGACTCGATACTTAGGATTTGGACTCGACAGCAATGTACTCGGACTCTGCCCAGTACTCGGACCATGAAGTACTTGGAGTACTCATGTACTCGGATTTGAGGACTCGATTCCAACAATGCCTCTATGTTGAAGCTTTTCATTCGCTCAGAATCTACACAAGCTTTCCTTAAACATCAACAATTTCTGGCTGTCAAAACAATTCTTGAGGAAATGCATTAAGCTGCTTGAAAATAACGCTGTTAACATGGACTTACACTCAGTGGCGTCGCCAAGGGGGGGCCAGGGGGGGCATGTGCCCCCCCTGGAAAACCTCGTGCCCCCCCTTGTGCCCCCCCATTTGAGATTTGGGTTGGTGAAAAAAATTTTAATGGAAATTGTAGTGCCCCCCCCAACAAATGCTAGTGCCCCCCTTGTGCCCCCCCAGACTCAAAAGTCTGGTGACGCCACTGCTTACACTAGAGATTTCCACGTTATCCTCAGTCACTAAATGATGACACTTCGAAAGTGCTGCTTAAAGCAAACCTCAAACTTTCCGTAATGAATTATGACATTTGCTCTGGAACTTGTCCAAAATAATTTCCTCAAAGATTCACTGTCTGAAATTTAGGCTGTTCTGACGGCAAAAAAAAAAAACTCATTCAATTCTGAAATAGCTCGACAATTCCTTTTCATATCCCAATATTGATTTCACTTTGATAATCTGGACAACAGCTGAACTCATTAATAAAATGGATAAAAGTGTTTAGAGATGTAAAACTTGTCGACCCTCGTAAATTGCACCTCTAAGACTTTGTGAAAATGAAAGGTTTGACGGATCGGAGATTTAAAACTGATGCTTCTTAGGACGACAAACAGAATGCCTCCCGAGAGATCTCTGTATGTCTCAAAAATGAATTTTATGTGAGGGGATACGGTATCAAACGAAGGAGGAGACAGACCTACGACTGAAAGAAGGGAAATGACCGTAGGCAGTTTTTGAACGGAAGTGAAGCGTGACTGCTTGGTACGGCAAACAACATAACTCATCTTGTCCGAGCTCAGGACTGAATTTATGTGACTTCGGGGACACGCTGTACCTCTGTGATCGTACGGTACCATCAGTTTCTCTTGTAGTGTGTAGGTGCTTGTTTTTTTTTATCATCCAGGCCCAATGGCAGAGTCAAATTGGGCTAATCCGCTTCCACACCTCGATTTTGTCCCAGGGCCGTACATAAAGTTTTTCTAAGCTCATCGTTTTTAATAGACGGGGGGGGGGAAGGAAAAAAACCCCGCCTGAGCAACGAAAGTCTCGTCACTGGTTTCCTCGGCGGCGCGATACGATACGACCGTAGCATCGTTCACTGCTCAAGATATCAGGAGGGTTCAATAAGTCAATAAATCAATACGCATTGAGGGTATACCAAGAGGGGTCCAGGATGGCCACCAGCTTTTACGGAGCGGCACAGAATTTGAGAGTCACTTTCTCCAGACAATTTGACGGATATTTAAAAGAGGAAGATTGAAAAAAGAAAAAGAGGGGGGAGATAAAAATTTTGAAGAGAGAGAGAGAGAGAGAAGGGGATATGAGGGAATTAGATCTCCGACTATTTTCAAGATATGGTCCTTGAATGAAAAACCGTACTTAACGGGAATCCCGTAAAAAGTGCAACTAATGATTTCTTCTCAAATTTTTTTTTTGTCACTAGGTTTTCTCAGGAGGAGGTGGTCGATTGTGTGGTTTGGAGTGAACGGCTCGGCTCCGCTTGCCCCAGTACGGGAGGGAGTTGGAGACTCGGCCGGTTCGGTTGGGTTCACAAGAGGACTGATATTTAGGGGGGTGTACATCGATGGAGTGTTCTGGGTCAATTGCGGGTTAATTGGCCCACAAGACAGAGCGGCGAGTGAGTGGTATTGATCACAGCTTCCCGATCAGGAGCAGACACAGAATTTGGAGAAGTGGTTCGCTGGACTAAAAAACCCGGCCAACACTTTGAGGACAAAAAAAAATGCACCACTCCAAAGTGCAAACTGTTAGTAGGGAAGCCTGTGTACTCATAGACGCTTGCCGTCTCCGAATTCATTGTGTGGGAAAAGTTCCCGCAACTGAAATCAATAAGTCCAAGTCTCGTGGTACGTCTAAAAGATTATAAGGTATTTCCAAAGGAATCTGAGCCTTAACTTTCCTTTAACAGCAAGCAAGCATGAGGAATCACTTCCTCAGCTGACCCACGAAATAAGGACACAAACAAGTATCAACAATTTACGCAATATGGTCGGAAAGACGTAAGAAATTCTTACCTCCACCTTGGGCCGATTTGGAGCCCGTCCCCTCAGCTTTCGTGCCTTCTCCCGGAGACCGGATGAGATTCTTGAACAAGCTTTTGAGACTCCGTGAGCGTCCTTTCCGCGTCTCCAACGACTCCCCCGAGGCAGCTAATCACAGATTGAAAAAGGAGACGGGTCAAGACGGAGGAAAAGCAAAACAAAATAATGAGTGTTTAGAGGCAAACACCCGATTCAAATGACTTATTATGCGCGACCCGGAATCAAGTAAACGAATGGAAACTTGTCGGGTTGTCCAATTTCTATCCAGCTACTCAGCTGACTTTAATACCGATAAAATATCAAGATAGTGTCTCAGGTTGCAACAGAGGAAGGAAAAAAGGTCTCTGACACAGTCAGGAAGACCTTTTTTCAGCAAATTTTGTGGTAAAAAATACCTAATTTGTGGATTTGTGTAACTAGGCAGCCATTTTTTCTGCACCAAGTCTTGTCTAGATTTTTCTGAGCTATTTCCTTTTTTAACTCAAGCCCCCGTGTTTTTCAAGTTGGCATGTATGCTTTCTGGCATAAATTATATTTATTTCATTTTAATATGTCATATTTCCTGAACTGGGTAAATGCTTCAAGTTTATAAGTGTCGCTGACAAAACAACACGCAAGGCAAACAGGCCGCCGGAAATCTACAACATTAATGAATTTCTTATCAGAGTTCAACATCTATGAAAAATATTGCATTTTGTTTCTGTGTTGGCGTCTACATATGAACATTAAGTAGACAGCTCTAGACACAATAAAAACAGTTCCATATTTGCAGAAGGAAATTATTAATGCTATGAACATGTTGAATTATTCTGTAGAGTCACTGAACTATGTAGCTGAGCACAGTAGGACTGTTAAATTTTTCATTTTCTGTTTTACAATTCAAGCCAATGAGGGGTTTTTATTACAGTTGGAAGCAGAGTTGCTGACTCGAGTCTATGACTTGCGACTCGAGTCGGACTCGAGTCGCTATTTTCGTGACTTGCGACTTGACTTGTGTTATTAACACCAAATGACTTGTGACTTGACTTGGACTTGCACAAAATGACTTGCTGCCACCTCTGGTGGGAGGTATCATTTCATTCAAATTTTCATCTACAAAATTTATCAAAATTTATTGTTTAGTGTTGGAGGATGCTGATGGACTGATTGTCATGGTGCCGTGTGTGGCCAATAGGGTGCAGGCATTTGAACTTTATAATTTGGCCTGCTGATCAAGTGCGACCCACGTCTAGAAAACGCTGTGGCTATACTGCAATGTTGAATTTGGGCAAATTCAGGAAAAGTTCCCTTTCAATGGAAACTGGGGGTTAGGGTGAGCAGAGCACAACATATTAATATGATGATAAATGGATGGATATCACCCCCCCCCCCCATTCCCAGACAAACAAATAAACAGACAAACACCCCAAAAAACAAACATATTACATAAAAAATGACACAGATACAACTAGCCTCCCCCCCCCCCCCTAAAATTAAAAAAAAAAAAAAAAAAAAAACCAGCCCCGAACAAATTTGACAAGATAACAGTCCAGTTAACAATATCTGAAAAATGCTTGGAGTTAGGAGGGCCTGACGCGTTTCAATCCAAACAATATTTATCAAAGGCTAAAAATTTCAGCAATAGACGAATGTGCTGTCCAAAACAAATACAAGTTAATGGGCAGAGTCAAATCAAGCGGTGAAATAATTACCACATCTTTGCATATCAACTTTGTCATTGAAATAACCATGCCGTAAGCGACAGAATTCCATTACTTTATCCGCCTCACGGCTGCCTTAATACTTTGGACATTTTTATTTCATGAATTATGGACAAGCAACAGGGTATAGGTGTTAATTTCAATCTAAAGAGTTTTCATTTGCATAAATTTGCCAGGGAATGAAAAAGTTGGAATTGGAAAAGTTTTTTTTTTTCGAAGTTTTGATGTAATGAATAAATCTCTGACTCATTTGTTTGGTATTTCCGTTTGCAAATAACGATTCTCATGTTCTACACGTACATTTTACGCACCGACGCACAAACACAATTCAACCACAGTATTTCCTTACAAAAGGTCAAAGTTTATGTAAGCCACATGAACCTTTAGAAATACAAAAAGCTACGTGTAGTCTGCTCGTTGGTACGAATACAATAAACGGACTCAAAACTTGTCAGCAAATTTGAATGATTAACAGCTATAGAAATGATAACAATGACCACAAATGTACAAGGTTTCCAGTCAAGAGGGTCGAATGTATCATCATCCTTAAAATACATTAAAGAGTTCATGCAATGCAGTTTTCATTTTTGTTCATTTGTGAATTTTAAACGGAGAAGTTAAACTCTCAACACAAAAGTGGATGTTTCCGCCAAATTTTCATGCATGCTCGTTTTGGAAACCCAAAAATGAAAGTAACAATAACAACGTCAAAATCATAATAATGGGCAAACATGGTCCATAGACAATTTATGCCAATGCTCCACACGACTGAAAGGAACTTAAATATGGAAAATTCTTTCGGAGAATAACCTCAACATTTTGTGATTAAATCTTTGTTACTTTGATGACATCACAGTTTTGCTCATGAATATGCTAATTCTAATTTGCATACAAAGCAAACATACTTTTGAATGCACCTTGCAACAGCTATGAAAGTGAGTATTAAAACCAATGTCACAACAGGACACTTTGTTACATTTTACATTTTAATCAACTTTTTAGCGGGAACTGAAACATTATGCCCTCCTAATTCTGAGGAACATTTACTAAATTTAGAAACAAACCTTCCCAAAATAATTTCCAATGACTAAGGAATTAATTGATACTTTAATCATGAAAATTGATAAGATGTTGAGATTATAAATCCACAATTGTCTTTATCCGTATCAGGAAAGGTAAATATACATTTTCAGGTATATTGGTTCTTTCTGTGGGCCTGTTAAGGGCTTTCACACTATCCAAAATCTCGGGGTTGGAACCGGATCGAACCCCGAGATTTTTTCCAACCCTTTTCACACTTAAACATTTTTAACCCCGAGCCAACCCGGGTAGGACGGCCTAGCCGGATCGAAATCAACCCTGGTAGGGAGCAGGGTTGAAAATCTCAACCGGGTTCCAAACTGCATTTTGTGCCGTGATCTGTGTTATATGAGCTGGTTCACCATAAACGTTGTGTGAATGTTGCGTGTCTTTGATCCGGTTCAAAAACTTGCCGGGTTGAACCGGGGCGGATCCGGGTTGGTTTCAACATGGATCGAAAAGGAGATAGTGTGATAAAGCCTTTACTTTCGGCACGCAATCAGTGACCTTGCAGATCCACGTCCCATGCAGGATACGCTAAAATGGGATCCGGATCAGCAGGATCACTGATCTCGTGCCTGAAACAAACAGGCCCAGAGAGACAATAAATGTTTGCCAACTGTTTGATAAGTTTTGCTAAAAGTTTCAATGTAATAATAATTACAAGGCATTATAATTATCTTATGATAACAAGATAATATTTTTGTATCTTGTGAAATATTTATCTGGCTGAGTTGACTATGAAGCATCAGGGTATTGAAAGTAGGGAATACTAAGCCCTTTGGCAAATGAATTTGAACAATGTGTAGCACTCTAACATGGTTTCAATGCACAGATATATTCAGTTTGAACTTCCCTGTTAAGGCTAGGCTTGGGATTTAGATTTTCAGGTATAATCTCCTTTTCGGTCCGTGTTGAAACCAATCCGGCCGGATCCACCCCGGTTCAGCCCGGCAAGTTTTTGAACCGGATCAAAGAGATGCAACATTCACACTATGTTTATGGTGAACCGGCTCATACAACACAGATCACGGCACAAAATGCAGTTTGGAACCGGGTTGAGATTTTCAACCCTGCTCCCTACCAGATTTCGATCCGGCTGGGCAGTCCTACCCGGGTTGGCTCGGGGTTGAAAATGTTCTAGTGTGAAAAGGGTTGGAAATATCTCGGGGTTCGATCCGGTTCCAACCCCGAGATTTTGGATAGTGTGAAAAGCCCTTTTGCTACTGCCATTTTGTGTCCTAAATGAAATGAAGGGCTTGAGATACATGGCAAAGCTGCCCGGCCTTTCTTCGGCTTCGTCATGATGTGGCCCAATCCCTTTGTTTTGTTTTGTGGGCCTCAAATGCCGGTAGCGAAATAAGTTCCAAGCCTAGCCTCAAGCTTGGTTTTGTAAAGCCCCTAGACCTAGTCATAATGCAGTCACCTCAAGCTCAGAACAATCAGAGACTTTGGAAAACCGGCCTTCTGGTCAACAGTGCACGCACGCGCCAAACAACACGCGCATGCTCACAATTGCGTGCGCGTGCGCTGTTGACTTGAAGACCGATTCTCCAAAGTCTCCCATTGCTGTTTCATTGGCCTGTGCCATTTTCAGCCACTGTGGGCTTCATACCACAGCCCGGCTTCTCCGTATAGCAATGGCTATATGGTTACGGCTACGTTTGGGCAATGCTTTCTGTACAGTGTAAGTGCTCTAACCCTAAGCAACAACCACAGCCATAGCTGCATTGCTTTAATATTGGTACCTGGTAGTTATTTCCTGTCCAGTCATTGGTCGATGACAGTACGACAGTTCGGAGACTGCGTCTGTTCGTCAACGACAGTAGTTATCGAGCATGACGTGAGCTCACTCTTACTAATACCAAACAGGAAGTGAATGATTGTATCTTCCCCATGACAAGATATGACATGTGCAGCTCCATCAACCTTAGTCTTGTTTCAAGACATTACTGGTTGATAGGGAGCTTCTATCCATAGGAGACAATCAGAATCTTACGTGAGAGTTACACAATCAGTCTGATTTGGAGACTATTATGTCCAGTTTCCATTCTGATGTTTCACAGGTATATTGAAGTTTCTCGTAAAATCAACCATCAATCGAGTTTGTGCAAGAAGAATAAACCTATTCAGAAGCCTTTAGGACTTGGCTGTCCTCGTTCGAACTGGGAGTCAAGACGGATGTTGATTTCGGTGGTGCGACAGCTTTAGAGGCTGGCCGGATGACAGCCGAGGGGGGTCCACGGAGTATGATGGTGTTATACCAAGGAGCAGGACCGAATGTACACTGACAAAACACAGGGTACCACTCCTCCGCTAACGACATTTCCAATTATGACAAATTATCTCGGTAGTCGGCCCGTCTTCTCGACCGGCACGGCTCAAATGTCAAACTGGATTACCTCCGATGTACCCACGGAGAAGAGAAGGGGGAGGGGCGAAAGAAGTTGAGAAAGGAGGGGAAAGCCCGGCTTACGATTCCTCGAGACTGTCATCGAGGACTTTACACGTTGCAGCACCTGTCTGGAGACGGGAGCTATTTCGGGAACTGACACCGATGAGGAACGTGGTCTCGTTTATCCGGACGTAAGCTCAAGTTTGCGCCGGCATCGCAAGGCCTGCTCCTGTCGATCATAAGATTCTTTTTAACCGTTCTTCTCTAAGACACCCACATCTTAAGGAACAGATCTCGTTTTGATTCCAGTCCTTACAATTGGAATAATCTCACATCAGAATTCATATCCTACCAGCCGTCAGTAGTTCTAAAACTGCTTCCAAAATTCATCCCTCCCTTAAAGGTACAGTACAGGATCGGTAACACATACCCACACAGAAATGTTCACAGATTTTACGTATAACTTTCAGGGTATGAAGATGGTGCTGGTAGAAACATACCGTTAAAATATTCCCGGCTGAAATGCTGTATTTATTCAGAAATTGATAAAACGACCGAACAGCTTTTGATCTCAGGGTGAGATCAAAACTCCTGTGAATACACTTCAAAAATACCGTGAGTGTTTCTCACAGTTTTCTACAGTTTCCAATGATGATAAAGGTTAACTGACAAAAAGACAAGATCATGCAAGTAAAGATCGCATGTTCTTGTTCTCTTGTCATTTGGGCCTAACCTTCGATAAAGATCCTGCTAGGATCGATACGCGTCAGGCTCTCCTAACTCCAAGCATTTTTAATTTTGTCTCAAACTTACCCCCATCTTCGGCTGTTGCACTCATAGCATGTTCGGGAGATGCAGGCCTGAAACATTAAAAGAGAAGAAAAAAGAAAATGACATTTATTTATATTTACAAAACAGCCTTCTTTCATCGTAAGTTCACACAGTTTGGTCCGGAAGTGCTGTGGAGAGAAGTATATGAAATATATGCACTGCTTCACCGAGTGTCCATTGGGTGCAATGATGACGACCCAGGAAGCAAGCTACCAACTTACATTTAGTATTCTCGGGCAAATTTCACAGAGCTGCCAAAATTTGCTTAAGCACCAAAAACCTTGGCAAATAACATCAGTATGCCAGCCAAAACTCCTTGTGAATGTTATGCTTAGCAAAAAATGGCCGAATACAAGTCAAAAGCAGTAAACATCACAGAACAATTTGGTTGGCAATCCTGTTTGATCAAGGAAGACTTTTCATGCTTAAGCAAATTTTGTGCTTAAGCAGCTCTATGAAATTTCGCCCCAGATGCATGACGATCCTAGCATCGAATGATGAAATGATCCGTTGGGGAGAATCGGTGGGCGGGGACAAATATTTAGAGAGGAGGATAAAGTCACTATGAATATGATGTGATGTTGCTTACAGCAATTAATATCCCTGAAAACAGCACAGGTAATTTGGCATCCTAAGATACACACGTTGCTTGCCGAACAAAAAGCTCAACGACCACAAAATGAAGCCCACTACAGTTGCACTATCCTACCTCATTGAATTCCGACTCCAAAACAATCAACTTCATTCTCAAATTCCTCTAGCAAAAACAACAAACCTTCAGCCCTCGTTGGACTGAGAATGAACTACAACAAAAATAAGCACGGACAACGCCTTTTTGTTCAACGGAACACCGCCTAGTATAGTTACCGGTAAGTCTCAGTTCATTAGTCACAATTCCTGAGTCGGGTACTTACATGGTGCTGGAGAAATGCAGCAAGCTTTTACCCAATAAATCGGGTGCTGAAAGCGATTTTCGTCTGAGCCACTTTCCGGCCATTTTGCGCCTAAGTTTCTCTCCAACACACTTGGCGGGAAAATGTTGCCACGAATGTCAAGGAAAAAAAAGCACTCCTAGTCACACAGCGCTGTTGTGCTTTGAAAACAGCTCAGTACTACTGATTTGTTATTTTTTTTACAAGGTCGATGCGAAGCGCACAAAAGCACCCCTGCTACGTGATCTCCACAAATTTCCTTCGTAACAGTCCAGCATTACATGTCATGTGTATAATTTTTGTATCGGACAGAACAGGAAGTAAAAAATGAAAAATGTGCATGCACCATGCACAACATAAAAAACCAAAGTAACAATGCCAAGCACCTGTACATGTATGTTTCAATAACCATTTTGTTTTAGTTGTTGAATAGCAATAAGCCACAAATAAAAGATATTCCTTGCAGATCGCCACCCAGGAAGTAAAAACGCCATTGTAAGAGGCTCAATCTAGACTTATTATAAATTAAAGGTAATCTCATACTTTGGTTTTTTATCCAAAAAAAAATACAGATTCATGGGCAAAAATATCAAGACAGATACAGTAAAAGGAATCTTTGAAAATATCAGTCCCATACGGTGCCCACTCTTTGAGAAAACAGTGAAAAACGGCCACAGTATTTCTTAAGTCTTTTCTCTTTTATTTTGGATCTTTTAAAAGATCAAAAAGATTTTCGGTCTTTGTTTGACTAATTTCTGGATAAATATACCATTTCAGGCGGAAACATTTTAACGGTATGTTTCTACCACCACCATCTTCATACCCTGTAAATTATACGTAAATCTGTGAACGTTTCTGTTTTGGTTTCATACCAAAGTATGATACTACCTTTAAGTTCATGGCTAAAAGGTTGCAATTTTTCGTATGGATTACCACAAAGAAAAGACGTATGACGCATCAAAAGTTTTCACAAGCTTTGAAAACCAAACAAAAATATTTGATCCGTTGATGCAAAAACTGGGGCAGAAACATTTTGCAAATAATGACATCATCGGAAAAAAAAAAAAAAAATAATAATCCACGGTAAACACAATTGAATGGAAAAAATGTTGAAAATACCTTTTCTGTTGAACACGGAAAAGCCAAAAAAGAAAAGATATGACCCCAGCTAGCTTGAGGCCGATTTCATCAAACTTACGAAGCGTCGCAGAGATAAGATGCATCCTTACTCTATGGATTCATCGCATCTATGCGACGCGTCGTAACCATGACGCGCCACAAATCGAAATGCGACGCGTCACAGAGCTTTATGAAATCGGCCCTTGGTGGCCTAGCGGTATGGTATCTGCATTAATAGTAAGCAGGAGGTCGCGGGTTCGAATCCCACCTAAGCCAGAGCATGATTTTTTTCATGTGTGCTCAAAAGGCACTTTAACTTAGTGCTTACCTACATCATTGAAGGGCAATAAATTGTTTGCATTATTCTATCTCCTTGACGAATAAATCAATTATTACAAAGATATTTTGTTGAAGTTATTGAAGTTATTGAAGTAGAAATTGACTTACCTTATATGATCAAATTATACAGAACAGGAAAATAAATTTAACATTTGGGCAAAATCAGCTTAGATCTTGGGCTTAGAGAAGATCAAAACAAAAATACTATCAGCTATAAGGAGCCAACTACCGGTGTTGTCGTCATAACACTCTCTAAAAAACATCTCATTTTATGTCCGCTTTCTATGTAAAGAATGGATTTTCTAAGTCACTTTGAAGGTTATGGAGAAAAAAGGAGTTTTGATTGTATCCAAAATACTGGACTGTAGCTCGTTCACTGAACGACAGGGGTATTAAGTTAAACTTTGAAATGGTCATGGGACTCCAAGCATGGTGGTTTCACAAATGAGACTTTTTTTGCACAGTCACTACACTGACAAGATCGTCTTTTGTGCACGTGAGAATTTTGGACGGGTCTTTTGTTGTTTTGAGCGTGGTGGGGAAACTCAGGTGACTTTTGTAGGAGGGCATTGGGAAGGCTGGCCGGCTACCCTGGACGTTTTAACAATGAGTTGTTTGTAGCTTGTTGTATAATGGTAGGCATGTCACTGTTGTTGACTTGTCGGCCGTTTAGAGGCGATGGTGTAGTGACACAGCTCTGCTTTAAGGCCAGCAACTCTTCTCTACTTTACTGTATCAAAAACATAGCTCCTAAACATATTTCACAAGTCTGCCTGCACAGACCAATTTCAAAGAGCTGCTTAAAGGTACAATACATAATTGGTAAAGGTCACAGAACAGCACTCATTCTTTGTCTGATCAAACATGTACATGAAACAATAAACCTGTGAAAATGTGAGCTCAATCGGACAACTGAGTCACGAGAAAATAGCAAATACCAGACAACTGTATGTTTGTTCTACCACAGAGTACCAGCACCATATTTATACCTTGAGTGAAAGGGGTTAACTAAAACAACCCAAGTGAGGGTGTCATTAATAATTTTTTATGTTTGTCCCAAAAATCGTTTGAACAAACGATCTTTGGAAAAGACACTAAATCTTGATTTCCTTGAAAAACCCAGCAGCTGATGAACCAAGATTTCCCATGGTGACTGTTTGCACTGTTTACGAACTGTTGAGTCTCAAACTCAATATAATTTTTGGAGGCCTTGCAAATCCTATATGCTCCCTTTAAGCACCACAATTTGCTTAAGCACCGAAAACTTTGGTAAATAAAATCAGTATGCCAGCCAAAACAAAACTCCTTGTGAATGTTATGCTCACCAAACCATGGCTGAATGCAAGTCAAAAGCAGTAAACATCACATGAAAAATTGGTTGGTAATCCTCTTTGATCAAAGAAGATTTTTTATGCTTAAGCACATTTTGGTGCTTCAGCAGCTCTATGAAATTGGCCCCTGATCTCATGTGTGGGCCTTCATCACAACTTAAACTCCCCTTAATATAGCTATAAAAATCAGGGGAAAAACTTGGGAATCCTGACAAAAAAAATTGAGTTCAGTTGAACCTGCATTTATTTCCCTCCAAAAAACTAGATCCTGAAGAAAATGAGAAATAAATGAAAACAAGAAGAAGAAGATGACAGTGTTTGCTGCAGCGTTTAAAAAACCAAGTTCCGCATCTCTGTATCAAAATCATGACCATTCATAAAGTCTGCTCATTTGTACTGAATGCATTTGGCTGCTTACGCATTCAAAGGCGCAGCCAATTTCACTGAAAACGTGCCGTCTTACGTTGCGCCATTATTTATCATTGATTCCCGTGAAGTTGGCCAGGTATAACCCTAAATGAAATCTAAATTGAAATCGGTCTCGCAAGCCTTCAGAAATGGCCGTTTAAGTTTGCTGAAAGGAGGGGATATATATACTCATCGCTGCATAAATGCAAACACTCTAAATTTGTCCTTTTTTCCCAAATGCAGAATTTCACACAACTTATTTATTTCTTGTTTACCCTGGATTTACCTGCTCAGTGAAACACTGTTTTCCAGAGGTTCCCAGCAATTACAATTGCTGGCTTTCATGGGCGCCCTTTGGCAGCCAGCCACATCAACCCATATATATGATCACGAAGCACAGCTTAAGATCGAAAGTATTTGGTTTTTGTGGAGGGAGGAAAACCAGAGAACCCGGATAAAAACCTTCGTAGCATAGGAGAGAACAAATGCACAACTCTACTCACATATGACCCAAGCCGGGATCGAACCTGGGCCACATAGGTGAGAGGCGAGTGCCTAATGCACTTTGCCACCTATGACCCCAAACTCATCCTGGAATATTTGGCCATAAAACTCAACACAAATTTCACAAATGGCAAACATGTGTACATATGGCACAAGTTTTTGCAACCAAATACATGGCAGTCATATATCTAGGTGCAAGCCAAATTTAGATAGCATATTTGCTGATTCAAGCTCAAACCTAGGGTTTTTTTCGTAAAAGGAAGCAAATATATCAAATTTCAATTAATCAATAAAATAACGTACATTTGTCCCTTATTCTTCTATCATTTCGCTACACATAAACTGACACCATAGTATAAAAAACCTGCAAACTTCCTTGATGCAAATTCAAGGAAACCAGCCCGTTAAAAATTTGCATTTCAGCAAAACAAGACATAAAAACCGTCACGATAATGGGAAACTATCCGTAACTATAGCAACGGCATGCCCATACCACACACCCAAAACAGCTGCGCACATATCTCGACTTTGTACAAATGGCGTACATCCTTTTAAATTTACTTAAAAAACAGGATTTGTGAGAGAAAAATACACGAAGTAGTTCCACTTCACTTCAAATCCTGAAAAAAAAATTGGACGTACCAGGTCGGATCTGAAGCAGGGGAGGTCCAAGAAGAAGCCCGGGAAGTTTCTTCCGAGTCCTTGTCAAGTCGAACCCAGCTTGACGAACTCAACGCCGATCTCCACCTCAGAAGCTTCCCCCTTCTGTACACGACATGTTCGTTGTCCATTTTTTCAAGAGAAAATCTAGTTCGGACAAAATCCCTGACTGTGCTATGCTACCAGAAACCAAAACCGTTTCGAAATAGACCAAAGAACTGTATGTCATCAGGCTCAGAAAAAAAAAAGTAGGGGATTTTTGTTTTGTTTTTTCCCCCAAATTTATTTGAGCCGAAAGATTTCACAACAAAAGTTACTGAGTTATTTAGTTCCCCACTACGTCATAGTTGGTAGGAGTAGATTTTCAAAAAGGAAGTTAGATTTCAGAAATGTTGATCAAACACAGTGTGTGTACAGTGCATTCACAATCAATATGGACTTTGAACAATTCATGTTTTGATGTACTGTATATGCAAAATTTGACGCACTAAATGTACTTAATACATCAGATTTGTTTGAAAAACGCAAACAGAAAGCAATTAATAGTTCGTTATCTCATACAAAACAACTCAAATCTGGGGATTTGGTGGGGTTTCCCTTGAAAAAAAATCAGGATTAGTGCTTGAAAACAAGCTTGAATCATCAAGAAAAAACTACCACGCCCACAAGGGATTGATTTGTCGTCCCATGTGACAAAGGTAAAAGTCCCTTCCCAGGGGCAGCAAGAAACTACGATCAAATGTCTGGGTTTGAACCCACGCTTTGATAGAAAAGAGTATGAGGCACCAGACTACTGGAATACACACGTAGGCCCTACGTGGTACAGGGTCAACCAACTTGAGTGCAATGTTCATAGTCTTGCTTAAAGGGATGGTACAGAACTGGTTTTTGCGACAAAACTGTTGCTGACAGTGAAAGCACGTTTTAATCCGTCATATACCTTAACTGACAAACCTGTAGAGGTTTGAAGTCAATCAGCCATCTGGGTCACGAGAAAATAGTGAAAACCTGTCTACACATTTCAACGAATGAATAAAACGCTTCGAAGCGATTTATTCCAATCGGAAAATAGTTTCATTTATTTCTCAACGAATATGGCATTTCAGACAAAAAAATTTCATGGGATGTTTTCTCCTATCATAACCATTGTACTGTGTAAGTTTTTTGTGAATGTGTGATCTTGAAGTGTCTTTTGTCTTACCAATTCTGAACCATCCCTTTAAGAATGGATTCACGAAATGGAGCCAGAGCCAGAGCCAGAGCCAGAGCCAAGCTTTGAGAAAGGTCACAGGTTTAGGTGCCAGGCTTTATAAATGTGGTGTTCCATGTTTCAAATCCTAAAATGCACGATTGATTGTCATTACTGATGAGGGTTACTTTATAATGCTGTTATGCTTTTATTCTAATAGCTATGCAAAACGAGGCGATTTAATAACAAGCAACTTGGGGGCAACCAAGTACATAGAATACAAAAAGAAAACTATGATATAAACAAAAAAGACATTTTCTGACAATTCCCCCCCCCCCCAAAAAAAATGTATAAACAAATTGAAAGATGAATTTCATTTCTTCTTGGAGATTGCCCAAAACTGATTGCCTGTAAATTGCCTAAGCCCTGGGACCAATTTCATAGAGCTGCTTAAGCACCAAAATTTCCTTAAGCACCCAAAACCTTGGTAAATAAAATCAGCATGCCACCCAAAACTCCTTGTGAATGTTATGCTCAGCAAAAAAATGACCAAATATAAGTCAAAAGCAGTAAACATCACATGCAAATTTGGTTGGTAATCCTGTTTGATCAAGGAAGACTTTTCATGCTTAAGCAAATTTTGTGCTTAAGCAGCTCTATGAAAATGACCCCTGAATTGAGATGATCAAACTGCATACATCGCTCACGAGTCACAATGAAGAATAACATGCATTCACAAACAATATCAAGTATTCAACCTCTAAATTGATAAAAAAAAATCCACTCCTATTCTGCCGTCCAGTCTACACTACAAGAAATAACTTCTGAATGTGATGTCATTCTCTTTTGCCGCTGTACACATATTTATCATCTATTATTACGAGAGCACAGAGCATCAATCAATTTACTGTACGAGGAAGTTATGGCGGTATTTGCCAAAAGTAAAAAACCCTTTGATCACCGTAGGCGCCTTCTGTCAATTACTGAACTCTTGATACGAGTGCATGTAATTGTTTGCCTTCTATTGTCGAAATCCAGTTCAGCCGTGATGCGTGCTTCTGGACGTATTTGAGATATGTTTTTTTGAATGACGGCAGAATTTTTGAGGGGAAATTTTTACTGAAAACTTGGTTTGAATATCAATTTTACGAATCGGGCTTCTGTAGAGAAATGGAACAGTTTTTGTTTGGGTTATAACTTGGGGCCAAATTCACGGCCCTGAATAGCACAAACATTTGCTATATAACCATGAAATTTCTGTATTTAATAATAAAAATAGGATTAACAACCAAATGTCCACGTGTTGTGTATCACTTGTGATTGTTCTTTGGCTGTTGTTCGCTGACGATGAATATCAAATGTAATTTTTCATGGTTTGTTTTATTGGGCAAGCAATTTTTGTGCTAAGCATTTTTTGTTTGTTTAGCAGCTCCATGAAATTGGCCCAGAGGTCAATATCAGAAGCACAAAAAGTCTTCTGTGCAAACAGGATTGCCATCCAAATGTTCATGTCATGTTTACTGCTTTTGACTTGTATTTGGCCATTGTTTGCTGAGCATAACATTCACAAGGAGTTTTGGCTGGCATACTGATATTATTTACTAAGGTTTTTGGTGCTAAAGCAACTCAATGAAATTGGCCCTCGTTCTGCAGTATATTCTTTAATAGGTGTGGTCGATAATCTTTACATGTATTCTTCACCTGTACGGGAAAACAATTATAAAACTCCGACGCGACCTACATGAAGTGTAATGGCAGCAGCATGTGTCCCCACTATTCATACCGTGACTAGACATTTATATCACGTGTGAGTCACGCTAGCTTAGTCTCCTCGCAGCTACGCTAGAGGACAAGTCGCAGAGGTGGTGACATACGTTCCCCTCCCCTCCCACACCCTCCCCAACAGACAGGAAAAATTAGAGTTAAGAGCACATGCTGCCTGGAAGTAGATTCTCTGATTTGGAAAGGAAAACGAGAGTTTCAGCTTCAGTGAAAAATCACAACCTATATTTTCAGTATATGGATTTATACAGAGCTGGAGCCTGAGCCAGAGCCAGAGCCTGAGCCTGAGCCTGAGCCTGAGCCTGAGCCTGAGCCTGAGCCTGAGCCTGAGCCTGAGCCTGAGCCTGAGCCTGAGCCTGAGCCTGAGCCTGAGCCTGAGCCTGAGCCTGAGCCTGAGCCTAAGCCCGAGCCTGAGCCTGAGCCTGAGCCTGAGCCTGAGCCTGAGCCTGAGCCTGAGCCTGAGCCTGTGCCTGAGCCTGAGCCTGAGCCTGAGCCCGAGCCCGAGCCTGAGCCTGAGCCTAAGCCTCCATTTCGTAAACGCCCATTGAGAGTTCCGAGCGCTGCTGCCTAGCTGGTGACTTATCAGCTTTGATCCATGTTCTTCTGACTCATGTGAATGGTTGGGACTTGGGAGGAAGTTTGGTGCTTGGGTCCTTCTGCAAGATACTTTACAGCAATTTCATTCCTAAGCTCATTAAAAGAGGGAGATAATAGTGCATGGAAGATCATAAACCTTCAAAATTCCTCAAAGTAACATTTTGTTTTTGTCATTTAGACGTCTTCTTAAAAGGCTGCATCTTTTATCATCTATCGGGAACAAAATAGAACCTCAACTTTGAACTTCAATATTTGCTTTTAAAGGCACATAAACAAGATGGATTCAGCCTGAAATTTATCTGTTTTGGTCAACTGGTGATACTCGTAGTGTAACGACCTGTGACAACACAGTAATGTGAAGTGTCTCGATCGGTCCACAGAGCTACATCAGGTCATGTTACAGCCCTAACGTAGTATAAAAACTTGACGAAATGACATTTAACTTTCTCCCCGCACATCCACGCAAAAGCTATCTCCCAATCCTCCACACAACAGAACGACATGAGAAGAAACGCCATCATCATATATGTACACACCCCACTCCCTCGAGAACGCATAAACAATTACGTGCAAGAGTTTTCCTCCAGACATACAGACTCCGCGCAATGATTGCCTTCGATGCCGCGGCATTACATGCAGAACCAATCAATAATATATTAATTACATACAGTTTGTGTAACGTGATAGGCGGGGAGATTGAATGAGAGACAAATGGCATGTAAGGATTTCTCGTTCATTCGGCCTGATTCCGGCGACCAGACATACAGATTGCTCAACCGGGGTTCATTCGAGGCCGTGACACCCTTTAAAAAACCCACGAGCATACAACATTTCAGACTTCACATGTAGGCCTAAGACAACAACCACAAAAACAGAAATAAATTATTTAACCAGTGATGAAAGAAACTTTAGAAAAGTTAAGGAAGCTTTGAATTTATTTCATAACCATTTAAAGGATCGTAAGCTCTACTGAAAAGAGTTGTGGTGTGCCAGTCCAAATCTTATTCTGAAGTTTTCCTCCCACCTCTAAACCTGTATCTTCTTCTCATCAACTTTCCATAAATGGTTTCATCAGGCTTTCGAGCTATACAGTGCCTAGGGCGCTTTTGAGGAATCCTTGGTTTCATTACCAGATATGAATAATCATAATCAAAACAACAAACCTTTACTCATTTTCATCAAGTTAACATCACCTATTTATGCTCTTTAAAAGAAAAAAGGTACACATACAAAATACAATTTCAAACAAACAAGCACAAGGACAAATGACAAATGATGAGCAAACAGATGTGGAACCAACTAAACAGTACGACAAACAAACAGTCTAAATATCGCAATCAAACAATATCTCACCCATCTTTGTCCGTAGACTTCGGCTGTTCTTCCGAAAGCCACTGCCTGAGTTTCCGACGCAGCATTTTTGCTTGGTCCTTCGAACCAGAACAAGAGCTCACCTCGACGAACCAAACCACAGAACAACAACACAATCCACCGACAACAACTTGTAAACAATACGACTAAAACAATAGCCTGAAAACAGCTTCAGAGGTGTAAAGAAGGCTCCAGCAATGTATCTTTTGTAGAGACAATGAAAGCCAAGATCTAAAGAAGAATTTCATCGAATCCAAATCGCCGCTGGTACCTCGCACTCCAAAAATTGAAGAGCTGTAAACTTTACCACTTCATGCTGCCAAGGTCTACTGTTGTACACATGAGACTGAATTTGAAAGAACTTTCCAAACAATTGCAAATTCCGATTGTGGTCTTCACAGGTCAATGCTCGTTCACTTTCCACAAGTTCAATTTTTATACACGGCGGTTTGAGCTATGCAAGCAAAACACGACTGAAACAATTTCCATGAAAGCAGCTTATTATGCCGCATGAATCACCAAAGTCTGCAAATTCTCCCAACTATGCCGTCATGAATTCTTCTGATCACTTTTTGGTTTATTGGTAGTCCGTCACCAGCTCTACACGTAAATCTTGTATTGGAGGTACGTGCTATGTCTCCAAAGGCAAAATGACATTTGAAGTGATTCAACTCGACAATTTTGTTCCTGATTTGCTACACTTGTGTCAACAGTTCAGATCCCTTTCGAGGATCCGTCAGGAAAGTCAGCATTCTGTCATCCTGGCACCCGTCCAATCCTGGTCTCGCTCCGGGAAACTTGCAAATCTCTTGTGTAAACCAGTCATTTCCACTCGTACAGTAATCTACTTTTAAAGGCATTGTGCAAAACTTTTTGAACAATTTGAGTACACGTGTGAAGCTTGACCGTCGTGAACAATTTTGTTTCGTCAGAAAAAGTCACAGCTATAAAACTCAAGATTCAAACTTCAATGCATCACTCATTTCAAAATGGATTTTTGAAAGTATCTTGGAGGTTTAAAGATATTTTTTTTTTAAGGGGGAAGGAAAAGATATAAACTTTGTATAAAAGGTGGAGTCAGGTTCCGGTCGGTTAAATTTCAGGCTTCAAAAAAGAGTTGCAACATTCTCCCGAAGAAAACAAGAACATCTTCCAGATTATTTCAGAACACCTCTATTGTCAAAAGAACTTATTCTTGATTTTCCAACAGAGTGCCAGTTAAAGGTACAGTACAGGATTGGTAACATACCCAAACAGAAATGTTCACAGATTTACGTATAACTTTTAGGGTATAAATTAGATGGTGCTGGTAGAAACATACCGTTCAAATATTTCCGCCTGAAATGGTGTATTTATCCAGAACAAAGACCGAAAACAGTTTTGATCTCAGGGTAAGACCAAAACCATTTTGTTTGTTTATAATAAAAATTTAGTCTGGCTTTCACTATTTTCTTGTGCCCCAGATGTCCAATTGAGCTCAAATTTTCACAGGTTTATCATCTCATGTACATTTTGGATAAGACCTTTAAAGAGGGCTGATTTAAAAAACAAACAAAAGGTTACCTTACTAATAGTAATAAATACTTCATATCTAAAACTATCCACATTCTGAATATTATTTCCAATCCACATTGCTTGATACAAAAAATATCACACATTATCTAAAAAAAACACGGAGAACCAAACGAAAAACATGCAACTGAACAAAAACACATTACTGTGGCACAGACCGTGCAACTCACATCCGGAAAGGAACTAACTAGAGAATATATAAAGCCCACAGTGTGTGACAAAGATGGAATCTTCCTTTTGTTTGCTCAAATTCACTATCAACACGGAGGCTGTTTTGAGAGAAGAACTTTGTAAAAAGGAAGGAAGTGGAATATGCACTCCGTTCCTTCCTCGATGGCTTCAAGATGGCGGAGATGTTTTCATTTGGCAAGAGAACTTCCACTCTAGATAGATGGGTTACTTTGGCATACATTTTAAGGATGTACTGAGCTAAAGAACTTTGGCAATAAGCAAGTCTGCACAGAACAGTTCACACACTCTCTCTCTTCAAAATGCTTGGCCAAAATTCCTTTTGAGAAAGATCCAGCTAGGATTGACACTTCAGCCCCTTGATCCTATAAACTCGAAGCATTTCATATTTCTGGTCATTATTTTGGTTGATGGGCAGTTTGCAGCAGTTTATAACTAATTGTAAAAGTTTCAAATATAAGCAAGTCTGCACAGCCTTTGAGAAAGATCTTACCCTCCTACATAAACTCCAAGTTCGAAATATGTTTGTTCATACAGTGCTTTTATATTCTGAAATATGCACTATGGAAAGAAAGTTGAGCTATGCTAGGTTTGCCGTTAGAGGCATTGGTGGAGCGCTTCCAAACATAATCATGGTAGGATTAATTGAACATACAAGGAAGGCCGAGAGGAACATGGAGTAATGACACCAAGATTCAGACTGCAACAACAACATCCTATGCAGATGGTGAAAGAGCTGCTGAAAACAAACATTTAATATGCAGAACTATGGTAGCCAACATTTGCTACGACGCCAGCACATGAAAAATGGCTTTGCAATAGTTCAAAATAACTATTACAAAGTTAAACACAGACAAGAGTACACTTTGTCTTAAATCATAGATGCAAATGTCCACTGGCCCGAAAAATCTGAAAGCGACTGTCCGTGTTATAGCTAGATAGTCATTTATGCGCTGCGTGTAGACACACAGCACAATCCAAGGCAGTGCCGCAGACGATAAGTGAATATCATCAAAGGAGACTTGAAAATAAACTGTACAATTCAAGACATTTGAAGAAGTAAAAAATTTGGAATTCAGGTGAAAAATTGAAAAGAATCTGATAAATTTCAGATTAAAATATGAAAACTTGCATCTCTGAACTTTAAATGAAGTGGTCCCTGAACTATAAGTAACTTTCAGTTGGTCATGAAAAGAGTTACGTCTGAGAAGTCCTTGAAGTCATAGGACACTGACACTAAAAAGCAAGACACACGTTTAAGCGTGAGCACTAAATTTTCACCCCAGGGCCTAACCACCCCCTCCCTCCCCCTTACAGATCCGAAATCAATCGCCCATAAAAGAAAATTCCATTCTTCCAGTGTCTTTCGCTAAAAAACAATTTCCACTTAACAAACGGACAAATCAATACTTTCTACGCAAGCAAAAGAAATAAATCTCTTTGTAGCAGGTCTCTACGGATATTCACGTGGAAAGTTTAAGTGCTGCGGGGATTCGACAAGCTATTTCCAGACGCCTACGTTTTTTTTCCCCCCACCATCCTGCTCAGGAACTGATACGACTGCTTTTAAGAATTCGCCAGCTTTTTTTCCAATCCAATGACAAATAAAACACGACTTTCCTCGCCATTAATACAAATCGTCCTGAAAGCTTTGTGGAAATCTTCCTACGCCCAATCACAACAAATGGAGATATTTTTATAGCTGCAAGAACAAAAAAATCATAAAAGAAGTCCTTCCTGAAGTACTTTTTAGCAAACAAGACAATTCATGCGCGGAAATGAAAATGTTTGTTTTTGACGCATGTTTTGAAGTAATTCTATGTAATGCTTGCTTAAGTCAATGTTTTCACTTTCCGGCCAACCAACTCGTCTTTTGGGATTTATTCTCATAAAAATCATTGAGATAAAAGAATTATAATCATGAAATGAGACACGTTCCTGAAGCAAAAGTTTGAAAATCTTCTTATCACGCCTACACATTCTTCCATTTTCATTAAAAATTTTCAAAACTCTTTGTAACATCTAACAAACTCACACAATGTGAGATAGTTACTAGGATCTACAATGCACAGCCACTGAGGCCTACAATGACAACAACCAACAATTTATAAGTGCTATAGCGCCCTCGTTTGGTGGCAATCAGCCAGTGATTACTATTTAGACAACTAATGCCAACAATGGCCCATAGGGCCTTTACGAAATGTGGCTTGAGGCTAGGCTTGAGATTTATTTTGCTATTGCCATTTTGTTTCCTAAATGAAATGAAGGGCTTGAGATACATGGCAAAGCTGGAGCCTTTCTTCAGCTTCGTCGTGTGGCCCAATCCCTTCATTTCGTTTTGTGGGCCTCAAATGGCGGTAGCGAAATAAGTACCAAGCCTAGCCTCAAGCCAGGTTTCGTAAAGGCCCATAGACTGGCGCCACTTCAAAATATCAAACACTTCCAAGCATATTCTGCTTGTTATTCTCCCCCACAACTTTGGGGCACCAGACCATTCTGAGTTTAGTTACTTGACACTTTGAACGTTGCACATTCCCAACACAACATCCATTGCAGAATCAACATAGCCATACAGTATAGCCTTATTCATGGCGCATCCATCTTGTCACCTTCTTTGTATACCCTTCAGAAAAGATAACACTCAATTCTAAAAAGAAAAAGGGTACCAGACTATTTTGAGTCCAAGCCTCGGTTTGATTGCACTGCTTCAAATGCAGGATGGATGCACCGTGGATAAGGCCTATAGGGAGAGCTTGGTGGTCTAGCTTGTAGGACTTCTGAACTACGCAACAAGGAAGTTACAGGTTCAACTCCCGCCAGAGACAGCCTACGAGTTTGCGATTCCACTTAAGAAAACTATTAACAATAGGGCTCCGCGCTCGTGACGTCACATTCAGAAGTTCTGACAAACAATTCGCACATTGCCCCATTCACACTTAAACGTCGTGATGTTTGTCCGAACATCCAGGTAACTATAGCTGACAATAATAAAGGGCGTATTCTATAAATAGCTCGAGTGAGAAGCCCTATTGAGGAAACGATGGCCAATGGGAGACTTTGGAGCTGAATCTTCAAGTTGATAGCACGCGCGCACGCACACGCACAACAACGCACGCATGCTCAGAGATAGCAAAAAGAGACTTCAGTCTGCTGCCGCCAACGTCTCAAAAGTCTCCTATTCACACCTCTGATGTTTTTCTGGGAGTTTGTTCAAAATTATGGGCCATAGACAAGGATTTCTGAAACACAGAGGGTTGTAAGGTCAAAGAAAAGGTCGTGAATGGGAGGTCTAAAATCAAAAACCAGACACCAAGTCATCTTGTCATAAACCGTATCAGACTAAAACTGTTTATTATGATAAATTGCACTCACCCAGATGAGCTTTCGCTGCCCGTGCTGGTTAGGGATGACCCACTGTGCTGGTTACGACCGGAATCCTGCAGAAATAAGTAATAAAAGGAAGAAATCTACATTAAAGAAGGACTCAATGGACCAAAGAATGGTTACTCCCGTTTGACGCAATATAGACAATCTGGTACAAAAGTGCAGACAAGTACTGTCATTGTAAAAATGATTTTATAATTTGTTCATAGTAAAAATAATTTTAGGAAGGCCTGACGTTTCAATCCTAGTAGGATCTTTCTCAAAGGCTTAATTAAGATTGAGGCTTTCAGAAAGATCTTGCTAGGATCGAAAAGTCAGGCCCGCCTAACTCTGAGCATTTAGTCTTTGAGAAAGATCCTGACTAGGATCGAAACGTCAGGCCCTCCTAACTCTGATCAGCCTTTGAGAAAGATCCTGCTAGGATTGAAATGTCAGGCCCTCCTAACACTGAGCAGCCTTTGAGAAAGATCCTGCTAGGATCGAAACGTCAGGTCCTCCTAACTCTATAAAGCAGACTTTGAGAAAGATCCTGTTAGGATCGAAATGTAATGCCCTCTTAACTCTAAGCAGCCTTTGAGAAAGATTCTGCTAGGATCGAAACGTCAGGCCCTCCTAACTCTGAGCAGCCTTTGAGTAAGATCCTGTTAGGATTGAAATGTCAGACCCTCCTAACTCCAAGCAGCCTTTGAGAAAGTTCCTGCTAGGATCAAAACGTCAGGCCCTCCTAACTCTATAAAGCAGACTTTGAGAAAGATCCTGCTAGGATCGAAATGTTAGGCTCTCCTAACTCCAAGCATTTGATATATTTCAGGTCACTGTTTTGGTTGACGAGCAGTTTGCAGCAGTTAATTACCTAAAAGTATTGATTCAGTACACTGAGCAATGCTCAAGAACAAGCACTTGATCAAAGATTGGACAATTATTCTTATTTTCAAACCGGAATACAACTTTTTTGATTAAAAGCCTTGTTGCAAAGAGAGTAAATATCACTCCATCGCAATATATCTTATAAATGCATTTTATGAAGTAGTGTTTTGAAACAATACAAAGGAATATTTTTCAAACAAAGAGTAGAATGAATGAAAGCACTCTAAGGAATTTAAAACAAAAATGCTTCACGGACAAATTAAGTTGTTCATCACATCAGGAAATCACTGCATACAGGGAGAAATGTCCGATGAGGACAGGAAAAATATTGGCAGACGTGTGTCGAATCGACATCAGAGATAACAGGGAACCGATCGGAGCACGTACGGACCCGCACGCTACGGCGCACAGCTCACGCAAAAACACACGCACGACTGCACATGCATCTTCACGGGTTCCCGCACGGCTCGTTAATATAAGAGAAGGTGTCAGGAAGTGCCCTGGGGGCAGGTAGGAAGCCAAGGTAAAGAATAATTGCCCTCGGACGGACGGATAGCCTGACGTAGTTGGTTGGAGTTCAGTTTTGTCTGGCCTCATGCTTATAATGCTTTTTCACCTAATGAGTACCCCTCTTGGGAAACTAAATACTAATATTTTATCAGCGGGGGGTCGTACGTACAACAAGAAAAAATGACCCGGATGACTGCTCCGATTAATATTTCAGATTCGCGGAAACCAAATTTGACTACATGTCATCAGCGTCAATATCGAGTGACTTTACTGCGGTAAATCATTAAAAAGTCAGGACGGTTCGATGTTTGAATCCTGGCGGAGTCTTTCTTCGGCGGCTGAAATCGGCTCATGAGCTCAGCTAGCGCTAGGGACAGATTCTATCGAGATTTAGGATGTCAGGACGTCCTAACGTTTTAATACTTCGGGTCAGTTCAGTTCAGAGTGAGAACTGTGTTTTTCGATCAGTCTGGCTGGCTAGCGATCTGCTTAATGCTGATCAGCGTGTGTATGAAATATCAATCTCAGTTTTGGCATTACGCTGAATTGAGATTTGAGAAGTGTTAAGGAAGTGTATTATTTTGTCACAACCGTCATTCTTCTGATTGGCCAATTCTTGATATGTCATGCCGGCCTTCTTTCTCTAAATGTTTTTTTGCCGTCGATACATTCCTGCTGGCAGGACATAATGAACAGGATAAAGTAAGCATAAAGCAGGCCTCAAATTTCGAGAAAAAGGGCGCTGGACAGCAGGTCTATTAACTGAAGCATTTTACTAGACCTGAACTTTTTTCACTAGACCTGTGGCATTCATGTACATAGGAAAACCGTAATTGTATGAAATATTGTGTCAAAACTCATCAATTTAGGCACCATTTCAATTGTGCAAGGAAAACAAAATTACTAGACAGCCGGACTAGTGCAGTACACACTTTACTAGACCGATGCTGAAATCACTAGACTCGGTCCATGGTCTAGTGGATATTTCGAGCCCTTATAAAGGCTTATGTAACAAAATAAGCTTGTTTGTAAAATAAGAAAATAGATATTGCATGTGTACAATATTTATTTCAAGTAAGGATGTGCAGTACATGTATTCAACACTACAACAGCACTGTAAACAGCGAAAAGATAAAATAGTGTTTTCAGTAAAAGTCAATATCAAAAAAGGGTTATAAATCAATAAAGCTAAAATCAGCAAAGGGTCATATTACAAGAGTATGAATTTTGATCAAGCACAAAACAGATATGCCTACACATGCATAGGGCGTTTACGAAACGGAGGCTCAGGCCCCGTCTCAGGCTCCAGCTCCATTTCGTGAATCCATTCTGAAATAACGGGTATCAAAATAGAGGCTTTTGGCTGCGGTTCGGAAGTAGATTCTCTGGTTTGAAAATGAAAACAGACCTTCAGCTTCAATGAAAAACCACAACCTATATTTTCAGCATATGGATGTCAGAGCTTGAGCCTGAGCCTGAGCCTAAGCCTCTGTTTCATAAACGCCCTTATTTACATGCACTGGAATCGTGTGCTCATTTTACGGACTGTGTCCAATTTTTCATACTAGCAAAGTGTCTACTTTTTATTACAATTTTAAAAGCAAATTTATCAACATGCCACTTCAATTGCTGGAATATTTTTTTCACCGCCCCGACAGTCGACGGAGTAATTCCTCACTCATTGCACGGTGACTTAGCAACATTTATTCATTATTTTTATATTAAGAGACACGATTTCATGGCCTCGGGTTTTGGCGTGAAAAGCGAGAAGTTATTGACGCATCTGATTTCCTGAAGTGTAAATTATTAGCCTCGTATTACGCCCGATGATTCCGATCAGATGCAATACTGAAGCAATATGGACGTTATCATGCCATCAAGAAAATGTCCCGTTGCTCAATGCAAAAAAAAAGGAGAACAAATCCTTGTACATATTCTGGAAGAGTAATCCGGAGCGGTCGGGTTGGGACCAAGGGAGCAGAGCTTATGATGTATAGTGCACATCATCCCCGCGTGTGAGCTGAAACAGAGATCTGGACGAGATTTGGGTTATGGGTTTCGGTCGGAGCGGGAGAATAAATATTGAATGGTATCAGGGAGTAAGCCCGGTATTCTGATTACGGGACCCGTGGACAAATAACGGCGATTGTTACAATTCCGGCCCTCGTGGAGCCGGAGACACAGTTGAATGGCACAAAGATGGAACACAGCGAAGGCATATATCTTGGGAGTATCACACAAACACAAAACACCGTCTCTGTTACCATCGCACTGCAAGGAAAGGGGGAAGAAAAAAAAAAAACACGCTCGAGCGCGAGGGATCAGATTGGGGAACCCGATACCGTACAAAGGGGGGGACGGCGCGGGCGGGAGGGCTCGAGAGCGAGAGAGAGTGAGTTTTATTTGATCAGGAGTGAGCGGATCGTCTCGCAAGGGGGGAGACCAAACAAGCCCGGTGTGTGTATATGTGTAGCCAAACGGCCCATGGAGTGTCATGGGAAACAAGCACCAAATTGATGTCAATATTAGCCGAGTTGGAGTTGGGGACGTGAGCAAGGGGCATGAAAAGAGGAAAAGGGGGGAGAGAAGGCCAGCGAGCGAAGGAACGAAAACAGGAGGTCCTGAAAAGATGTTGGATAAGACCGTCCCTACAGAAACTACAAACCACGGAGAGGCAGCAACTCCACTGATTGGATGAGAGGAGCTAGACAAAGATGAAGAGAACCTGGACGGGGCAAGACCGAGACGAACAACAAAAATACCCCAGGAGAAAAATGGATCCTGAAGTCGGAAAGGTGACAAAAAAATTTCCACAGATGGAGATTGGTAGGGCGGGGCGATTACCTACACCTCCGCAAGACAGAGAAAGCTCCAGGTGAAGTAAGGAGGTGGAAAGAGGGAGGACGATGAGAAGACCTGAAAACAGAATGATCTGCTGACGTGAGGGAATTGGCTAGAATCTAGAAACGAGAATGGGGAAGAGGTTTTCAGGGAGAGGCGAGGTTTCCTTTTTATTTCAAGAAGCAGAAAGAGTTGAGAACACAGGAAGATTATATAAATCTGAGTACAGAGAACAAAGGTACAAGGAAAAAAGATGCAAGATGCAAGCAAGTTAAAACTCAAACTAGTAGTTATGCAACAGAACTACTAGTCTAGTTTCCACCTCACAGCTGCAGCATTCTCCTGAAGACGGCCGGAGCATACTAACCGAAACGTCGAGTTAACCGGCTCTTTTCAGAGCCATCCCATACTTACAAAAGAGATAGATGTCACATGGTGTTACCGCAAACCTATTTATACTTTGGGCCTATTTGTTTAACGCACAAGATCACGAATCCTACTGATCCGGATCCCATTTTAGCATACCCTGTATGGGATGTAGATCCGCAGATCTGTGATCCTGTGCGTTAAACAAACAGGCCCTTTATGTACATTCCACCATGCATAGCCTCAAAGTTACAAACTAGTGAGATTGAAGAATATCATACACGAAACATGGCACTAACAAAAAACAAGAATATATCAACTGCAAAACATTATTTACTCAAACCTTGAGCCTGCATTATTACATATTGCTCTCGGTTGTCGCGAATATCGACTGTAATGAACTGTTTTGGATGCGACATCACGTAGCATACAATCCATCATATGAATGATTTACATGAAGGGAATAATAAAAACTACAGCTAGCATGCATGTTCTCTAGCATGTAAATGAAGCACCTTGGAGAATCCATTAACTCCATGTTTCTAAGACCAGAGGAACCAAGCTTAGAATGAGAGGAAGGTAGCCCTCCAGGGTGTCACACGGAGGGCTGGAAGATAACACCCGCCAACCCGCCAGAGGACGATCAGCTTGCTGTGGGGCGGGTTGCCGGAACAGCTGCCCTGTTGGCATAGCCGTGAGGTAACAAATTTGAGGCCGGCTTTGGCAAACCCGCCCCGGGGCCGGTAAACTTTATATCCCGCTGGTGTTGGGTGAGTGTGTATAAAGTCGCAGAGTTGTGAGACATGGTGACTCCTCGACAAGTGTCATGTGCGACATCCTTACACTGAGACCTAAAGTCAGGGATACATCTCAAGCAGACACTAGTTGGTCATGTACAATTTAGCCTCTTTGGCCTTTTATTTTAAAAGAAAAGGCTCCCATATCTGACGTCAAGAAATCACACAGATTTGTCTGCTGACCCCATTGACAAAATTCAGAAAATCTAAAATTTTGGGGAGCTTGCGGGTTGAGGAAAAATCATCAAAACAGAATCTATTTCTGTGTTCAGTGTGAGAAAAATATTTTTTTCTCATTTCAAGTAATTTAAGGATTATAGTTCTAACAAGGTTCTAGCGAGGTTTGTTGAGTGTTGAGCATCCTCTTTAAAGGTAGTATCATACTTTGGTTTTTGTCAAAGAAATACAGATTCGTGGGCAAAAATATCAAGGATGATACAGTAAAAGTAATCTGTGAAAATTTCAGTCCCATACGTTGCCCACTTTTTGAGAAAACAGAGAAAAATGGTCACAGTATTTCTGAAGTATTTGCTCTTTTATTTTTTATCTTTTAAAAGATCAAAAAGATTTTCAGTCGTTGTTTTACTAATTTCTTGATAAATACACCATTTCAGGTGGAAACATTTTAACAGCATGTTTCTACCAGCATCATCTTCATACCCTGTAAGTTATACGTAAATCTGTGAACATTTCTGTTTTGGTTTCTTACCAAAGTATGATACTACCTTTAATAGTCCATGTAAATAAACTGTAAGAAAATAATTGTTTTTTGATTCAAAAAATGGATTCAAGAACGTACAACATATCAGAACCGTGTAATTTCCCTGCTTGAAATGAGCCCCAAAAGATGAACACATTCAGTACAAAAGCAGTTGCAAGACCTGGAAAAAGAAATGAAGATGCCCCAGTCAAGCCCCGTGACATAGATAGTTCCGAAGATGGAATAAACTTGTAAAGGAAAGCAGACGTTTAATTGAGACAAATTTAACTGAATTGGAGTTGAGAAAAGGGCCGTTGCCGGGGGAAAGTGTATCCGGGTGGTAACCGCGGCAACAATGAGTGCCAGGGATGCAGAGAGCAGGTCGGAGGAAGACGGCCAGGGATAGGAACGGGACGGAGCGCATCCATTTCCCAGGTTAGGCTCCGATTGCTGAAACTGATACAGGAGCGATGCTGGTTGGATTAACAGGACCGGAGATTTTTTTCTTCTTCTTTTTTTTTGGTGTGTGTTTGGTTGCAAAAGGAGGACGAACGAAACACACGTCTCAAGAGATGCGCCGAGAAACCAGAGAATGTTGGGGGATGGCTTTTTATTCTCCCAAAACGACAAAGGCAGGAAAAACACGGCCATAAATGCATTCCATTATTTGATGCAATTTGATATAAAAGTAGCTGCATTTTCATCGATGGGAATTGGGAGGAATTAGGGTTCTAAGAAAGTGTTAGATTCTTGCGGAGACGAACAACAACAAACAGATACAGTTTATGTCAGAAGCCGGAGCAAAAGATGTAAATATATGCAACTTGGAAAAGCCAACTTGGAGCAATACACAGATAGGTAGACAGAATGCAAACAAACGGCCCGACTCATCCGGCGTGTTGGGCTGTGAATGTTTCTATAGCAACACCTCATCCCTATACAACGCACGCGTCTGCCACAGCAACCGAGCAGAACTAATATCGCACGGTCTTCGAGTTTACACACTGATGGTTCGGTCTTTAAAGGTCAGAATCGGAAGCAGGTTGTGGCCATCACTTTGACATTTTCCCAACTGTAAGGAAGCAACAAACAAGTCCCCAGTGACGTCCCGTTTCTAAAACATCTCAATTTCAAGATGTTTCGATGTGCAGCAAAGCCCCCTGGTGCACAGGCGAGCGGGCCATTCTCCCCAATTAACTTCGCGGAGATGAACGGGGCAGAAGCCCCGGTACGCATGCACATCCATAAATCATGAACTCCGTGGTAAGATTTCTGTTTCAAGTTCACCGATCTGTGAATACAATTTCATGAAACTGTCAACAAGCTTTGCAAAGTGGCCGGGCACAGTGGCGGGCGGGCATTGGTAACCAAGGAAAAATGCTTAGCGATGCGTGCGGCTCGTCGGGAGTCCTTGGCAACATTTTTGACCAAGTGGCTTCTGGACAGGCTGATTGGCTGAGCTGTTCAATTCAAAACAAACAGTGACAGCTGATTGGCTGAGTTGTTTTTTTTTTCTAATAAAAAGTGGCATCTGATTGGCTGACTCGTTCATTTAAAAAAAAACAGTGGCATCTGATTGGTTTAGCTGTTCAATTCAAAACAAACAAAAGCAGCTGATTGGCTGACTCATTCAATTCAAAACAAATAAGGGCAGCTGATTGGCTGACTCATTCAATTCAGAACAAACAAGGGCAGCTGATTGGCTGTGATCTTCTTTACAAAAAAAAACAGGAGGGTTGATCCTGTTTAAATCATAAATTCAGGGGAGCATTTGAGAGGCAGACAAAGATGAGAGATCAATTTCCCAAAACAAACATTTCTCTTCAAAGAGGGGTTATTTACACAGCACCCAAGCAGAACAGAAACAGATACCCTCCATTCTCAAAGTTATTAGCACGATCAGATTTCACCAAGAAGAGGACGGACCCTTGAGATATTGTAAAATTGTAATACGGGATTGCGTTTCCTACAGCTTGGGCCAAAATTCACAAACCAAAAATATGTATGCAGAATCGTTTTTATACTGCTTCTGCTGACAAAATTCAGCCACCGAGTTGGTCAAAATGGATTCAAGTGAGCCGTGAGTGTTTATTTGTTCTACTGATGCGTCATTAGCCGGCCAGATTTTGATTACAAATGCTAATTTTGATTGGGTGTGCTTCAGTTACCGTAAAGGGATGACCGAGTTGACGAGATGAGTGGATGGCTCGATTGTAAGGACCAAGCGGATTCTCCTCAGAGATTTCCAGACGTGGTAAGACCGAACAACCCGATCCTACGCCGATTTCCATCACGTAGATCCTCAAAATCTCGAATAATAATAAGTTTTTCTTTTCAATGACGAATCTTGGTGCGAGGTGTTTCGACTGCGTTGCGAGTTACGCGATACTCGTTCCATACGAGTATTAGGGTTCGGTAACTGTGTATAAAAGAAATGGGAAACTGTCATATCGTCGACCGGCTTCCAACTCGAAAAGAAGACGGACTGTGGATACAGGTATTAAAGATAGGAGAAAGAGTTACGACGAGTGTAAAAATCAGGCATTAGGACTATCAGAAGGCATTAGGGTTAGGGTTTCAATCAGAAATTAAAGGTACAGTACAGGATTGGTAACACACCCAAACAGAAATCTTCACAGATTTACGTATAACTTTCAGGGTATGAAGATGGTGCTGGCAGAAACATACAGTTCAAATATTTCCACCTGAAATGCTGTATTTATCCAGAAAATAGTAAAACAAAGACTGAAAACAGTTCTGATCAAGGGGTAAGATCAAAAACATTCTTTATGTTTGATAAGAAACATTGAGTCGGTTTTTCAATGTTTTCTTGTGACTTAGATGTCCAATTGAGCTCAAATTTTCACAGGTTTATTATTTCAAGCAAATATTGGTTCAGACAAAGTGTGAGTGCTGTTTTGTGACCTTTACCAATCATGCGATATACCTTTAAGTATCGTACTATCAAATGTTTCAAATATCTGTAACCAAAAGAAGATATTTGGGTGAATAAATTTCATACAAAGGCGTTTTCCCTTTATTATAATAAATTCAAAGTATGAGTAAGAGACCCCAGCATTTTAACCGCATAGTCTTCGACATTTTCTTCGCTAGCATACAAAAACAAGAGACTGTACATTTGGGACTCCAATTTCAGCAGAATTTGAAATTCTAAATGTGGCAAGCACACAGGGCTGGCAGTAGATTAATATCTTGAAAATGTCATGAATTTTACATGCACATTCATTTGTACCTTTTTTAAAGGGCCGATTTCATAAAGCTGCTAAGCACAACCAAAATTGCTTAGCACAAAAATGGCTAGCCCAATAAAATAAACCACGATTTAAAATTCCAATTGATATTTAATTTCAGCGAACAACAGCCAAAGAACAATCACAAGTGATACACAACAAATGGAAATTTGGTTGTTAATCCCGTTTTATTAAGACAGAAATGTCATGCTTAGCAAATTGTTGTGCTAAGCAGCGCCGTTAAATTGGCCCCTGCTTTGTTTTGGTCATCTTCTTTACGGAATGGAAATCGCGTCTTAGAATTTCAAACAATTTTGTCCTTTTTTTTATTAAAGGGATTCAAGTGAATATCCTTGATATTGTTTTCAAAACCGAAGCGTTGATTTGGGTACGTGTCGTTTAAGGGCTTTGTTCACTAATGTTTTGTGATTTTTTAACCCTTTTTTGAACCCTCGATACGAAGATACATGTACGTTGTCATTTTCCCTTGTAAAGCCAGCCCATTCGAGACCGTGGGCCCCTGAGGAATACCATCTATAAGAAATATCTACAGTTTTGAATTTTATATGCCTGAGCGGCTCTCCGCATGTTAATGCATGCATGTAAATTATTCAAGACCTGCGAAGAGAGATTATGGCGCTTATTTCAGAGCAGAATGCACCCAAAGTAGCATCTGTAATGTCCCTGGCGTGTATAGGGTAAACTAAGCGGCAACTGGCTGGTCGGAAATAATTCTGACCGGGGCAAACTTGTAGAATTATGTTATCATCCGCGACGCATGTTGGCTTATTAAAGTGTATAGAAGGGCAAATTGCCAATTCCGACCTATGATAGCGTGGGTTTATAATCTGAATTTAAAGGTAATATCATACTTTGTTTTTTGTCAAAGAAATTCAGATTCATGGGCATAAATATCAAGGAAGATACATTAACAGTCATCTTTGATAGTTTCAGTTAAATACGGTGCCCACTTTTTGAGAGAACAGTGAAAAACGGCCACACTATTTCTTAAGTCTTTTCTCTTTTATTTTGGTGATCTTTTAAAAGATCAAAAATATTTTTGGTCGTTGTTTTACTACTTTTTAAATAAATACACCATTTCAGGCGGAAACAATTTAACCACCACCATCTTCACCACCATCTTCATACCCTGTAAGTTATACGTAAATCTGTGAACATTTCTGTTTTGGATTCTTGCCAAAGTATGATGCTACCTTTAAGAGTCATTTGACCAAGCTGGTGCAAGATGTGTTCATATGAAACCTGTTACGTAGAGAGTTGTGTCATTTTTCATCATCTTTCATTTTCTGTTGTGAACTGCCATTTTCTATCTTTTTTTCTCTTCTTTTTAATCCCTAATTACAATGAAACTATTGCACGTACTTTGTTTTACCATAAAAGGTATCATGATGTTAATTATAGCATCCACAAAAAAATAAGATTGTACTTTTTTAATAGCTTAGTCCTAATAGGACATAAAGCAGATTTCATCCCCTAATATGACCAAACGACCCTCATATACACAAATGGCGATATTAAACGTGCTTCATTTTCTCCTTGCAAATTGACACTCGTAAGAGGGAAGTTTAATGAAACACGGTTCGCTCAAATAACAGCACAACAAACAGTAACAGCATCCGCTAAGCTCCACTCAAAAGTTATTTGATTTTCATCCAATATTTCCTCATTTTCCCTACCAAACGCTTTTCACTTACGATAAGGTTACACAATATCCTTTTTATTCCAAAGTAGAAGGAAGTGCTATGCGGAACAACAAAACAGAAAAAAAAAAAACACGAGACGGCCTACTCATGTGAAGAAATTACATTCCGCCAAATAAATCTGACAGTTTGCTCGAAAACAAATTTCACAATTTCAAGCTGTGTTAATGTAATTTCAAGCATAATGGAAAACGACACATTGTAAAAAACACACATGTATGGTTGTTACGACTTGACAAACCAAAATAAAAGAAAGTGTATTTGGCTAATCAATGGAAGGCAGGACGTCAACAAAACGTATCCTCGCCAAAAAATACAAACATAGAAGAATTTCTAGCGTTCACATGAAGTTGAGTAGATTTTCCATGAACCACTTATACACTATCTACAAAAAACAACTCCGGACTTGCGTATAAACTGCACTTATCTTCGGGGTTTATTTTGGGATGCATTTTGTCTTCTGGGCTAGAATAAACGAGTGTTCTCCGAAAGTGGTTGTTTCAAACAATATTCTCTGCTATTTTTACTTTGTTGTTATTATTTCCACTTTTTGTGTGTGTGCGGAGGAGTAAAGTGTGAGTAAATTGACAAAAAATTGGTGACGGTTCTTTCACAAAATGTGAATTGTTCATAGAATCCTGATTTTTCTTGAAAGGCTCCCTACAAGTTCCATAATGAATTTTACAGAATACAAGTATGATTAGAGGGCCTGTTTGTTTTAATAATGCACAAGATCATGAATCCTGCTGATCCGGATCCCATTGTAGCGTACCCTGCATAGGACATGGATCCTCAAATCTGGGATCCTGTGCATTAAACAAACAGGCCCAGAGTTAGGAGGGCCTGACGTTTCGATCCTAGCAGGATCTTTCACAAAGGCTTGGATCCTGTTAGGATCAAAATGTCAGGCCCTTCGAACTCTTAAGCAGTATATATTTCAAGTCATTATTTTGGTTGATGAGTAGTTTGCAGCAGTTTATTACTTTTAAGGATCTCGCTATGTGTCTTGCTGTTGAATACAAAACAATCCAACACAAATGGCATGAGCTTACTGCTAAAACCCAACAAAATCCCACATGTGGTTCAAACTGTTGGAAACCTGTTGGATTTAGCAGTTTGAAACATAAGAATTAAGAATGTGTCTATGTATCATACGGGTACGACATACACTCATTAACTTTGATAGCGAAATGTTTTACTGCAAACAACATGCGTGACAAGTATTTGGTACTTGCAGAAATTTGCGCTTAATAAAAAGAAAAGAGCAAAGCAATATTCAATTTCCGCTATGAAGCGGCTTGATGAAAATTGGTCGCGGGACAAAACGATGGGGCGGACGCGGGTGCGGGCGTCGGAGGAAAGGAGAATAGAAACTGTTTGACGTCACCTCTTGCCTAACCAGCCCTGCAATAATTGCATCATGATGGATGCTTGCGCACTAATGCTGCCCGAGCAATCCCAACCGCACGCCGCATTTAACAGGACAATTCCGACGCTAGCGACCACATAAATCACACATCTTGTACTTTTCCCTACCTCGGAGTCCCAAAACGAGATAAATTGCTTTATATGACATTCACATAAAAAAAGTCAGAATATCAATAAATCAAATTGATTTCAAAACTAAAAAAAATAAGAGGGTTTTCCTTTCATTTTTAATCACAAGAAAGTCATATTCAAATGACTTTCATTTTTTTTTTTTAAACATAACTGAATATAAAAATGAACTCATGTTTGAAATGAACCTTATTTTCGTTTTTAATCATAACTGAGTCATTTAAACATAATTCATGTGACTACAGAATCTGCTTTGGCATAGTACAGAAAATTATCTTTACTAAAAAAATGAACAAATGTATAAATCTTGACTGAAAAATACAGTACAAGACATGAAGCGAATCTTCTTTTGACAACATAATTTTTATGACCATCCTCTAATAAAGTGAAAGACGATTTAAACGTCTCATTTCAATTTTTCTATATTGGATAAAACACCACATTGTTCCACATTTAACAAGAAAAAGGAGCGAAGATCCCCAAATCAATAAAGCTAATTACGATAATTCCGTTGTATGCGGACGGCAAGGGGCCGATCTATCAACTACGACCGGTAAACAGCACTTCCTACATGTACGGATACCGACCCTCAGGGTACCGGTGATGCCGACCCTTATAGATGTACTGGAGATTATTGTTATGCAAATGAGTCTTGTGATGATAGGGCAGCTGCCGGTGGATGGGTGAAATGTCCGAATTGAGGCCGCCGTTGAGACGTTATTGAACACTCAGGTTTAGGTATGATTACTTTAAGGGCCGACATGGCGCCACTTGAGTACATATCGACTCCCGCCAAATTGTTCATTTGTTTTGCATTTGCTATTTAAAGACCATTTACTTAAATCGAGGGCAAAGGTTATGCAAGATGCGAGCAAATTGAAACAAGTATTTCTTGGGAAAAAAAACCTTTCAGAAAGATCCTGCTAGGATTGCTCTCATAACTCAGAGTGTTATATTTAGTGCTTGGAGTTGGGAGAGTCTGATGCATTTCAATCCTAGCAGGATCTTTCTCAAAGGCTGCTCAGAGTTAGGAGGGCCAGACGTTTCAATCCTAGTAGGATCTTTCTCAAAGGCTGCTCAGAGTTAGGAGGGCCAGACGTTTCAATCCTAGCAGGATCTTTCTCAAAGGCTGCTCAGAGTTAGGAGGGCCAGACGTTTCAATCCTAGCAGGATCTTTCTCAAAGGCTGCTCAGAGTTAGGAGGGCCAGACGTTTCAATCCTAGCAGGATCTTTCTCAAAGGCTGCTCAGAGTTAGGAGGGCCAGACGTTTCAATCCTAGTAGGATCTTTCTCAAAGGCTGCTCAGAGTTAGGAGGGCCAGACGTTTCAATCCTAGTAGGATCTTTCTCAAATGCAGAATGACAAGAGGACAAGAACATGCAAGTAAAGATACAAATAAATGGATGAGAGGATCAGGACAAAAGAGAGGTATATGGAGGGTGGGTAAGATCAAAGGTGAGCATCAAAAGGAGTGTATCACTTGTAGTGTTATAATTACATACATTTAAAGCTGATGAACAGTTCGAAGAATTTAGTACTCATACATTTTTTACTTTTCAAAATGATGTCCAAAGTGGCAATGAAGCCATAGCATGGGCCAATGTTTGGTAGAGGGCCTCAGCAAAAGAACACTCTTTGCGCGTTTACAAAACGGAGGCTTAGGCTCAGGCTCAGGCTCCAGCTCTTGAGATCCATATGCTGAAAGTATAGGTTGTGGTTTTTCACTGAAGCTGAAGCTCTGTTTTCATTTTCAAACCAGAGAATCTACTTCAGAACCCCAGCCAAAAGCCTCTATTTTGATACCAGTTATTTCAGAATGGATTCACAAAATGGAGCCCGGTGCCTGAGACGGAGTCTGAGCCTCCGTTTTATAAACGCCCATAGACTCTGTCTCACACTGCATCCAGAATTCTAGATCCATAATTTACAAATTCCTCTTGCACAACAGTGCCTTAAAATGTAAGATAGAGAGAGCCGCCTGCATAACGGGCCCCCAAACTCAACAAGAATCGTAAAAAAAGAAAAGAAAAGAAAACCAAACACCCAAAAGCAAGGTCAGCCTAGAATATCTTCCCTTTTTTACGGCTGGAGAACGATTTCTAGATGCGACTTACGAGCGGGATGCAACTGTCAATAATGGTGCTCAGTCATGCAGGGAATGGGCTCACGTAATTGACAGAATTCGGACCCGAAGGTCGGATTTTTACTGTTAAAAGCACGGTTCATTTTTCTCCTTTCTCGTTTTGTGTGAAGTATACATCAAGGGAGTGACGTTTTGATTCTAGCAGGATCCAGGGCTCCTCCTAGCCTGCGAGAAAGATCCTGCTAGGATCAAAATGTCAGGCCATCCTAGCTCTGAGCATTACACACCTCAGGTCGTTATTCCGGTTGATGAGAAGTTTGCAGACGTTTATCGTTTGTATTGCTTGTGTCCATGTTTCACTTCTACAAGGCAGAGTGGGCACAGTAGCATAAATTCAAAACGAAAATATTTCAAATCTCTCACATAAGCTTGAAAAAAAAAAGCAGCATCTTAAGCTTGACGACGCCTTATTTACTTTTCTACAGAACCCTGAGGTAGTTTATGCAAGATACTGATAAGTCCACCGAACTGTTAGTCTGCAGCTGTGCGGGATTTTAACTAGCCAACGTTTTTGTCAAACTGTAATTACAGAAATGGCCTATATAAGGAACCTCTAGGTTTGATCAGATATACAAAGGTCCGTCCCTTTTTGTTTTGACAACAGTTTTCGAGGGATTGACAATCAAACCCTACGAAAACAAAAACACACGGCCATTCCACCAGAGCCTGTTACATTAGCATTTTAATCTCTATGCATGTTCGTCGCAGTTTATACACTGTACATGTGTGCGCATCACAAAGAAAAACAATCAACATTGGTCATAACCAAAACAGAGAAAGTCTGTTCCCTTTCCCAAAATCCCAACGAAGACAAACAAATCTGACCACTGTCAATCAGTACATAACGCACTGCTACTTGTAGTGGAGAAACATCTTATAAGCCTTTCATTTCGCTTGAGTTTGGGATTTTTTTGGACAGAGAAAACACAAATGTCTTGGGCATGTTGAGGAATGGCCAACTGACGTCTTACGTCTACCCCGAAGCTGGTAACCTCAGTCGTCCAATCATCGAGCCCTCAACAGAGCAATCCTACTTCAGGAGTACCCACTCCTATTTCCTGGAGTAGGAGGTGTATAAAGGCGGTGAAGGCTTAAAACAAAACAAAAATTCCCAGAACGCTGTTTGTGACGGCAACGAAGGTGCTGTTAAATACACAGGGCAGGAAACCCAAGACTACTTGTGAGTCGAGTAAAACAAACCCGGTCTTGTTTTGGTTCTTTCCCCCCGGTCGGTGTATTTTATGCGATCAGGACATCCGCACCCTCAGCCTGGGTTTTGCCTTTCCTTCCCTCTTCGACAGCCTACCCTCAGGCCAGAGACACAGAGCCCGTGCCGTGAGACTTGACTCCTAACGTGTCGATTCCTGGGTTTTTTTTCCCGTCCCTTCAGAAAAAATTATGAGTAAACCGAATTCTCCCTCGGCTGCTAATAAAACAGATGCCGTTTATTTCCCGGCGACAATTTCGGACGGAGATACTTGTCCGACGTTTCTAAACTTTCATCCAATTTTACCCAAATTTACACTCGACGTGAAGTTAGATGTGGTATCTTGTTACGAACAGGAACTAGTGAGCATGTATACCGATACTTAGACTATTGGTTATTTCATATTGTCCCCCCTACAAGAATGTTTCGTTAATCTAATATTCCCTTTTTTTTTTGAAGTTCAAATATCAAATATTCGTAAGGAGTTACCCCGCCAATATGAGGTACACGGTGGACATTTTATAAAAAAAAACCTCCAATCTTGACTTGTTTTTGTAAAGTGATCATAGGAGGACTATCGAATATCTCATAAAATGATTCCATCGAGACTTATCTTTCACAACTTCACGGAATTAATCATGACGTGTAGAGTGACAAATCGAGGAAGATGACATTTTTTAAGACGTGCGGTCTGTCATTCCATCAAAATTGACGATGAAAAATGGATTCAAATGTTTAACGACACAAAAGAAATTCTTCATGCAAACCTCGAAAAAATACACAGACAATATCGTTATAAATTTTTCATGAGCAAACCCTCCGATGTTACTAACAGATTTTTTTACAGCAAAAATAAAACACACCATGGATTGAAATTGAACTCTTTTGACACCGGCATTTGTCTTTTCCCGGCGAAAAAAAAAAATCATGAATTTTGATCGCTGATTTGAGCAAACACCAAGATCATATGAACGTCGTGTCACGGTATCTTCAGTGTCTATCAAATATGTTATGATCGCGCCGTACAACAGCACGTATACGCATATCAAACGCAAAGCTTAAGTTACAGGGCCCCGCGACAAGAAATGTGTTCTTAGCTGAAAAAGAAAACTCTAAGGTGATAGGGGGGAAAAAAACGATGAATTTTCATTGACAATTATTTCCATTCTTCATACATGGACACGTACTTTATCAGGTAAAATTCAAAGTATTGCACTTGCGACGTGTATCGATGTACACAACAAAGAGATGCTTTCAAAATTGATTGGATTCGGCGCTCGTCCAGACCGAGAAAAAATTTCATCTTTGTAACTTAAAGAGAAATTTTCATTGTGGACATAAAAAAAAAAAAATTCATGAATTTTCATGGAAAATTTCACGCATGAAGCGGAGTATGTATAAAATATGCACATTGGCGTAATGTAATGTGTAATTTACAGCGTGATAATGAAACAAAAAAAAGTGCAGTTTGCGTTTTAGGCCGGGGCGTCCGGCCGCGATCCACCGTCTGATAGATGAGGGCAATTTCAAAGACAACTATTCACACTCCTGATGCACTTTCCGTTGTAAAGAAACTTAAAATTACTACGGCGACGTATTTAAGGGAATAAAGAAGTCAGTGGTGTGGAAACTGTCATTTTGTTGTTCGTACACATTATGTTCGTCGTACTATGGAGTGCAATTTGTCATGGCTTTGTGTGACATATGGGAATTGCCGTTTATTATAACAGAAAGTTGGATGAGTGCGTTTAATGGGAACAAATTTCACAGGTAAGCATGGGATTTAGGCTGATGTATCATTTCTGTAAAAGTGAACATCGGTGGCCTTACTAGGGAGGGGGCGCAGGGGGTGCCGTGGGGGGGGGGGGGGAAGTTCCAGAATGCTGCATGTAACAAGATTGAAGATGTCACTGAAAAGTGAACAAAGAAAAATTGACTGGAGTGGGATTCGAACCAGTGACCTCCTGAATACTGTACCAAGGGTGGATTTCAAAAAGCCCTACGATCGATCGTAACTCGAGTTTAATAACCCATTGTATCCTACGCAGGGCTGCGATGCATCATATGTCCTACGATTAATAGTAAATTAAAATGAGTTTGGTGAAATCGACCCCTGTATTCTTAATTACCAAATGAGCTATCCAGCCCCGTGTTGGTCAATTATCTTTGCTCGTTTGGCAGTCAGTATGCAAATGTATGCAAATTTATGCACACCGAAGATGCGTTGTACATACAACACCATTTTCCAATTTGTAGCTCATCCGTAACGAGATTCCCTGCCCCTTTAAATCGCCTTTGCCTTCCCATGATGCACTTTGGGCAGACAATATACGACCCTCATCACGTTAACGACTCTTCAAAGTCATTAAGTCAAGGATCCATTACCATACTCGGTTAACCTTTGCAAAGGGAATATCTACCAGATCACCTTATTATTAAAATCATCCGAGATGGACTGAGTCAGTATGTACTGGAAGCGAAGAACCCTTTTTTCATATCCAGGTGGCGCCACTTTCTCGTTGGGTTGCGGCTAAAAAATTCATGAGGTCACTTTTGGGATTGGGGGCAGAAGTCATTTGGTAGATGGAGAGTGCCGTGGACTGGTTCAGCGAGCCCCTGGGCTATGGACGGCAGGAAGTTGGGCTCCCGGATGTCTGATCGTGAGCATCGGAAGGAAAGGGGGGCAATTCCGTTGATGGCATTTCGGCACGGCAGCCAATATTCAAATGGATACGATCTAGTTCTTCATATCATATTCAACAATTTTTTACCGGAATAATTCATATTAATCGTGCATTTCATTCAAGAATGGATGATTATTCAAAATTCACTTGCTTATGATGGCCTCTTTTATAACATAGATAATTACAAATTTGCAAATGAGATATCATGCTTTTTGTGATGTTTCGTGATGTAGCATCACTCAATGGAACTCGTCCATTGGCCGTCATAGGGGGATTACGAAATGGAGGCTCAGGCTCAGGCTCAGGCTCAGGCTCAGGCTCAGGCTCAGGCTCAGGCTCAGGCTCAGGCTCAGGCTCAGGCTCAGGCTCAGGCTCAGGCTCTGGCTCCGGCCTCGACTCCATTTCGTGAATCCATTCTGAAATAATTAATAATTAATTAATAATAATCAAAATAGAGGCTTTCGGCTGCGGTTCGGAAGTAGATTCTCTGCTTTGAAAAGGAAAGCAGAGCTTCAGCTTCAATGAAAAACCACAAACTACCAATATATTGTCAGCATATGGATGACAGAGCCGGAGCCAGAGCCAGAGCCTGAGTCTGAGCCTGAGCCTTCATCTGTTTATGTATTTTCTTTGAGCCTCTGCTTCACACACCTGGATAAGCCCCAGGTCCCCGACCATGTCATGTTTCTCAAGCTTTGCGGCAAACATCTCGATTTCACAATTTGGTGGTGTTCCGCTCGATTGCAGACCTTTCCACTATGAATCAACTCCATGCAACCGAACAGGTGAAAGACCTGTGAGTAGTTCACATCCACAAGATTTCAACTCCTGATGTGGATATCAACCAATAGTCCACCACTTGTGGATTCCAGTTTAATACCGGGGCCAATTTCATAGACACAAGCAAATTAAGCTTGATACAGGTAATAAAATGCTGCAAACTGATCATCAGCCAAAATAATGACCTGAAATTTATAAAATGTTTGGAGTTAGAAGGGGCTGATGCATTTTGATCCCAGCAATTAGTTCTTTATCAAAGGCTAAATGATATAGATCCTGCTAGGATCCAAACACATCAGGCCCTCCTAACTCCAAGCAAATTAAACTTGGTTGCATGGCTTCTGACTGACAAACGAACAAAGACAATTGACTATTTGGGACACCACCAACATAATAATAATTATTATATTTATAACGCGCCTTTTCTAAGCAATGGCTACAACGTAATCGGATTGCTGGTATTCAATGGCGCCCTCGGCTGCCAGCAATACCGGCAATCCATTATGATTACGGAGCCTGAGATCGAAAGTGCTTGGTTTTGTGGAGGGAGGAAAACCGGAGAACCCGGAGAAAAACCCTCGTAGCATAGGAGAGAACCAACGCACAACTCTACTCACATATGACCCAAGCCGGGATCGAACCCGGGCCACATTGGTGAGAGGCGAGTGCCTATTAAAGCACTTTGCCACCTCACAGTCGACCCCTGGTTGGATGTGCCACACAAAGCTATAGAAGTTACGAACGAGAGATTTCAGATGCAAACGAAATACAGCAATACATTCAAATATGTCTGGAGCGATATTATAAAAAATCTCATACTGTGTAATGTGGGACCATACATTTGCTACGAACCACATGAGTCTATCTTTTGGGAATACAGAAGGCTTATAAAAGAAACATAGGTTGCTTTATATGCGAGTTAATAAACATGAAAGGTTTGCGAAAACATGCACGACAAACATTGATTGATGGTAAGGTATCGGTCGCTGCTTAATTAGAATTCCGAGAATGAAAAAAACTGCCGATAATGACCTTGATGGAGAGAGCTGTTCTAGTCAAGACAGGGTACCGGGTAAGTTATGCATAGTAGTGGGCGTACAGTACTTCATCATTGCTGAACCATGAAAGACTCAGGGCCCAGCCTCAGATGTGGATAAACAGCATTTTTATATTCTGGACAATCAAGCACAGACGCTTGGCATAAAATGATAATTCCCTTTCTAAGGTTAAAGGTAGTATCATATTTTGGTATAAGAAACCAAAACAGAAATGTTCAAAGATTTACATATAACTTTTACAGGGTATGAAGATGGTGGTGGTAGAAACATACCGTTAAAATTGTGTATTTATCAAGAAATTAGTAAAACAACGACCGAAAATCTTTTTTATCTTTTAAAAGATCAAAAATAAAATAGAAAAGACTTAAGACATGCTGTGGCTGTTTTTCACTGTTTTCTCAAAAAGTTGGCACCGTATGGGACTGAAATTTTCACAGATGACTGTTACTGTATCTGTCTTGATATTTCTGCCCATGAAACTGTATTTCTTTGATAAAAACCAAAGTATGATATTACCTTTAATTGTAAGGCAGACAATGTCCTACACAAACCAACCACTCACCCACCTACGCAATTTCTACAGATCCAAAACACAAAAACAACAAACCACAGCAAAACAAACAAGCAATGCGACCAACTGCCCCAATCCTACCATTACCCTTAGAGGTACAGTACAGGATTGGTAACATACCAAAACAGAAATGTTTACAGATTTACCTATAACTTTCAGGGTATGAAAATAGTGCTGGTAGAAACCTACCGTTAAAAATGTTTCTGTCTGAAATGCTGTAAAGAGTAATTTTAACCAATGACCAAAAAATGGTGAAAAGATTTTTAAAATACCCTTGCCGTTTTGCACTGTTTTCTCACAGAGTAGGCACCGTATAGGACTGGAAATTACTTGATATTTTTGCTCATGAATCTGCATTTCTTTGACAAAAACCAAAGTATGATACTACCTTTAAAAAGAATTCCATTGAAATTGTAAAGAAAGAATAAATTTTTCATTGTGCTCAATTATTTATGCCAAAGCGGAGCAAGATTGATTCAAAACGCACAAAAAGATCAGTGACAAGATTATCTGTATAATAAATTGTTCAGAAAATAACAAAAAGAGTAGCATACTAAAAAATCTGGATAGTAGTTTCATGTTTTCATGGGACTATGCTAGTATGGGCCAATGGCCGTGCAATTGTCGACTGACTTCACAGTGCGGCCACCCAACAAAGGCTGGTTGGCGGTGCTGGTTGGCGGTGGTGTGGGCTCGGTGGGGCTGTCCCCCAGCCCCCGGCTGCGAATAGCCGACAACAATGAGAATTACACGTGCAATGAATGATATTATACGGATACGAACACAGCCAGGTATGAATAGGACCCTAGGGACGGCGTAGCCTCGAGCGCAGACCTGCGACGGTCGTTGCACTTGTACCTACTCATATCTCAGCCTCCCCCACACCCTCTAACTGTCTAAAAAGAATAAAAATGAAGTTCTGTACAAGTACCGATAATAAACTCAATACAAGTATTATAAACTGCTGCGAACTGCTCACCAGCCGAAAAAATTACCTGAAAGTTATCAAATGCTTGAAGTTAGGACGGCCTGACGCGTTTCGATCCTAGCAGGAACATTATCGAGAACGTCATGCCCTTCTATAAACTCCAAGCAAAATGAAGAACGAACTGTGTAAGGTTTGCGGATACACCACATAAAGTACTGGGACCAATTTCATGGGGCTGCTAAGCACAAAAAATCGCTTAGCACAAAATGTTTTGCTCAATAAAACAAACCACCATTACAAATTCCATTTGATATTCATGGTCAGCGAACAACAGCCAAAGAACAATCGCAAGCGATACACAAATCATGGACATTTGGTTGTTAATCCTATTTTGCATTAAGACAGAAAATTCATGGTTAGCAAATTTTTGTGCTAAGAAGAGCCGTGAAATTGTCTCCAGGTGTGGTTCTGAAAAGAACCAGTGAGGAAGAACTGAAGTTATTCATCGGTTCTTATTTAGAACCAAACCTCTTCCAGTATGAGTACGGTGTAACCACAAATCTTACTCAGTTCTTATGTCCACTATGCACAACTTGAAATCTTAATTTAAAAATATGTACAAATGGTGTTTAGTCTTAAATGACTTTGAATTTTTGTGTAATAGTTAAGCTTGTGAACAAGAATAGCGCTCCACACTAATGACGTCACAAGAATGATTTGGCCAGCGTGCACATGTACAAAATCCCCGGATGTCTGACAAACATTGACTCACACATATAGTGTACACCATGCATGCACACAAGCACATATCCACCACATGTTTGCATGGTTGCAATATTTGTCTGAGATCCGGTGTGATTTCACAGCATTTAGCCTGCTGTTTTTAGCGCAAGTATGGAGCGCTATTCAAGCTAACTTGGGTTTTTGAAACCCTTTTAAGAGTTTGGATTAAGGAAGGAAATTTTGTGAAATATTGCTAGTCGAGTGCTTTCACCTTTCAAACTCTCGAAAAGTACTTCACCTTTACAATTTTCAGTCTATAATAATAAGAAACTCATTTTAAAGCTTGTACATTGAAGCTCAAAAGAATCGAAGCAACTTTATATCAATCTCTTACCGAGATTAATGTATTTTTCACTCTTTCATTCGGTGAAAAACATCTGTACAATAAGCCTCAAAAACACAAAGCGTATTTCATTCAAATTGAAGCGCGCTCCACTCAATAAACTAGCAGAAGTATGCAAATCCCTACTGATCTTTGTAAAAGAATCATAGAATACGCAAACGTCATTTGTAATTGAAGACATATTTCATGGGAATAATTGACGCGTAGGTTTTAGTGAAATTGAGTGATGGCTCCGTTGCAAGGTATTATACCCAAACAATCTAGATTAAAAATTTCTTGGGAATGAAAAATTGACCAATCATGTTTTGAAATCGGCTCAGGGAATTGTAAAAAGTTGCATATTGAAGTTGAGGCTTTTTTCTGGAATAGCCTGAAGAAGAGTAAAGAAATATTTTACGTCTTATTTCCCTCGTTCAATTTTATGATGAATTTGAACTCAGGATTTGTGATTGAAGAGAAGGAGAAATTAAGCTACAACTGGAAATCTGACTGTGGGTCAATTTTTAAGAGTGCTATAACGATTGATTAAGGGCCTGTTTGTTTCAGGCACGTGATCAGTGATTCGGCGTGCAAAAGCTGCTCTGGATCGCATTTTAGCGTATCCTACCTGCGACATGCATTTGCACGATCAAATATGGTGACCAAGATCCGCGACAAAACAAACAGACCCTAAGATATCATTTTATACACATACATATCCCATGCTAAGCTCAAACTATGCATTATTGTTCAAATTCACAAATTGGTACGAAGATTTAACAAACACAATCAAGTATTTTCATATTTTGGTGGGGGTGGGGCGTCCACGGAAAACGAGAAAACAGATTTATATCTCCGCTAACACTTTTCTTGTCATTATAGAAAGTTACACTGGTACCCTGGGGCACAGTGGTTACCGACTCGTCAACAGGCAGTATCAAACTCTTATATAAGACTGAATAAAAAAAGAAAAACATTAAGAAATTCTTAAGGTTGCAAACACTTGTGGGTTTGGCGCTGTCTCCAATGTACTGTGAGCGTGTGTTTAGAAACGGCATGACAGACGTAGAGACTGAGAGTGTACGTCCACCGAACGAAACAAGTCAATGACCGATACACAATAGACGAGACTGACTGTTGCCCAGGCTTTGGCATTCAGGCAGCGTGGGACAGCACTCTAATCGTTACAAACAGCTGCAAAGGTTTAATTCCTTGTTATGGAATAAATATTTGCCGTAGAGCTTTACAACTTGGACCGGGGGGGGGGGGGGTCCCGGGATGCCGGCGTACCTCGGCCGACGGGGGGAGCCGTTTGCCGATTCCGCGGCACGTTAAATAAAAATACCTTGCATCAACACTCGATTTTGGAGTGACATTAAACGATGAATCTCTGATTGCGTTTGGATGGGACCCGAACGGCGTGTATTAAGTATGTACTCTGTGTTACTCATCATGAACATAGTGTGGGATTCGCTTTGCCGTGGGGTGTAAAGAAACAACATGCTTGAAATAATCTCTAACTTTCAGGAAGGTCAAAATCCTACATGAACAAGGATCAGAGCTAACCTTGGTGCTCTTTTCCAATACCCCCACGGCCACGGGCTTAAAGATGGAGAATAACGATTTGTAAAAAAATGAAACAAATACAAATCCTCGTTTATAAGACATATAAGAACCTTCTCATAATATACAACGGGGCTGTTGTTTTTTCATTATTTAGTAATATTGGAAATAGAATTTGATAGTAATTGTCAATTCTTGGGACTATATACCCCAACTGGCCGTGGGTGGCGCTATTTAAATTCATGTCAATGTGTGACGTAGTCGAGGGGATACGGTCCACGAACGAATCCCCTCGGTGCGCGGGAGTTGTATGGGATTTCCAGTGAGTTTTGTGTACATGCGGTTTCTGTATGTCAAAACTGTCCGAATCACTGCCCGAATGATCATTAATATCCGATTGGTACATTGATTCTTCATCGATGCTGTATTCCTACCAAGGACGGTCGCCATATGTATCATTTTCAACCATTTTACTTTCGAAATGATCGGTGCATGTATCGCGTGTGGGTATGTAATATGCAACACACTGTGTATAAATATTCATAAGGAAAGCGAATCCCCTCTTCTACGTCACCAACTTCACGAAAACATGAATATTCATTATATGTAAATGAACCAAAAACGGGCAAAGTCGAGAGAAAATTTATCATTCTTGGCGAATGTGGAACGGTAAAAGGTGGCTTAAAATTCACATCAAGAAACTTCAAAAAGTGAGGGTTAATGATATGTTAACCTTAATTGGAGCTAGGTGAACAAAATTTTACGTGAACATCTTATTTTTTGAAATCATTGGAGCCCAGCTTTAAAGGTAATATATCATACTTTGGTTTTTGTCAAAGAAATACAGATTCATGGGCAAAAATATCAAGGAAGATACAGTAACAGTCATATGTAAAAATTTCAGTCCCATACTGTGCCAATTTTTCGAGAAAATAGTGAAAAACAGCCACAGTATTCTTAAGTCTTTTCTCTTTTATTTCTGATCTTTTAAAAGTTCCAAAAAAAGTTTGATCATTGTTTTACTAATTTCTGGATAAATACACCATTTCAGGCGGAACAATTTTAACGGTATGTTTCTACCAACACCATCTTCATACCCTGTAAGTTATAGGTAAATCTGTGAACATTTCTGTTTTGGTCTCTTACCAAAGTATGAAACTACCTTTCAAGATTTTCAGAAGATTGAGCAAAAACGTACAGCGGTTATCTAAATGAGAAAATAGGAAATTTATGGGAATTTGGGAAACGATTTTACATAACTAAGAAGGAGTACATGTACGATCATTTCTCGATACCAAAGGCCACTTTGAAAGTCAGGATGAAAGTGTGAAAGCGACTGAGAGCATCTGATAAAAAAGAAACAAAGCCATAACCACTGCAACAGAGGCCAACATTCCACTGAAATATCTCAGACCAAAAATTGCAAAAAATTTGAAAATTGAGTAAAATCACACGCAAATCATCAAGTCTAGCTAATTCCTCCAATTTAATTCTTCGAAAAATTCAAACATTTTTCAACCATCCACTATTAGGTGCTTGCATCTTAATATGTCAATGATATCGATATAAATATCAATCTGCAGCATCACTCAGCGCCATCGGTGTAGTGGCTAGATTACACCACAGTGAAAATACAAACCCCCTCGCCCCCCACCCCCACGGGCTACTGCCCAATTCACGTCCCTCCAACCCCCCCCCCCTCCCCCCTCCCCCCCTCCATTGTCATTCCGAACAAACATAACTTCCGAGCCCTCCGCGCAAAGATTTTAAGCTTAAGCCAAGTGGAATGTATATAACGGGTCAACTGTTCACCCTATGTACACTATTAAAAAAAAAAAAAAAAAAAAAAAAAAAATCGCCACCAAAAAAAAAAAAAAATACACTCCAAAATTTTTTGTCGCAACTGTACTCTCGCTATAAAAAAAAACCTCTCACACGAAGCATTTTAAACATTACGGGTTGCTGGTAGAGCGTTGGCTTGCACTGGTAGCTCAGAAGGGTTTTGGTGTACATGTAACTCTACGCAGACGAGAAAACACTAATTGAGTGGAAGAAATTTATGCGGAGCTCCATTCAACTCCTAAGTAGTGGGTTTTTTTGTCTCTTCTCTTTTTTTTCAAGTGGTGTACTGACAAAGCACACCATCGTAGACGCAGCGTAGGACGTAGCTGGGTTAAATTGAGCGGAACGCTCGAAGAGAGATTTGGCAGAATAATTGTTCTTACTGTATTTTTTTTTTTTTTTTAGCTGACGGGACAAACACAAGGGTAGGTGGGGTAAGTAGGCTGTCGAAGTACAGACTCGAGAGCCGTATTATTATTATTTAATGTAGCTGACCGGTCAATATTCTGTTGGTCATTTGTCACGTTGTCCAGCAAGTGGTCATCTACTGGAAACCATGGCAACCTTTCATAATTGATTCATTGTGTTGCAAGACTGAGCATGCACAGTTCAGCATGTCTAAATAGGACAGTACACCTTTAATAATGAATGACAATTTCCTATTAAACTCGATCATGGCATTTTTGTGATGGCGGATTTGAAATGACTCGCTGACTTTATCAGGCATCACCATCTTAATGAAATGCGACCTAGAGTGGGTTTGTAACGTTTCCCAAAACTGTCTGAGAGTTTCAAGATTCTTCATGGATGCTGACACTAACCTTGGATAAAATAAAATTAGTATGCCAGCCAAAACTCCTTGTGAATGTTATGCTCAGCAAACAATGGCCGAATACAAGTCAAAAGCTGTAAACATCACATGAAATTTTGGTTGGCAATCCTGTTTGATCAAGGAAGACTTCTCATTCTTAAGCAAATTTTGTGCTTAAAGGTAGTATCATACTTTGGTAGGAAACCAAAACAGAAATTTTCACAGATTTACGTGTAACTTACAGGGTATGAAGATGGTGGTGGTAGAAACATACCATTAAGATTTTTCTGCCTAAAATGGTGTATTTATCCAGAAACTAGTAAAACAACGACCGAAAATAAAAGAGAAAAGACTTAAGAAATACTGTGGCTAATTTTCACTGTTTTCTCAAAAAGTGGGCAACGTATGGGACTGAAATTTTCACAGATGACTGTATCTGTCTTGATATTTGTGCCCATGAATCTGTATTTCTTTGATAAAAACCAAAGTATGATACAGTATTACCTTTAAGCAGCTCTATGAAATTGGCCCCTGGAAGTAAGTGAGCATAGCACTCTATCATAGAACATCTAAGTTCTAAACATCTTATAAAAATCAAATCCCAACATGTTACCCAAATCAAAAATCTTGTTTGATCTGCGCTCACACCTACACTATTGCTTCTTTCGTTTTTTTTTTTTCTTGTCGTTATTTTGTTTTTTCACCCACAGCGCTGACATCTGATTGCACTTTCGCTTGCTTCATCATGTGTAAACCTGTAGCAGTGTCTGCTGGTAATTTTTCCCGGCAAGTAGGCCGTTGGGAACGGCAAATTTCTAACCTGCAGTCCGAAGACCCGGCGTACCCGACCTTGCGGGATTGTGCATCGCTGGCGCTGGGCGGGGAAAAAAAAAGAGAAAAAAAAGGACGTAAACAATTGAAGTGAATCGTGTTTTTTTTTCCGTGGCAGCGCACACAGTACACTGCCCTTTCTAAACGGCGACAGCTGAGAGGGGAGTGAGATGGGAGGGGCCGGGCCGGGGGATGGGGGGGGGGAGCCTAGACACCACGGCGATAGCAGTCCCAGGAATCTGCTTGAGTTTGTCACCCTAAACTGTTGCTGATACCAAGTCCAGATGATTTTATGGAAATCATCAGGTTAAATTATGATGGTTCATTGACCAAAAGGGACTATTCGATGATATATTCGTCCAAATTGTCTGAAATTACTCGAGCAAATCTATATTTGATTATCACCACATGCGCACTGTTTTTTTGCAGAAACTTAATGTAATGATTTCATGTATTCATTTTCTTTCTTTCTTTTCCGAAGGTTTTACCTTAGGTTCTAGCCATAACATTTAAAGGTATATAATGCATGATTGGTAAAGGTCACTGAACAGCACTCACACTTTGTTTGATCCAATAGGCGCATGAAATAATAAACCTGTGAAAATTTGAGCTCAATCGGACATCTGAGTCACAAGAAAATAGCCGACTAAATTTTTCTTATAAAACAAAGAATGATTTTGATCTTACCCCGATATCAAAACTTTTTACAGTGTTTGTTTGACTTATTTCTGGATAAATACACCATTTCAGGTGGAAATATTTCCACGGTACGTTTCTACCAGCACCATCTTCATACCCTGAAAGTTATAGGTAAATCTGTGAATATTTCTGTTTCAGTATGTTACCAATCCTGTACTGCACCTTAATCTTTTTTATTAAAGATGGTGGTTTCTTCACAGAAAATATTGACTTGATAACTTACTTCTAATCATTTGTTTGTGAAATAAAATCCACTGCATTACAACAAAAAGGAGATTCATTTATTTATGGAAAAAGATTCCTTTGTTAATTAAGTGCTGAGAGCTTTGTCTGGTTGGCGGCAATGTGGTGTTACATGTATTTTTCTTCATCCGTAGAAACCAGAGACAATATGGAAGATTTTTATTTCAAGGTGAAGGTTGCTAAAAATGTATTAAAGGTAATATCATAATTTGGTTTTTGTCAAAGAAATACAGATTCACGGGCTAACATATCAAGACAGATACAGTAACAGTCATCTGTGAAAATTTCAGTCCCATACGGTGCCCACTTTTTGAGAAAACAGTAAAAAAATTGCCATAGTATTTCTTAAGTCTTTTCTCTTTTATTTTTGATCTTTTAAAAGATCAAAAAGAATTTTGGTCGTTGTTTAACCGATTTCTGGATAAATACACCATTTCAGGCGGAAAAATTTTAACGGTATGTTTCTGCCAGCACCATCTTCATACCCTGTAAGTTATACGTAAATCTGTGAACATTTCTGTTTTGGATTCATACCAAAGTATGATACTACCTTTAATACCACTGTTTCGTTTATTACTGAGAAGTATCCATGCCAAAAATTTTACAGGCTTGCATGGGTGCAGATATGATAAGGATAAGCGGAGAGAATGTTGATTTGGAATAACTGGCCAGGCTGATGACACCTGGCAATTATCCGCTCATTTGTTGCTGTCGGGGTCAAGGAACAAGTACCCCATCTTGTTGCACGGCCGGCGGTTGACACACACAAACAGACCTCACCTCCAGGCATATTAAGAAAACATCCCTACAACGTAGACCGAGTGCCCAGGTACATACATACATGTACCGAAGGGTTCCCAAAGCCAACACTGTCAGACAAGGTATAACCTGGCTATATCGTTCCCCGGCGCACTCGACGTAGATCAATCCCCACGGCCATCAAACCGAGAGCAAGGGGGGGTCAATGGCCGTGAGACACAAGCCCTTATGAATATTCAACGACCGCGTCCGAACCTACTACACAGCATGCATAATTTCCTTCTCCCGTTTTTTTTTTTTTTAACCGTTCCCGAGATTAAGCATCCCCGGTGAATCGGTACCCTATATTCATTCTTCTTTTTTGAATCTCCGTCTGCGGATGTCGGCATTATGGGGCTAATTTTAAACTGGTCTTGGATGTGTATATATATCGTACTGTGGGGTCGGGTTACAGGATCGACTGTCAGAATATGGCAGTGGGGTTTATGCTCGGAATCACTTCAAATTATCATCCACTCGGAAGTGCTTTGTGTACCTCTATCTCTGCGTGCATTTCTGTGGGTTTGCGTTCGTTCTGTACATGTACGACGACGTGGCTTTTTTTTTTCTTTTCAATCTCGTTCGGTTGTGAGACACAGTATCATGGCTGCCCGGTGGCCCGCACTCCGCACAATTTGACATTAATGGGGTTTTTCCGAATGCCTCGCATCCACAATCAATTTTATTCAAGTGGTCTGGGGCATCGAGAATGCTATCAATTAAGAGACAGCAATCCTAACAATGCAAGATGCATTATTGTTGCAACGAGGCAAGCACCTTTCTTTATTCAAGAACTGAATGGTTCTGGATAGCAATATAAAAAACTGACGGACCTAGCCTGACAATTAGAAGGGTTTTAAACTCCTTAGAAATTTATTATTGTAAGCGGTTTCACGTTGAAGTGTCACGAGAGAATCTCGCTACAAATGTCTCTTAAAAGTGTCGCAAATGAATAGCGAGCACCATCAAGATGTCGCGTTGCCTGACAGGGTGTACTCTCTGTAAGAATGACACCCTTTGAAACTGAACTACAATAGTACATGTACTTCACATTATGCTTTGGCTGCATCACTGTACATGTAATCCCATATATTTGGACCCGGATGCTACCTGTTACTTACAGGGGGGTCAGTAACGGTATAATTTGTGTAAGTTACATCGGATTATGATTTGTGCATACTAGTTAAATGTACAAAACCGATAAATCCAAATTTAACAATACAATGTCAACAGATCCTATGTGTTGGCCAATTTCATACAGTTCAAGAAACTTCAATTCATGTACAAACCATATACATCTCCCGGACAATGATATTGCAAGTCTACGACTCCGCCTTTGAACAGAGAGGGCGCTGTTTAAGTACATTACATCATAATGTAAAGGACCCAAGCAAAACTAGCTCACGTATTTAATTAGTGAAGCAAGAGAAAAATCATTATTGTCAGATTTAAGTCCCAGTACGGTCATCATTTGCTCAACAAGATTATATTTCTAAAATTTGAACAAATTTCAAAGTAATTCGGATAATCACTTGTTGAAAGACTTTCAGTAACCACATTTCTGCTTAATAATTTGTATGCCATAATAAATATGACCAAAGTATTGATTTGAGATCTAATCCATTCCAATTCATTAACAAAGATTGAAAATTACGAACAAAGAAAATTGATTTTCCCGCCCAAACGAGCAAATGAGCATGTACGTGTCCGTTGCAGAATATGCTGCGTCTTTAACGTGTTCACACCCCAAAAAAAACTCAACACCGCTGTTAGAATTCCAATACTAACATGATTTTGGGGTGTTTACAGCGGCAACCGAGCGAGGGTAATTTGCCGATGACGTTGATCTCATCTTGTGATTGTGGAGTGTGACATTTAAACAAGCCCTCCGTTGGCAGCTTAGGGTGAGGGGAACGAGCGAGCATTCGGGCTTGTGCGGGCATCTGTCAGTAGTTGGCTCAACGGGGATTTGGACGGCGGGATAAAGCACGCTTGAACGACCGACTGATCAACGGCAACGACCCACACATGTCAGGAGTTTCTCAGTTCGCTGCCGCGTGATCAGGCGACGACGAGTACATGCCCCCCAGTTGACGATGCCGTAACTGTTAGCTCATGCGGGAGTGTTTACAGCTTCCTCTGATGGTCGGTACGCATCGGTGTCTATCGTCTCGCAAGCCCGATAGAACGTGTGATCACGGGTCGCCGATCTCAATCAGCTTATTTCTTTCTACGAGGCTTCTCTGATCCCCGTCAGACAATTGGACGACCACCGAGCAGAGGGGTGATAAATTCGCCGTTAACTTGCTGGCAATTTCGCAATGAAGCAATTTCTTCCTCTTCTTTTTTTTTTCTCTTCTCCGAGCTTTCACCTACGCCGGACATTTAATGGAATGAAACACAGAAATTGATGCATAGACATTGTCTCTACCTATGTGCCTTGCTGTGGATAGGGAATTCGACAAGGTGCTTTCAACTTTCCTAATTTGCAAAATGAAATTATGGCCCGCACTACAATTATCAAGAGGGTTGTAAATTAGGTGAACCTTTAGTATCCTGTCAAAACCAATAAAACCTCTACTTCGTAACACTCTCGTGTATAGTACATGTACACTGAACCCCTGTGAATTCAACTCACGCAGGATTCGAACCTTGTTCCATGAACTGATAGTGCAGCTGCTCAACGACCAAACTGCTTAACTTGTTTTTTTTATCTTGGGGTCGATTTCACCAAACTTATCGTAATTTAGTATCAATCGTAGGACTAATGATGCATTGCAGCCCTACATAGGATACAGTGGATTATCCTTTGTAACTCGAAATATGATCTTTGTGAAATCGACCCCACTTAATCCGAATTCTGCTTGAATCCTTTCTGAAAATTCAAAAGTTGTTTGACATTCGATCATGATTTATGCATCACAAATATGTCGTGCTCTGTCGTATACTTCAACCCTAACTATTCAAAACAAATATGTTTGAAGAAAAAAAAATAGAATAATTTTTCATTCCTTGTGGATTTTACTCGGTAAGACCAAGAACTTTAACTTTATAAGGGGCTTTACTAGTGGATAAATCAGGCTTAAGTCTCAAGATTTCTTCTTCATCAGAGTCTAGCGGTTCTAAGACAAAATACCCAGGGAATTCAGATCATCAGCTTAATTCTCCCCCGCATTACGGGCAAAAAACAAACTCTGTTCCAAGTGTATATCTTTAAAAAAGCTTGTTCAGAAATCCCACGTGAATACGACGAGCGATACGTGTAGGAGGTTAAAAAATAAACAACCCATCGGACTCAAATTTGCGGCATACTTAGAACATAATGCCGAGGAGATAAAAAAAAGTTCTCCTTTTACCGATCGACCGATGAATAACTACAAAACTTTCCGCGAGGCCCGAAGCCACATCGATTATTTACATGGACACAAAAAAAAAAAAATCACTACGGGCCTTCTTAATAGCGGAAATAATAAAAAGGAGACAATAAAAAGTAGCTGCGGAGTACAAAGTGAGTGACAGACAAAAAAAAAGGGAGAAAAAAAATACACTCTCGAAGGTAGAGCTGTCGCCGTAGCAACTTACTTTTTAGAAGATATTCAGTTGAATAATGAACATTGGGTGAATATTCAGAATCGAGGGGGTGGAGGGGGGGGGGAATAGGGGGGTGGGGAGCTCGCTTCAGATATACTTTGATTTCCCAAGGGGGTAACAGAGGTAGGGGGAACAGTAGAGTAACTTGTATGCATGGGACGGTAAAGTATTGCCGGAATAAAATGGAGAAAAATAAGCAAAGGACGATCAAATATGCCCTCGGTTACGTTTCTTTTTCAGTTTTTTTTTTCTTTGATTCTCGCTCATTTATTGTGCTGGCGCGTGAATGCCTCTTCATGAAAAACATATAGGCCTTCTATTGCAGGATTACCATTATCCAATAAATACAAGAAAAAGAAATATGTATAAATATATAATATACCAAATAAAAATGGTTTTATTGCAACTTGTTCATCAGAAACAGTACAGACTGCAGTAACTTAAGGGATGGTACAGAACTAGTGTTTGCGACAAAACCGTTGCTGACAGTGAAAGCACATTATGTAATCCATCATATACCTTAACTGACAAACCTGTAGAAGTTTGAGGTCAATCAGCCATCTGGGTCGCGAGAAAATAGTGAACACCCGTGTACGGAGAACTGTACACATTTCAACGAATGAATAAAACGCTTCGACGCGATTTATTCCAATCGGAAAATAGTTTCATTTATTTCTCAACGAATATGGCATTTCAGACAAAAACATTTCATGGGATGTTTTCTCCTATTATCACCATTATACTGTATAAGTTTTATGTGAATCTGTGATTATGAAGTGTATTTTGTCTTACCAATTCTGTACCCTCCCTTTAAGCCCTAAAGCACGAATGAAGTTAACGGCTTTGGAATAAAAGAAAAAAATACGAGGCCCTCAATCCACAAACTTACTTTTCATGTAACATTATCCCTGCTTTCTCTTTTATAGACTTGTTTACCAGCTTCCCCGAGTCTTTGGAATTGTTGGGCGGCCATTGTTTTCCTAACCTTTTGCAAAGTTGATGTGTGATCTGTTTACGGGCAAATCTATACACAAAAAAGGAACGATTGATCTTTGAAAGGAACGAATGTCAACACACTTTACAGCGATATTTTGTCCGATATCTGTTCAAGTCAAATCTTTGCTATTGATGAAATGTCAGAAGGCAGGCGTGTTTTTGTTTGCGTTCCTTTTTTTTATTTGAAAAAAGAAGACTGTTTTTGAGGAAAATGTGGCATGAAAGGACGGGAAGTGGCCAAAGAATGTAACAAATGTTCCTCGAGGTGAACGGTGATGAAGAGCGTTGCCGTGGCGACCAAACGTGTGGGTTGGAAAACCAGACCAAGACATCTATCGAGGGAATTGGTTGACAACTATAAAAACCTGTCAAACTGTTTGCGTACGTGGGCTTTGTTGGAAACCGTCGCAAAGGTAGGATAGCTGATTTTTCCGCTTTAAGGGGAAACGTATCGATATTGTCCTTTAGAAATGGGTGTCAAATTTCAATTTTTTTTCTCCTCTCCACATTTAGAATCTGGATTGAATTTGATGACAAACAGGATGTGTAACAGACTGATTTTGAAAGGTAAAAAGGAACTCTGAATTTTAAGGAAAGGTACATTTTTATTGGTTTCACTTCTAATATTGAATCAATGTGAAGCAACAAAACAAAAAGTACGAAATGAAAACTTTCTTTTCCTACAAAAGAGCATTGTACTTCTTCAGTGGGCAATGCAAAGTTAATTAATTTTCCATTTTTTGTGGTGGTATCATCAAACGTTTGGTGGTAATTTCAGCTTATTTTTATGGTTTAATTTCAGGGAGTGTAAGACAATGTGGGGCTTAATTACTCAAGACTCCAATGAAAGACCTGTTGATAATGTGCACTACTGTGCAAGAGCTCTACCATCTGAGCTATCCAGCCATATGATGGTGCCTCCTTATAGTCAACTATCTTTGCTCAGGCTGCTAGTCAGAAGCTATATAACCCATGAACTGCCATACCAGTACTCTACCATCTGAGCTATCCAGCCCTATGATGGGGCCTCCCTATAGTCAAGTATCTTTGCTCAGGGTGCCAGTCAGGAGCTATATAACCCATTAACTGCCATACCAGTGCTCTGCCATCTGAGCTATCCAGCCCTATGATGGGGCCTCCCTACAGTCAACTATCTTTGCTCAGGTTGCCAGTCAGAAGCCATATAACCCATTAACTGCCATACCAGTGCTCTACCATCTGAGCTATCCAGCCCTATGATAGGGCCTCCCTATAGTCAACTATCTTTGCTCAGGGTGCCAGTCAGAAGCTATATAACCCATTAACTGCCATACCAGTGCTTTACCATCTGAGCTATCCAGCCCTATGATTGGGCCTCCCTATCCATCTTTGCTCAGGGTGCCAGTCAGAAGCCATATCACCCATAAACTGCCATACCAGTGCTCTACCATCTGAGCTATCCAGCCCTATGATAGGGCCTCCCTATAGTCAACTATCTTTGCTCAGGGTGCCAGTCAGAAGCTATATAACCCATTAACTGCCATACCAGTGCTTTACCATCTGAGCTATCCAGCCCTATGATTGGGCCTCCCTATCCATCTTTGCTCAGGGTGCCAGTCAGAAGCCATATCACCCATAAACTGCCATACCAGTGCTCTACCATCTGAGCTATCCAGCCCTATGATAGGGCCTCCCTATAGTCAACTATCTTTGCTCAGGGTGCCAGTCAGAAGCTATATAACCCATTAACTGCCATACCAGCACTTTACCATCCGAGCTATCCTGCCTATAATGTCAACTATCTTTGCTCTGCTTGTCAGTCAGATTCTGTAACCTATGACCTTCTAGCGATTTCATTCCACAAACAATACAGACATAAATGACAAGCCTCACCATGACAGCTTGGGATAAAATGACTAGCCTACAACTTGCTACTAAACATCAATAAATATCATCTTAAAAGAGAGTTACAGGAGAATGCAATTGTTATGAGTTAGTTACGGACGCATTTCTTCATTTCTGTATTAAGAAACAATTCCCGACAATCAGTCTCAAACACAAAACTCATCATTGAACGTCGAACGGACACCTGCATAAAAAAAACCGGTTATTTCTAAAGCACCAGAGAGGAAGACACACCAAGAAGAAAAAATAATCAATTCCCCGCAGAAGGCTTAATGGTCTTTATGAAAAGGTAATGAGCGACGAGACCATTACATCAAGCTGCGAGGAGCAGGAGCAGAATCGAAGGAAGGACGGACGGGCAGTGGGGGAGAAGAGACCAAATTTCAGGGCACCGTTGCAGGGACTGTGAGCGCGAGGGTGTCGGGATCTTGTCAAATCCAGCGTCTACTAGCCATTTGAGTGGCGCCACAGCGCTGATCCTCTGATGACATGTGAATTTCTAATCGGAGATGAAAGACATCGGGACTGTCATCGAGGCCATCAGCACCAGGGTTTTTTTCTTCTCCTGCTTCTTCTTCTTCGTTCCAAAGCTTTAGAGATGCTTGATATTCGAGCAGGGGTCGATTTCATGAAGCCCTATGATCGATTGTAACTTGAGTTACGAAGGATAACCCATCGTATCTTACACAGGGCTGCAATGCATCACAAGTCCTACGATTGATAGTAAGTTACGATGAGTTTGGTGAAATTGACCCCAGGATCCACAAACTGTACGAGCCTGAAATTCACTGCAAATGGTGCCACCATTTTTTTAAGGAGGTAGCCCACTTTCGCCCAACTAAGGAGTTGATATCTCAGGAGGAGTTTAAAGCTTGGGAAGGATATCACAAACTTTGGAAGGGACGTAGCTCTAGGTGAAAGTTGAAATTGTAGAAGGAGTGAGACACTAGGAGGGATCTCAAAATTACAGCTTTAGAATGAGTACCAGAAGTATCCAACTCATGAGGGGAGCCTTAAGACCTTTGGAGAGGAGCTTGCATCCTTTTAGGGACTGGCATCCTTGGAAGAGGTTGTCCTCTAAGAGGGGGCACCCATCCTTAGAGGGGTCAATAATTTCTCAAATGGGCTTGCATTACATCTTGGCAAATCAGGCTTTTAAAGAACCAGTGCTTGAATTTTGAAATCATCAGGTACACGGATACCCACAACTCAATGCCCCTTGAAGACAGGGACTTGCAACCAAGGGAATGCAATTAGAGTAAGTAGACCAAGTTCTTCTTAGAGAGGAGGCTTTCTACCTTAAGATTGGGCTCTAAGACTTAGACTAGGTTATGATGCATCCTTCTGAGGACAAAAAGGAAAAGAAAGTTCCATCTTAATAACACAGAAACGTTCTCTAAACAAGAACCTTTTAAAGTATTGCTTTCATGGCTCACTCACTGAAATTCCAAGACAAAAACCAACTCCAACCAATCTTTAACATATGAACCACTTCAAATATTGATAAAATATCAAAACACAAACACAGTTTATCTCCAAATGCAACATTTCCCGCAACCCGTTCATTTTGTTTGTTTTAGATTCTCCAGATGAAACAACAAACCGCCAGTCATTTTTTAGTCCCGCTACAAACAGGATTTGCTCCGCTACTTCACAGATGGATTTTATTGATTCGTTCCATCGAAATAGCTACCGAACCAAGCTTAAAGGCCCAGCAGTCGTATAGATTTTTTCTCTCCGTCTTTATATGCAGAAAGCAAGCCGCAAAAGCTGTTAATATTCGAAACTGTTCGAGCGACAACGGTCCACAGAGTAGGCCTATACCTGTACAAGTTTTCAGTACTGATAGAAATAAGTACCTACTAAAATCATAGCATATTTTGTTCCAAATGCCATATTTTTCAACCCAATTATATCACTTCTGTTTAAAGGGGTCGTATGATTCCATAGATGTTAACCATTAAGGAGTCAAAACAGGGACGTGTTTTCACTTTTTGAAAGCGTTAAGCAGAAACATGTTTCAGCTTGGGGCATTATTTGTGATGTTGTTTTAAGAGGTGCGTCAATGGAAGTGATACTTGTGGTCACAGAAACATCAGTCCGATTCAAGCACGCCAAAACATGGACTCCAGTAGGACAGTTATTTTTCATTTTTCTTAGAGAACAGAACAAGAGAACGATTATGTGTTAGCTGAGTTTATGGCGACGTTTATCTTCACTGTTACCAATAAGGGTGCCACCCAGGAAAATGTTTGTGCCTAAACCTCTGATGTTTTACAAAAACCAGCAATTTCACTTAAAAAGAAAAGAAAGTTTAGATCTTAGATATTTTTGGTCTTTTTTGGCTTGCGGTGGTTGCAGTTCTCACTTTTAGAGGGGATTTTCTGGTGCGATCAGTAAAATTCAGGGGTCGAAAGAGCGCTGCCTTAGCACAAAATTTGCTAGAGCATGAAAAGTCTTCCTTGATCAAACAAGATTACCAACCAAATGTTCATGTGATGTTTACTGCTTTTGATTTGTATTCGGCCATTGTTTGCTGAGCGTAACATTCACAAGGAGGTTTGGCTGGCATACTGGTTTTATTTAACAAGGTTTTTGGTGCTTAAGCAAATTTCGGTCCATAAGCAGCTCAATGAAATTGGCCCCAGGTTAAACTGGCTCTTTTGAAGATGTGGCAAACAAAAGCTACATGTTTAGCCTTTGAAAAAAAAATCCTGCCAGGATCGAAACGCGTCAGGCCCTCCTAACTCTAAGCACAAGCTACATGTATGAGGAAACTTGTATTTAAAAGTTTGTCAATTTTGAACGACATCAACGAAATTTCAACATGTTTTTTTTTTCCATCCTGACAACTTTATACAAAATCCCAGCCTACATAATTGATGTCCATCAAATTTCGAGCATCACTGATGTATTCCCATTGGTCTGTGGGCGACTGATGGTTGGCGAAAAAAAAAATCTTTCCTCTTCTTGGAACAAAAGAGGAACTTGCTACGAGTTTATTTCTCCCGAGACGCTGAGACGAGTACCTAGCGGTGCCTCCAGTGCAAATGGCTTGCATTGTGAATCGACCACAACACGGTGGAAACAACTAAATTGTGTACAAAAGGGTGCACGGTTACCGGCCCGCTACTGCCAAAAAACAAACAGAGTGCAACTACATTAGATTACGACGACACGGGCTTTGCGAGAAAATTGCAATCACCGGAAATGTCTCCGGCATTGATAGCATTTTACCTCCACCAACATTTTAACCTGGGGAAAAGGTAATGTTATTTTTGCCTTCCCTTTCCACGATTTTTCCCGCCAAAAAAAGTGGGGGGGGGGGGCAGATAAAATTACGAGTTTATTATAGCTGTTTATCTATTTTCATCGCCCTTAACGCACCCTGGAAACTTTCCATCGGGTCTCTTGGGGTTTTTTTTTTTCAGTAGCTTTCTATTTTTAGGCCTGAAGCAATTACGTGAAAGGCTTTTCAAACACAGTGTCTACCAGCCAGACGGCCGGGCCATGGCAATTTTTTTTCCGTCGTTTTTTTTTTTTTTTATGAAGGAGTGAATTAAAGACCTAGATAAAGTAGTCACCAAACACAAAGCACTCAGCTATCAAAACTTTCAGCCGGCGAGGGTGTGCAATTCAGAGCGTCTACGTCAGCCACTCGTAACGTCATGGCAAGACCGCATCTGGAGTGCTGAAATATCATCGAAAGTACCGCAACTTTTTTCCCCGCGCCGCTCTTTACGAAGGGACAAAATACCCGTGCCGTCATCACAACAGGCTGTCCGGAATAAACGTGGACCATACTATCAAACGTCATGCATTTAAACATGAGGCCAAGTGAACAGAAATATAGTGGTTTTTGATTAACATTTTTCATCTATAAATATCGAAAACTCGACACAGCTAAACAGATGCACCAAGTAGGCCTTTACCTCCAATCTCTGTACACGAAGGTTGAAATCAAATAACCAAATATGGCCGCAGAACAACAATACAGTTTTGAAATATCCTTCCCAAATTTCACTCGAACAAAATAATTGTCAAATGTCTCAAAATCATAGAGCAAGCTCTGTTGAGAATCAGTGTATTTTACAATTTCACGATATTTACAAGTCTGACATAATGTGTTAGGGTATCGGAATCAAATCAAAATCAAACCAGATCAAATCAAATCAAATCAGCATGGGGCATCCTGATTGGTCAAGGCCTCCACTGCTCTGGCCTTTGACGCAGAGACCCCTCGACTCAAAATACTGCCAAATACATATTCATGTTTTAATACACATTTAATATGCCAAAGGAACGCAGGACTTCTTCACAAAGCCAGAATTCAAGAATGGAACTTCATAATGTCATTGATCTCGGAACATGTTCATTTCTTGATTCAATTAAAATTCCAAATGGTATTATGTCTAGTCAAGAGCATAGTTAAAAGCCATGTAACCCATTACCTGCCGTACAAGTGCTCTACCATCTGAGCTATCCAACCCTATGATGGGGCCTCCCTATAGTCAACTATCTTTGCTCAGGGTGCCAGTCAGAAGCCATATAACCCATGAACTGCCATACCAGTGCTCTACCATCTGAGCTATCCAGCCCTATGATGGGGCCTCCCTATAGTCAACTATCTTTGCTCAGGGTGCCAGTCAGAAGCCATATAACCCATGAACTGCCATACCAGTGCTCTACCATCTGAGCTATCCAGCCCTATGACGGGGCCTCCCTATAGTCAACCATCTTTGCTCAGGGTGCCAGTCAGAAGCCATATAACCCGTGAACTGCCCTACCAGCACTACGTTGTCAAACTATGTTGTCAAAAAAAAAAGTGGGCCCCGTATGGGACTGAAATTTCCACAGATGACTGATACTGTATCTTCCTTTGTATTTTTGCCCATGAATCTGCATGTCTCTGACAAAAACCAGAGTATATTACCTTTAGACGGCAGGTAAATATAACCAAAAATATATATCAGGGAGACCACAACATGGAGACTGTACTGTTCAGCACAGCACACAATCTAATTGAAGCGCAATTTGTATGTAATTTGTATGCTCAGACCTTGGAAATGTAAAGGGACTACTAGGGAGGAATAAAGGTTGAATTGCGACACCCCCAGAGCAAACTATTCCAAGGGTAGATGCAGCGAAGAGGAAATTACGTGATGTAAATACCAAACCAGGGGCTAATTTCACGGACCTGCTTAGCACAAATAAAATTTGCTAAGCATGAAATTTTTGTCTTAATAAAAACAGGGTTAACAACCAAATTTCAATATGCTGTGTATCACTTGTGATTGTTCTTTGGCTGTTGTTTGCTGACCATGAATATCAAATGGAATTTTTTAATGGTGGTTTGTTTTATTGGGTGAGACATTTTTGTGCTAAGCAATTTTTTTGTGCTTAGCAGGTCCATGAAATTTGCCCCAGGTGCCAGATGACAGGGAATTATAGCCATTCATAATAAACCAATAAATGCATCGTACCATAACAATGAAACTAGCTTCAATATATTTTTTTTTTTTTAAGAATGGCTAGCGGTTGGTCAACGTGTTGGTCATTTTTTATTCAGGCCACGGGTTTGGCCACTTCATTCAATTTCTGTTCGGTGGTCATTCACTTCAGTGACCAGTGCTGTTCACTCAATACAGTGTAGTGTCAGATCTGAAATGACCGATGGGCGTTTTATCCAGTGTGGTCACTTGGGTCAACTCAATTTCAACAAATGTTTTTTAAAAGTGTGGGAATTTTTTTTTTTACAATCAACTGAGTTTTCAAAACTGTATTTTAGGACTAATGAGGATTTAGCTTTCACAATAATATATCAACTAGCATCTGCAACTTTTAGTTTTTTAACAGGATTCAAATTTTCCAGTTGGGTATAAGGAACTTGGTGGTTTAGCTGGTTAGACATCTGTGCCAGGAAGAATAAGTCGCAGGTTCGAATCCCCCGGAAAAAATATTTGAGTATAAGAGTCTTTGTAATACATTACAAAAGACAAGCCCAAAAGCCGATTGTATTATGTTGAAACCGACGATTCACAATATTGCGTCACCATGAGTTTGCAACGCATTGGCCAATCACAATGCGCGAAATTGATTTTGTCGACAAACTGCGCATGTGGAAAGATGCGCAGTTTGTCGACAAATTGGCCAACGCGTTGCAAACTCATTGTGGCACACTATAATGTATTACTTTGCAAAGGAAAATATCATGTTAATGTTTGCAGAGAACAATTTGGACACAAGTTCAAGAAATGTTCTCAACTGTTTGTTAAAAATTCGCTGTAAATATGTCTTGCTCCAAATCTGCTTTGCTCAACAACAAACCCGATCCGACATCACAAGCTAACGAAGCGCCCTCACCGAACTCCGACATAAAAAGACCAATTTGCGATGGAGAGTTGCGGGTGGCACATACGCCTGACCTCAATAATGGCCGCCTACGCAAACGGTCTTTTCACAAAAATGTACCAACCGACCCTTTTTGTTAATTTCACCGACACTGCATCCATAACATTTACATATGAAAACAGCGAGTCCACCACACAGCCATACAAACACTTCGACCAACAGATGGCATGCACTCACTTTAATAAGCGGCCGGAATTCAATTTCGGGGATGGGGAGGGGTCACTTGGGAAAACCTTGTGTGCAGTTTATTCTTAACGGACACCTGTCTATGCTTCTCTGTGCAGTTAAGGTAACCGTGGCCCAGTTTTAAGATTCTGCTTAGCATAGGCATCGAATGTATGTACACTTATAGCATTTTGTGCTTAGCACATCCTTCATGGATTAAGTAGAAATGTGTTGGGTTGATAGTTCAATCTAAATGAGGATTTCTTGCTTACTAACATAGAAATCTGGCCACACTTGCCCACCTCTATCCTCTCTTTGTGGTTTCCCAGCCTAATATTGCATGCTTTCCCTGTTTCCCTGGTCACTCTATCCCCCTTTGTTCTGATCTTCTCATCCATTTATGTGTATCTTTACTTGCATGTTCTTGTCCTCTTGTCATTTAGCCTTTGAGAAAGATCCTGCTAGGATCAAAACATCAGGTCTCCTAACTCTAAGCAGCCTTTGAGAAAGATGCTGCTAGAATCGAAACATCAGGCCCTCCTAACTCTGAGTAGTCTTTGAGAAAGATCCTGCTAGGATCAAAATATCAGGTCCTCCTAACACTAAGCAGCCTTTGAGAAAGATGCTGCTAGGATCGCAACGCGTCAGACCCTCCTAACTCCAAGCGTTTTACAAATTTCAGGTCATTGTTTTGGCTGATGAGCTGCAGTATAAACAAAAATTGGGCGTTAACCCTTATAACGAACAAGTGCCAAATGAGGCAAGCAAAGCCAAGAAATTGGGCCAAGAACTTGAACTTAGCATATAAATTATGGCACAAAAATTCCCTAGAATGATACAAAGTTGATGAACTCTACAAAATGGAAACTGGAGATTGATGTTGCAAGTTTGAAAGACGTGTGGCACAGAAAATTTGAAGATGATAGCGTGATCCACTTGGAGGGAAGTTCAGTTTGTGGCGAATGTACTTGTAACCCTCAGCCACAAAGAGAAATGGCTTTCTGAACCAGGAACTGTCATCATATTCCCAACCAGGAACTATTTATCAGCACATGACATCTCCACATGTTAACATGTGTAAACAGACATCTGTTCCGTAATTTGCGGTCAGGAGAATTTTTTTCATGGCCTTCATTTGTATCATCAAAATAAACTCATCAAGGGTCGATTTTACGAAGCCCTATGATTGATCGTAACTTGAGTTACGTAGGATAACCCATCATATCCTACGTAGGGCTGCAATGCATCATAAGTCCTATGATTGATAGTAAGTTACGATGAGTTTGGTGAAATCAAGCTCAGGGGTGGTAAATATAAAAACAATCTTTGTGAATTTGTAGGGTTTAAAAGGTAGTATCATACTGGTAAGAAACCAAATCAGAAATGTTCACAGATTTACGTATAACTTACAGGGTATGAAGATGGTGGCTGTTTTTCACTGTTTTCTCAAAAAGTGGGCACCGTATGGGACTGGCATTTTCACAGATGACTGTCACTGTATCTGTCTTGATATTCTTGTGCCTACGAATCTATATTTCTTTGATAAAAACCAAAGCATGATATTACCTTTAAAGAAAGCAACAAATTCAGCCATATTTCTCATTTGATGTTGGCTTCAAATGAAATATTCATCCAAACCTAGTGAAGGGCTATCATAACAAAAACAAAATGTATAATAATTAACTCACCATTTCACAGCGAGAAAAAAATGGGAAATTCCAAAAGATCAATTACGCAAAGTAATTCTATGCTAACCTTTGAAATATAAAAATTACCAAATAAGTAAATTTAAAAAAATGATGAATTCTGACTTTCACTTTTCAAAGGATTCTTGTTCTGTTTTGGTTTCAATATGTGCAATATCAATTATCATTTCACTTTCGATAATTGTGATTACGTGGGTATTTTCAACAGTTCAGATGTTTTTGTTTGGTTTTTTAACTAAACATTTTGCTGACATGAAATGGTAGTGCTGCGGGTGAAAGGTTTGGCGTACAGAGCAGATGATATTTGGGGTAATTCCAACATTTATGAGTTCAAAACTATCCATGGGAATTGTGGTATATATGCACTTGTGTCCTTGAGGTATCCACTTTACTCTAATTGCTTCTAATCACACAGAGGTAAATGGTACCTGTGGGGTAGAAATGTCTTTTTGTACGGTTTTAGCTTTGACCGATTCAACATCATTCAGGGCTGTATAATCCCTACGGAGTTATTAATTTGAAATGGTTTCAGGAAATGGAAATCCCGCCCATGACCAAGGACACAATTGTCAGGTACACTTTCACTTTAATTGGTCATAAAATTTCACATTAAAGTCAAACGAAAATGGAATGAGGACATCAAACATTCTAACAGGCATTTGGGTTTTTCAAATGGAAATGTCTCTTGCAATTTCATGGAGCTTTTAAGCACACAAAAATTGCTTTAGCACAAAATGTCTTGCTCAATAAAACAAACCGCCATTCAAAATTCCATTTGATATTCATGGTCAGCGAACAACAGCCAAAGAACAATTCTTGTTGCAGCATTTTGTTGAGCCAAACATAGAGATGAATAGACTCGCGAGACTCTTGATCTTGTGTGGTATTAGGTGTAGAGGATTTAGGGTGAACTATGGTTTATGATCCAGTCCCCAAGTGGAGACTGTTATAATGTGTGGTAAGCAGCTCTTGTCTTGTGTGGTAGGTGCAGAGGGTTAGGGTTAAGGGTGTTAAACCTATCTTGGTCTTGGTTATCCTAGGGAAATGTCCAAAGCTGATAAAAAAAAATTATACAGGCAATTCAGAAACTTCTGAGGGAGTTTCAACAGGATAAACAAGGTTTGAAGGTGCACCTACCGACTCTGCAGACTTTTTCAAATCCGTCACTGCACCAGCAAAGAATGGTTTGTCCGAAGAGACGGGTCCGACCAAGGTTATGGTCAGCCTTCGTCGGGTAGTCTCGGTCGTTTTCCGCTGACGCCTCATGCTCGAGAACTTAGATTTCAGATTACTCATGATGGCAAAGCAGCGGTCCGTAAATACGAGCACAGCTCAAAAAAGATAACCGTTGACAATGGAAGATACAATTGTGTATCGGTTTGCTGAAACACTATTTAAGAATTGTTTGTACTTTCGCACTTCTATTTCGTTCGCACCTCTCGTAAGGTCTCAACAGATGCAATTTCCAACTCAGTTTAAATCTGACTGAGTAGGAATGTTTGGGATTGTGCGTTGAAGCACTCCACAAGTATCTGTCTTTGCTCGACTATCAACCGCTGTACGCTTTATTCGTCTTGAAGTTGAAGCACAACCCAGGAACATGCTGTCCTCCACTTTGGACACAAGAAGCCATACACCGACAGGACTAGCGTTGGTGATGGTCGAGAAGCCTTGGACTTGAGTCCACGACCAGAGTTAACTAGAGTGAGACGTCCAAGGGCTCTTAATACAAGCAAACCGCATAAATCCAGTCAAGAAACTGACCCAAACAGTTTCTCCAGATTATAATCAGTAATTATGACATGCAAAACATTCAAGTGTTGCTACAGACACAACTTTCTGCTTCTAATTTGCGGAATTGGTTCGAGGATCCTCCAAACGACAGCCACAAGTTGGCCAAAATGATGGATTCTGCGAGAAAACTGTGCCCGTCCAAGCGTCCTCATTCATAAGAATCTCTTCCTGTCAACAACGAGAAGGAATCTTTTCCAAAAGCAGCACGAACTGACTGAACCTGAACTTCAAACTAGACGTCAACTGAAAACTTGTACATAATAGATAATATCAACAACAACGGCCGACACATTTACACGGCACGCATCTACAGGGAAATGAAAGGACTTATAACTTTTTCCTGAATTATATAGCTCTGTAAAACACCGAACATTACACCAAACAGGAAGTACATGTAGCAGAAAATAGATCCTAGGGACTACGTACTCAAATCCCGAACGGCCATTGGTTGATAGAAAAAGTGCTCGATATCATATCATCGTTAAACTTCCTGTAGAAATGTATTTTTTTCGCACGTATGGTAATGGAGGTAGAAACCCTGGGAAAAATGTTCACACTCCAGCTTTCTGGAATTTCACTTCTCCTTTTGGTTTTGGTCATCAATCCATGAGAATATAATTTTGTTAAATCACGTTTTAATACCAGTGTAATATGTGTTAAAATCTTTAAAGGTACATCTGATGAAGTAGTTGTTGCTACGAAAGCTCATGCTCTTTTTAAACTCTAGTTAGTCAATATAGTGCTACTTGTAGTTTTGTATTTTATATGTTATCTGACTGACACGGCTACCCACCATTATATTTAAAGGTACAGTACAGGATTGGTAACATACCCAAACAGAAATGTTCACAGATTCATGTTCAGTAAAACACCGAAGCATGTACAACAAAGTGTAAAAGTAGAGTATGGATGTTCAGTATTAAAGATAGAATCATACTTTAGTAAGAAACCAAAACAGAAATTTTCACAGATTTACGGTTAACTTTCAGGGTATGCAGATGGTGATGGTAGAAACATACCATTGGTGTATTTATCCAGAAATTACACATGTAGTAAAACAAAGACCGGAAACAGTTCAGAACTTGAGGTAAGATCAAAACCAATATTTATGTTTTATAAGAAACATTAAGTCAGGTTTTCGCTATTTACTCTTGACTCAGATGTCCGATTGAGCTCAAATTTTCCCAGGTGTGTTTATAATACTTTATGTAAATGTTGGATCAGACAAAGTACGAGTGCAGTTCTGTGACCTTTACAATCATGTATTATACCTTAAAAAGAAGTGAGTGCGTGAGTAAAAAATGTAAGACATTATTTTGCTGTCTTTATGCGTATGGTATCATGAAGTGGATTTTTCCTCTTCAAATGTCTGCACTTCAGACAGTTCACGTCTTTATACTCGCGGAACGGTAAATTTGAAAATCATACATAAAACATGGCTAGGCACGCTGTCATTTACTCCTCTCGCTAGTGAGTTGGCCTTGACAGATACATCTGAAGTACACGGCACACAATACATCAATATTTTACAGCAGAGTTTTATTGCATTTTCCCCTCCCAAATTATGAACTTGCAAAGTGTTGGTTCGACAGTTAATTGTGCAACAAGAAAGATGGGACATGCATAAGTAGATATGCCATTGCTATGCAAAAAAGTCGGGGGATGCCATCTTGGTAAAGGTAGCTTAGGGATAAGTCAAGGCACAAGACTTATAGTACAAACTCATTGCTCGACAAATTCACTGGACTTGGGCATGTTCAAATAACCAGATCACTTGATGCAAAAGCCTTCAACAAAGATCCTGCTAGAATCGAAACGCGTCAGGCCTTCCTAACTCCAAGCATTTTTTAAATTTCAGGTCATTATTTTGGCTGGTAAGCAGTTTGCAGCAGTTAATTTATTACTTGTATTGATACAAACAAATAAGACAAAAGCAAACAGTTGGCCAGTTAATTAGTCTAATTAAGTATAAGAGCTGCCCTTTTGTTTCAGGAGAGGGAATACTTAGTTCGTCGAAGCCCCGGTACAAAAACAGGAAGGCTTGGATTTTACTTCCCCAGGGCCCTCTAGAGGGGGTACAACTTTGCCCTCGGGCGACTGAGGGCCCAAAATCAACCAACCAGCTGCTGGCTAATGAAGTGTTACGGTAAATTTGGCAAACGTGTCCAAGCTGTTAAAATGCACATCCTGCCAGTTATGAGCAACCCAAACCAGAACCTTGCCTGACTATTTAAAAAAAAGTTTTCTCAGCTCCTACGTACAACTTCTCCAGGTTGCCAAAACAAAGAAGTGTGCATTCTACGTCAGTATCACAGAACTGTTTGCACAAGTGTGAGTTAGCCGAGAACAGCAGATCCGCCAGGATTTGTCCGGCTTAATTACAAAACAAGCAGCGTCGGGGCTACGGAGCTCATCGTCGGGAAATCTACCAGATGCTAGACTTTAAAGTCATTGTCCATTCATCAGTCGAGTATGACAGAGGTCTGCATGTCCAGGATCCATACCGTGACTTCTCTGCGCATCAAGACAAGAGTCAACGGTGTACAGCGGTGCGCCAGGGCTTTTAATTAGTTTAGCATATTGATTTCACACCATCTCCGATTGCAATCAAGCGACATAGCTTCACAGCAAACATCGACAGTGGCCACTTCTGCCACCATCACTGGGTTCATAAACATGACAGGGCATACCTATACATGTACCAAACATAATAATGATCAGTTGGAAAAATGTGCAGGCAGTTTTCAAGTACGTCGATGCATCATGTAAAATGTTCACCAGACAGTTTGATGGTTATTTTATTCCCGTTTGTACATTAAAATTCACAAATAGTGAATAAGCACCAATGCTATTTGCAGAGGATAGGTTAATGTGCATTCTTATAACACAACCTTATATTCATACATTGTTATGCAAAAATGAAAGTGAAAAAAAGCAGTAATTAGCTATTAAATAGAAATGAGTTGAAACAGCATTCAGCTATTACAGTAATCAGATAAAATCTGCTGAATTCAGCAACAAAAATAGCAATCAGTTGAGTCAGAAATCAGTTGAATCAATAATCAGTTGAATCAGAAATTAGTTGAATCGGAAATTAGTTGAATCAGAAATTTGTTGAATCAGCAGTTACCTGAAACAGCCAATTATAAACGTTGATACAACAAAAGCAGAAAATACCAATTGGATGAACAAGTTATCAACTGAAAAAACAGCACTCAGCTGACACAGCAATCAGCGAAAACAACAATTAGTTGAATGAGAAATTAGTTGAATCAGCAATTGCCTGAAACAGCCAATTGTAGTTGAAACAACAACAGAAACACGAATTGGCTAAACAAGTTATCAACAGAGAAAAATAGCTGAAACAGCGATCAGCGGAAACAGCAGTCAGCTAAATCAGAAATCATTTGAACTTCAGCAATATGAGCTGAAACGATATTTAGCTGAAACAACAATGACAGAAACACCAATTGGCTTTACAAGTTATCAACAGATAAAACAGCACTTAGCTGACACAGCAATCAGCTGATCAGCTAAAACAGTAATCAGCTAAATCAGAAATCAGTTGAACTTCAGCAATGAGCTGAAGCAGCAAATAGCTGTTACAGCCAATTTGTTGACACAGCAGAAATACCAAAGTCATCAACAGAACAAAAAACACCAAAAAGAGCAACAGCATTTGATATAACCAACACAGCCAACATGCAACAAAAGTTACAACGAAATAACTACATGTATACATGAAAAACAGCAGTAGTACTGTGCCTCCCGTTTTAGCCAGTCCGTAAGGAATGGAAATTCTGCCGTGCATCAAGCAACTCAATTTGATTCTCGGTCCGAGTCAAGGACGTGACAGGCTCATTTTTCCCCAATTTCTGTCTCGATCTGTCAAAGGAGTTGACAGCTATTTACCTCTAGACTCGGGGGTTTCGGTACGGAGGGGAGCAGGAATTACTTGATTCCTGCAAAGATGCAGGAGAAAGGAAAATCAGATAAAAATGAAAATCTCCTTCACGAGGAAATGGAAGGATGGCTGCCGTGGTGACGGGTCAAGGGCACGGGGCATTCACAAGTGAGTGGGAACGCAGCCGAAATTACGTCCAACCATTCAGTGACGCAAATGGAACGTTTCAAACATTGTGCACAGACAATTGCGCAGATAGCCGACCTGTAGATTTTCGCATCAAGATTTAAAATGAGAACCGGATATGAGGTGGTTTTTGTTTGTTTTTAGGGGGGTGGGTGAACAGTTTGCAAATATTTCATGTGATTTTGTTTTTCTTCATTATTTTAAAGAGAACAGCGAAAATTTAAGCAAATTTCAAAAACCCGGAACCTACATGTTGTCATTACTATGTTCAAACATCAGGCATGCACCTTGGACTTTTCAAAAAAAAAAAAATTCTTTATCGTATTTTGTACGGTGTTTTTCACTTTACAGTGGCATAAGAGTGAAGTGAACTAGAACAGCGAAGCTGTCATGGCTCGCCTCAGCCTTACGTGCAGTTATAAACATGAAAGGAAAAAAAAAAACGTAACTTTTTTCTATTGTCTTTCCAGATTAAAATATTTCATTTTAAGAGTATAAACTCTAATTTGAGGTTGTAGAGATGAATTTTATAACGTTCCCAAAAATATGAAGCACTGAAAAACTTCAACTTTTCATCCGAATAAAAAGAAAAAAAACTTTAACATTTCACCTGGACGGCCCGATGGATGGAAATCGGTATTACATAGACTCGCACTGCTTCGCAGCAGCTCGTCAAAAAAACAAAAGGAGGAAATCAGCTGATCCGAGGAAAAGTCACATGCCTGTTACATACACGTACGTACGGGCCGCGGAACTATTTATCAGTGGTGTGCAAAATGTCTGATAACCTTTGTGCTGTTGCTAGCCAGAAGCCATGAAACCACACAAATTCCATCTTGATGGAACAATACAGATACTAGCAGTAGCACTGAACATCAGCAATGCCACAAACCTTTTAAAAAAAAAGAGGTTCAGAACGGATAAAAACAAGACTCTTTATTTGGCGGAGGATGTTTAACCAATCTAAGAACCATGGATGAGTGGGCAGGATGTATATCTCGACAGGACTTAAACAGTTCCGCAGACGTTCGGTTGTATTTGATGGTATCTAAGGGGACAACAAGCTGTTTTTCAACTCCTCTACTATACCTGTGTCAACAACAAAATGCTGTCAAAGACTAAATGGAGATTCCAACGTCTGATAAAACTGAAAAAGGGGTCCGCAAATTTCTAGAACATTCCGCAGATGGGCAAACATCATGGAGATGGGGTATACACATACTATGAAAGTGTAATTTAAAGATGGGTGTCCATTTTGTAAACTGCAGTATGCGATAGGATTGTATTAAATAATGTTATATAGCAATGTGTTATTAGTAGGGGGACTTCAAATATTAACAATACTTGCTCATAAATCAAGTCAGGGTACTATTACATGGTCCTTTTTCAAAACCAAACCTCGGCTCCGGCTCTGGCTTCGTCTCTGTATTAATCCATATGCTGAAAATATAGGTTGTGGCTTTTCATTGAAGCTGAAGCTCTATTTTCTTTTTCAAACCAGAGAATCTACTTCCGAACCGCAGCCAAAAGCCTCTATTTTGATACCCGTTTATATTCTAGAATGGATGTATACTCGAAATGGAGCCGGAGCCTGAGCTGAGGTCTGGAAAATGGTCATGTTGGTTGGAAGCAATGAATTGTGGGATACCAATGACTTGCTTTTCAGTCAAAGCAAGATTTACATACTTTATTACAGAAATGCCGACTGCATATTGTACTTATTCAAAATACTTGGAGTTAGGAGGGCCTGACGCGTTACTTACGATCACAGCAGGATCTTTCTCAAAGGCTGAAGGTTTATTAGTTTAAAGGTTTAATACTTTTATTGACATTACTTAAAATACTTCGTATTATTATTAGCCAATCAGATGCAGCGAGGCACGGTTGGTCTGTTTGTCCGTTTGTCTGTCTGTTTTTTGGGGTCCGACTGGAAAAGTTGATAAATATCTCTAGGGAATTTTGTCTTGCCGCCATTAACCAGTTGCTACTTTGATGCAAACGCTTTCCAGTCAACTGGCCACAACTTGTTTTTCAAGATGGCAAGATCAAAATGGAGTTTGACGGCTTCCGAACAATGAATAATGAATAACGTTCAATTCACGCACAACAACAAGGAAAAAACGGCCAATGAAAAATATCTCAACTTTTCCCATTTTGTTTTTTCAATCACCGTTCGTGAAAAGACCCCGCAGACATAGATTTGAAGGATAAATGGCAGCATAAATAGATAGATATTCCAAACATGTTTACGAAAGGACAACTTACTTACGTTTTTAGAGTCAAATAAGAAACTCGGCATAAAAAAAGAGAATTGCAAACAACCCTTGAGGAACTAGTGATTTAAAAGCAATGTTTAAATTTGAATTCGGCGGCAAGCGATGGGTAAAAAGAAAGTGATTTATTTGCATGAAGCTTGTATTAGTGTACTACCGGGGGAAATATAGAATGGATCATCGGATCGGGCTGGGATTTTGGAAAGTTTTTTTGGGAATTTTATTCAAAACTAAAAAAGCAGCTCCTTGGAGTTGAGCGATGTTGTGATGAGGCTCTTTAAAGATTTACATGTAGTATACCTGTATAGTATACCGACTTGAAAATACGAGTAGATTTTTTAAAACGGCTTACAAGATTCAGGTACTTAATTGTGTGGTGGGTTTAGTTGTAGCGGCAAAATAGGTCTTGATCGTTCGCGGATATCGGCCCAGCTTTAACTTTAATAGCAAAGATGAGTTACCAAGGCATTTTCCTTGTTTTGTGCAAAAACTTGCAAACTCGGTCGATTGCAGCTTAGCATAAGTTTGAATTTGCTTAGCGTCAATTCTATGTCCAAGTAAGCAAGCAGCTCTTTGTATCATTACAGTGTATATAAAATGAGCCCAAACTTTGATATTTCAGTTTGAATGCTATGAATGTTGAAACGTCAATGGCTGGACAAACGAGGGCGCCCTTCGGTTAAAAGGTTAAATTAATTAATGTTTCCAACAAAATGTTTTCAAATGTTTAAAAAAGGTAACATATCTCCTTAGCAACCCTTCAAGATTAAAACAGCCCCCTCTAGAGATATATTTTAAAGACTTTTTACTTAATTTTCATATCAAGATAATTAAGTGTTCATTTTCTATAAACCAGGTGTCAATTTCCTAGAGCTGCTTAAGCACAAAAATTTGCTTAAGCACCCAAAACCTTGATTAATAAAATCAGTATGCCAGCCTAAACTCCTTGTGAATGTTATGCTCAAACAATGGCCGAATATAAGTCAAAAGCTGTAAACACCACATGAAAATTTGGTAGGTTATCCTATTTGATCAAGGAAAACTTTTCATGCTTAAGCAAATTTTGTGCTTAAGTAGCTCTATAAAATTGGCCCCGGGTAATAAAGAATGTTCATTGTTAGAAGCATGTACATGTACATGTACATGTACATGTACATGTTAAGTATGGCTGTTCAGTAGTAAGAAGGTGGGAACTTAAACAGAGTGCAAATTTTTTGATACATCGCGATCTTATGGAAATTCTTTCCGTCAAAAATCAGAGCAGGTTCAAAGGTGGCCATGGATCGGGAAGGAGGTGGGGGGGGGGGGTGTTTTGCAGTAGATTATGTAAACACAACGTGCAGATATCAAGCTATGCACTAAAGTCCGATCAACATCCACCCAAATTACTCGCGCCGAAAAAAAAATAGGAAAAAATCCGAACCCAGGATGTAGTTTGGGAGCAGCTCGTGTACGTAATGCATGTGTCAGTAATGATTGGAACGCCGTGCCCGATCTCGTCTCCAACGATCGGTACTGACAGAGGGGTATTTACGACTAACGCATTTCCCTCAAGCTCGACTGCACAACTGTGCCCCAATCTATTGCCCGGTAATAAATCGCACGTTCTACGACGTGCTTCATACATCGTGGAGTCATGTCCGTCTTCGACAAACCCCCCCCCCCCTTAACTTTTACACCCTGCAGGAGAAATAAGAATCTCGGACGAGTTGTGAAAGATGTAAAGATCGTACAAGAAGTCTGATTTATCTACAATTGAACTAGATCACACAAAGTGATGCATTATTGGAGAGTAACCACTTTCCTGTGCCCGTGTCTTACTCAAAAACATGGAAAACGTAAAAAGGGTTTATAAAACACCTTCAGAAGGAGACAACAACAAAAAACGAGCAGACGTTATTCTCAAAAGATGTGTTATCTTCTGCTTTTGCGGAAGTAAACAAGCAAAACATCAAAAACACAAAATACCACATAAAAAGATGGAAGAAAATGTTAAAACGTAAACCTGTTGAGCAAATTTGTCCAGAACGATGTTGTTGACTTGCGTTTCTCGTGTTTCCAATCTGCCTACTTAGTTTGTGTCGGAACACAAATTCAAGTAAATGAATCGGACGCCCTGGCTTTTTCAATTTAGGACAAAAGGCGTTATTAAGAGTAATGAAATGGGACAGGTGATGTGGAAAAGATAGTCCGAGAACGGTGCTTGGTTAGGGGAAGTAAACGACCAATATTCTTAGATGAATTATGCAGCATTTTCTAAGACAGGTTCGTCAGTGGTTGCCTTACTACTGCATCTGTAAAGGATGTTGTACCTTCGTTCATATTGAGCGTTAACATGCGGAAACATCTGGTCTTTAGTGAACCGTAATGAAGAATGCGCCATTTTAGCATAAAACATCGTCTCTTTGGCTAGGCTTGTTGCCCTAGCATCAGCTGACATCCATTTCAAGTCATTCCATTACCAACCGCAGCTGGGTGCTGGGTGATTACAGAGCATGCAGTCTGACTTGACAATTTCTTAGAGATTCTCTGTCATTTAAGTTAGTCCTGCTTGTGCCAGGAAAATTTTGAGCAAGCAGTACGACTCTTAAAAACTTAAATAGACTCCATGCTTCATAAGGTACATGTTACCCTCCTAGTGGCAGGGCAGTTATTGAACAAGCAGTCAGACCTACAATACCTTACAGACTCAATGCTGCATAAGGTAACCCTCCTAGCGGCAGAGCAGTTATTGAGCATGCAGTCTGACCCTACAATACCTTACAGACTCCCTGCTGCATAAGGTAACCCTCCTAGTGGCAGGGCAGTTATTGAGCAAGCAGTCTGACCCTACAATACCTTACAGACTCAATGCTGCATAAGGTAACCCTCCTAGTGACAGGGCAGTTATTGAGCAAGCAGTCTGACCCTACAATATCCAAAGCGTGATTACGTAACAGTCGCGTGAAGTCCGTATAATCCTCAGTTTGTTGTTGGAACCTACGCAGTACAGACCGTCTCTGTCCACGCTCCCGGAGCCGTATCACGCAAACACCGAAGCCACACCTCACCGCACCAACTAGAGCAACGGTAAAATCTTCTTAGCTTTATATTTTCCAGTCTAGAAGAACTCGAGGAATGGTAGCCAATATCTCGTCGATTACTCTGAGTACGATATGGTCTAACAACCGGAATTCGTGTGCACCTTTTGGTCCTGCCAGCGACGCCCGAGCCCACCCGGCAACTTCAAGCACGTACCGTACGAAGGACCTATCTCAAACAAGCCTGATTTATAGAATTTCTAGGATAACAATATCATAAAGTGGGACTGTAACCCAGAATAAAGGTATGTGCAAATGACTCAACGATGGACTGTTGTGTCGGAAACAAATAGCGTATAGCGATGGACTGCTATGCAGAGGGAAGAAAATAGCAAACAGCATAACGATGGACTGTTATGCAGTAAAAAAAAAAAAAAAAAAGGAAAAAGAAGAGCAAACAGCATAACGATGGACTGTTATGCAGTGGAACAAAATAGCATAACGACGGACTGTTATGCAAGAAAAAGGGAAAGAAAGAAGAGCAAAAAACATATGATGGACCTTTATGCAAAGAAGAAACGAGAGAAGATTAAGCAGCATGACGATGGACTGTTGTGCAGAGAAAAGAATAAATACATGTAGTTGAGTGCGAGTGCTAACTACCACGATCTGATTTACAGGAAAGGGGTAAATCACGTATGCCATACGATAAATGTTATGCGAGAAGAAAGGGAAATACCAGTGGCCGATTTTGCTTGCGCTTTGCGGCCGTCGCTGGGGCTGGGATCCGCCGCTGGGCGGGGACCGGTCGCTGCTTCGTGCGGCGATCTTTCCCGTTTGGCGGTGGGTTTGGGCTTCGGTGGTGGTCGCGGGGCGCTGATGGGGTTGGCCTCAGGTATAGAATGAGAGCCCATTACGAAAGAGTCAGTAGCCTATAACTGGGGACTGTTTCATATAGTACAGCTATAACTTGAGGTATAGGCCTACTAGCGACTACAAATTATTGATCACCTTTGGGGCGAGGAATAAGGAATATGAAGAAAGATTTGAGGCCCTGTTTCGCGCTTCTGTTTCGCTTGCGCGTCTCGGCGCTTTGGCCTGCCTGCTTTGGTCCTCCTGGGGGCCGGGGCTGGCTGGTCGGGGCGCCGGGGCCTTGCGGGGGCGCGGGCGGGCTGGGGTACGAGCGATTCTTACGTTCACGGTGCTTCCGCAAACCGACCCTCATAGAGAAAATGAAATGGGCCACAAAAGAAGAAAACCAAAGAAACTAAAAAACAAAGGGGAAAGGACAAAAAAAAAAAAAAAAAAAGTGACACCGGTTACGTAAGGGTGGCTTGACTCTACCCAGCCGCTTTCACTGGGTAACTCCTTACGCCTTGGGAAAGAGTCCAACTATCAAGTCTATTGTCCTGGTAGAATAGAACATTTAGTGGTTGTGGCGTTCTTTCTCCTAGTGGAAATGTTAAGAAGAAAAGTTCATTGTTTGGAACTCTGTTGGCAACGATAGTGTTACATCATACAAGCGCCCTTTATATAGATTGTTCACCCCTATGGAGACTTGGTTGAAAGATGGCTGGCCACTTATACCTCATGGGAAAGATGTTTTAACGGGGTTATCCAGCTAAAAGATCCCATTCCGGCAAAGGGGACCATGTTGATATGATTTTCTAGTTTCACGACACGATTCTTGGGAAGAATAATTGTATCGGTTAGAAAAGTAGGTCACTTCACTTTCTGCTTTCCGGGGCTACCTCAGCTTGGCCCTAGCGGACTATCAGTCTACGTGGAGAGCAGGGGTGGAGGGGTCTACTCTTACATACAGGGCATCGTTTTCAACGTTTCAGACACCTATAATGAGCCGTCCGTACCATAAAGACGTTTCAATGAATATTCATGCATAATAGTATGCGAAGGATACATGTTTCTGATGTAATGTGTTTAGAGATGTATGGGTTATCTCTCCTTTCCTCTGAGCTGAACATGGAACTTATAACGTTGAAACCTAAAGCTTGTAAGGGTAGACCTCTTCCATACCCTGCTACAGCGTATACTTGCGTGACTGTCTAAGTCATTAGGTGGGTCGTTGCTACTCGATCATTCGAGCCTGGGTAAATGATTGCTAAATTTGACACCGCAATAGTCGAGGAAAATACGTTCAAGAACTCTCACCAACTATGTTCGGGTAAAACATTTTACATTACTTGTTAGTAGTTACTTCCCTACGGTATATGGAAAGCCGGTAGCTTGAACGGAATATTCATGTAACCTCTAATGCATGTCAGGTGATAATGAAACATGTGGTAATGACCAAGACCTGTTATCAGAATCTATGGCTGACCTCTTGGTGCAGTCCTGTCTCTAGTTTGGACTAGGTGCGTATTGGGCCCATTATTTTTAGGAAGGGCGCACCCTCAGTATCCCCTGCTGTATTGGCATTACCCTTTGCCATGGTTTTTAAGCATGAAGGGAAGTGGAGTACCCTATACCGGTAATCCAGCAAGGGATCCTTTCGGGTGCACCCTGTAGAAATGGGGATATTAGAGTTGGGGATTTAAGAGTTGGGGATAAAATACTGTGCCCAATACGAATATATGTATATAGCGAAGAACATGAGGTGTCGGGAACGAGTGAGGGAAAGTTAGCCATCTCCCCAAACCTAAGGACGGACACGCGACCACACCGTGTCAAGCTTTGGATACATTATTATCCAAAGCGTGATTACGTAACAGTCGCGTGAAGTCCGTATAATCCTCAGTTTGTTGTTGGAAGCATCCAGGGCGGAGCTCTAGGTGTAAGCGGCCGGGATGACGGTTAACCGTTAAGGGCTCCAATCTTGAAGGGATCAGATAAAGCTCAACCCACCCACCCACCCACCCTATCCCAATCACGTTTCGACACCGGTGCAAGTTGTGCGTTCCTCCAAGTTAGCCATCTCCCCAAACCTAAGGACGGACACGCGACCACACCGTGTCAAGCTTTGGATACATTATTACCTTACAGATTCCCTGTTGCATAAGGTAACCCTCCTAGTGGCAGGGCAGTTATTGAGCAAGCAGTCCGACCCTACAATACCTTACAGACTCAATGCTGCATAAGGTAACCCTCCTAGTGGCAGGGTAGTTATTGAGCAAGCAGTCCGACCCTACAATACCTTACAGACCCAATGCTGCATAAGGCAACCCTCCTAGCGGCAGAGCAGTTATTGAGCAAGCAGTCCCACCCTACAATACCCTACAGACTCCATAATGCTTCATAAGGTTACCCTCCTAGTGGCAGGGCAGTTATTGAACAAGCAGTCCGACCCTACAATACCTTACAGACTCAATGCTGCATAAGGTAACCCTCCTAGTGGCAGGGCAGTTATTGAGCAAGCAGTCTGACCCTACAATACCTTACAGACTCCATGCTGCATAAGGTAACCCTCCTAGTGGCAGGGCAGTTATTGAGCAAGCAGTCTGACCCTACAATACCTTACAGACTCCCTGCTGCATAAGGTAACCCTCCTAGTGGCAGGGCAGTTATTGAGCAAGCAGTCTGGCCCTACAATACCTTACAGACTCCATGCTGCATAAGGTAACCCTCCTAGTGGCAGGGCAGTTATTGAGCAAGCAGTCTGACCCTACAATACCTTACAGACTCCATGCTGCATAAAGTAACCCAGCCAAGCCCTCCATTTTGTTGTTTAAAGAACCCTACTTTACCCAAAGAACAGATCAATCGCAAACCATTGCCAGGGCATTTAGATTTCTGCTCGGTAATAATCTACGCCACAGAAGCTAGCCACATAACTATTATCATAACTAATTCACTAATTCCAAATTGGCTTATGTCGATGGCTCGAGTAGATGGCTTGTATACATCAAGCCTGTACACGGATTACGCCAAGCCGAAGCAATGGTATTATATTAATGCTATTAGACACTGTGGTTGCTTTTCCAGCGCTTCGATGGGATGGATGTTTTGACGAGCCTTAAGAGCTGTTTTTGGTGTCTGATCCCGCAAACAGTCACAGTGTCTCCACAAACAAGTATTTCTGGAAGCCCTAATGGACGTCAGTTACATGTAATTCATCAGGCAGTGGTCATTTGCCAAGACCCTAACTCCTTCATCCAAACCCACAGAAGTAGTGGAAGCGACTACATTAACAAGTTCAAACTAGAGAAGTTGGCTACACTAATGTCAACAAGATCAAGGACCATAGGACTGCTTAAGCAGCAAATTTTGATTAAGCACAGAAAACTTTGCTTAGCAGGGGACAATTTCATAGAGCTGCTTAAGCACAAACTTTGCTTCTAAGGCATGAAAAGACTTCCTTGATCAAACAGGATTTACCAACCAAATGTTTGTGTGATGTTTACTGCTTTTGTTTACAGCCATTGTTTGCCGAGCATAACATTATCAAGTTTTGGCTGGTATGTTGGTTTTATTTACCAAGGTTGTTGCAGCTTAAACAAATTTTGGTGCTTAAGCAGCTCTATGACTTGGCCCCTGGTCACCGACCAAAACCCAATTTAACACTTATATATATTTGAATTGTAATGCAAAAAGCAGCAACAACTATTAGTGAAAACAAATGATGTTATAAAATACAACTCAATTTATATTAAAAATTTACATAATTTCAAATATATTCATACCAGGGTTCTAGCCACAGTAGGCGGCGCTGGGCGGGCCAGCCCGGCAATGGAAATTTGCACCCGCAATGTAGGCCTGAAATAAACTCTGCCGCCCAGCACGAATTTCCGCAGAGTGAATAAAAGTATTGCCAATATCGTGAATTTTGATCACATTCCGGAATAAAAGTGCACTCTTTTCTGTTATACACCTGAAATTCATTGAATATCAGTCCTTAAAATGTAGCTTTTTACCATTAAATGGCTCTGCCGTCGGAACAGTGAAAATGACGGCCTTGGACCTTGATCATGTTGCGGCTGCATTTTTCTCACCGCGGCTCAACTTCATATCTAGAGCCCACCACTAAAATTGGTCTGGCTAGAACCCTGATTCATACTATGTTTAGTCTGACATGTACCCATGATGCGTGTTTGTGATATTATGAAGTCACTCGACCAAAAATAATAGCTTTGAATAACGTCCAATACTTCATCGTTTTAATATGAACAAGGGTTCATTTGCAGAAAAAAAACAACTTGGCAGCTGAATTGCGTTTTCCACAAAAGCATGATGTTGTTGTATACAGGCAGGTTTATAATGGCTTTGTTTCAATTGCTCTGTTGGTGAAATCCACTTTAAATATTGAATTGATTCTTCTTCTTTGTTTTTGTTTGACGGAGAGTTTAATATGAAAACCAGGAAATGAAGGAATCTTGTGGGATTTGGAACCGGATTGAATCTGCAGAGATGACGGAGTAATGTTCGGTGGGTTAAAGGATAATTAGAAAGTCAGATTGTCTCGGGGTAATTGTGCCTCGAGTGTTTATGCAGAGGAAGCAGTTTGGGAGGTTCCCCGAAGACGTGGCTTCTGGGCTCCAGAGTTATGACTCGGAGGAGAGAGCGGCACCATTGAGTCCTTCAGCACCGATATCTTCATCCTTTAAGGTTCATGCTTGGAGTTAAAAGGCCTGACTTTACGATCCTTGCAGGATCGTTCACAAAGGTGAAATGTCTGAACGATTAAAAACATCAGGGGTTGATTTCAGCAAACTCAAAATTAAGGTAGGTTTGCGGTGACACCATGTAATGTCTTCTGTGAGAGTGACAGAGTGTGTGGTTCTGAGAAGAACCAATGGCGGTATAATCTCTCCGGTTCTTCTCAGAGAATAACCGTTGGTTCTTCTCAGAACCACACACTCTCACATGGTATCACAGCAAACTTACCTCAATTTCTAGTACTTCCACCATGTATAGCATAATGTCTTATTCACCAAACTCATCGTAACTTTAATACTATCAACCGTAGGACTTGTGATGTGTTGCAGTCCTACGTAGGAAATGATGGGTTATAAAATCCTTCGTAACTCGAGATACGATCGCTTGTAGGGCTTTGTGAAATCAACCCCAGGCCCTTCTAACTCTTCCAACTCTATATTTGGTTGATTAAAAGTCTGCAGGAGTTTTAGTGAATTAAGATATTTGTTTTTATTTGGTCATTTCATGTACAAAGTATAAAGTCATCTTTAAACATGAAAAATGAAACATAAATCACCAGGGGTCGATCTTACCAAACTCTTCTTAACTTACTATCAATCGAAGGACTTTTGATGCATTGCAGCCCTACTGTGGGTCGTGGGATAGGCCCCCAACAATGGGTTATCCTTCGTAACTCGAGTTACGATTGATCGTAGGGCTTTGTGAAATCAACCTAGTGCTATATTTCAATCTGTATGAGAGAGAAACGTATGGAACTGCTTGCCTGGGTGTTCTAGTGGTGTCAAGTTCAGGAATCACTGGGTTGATTTTGAGTCCACTCAAGGTCAACAAGGTCACGGTACCTTGTGTCCTTGAGTAGTACACTTTGCCACTAATTGACTCATTCCACCCAGAAGTACAAAATACAGTAGTTACTGGGAGACTATAACGTGAGAAAAGTCCATAAATGTTTGATTAACCTCCACGTGCCTTAACCAGAGGCCAAGGTTGTACATATACAGCATACCCAGGCAGTTTCAGCATTTTGTGACAACACCTCGAAAATGATACAACGTATCATACAATTTTTTCTCAATTATGAAACAGATGCGTTCAGACAACGTAAATTTAATATTTCTCCGCGTGCCAAAGGCGACACGCACTTAAGCAAAATTCCTTTCCCAGATATTTCATCGTAAATTTAGTGGCTAAAACAAAAATGGCAGTCAAATTCAGAAAACGGAATAAAATGGCAAGCTCCATCCACAATTGGACATTCATCAAACAGGATTCACTCAGAAATTTGCATAATTTTTCTCCAATTGACCCAAAAACCTGCTACTGCCAAAGGAAATATCAAATCATACATCTGAACTACTCAATTCTACTGACAACCCGAAAACAACCAACAAAATCCGAGGGGTGACTTTAAAGAAATTTGGACGGCTCGAGGGACACTCCTTTCAACGGATAATTCGGCCCGCCTCATCAGATAAAAAGTGACTGATCTCTTATTTGTAATGCAAATCCGACAGAAATAAGCTATAACACATGCAAAGTACAAAATGTACATGTAGGTCTGGTGCAGAAAGCTATAGGGGGGGGGGGGGGGAAGGTATAAGGCTGGCACCTTGCACTTGTTATCAATAGAAGTAGGAGACAGTGCCTGGGGTACCAGATTAAAGTGGTAGGCCTCCATTGTACACACAGAACTGATGATTCTGTGCGATATATACATGATATAGGTCACATGATTTTGGCTGAGGTACAGTACAGTGTATAACGAACATGCCATTAGGAATTCAAATTTTTTAATTTCTCACCCGCTGCCAAATAAGATAAAAACAAAAATCTTGGTAATTAGGGGAATATGAAGACATACGATGAGCCGTAATGTTTTGTTTGTTTGTTATTGTTTGTTGGTTTGTTTGTTATTGATTTTGTTTGTTTGTTAATATTTTGTTTGTTTTTGATTTTGTCTGTTTGTTTATGCTTTCATTTGTTTGATTATGTTTTGTTTTTGGTATGGTTTTTTTTTGCTTTGCTTGTTATTGTTTTGTTTGTTTTTGTTTTATTTGTTTCTTGTTTGTTTGTTTGTCTGTTGGTTATTATTTTGATTTGTTTGTTATTTTGTTTTAATTTTCTTTGCTTGTTTGTTTGTTTTCATTTCAAATAATAGACAGAAAAAGCCAAAATAATCCTGATTTTTCTGATCGATAACTGAAATATCTCACATGAGTTTTTAATGAGGGTGGTATAACTTGAAACAAACAAAAAACTGTAAAACGTTGGCACGTCCATTCTCTTCAGGAATTGGCTTTGGCAAGACAATAAGGAAATACGCCCTGTACATTTCCTCCAAGTTGCAAGCATCTTCTATTAAAGCCGACATTTTGTGTGCAGTATAATTAAGATCACAATTGAGTATGAGTTTGTAGAGTGTAATTGGATAGCCCCGTGATTGCATTATAAGTGTAGCTTTAATATACATGTGTGATTATGATAGAGCTCATCCGGTGCCTACTATCGTGTCAAGGATATGTATGTAACCAAGTAGCCTCAAGACACCTCATGATACATTGCTGGGACATCAATGATACATCACCCAGGTCTCGGAGAAAGGATTTCAGGACCAAAATTCCTCTAGCAAAGAAATTGACAAAGATCCTGTAATAGTATTAAAGTCAAATCAGAAAGTTCAAATGATTTCTGCTTTATACGCTGTACAATTGACATTAAATTGCTTCTTTTTGACGAGAGTTTTGATCATAATCTCGATAAAGGCTCATAAAAGGCTTGTAGCCTTTGAGAATGATCCTGCTAGGATCGAAACAACAGGCCCCTCCTAACTCCGAGCATTTTATTAATTTCATGTCATTATTTTGGCTGATGAGCAGTTTGCAGCAGTTTTATCACTGTGATGATTCATATAATCTTATAAAACAAAAAACTGAAAAAATTACAAGCCTTATCCAAATTGTTTTACAAAATCACAACATTTTGAGTGGATTTGAAAGATTTTAAGAAATGTATGTAATTTACACAAAGTTCTGTCGTTGCTTGTGGTCTTGCTGCTTTTTTTAAAAGGTAGTATGATACTTTGGTAAGAAACCAAAACAGAAATGTTCAAATTTACCTATAACTTACAGGGTATGAAGATGGTGACGTAGAAACATACTATTAAAACTTTCCACCTGAAATGCTGTATTTATCCATAAATTAGTTAAAACAACGACCGAAAATCCTTTTGATATTTTAAAAGATCAAAAAATAAAAGAGAAAATACTTAAGAAATACTGTGGCTGTTTTTTATTTTTTTCTCAAAAAGTGGGCACCGTATGGGACTGAAAATTACACAGATGACTGTTACTGTATCTGTCTTGATATTTTTGCCTATGAATCTGTATTTCTTTGATAAAAACCAAAGTATGATACTACCTTTTAAGGTACTATCATAATTTGGTAGCATACCGCAGGTACAAAGAAAGCAATAGTAGAAAGATAAAATTTCTGCCTGAAAATTTGAAATGCTGTATCACATTCATTCAGAAAAGAGTAAAAACTATTTTGATCTTCGAAAGATCAAAAATCCTGTGAAAAGTTTTGAAAATACCGTTGTTGTTTTTTTACTCTTTTCTCAAAAAGTGGGCACCGTATGGGACTGGAAATTTCACAGATGACTGTTACTGTATCTTCCTTGATATTTTGCCCAAGAATCTGCATTTCTTTGACAAAAACCAAAGTATGAAAAATTACCTTTAAAGTGGCCTTTATAGTCATGATCTGTCGTGGGTAAAATGAAAGGTCGAGAAGTCACAATCATTAGGCAGTACATTTACCATCTTGCACAGAGTTATAACCGCCCTCCGAACTAAATATTTGCCAAAATTTACGACTCTGGTAAATAGAAAATGGCATTTCTATATATATATCCATGTCCTATTAATGCTACAAGAAGTGAGGTTGTTATATTTGCTAGGGTGATATCACACATAGTCCACATACAGTGTATGCCCCCATACTATAAAGCATATGATATAGTGTATAACCACACTTTCCGATTGTAGTGCATGATTTCTACAATTGAGAACGACAGAGATATTGCAATCTCGTGGCAAGCAAATTTATACTTTTATTTTCTTCTCCTAGCGGCTAGGAATTGCAATGCCACTAGGGGGCAGGGGGAACATGGACAGACGTGGTGATAGACACGCAAATACAGACACAAAGGCATCATGTTGGACAATGTGGGTTTATATGTTTGTCAGTTTCTGTAAAGGAAAATTGGAAGTATCTGGGGTATGGTAAGGCGTGTGACTCCAGCTGTTCAGCCGGCCAATGAAAATAAAGCAGTGTCAACAGAGGGGGAGGGGAAGAGGTGGCCTGGTGGGCCATTAGGGTCCACTCAGAACAGAGCTGGCATAACAGCGCTACAATCTCCATGATCTTATGGCCACAGGGTGTAGGAAGTAGGAAGTGGCCCTTCCTGAAACTGAAGTAGCTAGCGTCAGGGTTGGACTTCTTTGGTAGGAGTGGGGAGATTGTGTTGTTGCCTTGGTGGGCCTGTGGTCGATTTCACAAAGCCCTGCGATTGATCGCAACTCTAGTTACGAAGGATAACCCATCGTAGGGGACCTATCCCACGTAGGGCTTCAATGCATCAAAAGTCCTATGATTGATAGTAAGTTACGAAGAGTTTGGTGAAATCGAGCCCTGGTCATTGCTTTGGTGGTCCTGGTCATTGCCTTGCTGCCCCTGGTCATTGCCTTGCTGCCCCTGGTCATTAGCCTTTTCAAAGTATGGCTGACACAATAGGAGAGCGCTGTTTGAAGTGGGTATTTTGAGACGAACACAAAGCATTTTGTCTCCACCATACTTCGAAAAGGCTAATTGCCTTGCAGCCCCTGGTTATTGCCTTGCTGCCCCTGATCATTGCCTTGCTGCCCCTGATCATTGCCTTGTTGCCCCTGGTCATTGTCTCGGTGCCCCTGGCCATTGCCTTGCTGCCCATGTAAGCAACAGAGAAAATTTGCCTAGATCTTCCTTGACACTACCTCAGGGCTCTCCCTTAACTTTTTTTTTCAGTCGCCAGCCGGACTACCCAGCCAGAGTTTTGGGTAGTCCGCCAGTTTTTTAACTCGCCCGCTTATGTTTTATGCTATTTTTTCAGACAAACTTAAAATTGATAAAAAGACATTGTTATGTGCAATTTCGGCAAACAAGTGTTACTGGTAACTACGTTATACTTCAGAGTTCATATCTAGTTGAATCATTCAACCAAATGTCAGTATTTGTTTGATAAAAATGTACGCTAATTGCAAATATATTACACAATCACAACTAAAGTTGGAAGTCAACACTTATATATGAACAAAAGTGCACATCAGCTTCAATTTTGCGCTAGCAAATGTTTTCTTGCACTTGAAAAAAAATTATTTAAAACCATTAATTATATGTTTATTATTGTTTAATTCATACAAATCAGTTTATTGGAAATATAAGAAGATTACTTGTAAAACGAGTATAACATTGCCAGGTATAATACCTGCAATTTAATATTATAAGAAATCAAGAACCCGGAAGTAGAATACTTCGAGGCTGTTCGAGGCCGTAATGGCTGTTGATGAGTACCGTACCGGGGCGCCACGCCAGGTGTGGCGTGCTTAAAAATTACACCTCATTGAATTGACCAGACCCTCCCAGAACACCCCGACTTTTAGCTGATTTCCGCTATTTTTAAGGGTGCCAAATTTTATTTTGCGCTATTTCTACCGACATGACAGACCAAGCAAAACTTAGCGCGATCTCTTTTTCCGACTATGTCATGAACACCGACATGAAATACGATGTATGCATTGTCACGATTGTTATCCCCGTACAATTACAAATAATTATTCTGACCGTACCGTAAAGCGCATTTTCGTGATCAGCTACATCTTACCGGTACTTGAATTTCAGTCGGTAATTTTGTCCAAGAAGAAACACACTTTTCACGTACATGTGCTTGATCTAAAAACAAACGTCGTGAGAAAAATTCCTAGGGAGACAAACGCATCGAGAAGACGTAAACACGATGATGCATCGTGCAGTCAGCATGGACATTATCTCGAGTGTTCTACGACTGGTATCCGACCCACACGGCCACACGTAAAAGCTACGATATCAAAACAATGTGCACCAGTCTCAACCACGTGTGGGCAGGAAGCCTCCATGCACACCGTACGTACTGTGTGTGTGCACTGTACAGGCTCGGTCGGTTCCCGAGATCTGCCGTACGCGGTAGGATTTTTGGACGGTACGGTACATGTATATCGCGGCCGGGCAGCGTAAGTTTTCTTTTCGGCCGCGTATTTTTTTTAGTCAATGTTTAAAAAATAAGCGGCGGGGCATAGGAAAATTGTTGTCTACACTTTATTTCAACAAAATTTGAGTCGCCCGCCGGACTACCAAGAGAAGGGTTTTGACTCGCCCGCCGCTTTTTTGAGTCGCATTTGGCACCCGGGCGACCGCTAAGGTCGAGCCCTGTACCTAATAAGAGCAAAAACTTTCAGATTTTCACAAGCAGTTTTCTTGAAAATGACAGCATCACAGAAGAAAATATTTCACAAGAAAATAATTAGTTCCAGTAAACTTTATAAATTTTCAGACCAACCCTAAATAAAGATATTTTGATCCTTATCAATCTTACTTGTTGCCTTGAAAAATGTTTTCATTTCTTCTTGTTTGTGGAAGGGATTAAGGCTTAATCCATCGGAAGGTATTATAGGATTAAGCGAAGCAATATATATAATCATTGCAAGCTCATGAGCAAGATATAATCTGCATCCATCATAAACATAACACAGACTTTAATCTCAGGTTTGATTCATAATAAATATTGTTTCATAAACAATAGGTACAGTATGTACATGTATACATATATTCACATATATTACATATATTCACATATTGCATATACAGTACATAACTATGCGCCTATTACAAAATGAGGCTTGAGGCTCGGCTTGGGATTTATTATGCTACCTCCATTTTGTGTCCTAAATGAAATGAAGGGCTTGAGATACATGGCGAAGCTGGAGCCTTTCTTCGGCTTCGTCCAATCTCTTCGTTTCGTTTTGTGGGCCTCAAATGGCGGTAGCAAAATAAGTCCCAAGCCTAGCCTCATGTCTGGTTTTGTAAATGCCCATAGGATAAACATACACACGTGTACATGTATACATTGCATATTTACATGTACTATACATGTACATGTAGTAGCCCATATTAGCACAATTGCCATGATGTAAAAAAAGAAATAGCTACACAAATTAAACAAAGCAGATCAATAACAAGGATCAATATAAAAAAAAAGCAATATAGGGAAATCAATTACAAATGTTTGCATTACCACCGCACTATGTAGAGTATTGCCTCTAATTCTTTGCCGTAATTAACATTACATGTATACACATGTGTGTCCTTGTGTACTGTACACTAAAATAAACATGTGTGTTTAACTTGCTACATGTATGCCCTCAATGGTGTGAGAGAGTTCATGACGAATTACTCATACTTTGGTAGCATACCGAAACAGACATCTTCACAGATTTACCTATAACTTACAGGGTATGAAGATGCTGATGGTAGAGACATATTGTTCAAGTTTTTCTGCCTGAAATGCTGTATTTATCCAGAAAAGAGTAAAACCAATGACCAAAAAACTATGTTGATCTTTAAAAGCTCAAAAATAACGGTGAAAAGATGTTTTAAAATACTGTGGTCATTTTTACTGTTTTCCCCAAAAGTGGGCACCGTATGGGGCTGAAATTTTCACAGATGACTGTTACTGTATCTTCCTTGATATTTTTGTTCATGAATCTGCATCAACAACATCAACAATAACAACAACAACAACAACAGCAAATCAGTCATGAGAGAAACAACGCCCTCCCTGAAAAAGGAATTGAAATTTCAACATTTGTGTAAAAAATTGGTGAAACAGATAATTTATAACAATGGCACGCTGTAATTTTTCGTAACAGAGTATCAGTTGTCGTACAAGGTGCGTTGGGTTCGCGGTATAATTTCATAATTAGGTATCGGACATGTCTGCCGTTGAGTGGTCCGCTGCTAATTGCAAAGTGCTCAGACGCGGCGTCGTATTATTAAGCACAACACAAATACCAATTAGCGTCGTCAATATAACGAATATCGGCTCAGCAGTTTAAGCTTTGAAAACACCAATTACGGGATTAGAGAATGTACTTATGGCATGTATGGCAGATGTGTGTTATGTATGTGTACACATGTACATGGGTGTGTACATGTACATGTACGTGATGTATGTACATGTATGCGCTGGGGGTTTGGCGTGCATAGTAGACAGTCAGCTTTCAAGGTCAACTTCAATGTAATTTAAAATTCATGATATGTCCGACTCAAGAAATCATGAATGACAAAAAATATAAACATACATGTACCTTCACAAGCTGTATGTGTATGAACCATCCTTTCTTAAAGGTACTATCATACTTTGAATAGCATACCGAAACAGAAATCTCCACTGATTTACCTATAACTTACAGGGTATAAAGATGGTGATGGTATAGACATAGTGACATACCGTTGAAATGTTCCTGCCTGAAATGCTGTATTTATCCAGAAAAGAGTAAAACCAGTGATAACAAATATTTTCGATCTTTTTAAGGTCCAAAAATAAAAGAGAAAAGACTTGAGAAATACAGTGGCCGTTTTTCACTGTTTTCTCAAAAAGTGGGCACCGTATGGGACTGAAATTTTCACAGATGACTCATTACTGTATCTTCCTTGATATTTTTGCCCGTGAATCTGTATTTCTTTGACAAAAACCAAAGTATGATATTACCTTTATAGTGTGATTTTTCATCAAGTTTTTTGTAGCCAGTGATGAATCGAGATTTTGACATGAAAGATGTATTTCCCGGGATTTTTCTTTTGAAATGTTAGCAAGGATTGAGGGACAGGATGCCTGTTTAGAAGATGGGTCATAATGGCCGAGATCGAGGACAAGCTTCGCGATGCCGTTCGGCCCGTGACGTAGATGAATCTGCGCATCCATCATCATTTATCATTCCCTCTCATAAACACTACCGTCCATTAATTTCCCATTTAACGTGAAAGAGATTGGTTTCGTTCTAATTTCAAAGACAGGTGCACATATAGGCGCAGATCATTAAGTTGAATAATGGATGGCACATTTACCTATATACAAGACAAATGGAGGTCGAAGGTTACGCCTTTAGGGTATCCGGTTGTTTCCTGACAAACATGTCAGCTGTTTTAGGAAATCCTGTTTTATCATTTAAATTTTTCAACAGTGAATAAGGTTCTCAAATTGCTAATTCAGTACTTGAAGTCTCATACTGAAAAAACAGCAGTTAAACCAAATTTGGAAAACACATGTTAGGGGCTGTACTATTAATAGTCGAACAAAGCTACACATATCTTTAGGGGTAAACGTGGCATTATAAGCCTTTCCAAATAGCAAAATATCCTAATAATGTAGGGTTGTATTAAAGTTTATGGATAATTTTGTAACCGGTTACCCGTAATTCGGTTACAGTAACGGTTACCCCTTTAAAAGATCATGGTTTTGTGCTAAGCGACCCTAACTTGACATTTTTTCTTAGTGAACTCTAGAAGTGCTTATGTTTATAAAAATCAAATGCTCTTAAAAAATACTTTTTATCCTAACTGGGAAAATGTACCCCGGTACCCATTTGAACGGTCGGTTAACTGGGTAACCGAATACAAACTGCAGCCTTATAATAAAAGTTACGATCTTTATAGTTTGATAATTTTATGAATTGATTTTAATTTCCTAAAACCTGTAAATTAACTTAATCAAGTTTTGTTTCTCACATAAAATACCAAAAACTAGACCAAAAATAGAGTCTGTTATGTTAGTCAAGGAGCAAAGTTCTGTAAACCTTCTTATTCAGGAGTTAGCTCAACACCCACTACATCTAAGGTTTGACTTCATGAAACGGAAGTTTATATTACAAAACACCAGAAGGATTTTGGAGGATTGAGGAGGGTTAGGGTAAACAGCTTTGCTAGGTAGTATGTGGCTTCAAATTGTGGTATCACTTTGGAGAAAATGTAATATCTTTTGAGGATCAACAAAAAACAAGATTCACTTTCCCACAATGCAACTAAAAAAGGGGCGTGGTCATATTTTCTGCCCCCAAATCCTTGATATGTATTTTGGTTTTTGGTGAATGATTATGTGATTATATAATTCATAATCCATTCACAGACAAATAACATTTTTAAAAAAATGTTTTTTGTTAGAAGCAAGAGCTTAAACCCATTTGTTGAGTTTCTTTTGTTTTTCTACAAAAATTGGGGGAAATATTGCAATAATTTTTGGGATATTACACAAAAGTGCTACCACAATTTGAGGCCACATAGTACCTAGAAATGTTCCCTGAGGTCTGTTCCATCAACCTCTTAAGTCAGACCTTAGATGTAGTCGGGGTTGAGAACTCTAATTTTGTCATGGTCCATGCTCCTTGTCTATGTCACTACCTGGTGGAATGACCCAGATTCGGAGCAAGTCGCTAAACCTCTGGCATACGATTGTAACCAAGATATTTCATGCCGGCATATTCTGCCCACTACATGTTCATTACACAACGGAGACCATGTTTCAAGATTACGTTGGACCAGAAACTATTTCCCTATCTTTGCCGATCTTTGCTCTCAGACCGTCACGACGGAGCGCCGCACATGGTAAAGAACACCACCTTCAGATTTTTATCGCGCCTGGTATTAACACACATTCTCACTGGTCCTCGCGTTCCGTAATCTAATCAAAACAGCGTATCCCGATAATGAGAGCGCGGCCGTAATTGGAGAACTTAATCCGCACAGCATGGAACAATATCAAACCCACAAAAGGAAACTGATTTTTAATCACCTTAGCGCCACATAAAAACCCGTCAGGCAAAAAAAAAAAATTGGACAAAAAAATCTCCCAAAAAATCTTGTGGAAACAAAGGATTTTCTTATTATCACGGTCCCCAAATTCTTGCAATTTTTTAAAAGATTTTTTTTTTTTTGATAGAGAGGGAAGGGCATTAGGATGGTCTGGTTGCAATTTCTTAGGCTCGCCCCCCTCCACCCAGGGGGGATTAGAAAATGAAATGATTAGGATTTCATTGCAACATTATCCAAGCGAGTTTCATTGTCTGGACCTGTCAGGACGAAACTGGGCTTGTCAGTGAGATGCGCTAACGGTAATTGCGTGGAGAAAATAGTTCCGTGTCTGGCCATATGGCCCCCAGCAAGATGCTCAACTGGTGATGAGAGAGTGTAGGGGGGAGGGGTGGGTTGAGGGGGGGAGGTGTCCCCGGGATTAAACAGACGTGTCTCTAGCGTGGACTAAGGGGCTCCAGTGCTCCGCTCCAGAAAACTGGGAACAATTAATAAACTCGATTATAAGAGAGCCAGTTACATAGCATGACATACTGGGTCGCCGAATGACACGGAGCCCACTGAGAATACTAATGTACATCCAGCCTGGAGGGACCTAGCACTTCACAGAAACGTAAATAGAATGCCATTAATGTTGATAAATGCCACCAAGAATGTCATGCTGTTTTATAGGCCAAGTCCTACAAATGTTATACTTCAATAAACATGTAGCAAAGACAGTTTGAGCTAAGGTACAATTCTATCATTTTTATAGTCAGTGCTTGGAGTTAGGAGGACCTGACACATTTCGATCCTAGCATCTTTATCGAAGGCTAAATGACAAGAGGACAAGAATATGAAAAATGTATTCATTATTTTTTATCTCAAAATTATAAAAATAATACATAATTGTGCACATTTGATATTTTTTTTGGAGGGAAAATATAAAAAGCGTAGAATTGTCAAATTTCTTATCACAAAAGATATCTTGCCCCCTTCAAATGTTTCCATAGACATTATGATTTTCCAATGGAAGTGCCCCTTGCAATGGAAAAGTGGCCTTGCCCTTTTCAGAACCAAATTCAAGGGCTGTTCATGAATATACAATTGTTTGGTATTCGGTCAAGCGCGTGATGAATCTAACAATGTCGTTTAACTTTTGTTTTTAAAATAATTTCAAAAAGTCGCTTTTAGAGTGAAGACGGGCACGAGACTAAGCTAAATGCCAGTTGTGATCATGTCAATAAAACAATTACAGGAAGGCATGAATAAACACGGCCGTCGTCAGCCGACGACGATTTCTTTAGAAGAGTCCTTGTTTGGCAGCCCCGAGGTTGTAGACGAACGATCGGAACCACAGAGGAAACCCGGCTCGATTGAATTACCAACGTAAACAAAACCAATTCTATTGTCTCACCGGGCAAGGTGTTAACAACTTCGTTACAGCCTCGCAAACGATTTCTCTTTTGATTTTAGCGGGAGTTTTCGGAGATGCTATCTAAAGGAACGTGCTAACTGGGTCCCGGACAGACAGCCCAAGAGCAATTACGCCTCCGAGGGGGTCAAATTTAGGATTTGGCGGCATCGTGGAGGAACGAGCGAGCCGCAAATTACGACAGGATGAGCCCGATCTGCCATCAGAGTCTTCACCAGTGGATTTATCTCGTCCTACAGGTAGAAAGATTTGTAGTGTCGGACCCATCAGGGATACATTTGTCGTAATATCCAGGGGGCGAGGCTGACCTAGGTGCCTGGGAAAGGAACCCTGCCCTCACTCACAACTCAAAGTTAACCGACAAGTATTTCAAACAGTCTCCCGAAGACGGTCGGAGCGCACAAGCTGGAACATGGAGTTAATACTTTCAGAACTACAGTACCTCTCTTTGCCAATTTAAAGGTATAATACATGATTGGTAATGTTCACAGAACAGAACCCACACTTTGTCTGATCCACCATGTGAATGAAATAATAAACCTGTGAAAATTTGAGCTCAATCAGACATCTAAGCCACGAGAAAATAGCAAAAACCTGACTCAAAATTGTTTTAATATAAAACATGGTTTTGATCTTACCCCGATATCAAAACTGATTTTGGTCGTTGTTTGGCAAATTTCTGGATAAATACCCGGTACAGTATTTCAGGAGGAAATATTTTAACAATACGTTTTTACCAGCGCCATCTTCATACCCTGAAAGTTAGACGTAAATCTGTGAACATTTCTGTTTTGGTTTGTTCAATCCTGTACTGTAGTTACTATAGTTATTCACATGGTGCATCGTAAACTACCAATGAAAATTTCTCGTTCAGATCTGGGGATATTTTCGTCCATGTTCTGTTTTGCTTACTTCTGTTATTTTATTGAGTTCCACCCACCCTCACCCTCCCCTTTTGTTCTGATCCTCTCATCAATTTATGTATATTTTTACTTCTCACTTGTTTACTTGTCTTGTCATTTAGCCTTTGAGAAAGATCCTGCTAAGATCAAAACGTGTCAGACCCTCCTAACTCCAAGCGAAACAAAATGAAAATCACAAATAAAAATCCTCAAATTTATTAAAAAAGATTTCAGCAAACGAATTATGATTGAAGAAATAACGTATGGTAATACTTTTCATTTTTGTTTATAGATAATATAAATAAATTTATAGAAATTGCATACAGCAATAATGTACTGTAAATGACACGAGGTGACTAACTTTTGGGGGTATTGCCACTTGGGCCCCCCCTACCCACCCTATCTAAAATATTAGGGCCACATGTCCCCACCCCACCCCCAAACCCCCAAAATTGCCACCTATGCTGTGAAACGTACGTATTTAATTCATTCTGCACCTCTGCAAGATATTTGATACACACTGTACATGTAATCACAACTTAAGCCGAGTAGTAGGGTTAGGGGTGCCTTTTCGTCGGGGTGAAAGTAAAGTTGCTTATCGGATACACGAGACCCAGGCATTCCTTACAAGCTAAATATCAAAAGACCTCCAAAGTTCCTATATTAATACTTCCAAAATGAGCTTGAAAAGAGCCATTCTGAGAGTACCGGTATATTATACGACACTTGGGGTGCTTTCTTCGTTTCCTTCGTTGAAACTTGAGACTCTCGCTGTGATGAGAGTCTAGTGATATTTTCTGGGCATTCCGATAGCTTATGACGCCTGGCAACTTTCACTCATTTTCGGGCCGGTTGCCTGAAAATGCTCGGGCTAGTAGCTAGGTGCATAACTTGATTTAATACGTCCGATGGCAGAAATTCTATCAAACCTTTTTTTTTTTGCTAGAAGACTTTCAGTGTGGAGTGATTGCAACTTAAAGTCGTGACCGTGTGATGTTCAGTTTATAGTACCAGTAGGGTAACTAAATTGTGCTTTCCGTTGCTTTGAATGTACTCAAAATGAGTACTTTGAGTGTTTCGAGTCATTTGAGTATTTTGAGTGGGCCACGAGTTTTGAGTGTCTCCACAAGTGACAAGGATGTATATAAATTCAGATATTATTGTAGCAAGGTGTGTGTATTAGCCTATCTACATTACACACGGTCATCTTCAATATTAAAGGGATGGTACAGAACTGGTGTTTGCGACAAAACCGTTGCTGACAGTGAAAGCACATTATGTAATTCATCATATACCTTAACTGACAAACCTGTATAAGTTTGAGGTCAATCAGCCATTTGGGTCACGAGAAAATAGTGAAAACCCGTGTACGGAGAACTGTACACATTTCAACGAATGAATAAAACGGTTCGAAGTGATTTAATCCAATCGGAAAATGGTTTAATTTTTTTCTCAACGAATATGGCATTTCAGACAAAAACATTTCATTGGATGTTTTCTCCTATTATCACCATTATACTGTGTAAGTTTTATGTGAATCTGTGATTATGAAGTGTATTTTGTCTTACCAATTCTGTACCCTCCCTTTTTAATCACCAACGATTTGTGCAATGAGTTTGTATCTTCGCCAATAAGCATAAGAACGCTTATCCAAAAACGTCGGAACATACGACCTCGTCGTGCTGCGAAAATCTGGATAATGTAACAAAGCTGAAACGTCATGAAAGGACCTTGTTGCATAGCACAACATTATATCTACGTGCAGCGTAGTTTTTGTAATTTCGAATGTTTTCTTTCTTTTTTCCAGTCTTTTTTTTGGGGGGTTGTCTTTTTTTTTTCCTCGAAGGTGAAAGGAAGAAGTTCAGTCAGGCATTCTTTCCCTTGATTTGATTTTGGATCTGGGAGACACTACGGACCCAATCAAATTGGAATCTTAAAGGCGTTGTGTACGGTGAAAACCTCAAACTGTTGTAATTTAAAGGTAGTATCATACTTTGGTTTTTATCAAGGAAATACAGATTCATGGGCAAAAGTATCAAGGAAGATACAGTAACAGTCATCTGTGAAAATTTCAGTCCCATACGGTGCCCAATTTTTGTGAAAATAGCGAAAAACGGCCACAGTATTTCTTAAGTCTTTTCTCTTTTATTTTTGATCTTTTAAAAGATCAAAAAGATTTTCGGTCGTGGTTTTACTAATTTCTGGATAAACACATCATTTCAGGGGGAAACATTTTAACGGTATGCTTCTACCACCACCATCTTCATACCCTGTAAGTTACACGTAAATCTGTGAACATTTCTGTTTTGGTTTTTTAATACCAAAGTATGATACTACCTTTAACGTTACGGAATTCGACCAAAAGGTGAAGAATTTTTTTAATATTTCCTGTTTGGGGAATGGCAATTACTTTCTGATTTTTCAGTTTTTAATAACCTTCCCACCATTTTGTTCTGATCCTCTTTTTACGTGTATCTTTTCTTGCATCTTTTTGCCCTCATGTCATCTTGTCATTTAGCCTTCGATAAAGATCCTGCTAGGAACGAAACGCTTCAGGCCCTCCTAAACTCCAAGCATTTTGTTTTAATAGGTTTGAAAGAACCTCAATTTTAGGTTCAAAAGAGAAACAATTTGCACAGAATGATAAACAGTTACATTTCCATAAGGCTCCTCTTTCTGATAAATAGTTCTAAATGAGTACTGAAGAGAAATTTGAATTTGAAACAAAAGAAACGTGTCTCCTTTTTCTTTTAAAGCACAGAAACATCAGATAGACTCTCTGGAATTTTGGCTATTTTGGTTAAAATGCAATTTACTGAAATCATGCGAATTGTTCAGACTCAAATAAAAGTGGTGCACACGTGACCTTTAATATTTTTGTGGTCATAATCGTGATCGTTAAGAATAAGATATGGAAATTTTCCGGTTAACTGACATTTCATGTAGTGAACATGTACCACACTTCAAAACTGTTTTTGTTTTGGGTTTTTTTTTCAGCTTTAAATGACTTGCAGGTTTCGCCAGTTTTGACGACCTGTTCGGGCAAATGTAGAATGACTGCGACTTGTGCAAGGCTCGGCCCAGGGACACTGGCAGGCATGCCGCTCACTCTAGCAGAGTGTCTCCACGGTTTTCTGATTTTTCCAAATGGACGAGTCTTCTCTTGAGGAAGAATTAAAGACAGCCAAGTCCTTTGAAGACACTGCACGTAATTCAAGGCCAGTGTATATGTACTGTCAATATATAATGCATTAATTCAATATGTACGTATTTGATGTTCTCATATTTCGAAGTACATATGTGCATTTAAAAAGGCTAATTTAGTAACGTATAGGTCACATGACCAAAGCCTACGGTTCGGAGAACAAATTATCGTAAAGAAATTATCAAATAGCTGCTCTGTGATGTGGGGGTTGTGCATATATCAGTCTGATATGTCTGAATGTACAGTGTAAACAAAATGGTAGCCACGCACAAGGTTTACATGCCATAACACAAACTATATGGGCATTTTTGAAACGGAGGCTCAGGCTCAGGCTCAGGCTCAGGCTCAGGCTCAGGCTCAGACTCAGGCTCAGGCTCAGGCTCAGGCTCAGGCTCTGGCACTAATTCATGAATCCATTCTAAAATAACGGGTATCAAAATAGAGGCTTTTCTCTATACGGTTCAGAAGTAGATTCTCTGGTTTGAAAAGAAAAACAGAGCTTCAGCTTCAACGAAAAACCACAACCTGTATTTTCAGCATCGATGACAGAACCAGAACCTGAGCCTGAGCCTGAGCCTAAGTTTCCATTTCGAAAAGGCCCTACATGTATGTATATGTTATTAAGGAATTCAATAGATCACACTTTTGACCAATAGGGGCACTCTGTTGATGCCATCTTTGTGGATACCCACAAATGTATGGATACATTCAAATTTATTCAAATTAACTAAATTTGAATATTAACTTCAATTAATGCATATTCATGAGATGTTTTTTTCAAAATTGCACCCAAAGATAATATCCGAACAGTGCCCTCAAAACATCAAAATTAAGACCAGTATTAAGCATACTCACACTATTATTGGATATTTTAAGTCGTATTTCTGCAAGACAAATTGCAAATTTTGTCCAAAATGTTCCTTTCAATTTGACACTGTGCATAAGCAGTGAAGGGCATATTCACAAGGCGGACGTCACATTCCACATGAAATGCAACAGTTTCCATAGCAACCATCTCAGCTCGCTTCATTTGTTTTGGATTGGAAAGGAGAAAGGCTGAGCACTTTGTGTATTCAGAAAAAATGTCAAAGTTGCCCAAAATCCATAAATGCTAGATAATATTTCTTTCCATATACATTTTAGCAACTACAGTATGGTGAGAACAAAATCATTCCAATTGCCTAAAGTAGTCTAAAGATTGAAAATATGATAACTAAGTAATGAAATTTTATAAAAAACGACAAATGCACAAGTTGTTTGGGTCATTGCATGGAGTTACAGTCTTGCTTTACCATACAAACTATTAACTGCCGGTTTCAAGTCGAAGCATGCTTGCAAACGCCTCAAAATAAATTCCCAACCCAAATAATTGCGCCCTTAAACGTTCAATGTTCCCCACACCTCGTCCCCGATTCCCCCACCCCCTTCCCCTCAAGTTGCCAAATATTACTTCCCCTTCCCGATTCCGCTGGCTACCCGAGGTGTGACTAAATTGTTCCGGCCCGCGACAATTAAAAACATTCCCTCACATAAACTTCCCACAGGGGCTGGGGAAACGTACTCCCTCGCTAGTTGCAGAGTTGCAGACCACCCTCGCTGAGTTTTAGCGAGGCACGGGGCGCAGACATTATGCTTTCCTGTCCCTCCCAAGTTGACTTTCCCCGAGATATTTTCGACGGCGAGCAAGAATTTAATAAAGCCATTGATCGATCTGATACTGAGTGACTGGGATGTAAAAACACGGAACGGTTGCAGGTGGACGCTCGACAAGGCCTTTCTCTCAACTCGACGGAGACTTGGGACTTCTCAACTCCGTGATGTCTTCTTTTCAAGGTTTATGAGACAGTTCAACCTCTTTGGGAAAACTTGGAGTTTCATGTTAATAGCAGAGTGTTGATTAATCCTTAATCTTCGTTGACATTGTCTAGGAGCTTAAGATAATCCAACATGATCCCTCAAACAACAAAAGCTTGGAGTGAGGACCTTCAGGATGAGGGATATTGAAGTCAAAAAGGTCTCATGGAGACAAGACAGAGGGTCAAATACAAGCAGTGCCTCTCTAGTGGTTTAACTGTATGCCAATATTGTTACTTGTAGGTATGGACAGCATTTTTCATCATGTGGTGACTCCCAATAGACCCTTGCAATCCTTCCCATCTTAGAGGTCAAATCATGAAAACTTGCGATTGTGCCGGTGCCATGAACAACTCTCGGCCAATGAGAGGTCTTGTCTTGAGCGAGGGCGCTGCCCATGACATCATTAAACAAGGTCTGTTCTCGGGTTACAGGTTTCCAGGGGTCAATTTTACATGGTCGATTGTAACTCGAGACACCAAGGATAACCTATCGTATCCTACGTAGGACTGCAATGCATCATAAGTCCTACGATTGATAGGAAGTTACAATGAGTCTGGTGAAATCGACCCCTAACATACATGCACATAGGGCCAAGTCGATCGGCAGAAAGAACTGATGAGTATTGGTAGTGAAATCAACTGGTGACATTAAGCACTTTGTCCCGACGAACACATGGCAACACCATGTGGTTGGAAAGTGGAAACGCAGCATCTACTCTGGTTAAGAAGCTTAACAGATGGGCAAAACCCCTCCATGTCTCCACTCCTGTCAGAGTCACTCCAGCTCCAAGAACGGACAATCCCAAACCAGACAGAAGACATGCAAAGAGTCCAGCCATCCTCCTTACTGCAAACTTGCATCATGACTCACACAGACATAGGGGGTTTACGGAGGCTCAGGCTCGGGCTCAGGCTCAGGCTCAGACTCAGGCTCAGGCTCAGGCTCAGGCTCAGGCTCAGGCTCAGGCTCAGGCTCAGGCTCCAGCTCTGTCATCCATAGCTGAAAATATAGGTTGTGGTTTTTCGTTGAAGCTGAAGCTCTGTTTTCCTTTTTAATCCAGAGAATCTACTTCCGAGCCTCAGCCAAAAGTCTCTATTTTGATACAAGTTGTTTTAGAATGGATTCACAAAATGGAGCCAGAGCCAGAGCCAGAGCCGGAGCCGGGGCTGGAGCCGGAGTCGGGGCCGAAGACTGAGCCTCAGCCGGAGCCTCAGCCTCAGCTCGAGCTTGAGCCTCCATTTTGTAAACGGTAAAATGTCAATAGAAACTGCATTTAATCAATGAATGAACTGATTCCCACTGTACTCAAGAAGAAGACGAGGACAAAAAATCCTTGCTCTTTTTTTTACAGTCAGCTCAAGTCGCCATGGCAATTGAATTTCATCGACTACAAACAAGGCCACGGCCAAATCAGCAATGCCCGGAGTGTTTGTTCCATTTCTCTACTCAAATTATGTTACGCCGTTGAAAAACCTGGGGGGATGTATGGGCCCAGGTGTTTGAAGTTTTCGTTTCTAACATTTTCCATCGATTGATATCACTGCATTTGGAGTTTTTCACTCAGAAATTAACATGTCCCCATATTTCACTTTTTTACAAGTCCGACTTACGTCTCACACAGTACGGTTTGGAAATGGTAGCAGTAGCAGTGTCAGTAAGCACAAAAATAGGTCGTAGCGGATTCCATGAAAATGGGTGCTGATTTCCAAAACTGTTTCTTGTTCAGTTTTAAAATTTTCCCATGTATTTAGAGTTTTTGGTTGTGAAATAATAGGTTCATGTCGAAAAGTCAAAAAATCGAGCCGGTTTTAGTCTACGGACTCAGATAGCCATTTGATATCAACCAGGTGCATTATATCATGGGCATGTCGGATTAAACAAACTTTGACTGTGTGAGCGCTGTTCTGTGACCTTTACCAATTATCCTGTTGACCATTTAAAGTGGAATGAAATATGAGCTGTGAAATATTTTACATTTTCTTCTTTTTGTTTTTTTCTCTGAATGGCAAATTTTCAAAGGTACCTTTGCTCTTTTACGAATAAATTGACTTAAATGCTTGTGGCATCTTTGAAACTACTCCAAAAAGGTTGCTCAAGCTTTTATTTATTTCTTTTAAAGGTAGTATCATAATTTGGTAGCATACAGAAACAGACATTTCTCAGATTTCCCTATAACTTACAGGGTATAAAGATGGTGATGGTAGAAACATATTGTTCAAGTTTTTCTGCCTGAAATGCTGTATTTATCAAGAAAAGAGTAAAACCAATGACCAAAACAATTTTGATCTTAAAAATAACAGTGCAAATTATTTTAAAATACTGTGGGTGTTTTTCACTGTTTTCTCAAAAAGTGGGCACCGTATGGGACTGGAAATTTCACAGATGACTGTTGCTGTATCTTTCTTGATATTCTTGCCCATGAATCTGTATTTCTTTGACAAAAACCAAAGTATGATATTACCTTTAAGCATCCCAAAATGGTTTTCAGAACTGAAGCTCAAACATATTCATAGAAATATAATATACAGTGTTAATTATGTATGCATGGCTTTTAAGTTATACATATATTGCCAGTGGGAAGACAATCTTATACATTATTCAAAATAATGGCAGAAATTGTAATTTTGATACAATTGCCATTCCGCATAAATTGGATGGCATTTTTTATGAAAAAATACTAATATTATTACAATTCTGAGCAATGTTTGGTTCAACATCAGTCAAATTTGGAAGTGAGTAACTTCAGCAACCATAATGTTAGAAAATGAACAATTTGATAAATTTATTTTGAAAAGAAAAGAGCACGGATACAAAAATTGTCTTTTTATGAGTTTTGCTTGAATGTACTGTATCCGCGATGAATTTATATAGCTAGAAGCCACTATTAGTCTGTAACCTATGCAGTGTTTATAATGGACAATAAATTCCCACAGGCATTACACATAATTTTCTTGAAAGGGTCAGGGAGCCACGCGAACAAACAAAACCTGTCTAATGCAGTACATGCTATTTGGATACGCTAGGGATAATAATTATTGGTAAATCAAATGTCACACATTGTGAAATGCAATTACGTTGCGCTGAACGCAAAGTGCTAGTCTGTAACCGACTCCCAATCGTTCATGCGTGCGTTCATTGTGAAATCAACTGATCAAAATCAAATAATTTTAGTAAATTCATTCCGACCTCACTTCCACTACGCGACGTAATCTCGTTAGCGTATTAACTCGCAACACGACATGATGCAAAAAAAAAATAAAAAATTGCATTTGCCTACTTGGCAATTATAAAAAAAAATGACTGGCCAATTTGCACGACGCCGAATGAAAACATAACGCCGTACGATTTGCGGTAAATACATTTGCATTGATCTGTGTGTTAGGAGACGAGTGTATTATCAATGGGAATTACGATTAGTCATTATACACATTAACTTCCCCCCGCGGTCGCTTACACGTACATGTATATTGTTACACGGTTCCTTATTAGCAACGGCCGACCCCCCTATATATATGTAAGCGTTGCTCGGTAGCACAAACCGGTACCCAGCGCCTGGTTTCCCCCTCCACACAAAGCCAGATTGGGGAGTCAATCATAATTTGATCGTAATTTTGGTGATTCATCCGATTGGATTAAGCCTCGGGTAAACTTATGGGCAACACTGCGGTAACACAATACCCGATGATAGGTCTATTGTCCGAGACGAACGCTATATATACAGTAGCCGATGCTTGAAAGTACATGCCCACTTAAATGTGCGATGTTTGTTTTAATTTAAAAGCTGATAATTTCACGCCAATAAACGTGGACCTGTTACTGGGCTCCAGTTCAATAGCATACAATGAACACGTGGCTAAACATACATTTCTATCACTCATTAATTTACCCAAAACAACGCAACACAAAGAGCATACATAACTATTGTTCTGATGAACAATGCAAAACATAAACGCAGCCACATTGTCCCAAAGCAGCAATCAATTTCTTTAAATACACGTGTGATTTTGGAGAAGAATATCTCGGTATTTTTTTGAAAGCAGATTTTATTGATTAATGTGCCAACTGAATAAATATGCAAAGCGGTTAATCCATAGTTTAATGTGTTTGGCCTACATTTCCAAGTACATATCCTTGTAACTAATAAAAACACTGGTATACATTAAACTTGTTTGTGCGTTTGGTTGGTCCATTTGCAAAAGAGCAATTTTGGGTCATTCAAAATGCTATTTTCTGTTCAACTTGTTACTTTTTTACCACGTTCCCTTATTTGGCAGTGAACAACCATCACTCCAAATGTTGAAACAAGATTTTGAAAAATATGACGAACGGCGTCAACACAAATTTAATCTAAAATCCTTGAAACAAACATTGAGTTACTGTACTTCTTCAGTTAAAGTAAAGGTACTATCATACTTTGGTAGGAAACCAAAACAGAAATTAAATGTTCACAGATTTACGTAAAACTTGCAGGGTATAAAGATGGTGAAGGTAGACATATACAGTAAAAGTTTTTCCGCCTGAAATGCTGTATTTATCAAGAAATGAGTCAAACAAAAGACAGAAAACAGTTTTGATCTCCGAGATCAAAACCTCACAATTACAATTATATTGCAAAGTGTTGCTTAACAATTGCAACACTTTTTCTACTGTTTCCAATGATCAATTGAGCTGAAAATTTCACAGGTTTGTTTTTATTCCATTAACAAATCAAATTATGAACTGACCGCAGCTATTCTATCAACTTTACCAAAGTATGATTCTACCTTTAAAGTCGTGACTAATTAAAAACTCATAAATCTGAATAAATGAACATTCGGTTGCGCTTGATTGGTTCTAATCAACGACGTCTGTCTGACAAACGATTTATCATGGAGGTCCCAAGAGGACTGGGTAAGAAATTAATCCAGGTTATTTATTCGAGCAAGCCATCCATACTCTCCGTTACGACCGACAGATTACAGCCAACTTTGGTGGACTCATGTAAAATAAACAGTACAATCACAGCTGAACAACCAAGTATTTCTACCTATCGATCACAGCGTTGTACCAAAATTGGAAAATACCTTTAGTTAAAATCCTTTGAGTTTCTATCTGCCGCTCGTCTTTTTCGAAATGTAATCAATACAGGTAATAAAATGCTGCAAACTTCTCATCAAACTGCTTGGAGTTAGGAGGGTCTGACGCGTTTCGATCCTAGCAGGATCTTTGTCGAAGGCTAAATGACAAGAGGACAAGAACATGCAAGTAAGATACACATTTATGGAAGGGAGGATCAAAAGGGGGGTGCTAACTGCTTCCGCAACTTTCCACAACTTTGCATGAGGCTTGAGTATATTTTTCAGATTTTGCTAAATGACCCTGAATAGAATTTGAAATTGCTGATGTAATCAGAAAGGATTTAAATCTTAAGGAAAGATGTGACGGAGCACTCGTTGCATAACAAAAATCTTTGGTCGAGTATGCGTTATTTATCCGTCGGAAATTACCAAACGTGTTTGAATAACCAGCCTTAGGGTCTTTAACCGCTGGACATACCCATCAAAGACGTTGAGGTCAATTCAAAAAATCTACTCCGTTATTACAACGCAACAAAAAGATAAAGATCTCTCACATAGAATTGCAAATTACTAATTTCAATTTCCGTTGCAGACGGTCACAAAGAAACAGGAATATTTCGGCCTTTCTTTCTTTTCCGAGTCCGGAATTTCATTATACGCCGGAGAATAATTTAAAAAATGGCCGAATTATGGGTGGACAGTGATGGAATGGTCAATAGTAATCTACTGGTCATCTGGCCGTGTCAAGGATGCATTCCTTGAATCAATATGCTGGACTTACTGTCGGACCGATGCCACGATTTTTTATCCGTGCATGCACATGACAGCAAAATCAGTATTCAAATGCCAAACCAAACAGTGAAGATTATGTGTTATTTGCGTAGTCTTTTCCAAAAAGCTACATGTATGCAGGGTCCGTTGGCGATGAGGTTATGAAATTCAACGAAGCAAAGGCATGAGCTGCAGAAGATAACGCAAATCTTTCCCCTAGGGAGGCTAAGAGGATTTTCTGGACAAGGGTCAGTAAAAACAATATCTGGCCGTGCTGATTCATGCCGTGCATAAACTGGACACATGATAAAACAAAAATTCTGGAAAAATTCCGCTGACAAATTATGCTCCGGGGGGTTTGGCAATATAAAAAAATGCACTGTGATGTGGATTTGATAACTTTTGCTATGAATTTTGCTATAAATCACTGATGTTTGGTTTTTTTAAAGGTAGAGTACAGGATTGGTAACAAACCAAAACAAAAATGTTTACAGATTTTACTTACTGAGTATACAAATGGACATGATAGAAACCCCCTGCTAAAATATTTCTGCCTGAAATGCTTTATTTGTTTGTTTGGAAAAGTGTAAAATACATATTTCAGGTCTAGGCGAGATCAAAAACATTCTTGATGTTTTGTAAGAAAAAAAAAGAGTTGTTTATTCGCTATTTCCTTGTGACTCAGATGTCCGATTCAGCGAGCTAAAAAGTTCACAGGATTATTATTTCATGTACATGCTGGATAAGACAAAGTTTGAGTGCTGTTCTTTGACAATTACCAATCATGTATTATACCTTTAAAGAGTAAAACATTTTAAGCCATGCTTGCTTTCAAAAAGGCCTTTTTTGTGGCAGCTCACTTTTAATAATCTTTTTATGAACAGACACATCTACATTTAAATAACAAAATTCAATTTCTTTTGCAATTTTTATGAAAGAACTTTTCCAACTGATTTCTGTGATAGGCCAGCGGCTTGTATACCCTCAAATGTATGAATTTTTTTAGGCCAAATATTATGAAACAAAAGAATAAGTTTGAAAATGATTTTGGTACGTTGGTAATTTGATTACAAGAAGGTGTTTCCGAACAGGAACAATCTAAAATACACCATTCATGGACAAAACAAATCTTTGATCCGAGTAAAAAATAATTCTCGCCATATATAAGCAGGTACGGAAACGTACAAGCACGACAGCACTTGTTCCAGAACTCTGAATGTTTACACTCCAACAGTGTGTACAGTGTACAGTTTCACCGGTAAACGCAGTTATTTGTATTGCTGCACATGCAGCTAGGATTACTGCGCTCCGGTATCCATATACATGAAGGGGTAACTCTAGCTAGCTAATACCAAGGATTAGCATGGTAAAATGATAGATTGTAGGGTTGGATATGCCCGTAATGGCCGAGGCATTTTAACAAACTCTGTTTCCTATTTGTGCTTGTCAATATACGGAGGCTACGCTTATAATGTAAAGCATATAAAGCTGGGACTTTGATTGATTAGGGTTTCCGAATGACCCACAGCAATTACAGAAAAAAAAACACGGCATAGTCGTTAGATCTTTTGAAGTGGTGAGGGCCATTTTGCACCTGGTTGGGCAACAAAAACCACAAATATTATTGTTGCAAACCTACTTCTACGTCAACATGTATGGGCTAGTGAACCCTCCTTCATGTATTCCTATAGAAAATATTGCCCAAGCTGCCAAGCAACAACGCAATTTTTAAAAAGTAAAATTGTTCACTTTTCAGTTAAAAGTTTTACTTTTTTTGTCTACGGACTGTGCACAAACTTTTGAGTTTTCTTTATTGCTTGGGGTTGTTTTGTTATAATTAGGTTTATATGTTTGCCATGATTATAGAGATGTTGCTACTCACTTAATACTCAATCCTTCTGAGTATCAGTGAGTCATTGAGTTCCGGCCACTCGGGAGAGATTAAAATCTGTGACATTCGAAGACCAACTCAAAAATATTCCAAAGTTTACTGAAAGGTAGCATCATACTTTGGTTTTTGTCAAAGAAATGCAGATTCATGGGCAAAAATATCAAGACAGATACAGTATCAGTCATCTGTGAAAATTTCACTTCCATACGGTGCCCACTTTTGGGGAAAACAGTGACAAATGCTCACGGTATTTTTAAATCTATTCACAGGAGTTTTGATCTTCCGAAGATAAAAAAAGTTTTTGGTCAATTGGTTTTACTCTTTTCTGATTAAAATACAGCATTTCAGGCAGACAAATTTTAACGGTATGTTTCTACCATCACCATCTTTATACCCTATAAGTTATAAGTAAATCTGTGAATATTTCTGTTTCAGAATGCTACCAAAGTATGATACTATACCTTTAAACCAATCACAATACAGCAATTACCCAAAGATCAAAGGAAAATAAGTGACCGTGGGAATCTTAAATTTGTTTCGCAACTTGCAAGATAAAAAAATGTTCCTTCCCAGAAGTACAACATAAAATAACCCGGGTCAACACAATGTACGTGTGTAATGTACCACTAACAAAATAAACAAGTTGAAAATTGCTGTTTTCATAATGGGACTTGCCGTGTTTTCTAATTGGGCAGGGATACTCTACAAATTCCAATTCTTTTGAAACCCTCTTCCCAATTTTATTTTTTTACCGCCCTAGACTAGCCAAAACCACAAACAATTCCAACCAAATTTCAGAGTAGCTGTGATCGAGGTGTTTGGTGAAAAAAAAAAAATGCGGCCGTAATTGTCCTTTTTAATAACCACGTTGGTTTTCTTTGACAATAGGGTTTGTTTCTTTTCGAGCATCGTACGTACTTCTTTCACGGACGGTCTTGTTGTTTTTCGTCCCTCTCGAGGTTGGACAACAAATCATTATGTCAATACTTGACTAGCATCACAATGGGCCATCTCGGGTGAAAAGGTGTCTCTTCTAGCGCTTAAAGGCCTCCGAAATTTGCTCAGTAAAAACAACCTGAGCGACCGTGTGGTAGACATGTAAGCCAAGCCCCTAGCGCTAGCGGTTAAGTCAAAAGGTACTGTTGGTTAGTACAACAGGTATAGCATTCCACAACTGAGCAGGGATAATGTATCATCGAAGCACTCTTCCTAGCTCCATGATCGAAGTGATACATGTAAGGATCCGTATTCAAGCTGGATCATGGGCGGGGCCAAGGATGGGGGCGGGATGAAAAGGGAGACATACCGTAGATTACAATGACACAATTAGCCTGTGCAGTACAGGATTGGTAACATTCCCTTAACAGACATGTTCACAGATATTTATGTATAACTTTCAGGGTATGAAGATGGTGCTGGTAGAAACATTCCGTTAAAATGTTTCCAACTGAAATGCTGTATTTATCCAGAAATAAGTCAAACAAAGACCGAAACAAGATCTCGGGGTAAGATCAAAATCATTCTTTATGTTTTATAAGAACAAATTGAGTCACGTCTTCACTATTTTCTTGTGACTCAAATGTCCAATTCAGCTCAAATTCTCACAGGTTTATTATTTCATGCACATATTGGTTTAGACAAAGTGTGAGTGCTGTTCTGTGACCTTCACCAATCATGTATTATACCTTTAAAACTTAAAAACCACAAAAATGAACTTTTCAAAGTTCAATCAACAAATGCGTTTTACAAGTGAAACTAACAGAATGCCGCAGGATTTTCTATCTCTTCAATAGAGGTACAAATCTAGCTTCCTGATTGCGACTTAATTGGAACTTCCTCCCCGCTTTCCGAAACAAACAAAAATCACAACATGGGTCTAGAAGCAACAAGTTGATTGACGTGTATTTTTAGCGTATGATGTAATGGTTAACTGTACTAATACCCCTAAAAACATGGAAACTTGTCAAACTTAGAACTTTCCATTGGCCTAAAGTGATTTACCAGCACTCTAGCATCTGAGCTATCCAGCTGTATGATGGGGCCTCCCTATATTCATTATTCAACTATCTTTTCTCAGGGTGTCAGTCAGAAGCCATATAACCCATTAACTGCCATACCAGTGCTCTACCATCTGAGCTATCCAGCCCTATGATGGGTCCTTCCTAAAGTCAACGATCTTTGCTCATGGCAGTCAGAAGCCACAGCACATTCTGCCATGTAACCCGAAGCTCCTCCATAAACAATACACACAACAAGTTTCATGTAACATGTAAACCTAACTCATGGACAGTGCCAGAGATACCTTAGGACTTCAATAACAAAATGAATTCACAACACTAAAGAGAAACCAAAGCCAATGTTTTAATTTTGGTTTTCATCTACTGACAAAAGTACCTTTTTCTCAACTTCACACTCCAAGTTTCAATTTTAATGTTAGTTTTGATCCAAATATATGACATTTGAATGGTTTACATAAACACAGTTTCGTGATTGTATCAAAGTTACGAGGGAATCTCTTGCACGACTCAAATCAAAGTTCAAGTTGTATTATATGTACGTACATGTGTTCCAGTATGATGGTACATGCTAGAAATTGACAACAACTTCATGGTGGTTTAACTTTTCACAAAGCACGAAGATTCAACGACTCACCATTGAACAGGAAATTCGAGAATGGTTTCAAAACACTCCAGCCCCTTATTGGTTCATCAGTTAGCTTGTACAAGACATTCTATAGCTCCGACGTCGAGAGAATCAAGTGTATTATGAGGCTGGGAGTAAAAGCGTATTCCTCTTGTTCCACACTTAAGACACAGTACCTGTGCACCTGGGTATATGAATAGCCATGATGTAATGTTGACCCGTGGTTATACTATATACTATAGTCGTACATACACCAGACCATTTCAACTTCCTGGATCACATTGTTCAATGGATAAAGCAGGGGAAACCCCTTACCCCCACTGAGGTATCCAATTATTGATTGTTTCTTTCAATGAGTGAACAACAGTCCTGGCTTACACAAAAGCTCTTGGCAAATTCTTGGACAAATATATATGTACTGTGATGTCAGATTCTGAGACCTAACTCTGAGAAAGTTCTCCGTGTACAATGTCTTCTGTCAACAAGTGAACAAGGCTGCTGGTTTATACAAAAGATTTCAATTTCTAGCTATGATGTTAGAGTCTGATGAATGAGCGGTTAATACTGGTCAGCAAATGGTAACTGGCAACTACGTGAGGTCACTTGTTGAGTGGACAGTCTAATGTTACCAGCTGTAGGTGACAACGTCCTCTCTTTTACAAAAAGAGGCCAATTTCATAGAGCTGTTTGAGCACAAAATTTGCTTTAAAAGCAGGGGAGTTTTGGCTGGCATACTGATTTTACTTACCATCAATTGAGGTTTTTGGTGCTTAAGCAAATTTTTGTGCTTAGTACTAGCAGCTCCATGAAATTGGTCCCAGGGGCGCTTTGCATACTGCATAGAGCTGATTAACCACCAGTATTTCCTTAAGCACTGCTAAGCTCTTTGCTTAGAGGTAAAAACACGTTTGCCAGCCCAAATTCCATAAGAATGTTACTAATACTATAGTTATAAAGTAGAAAGTGATGTTGGTCCGTATGAGCAAACTGCATGATGTTTTGCACTGTTACACAAGATAAGGCCAGCGAGAAAGTTAGGAACCAGGGACCAATTTCATAGAGCTGCTTAAGCACCAAAATTTGCTAAGCACCAAATAAAATCAATATGCCAGCCAAAACTCCTTGTGAATGTTATAATGCTCAGCAAACAATGGCGGAATACAAGTCAAAAGGAGTAAACATCAAACGGAAATTTGGTTGGTAATCCTGTTTGATCAAGGAAGACTTTTCATGCTTATAAAGCATGAAATTATAGAGCAAACTTTGTGTTAAAAGCAGCTCTATGGAATTGGCCACTGGTGTTTGGTCTGGGTCCTAATGTTCCCATTTCCTGAATCTTTTGGTTCTACAATAGAAATGCCCCTAGCAACAGAAACAGCGCCCTCGCCCTTCAAGAACCAACTTAATACAGACACATAGCCTAATATATGAAGCCTACATTCCTCGCAAACCACCCACAACAAAAACACATGTTCAAAAAAACTTCCCAAGCTTTAGCTATCCCCGTCTGGTATGCAGGAACTGCCTCATGTAAAAATAATTTCGGCCCTTTTATTCCAATAATGCCGATATACATGCTTTGTGTCTGTTGATAATCTGCCGACGGACCGTAAATTACATGACAGTGAGTGGGCCGTAAAGGGACATTGTGTGGGCATGATTCTGTCAGTGGTGGTGGTAAGAATACGAGCAGCTGGTTGTTGAGTGGCGGTTCACCTGTCCCGTGGTAAAATTTACCGACCCCAAGCGGGTCGGTAGGTGTCAGATCCCGGCCTCGGTTCTAGCACCTCCGTCAGGTGCAAAGCTGCAAGGCCCCGATGTCATGAGTTCCCCCCAACCCCACCATTTAACCCCGTTTCAACCAGAAGCACCCAACATCCTAGCTAGGACATCGGCTTCATAAGCTTATCCGGCTGTTATACAGTAACAAGTCTCGCTAAATAACGGTAAAGCAGAGATTGCTACAGGTCTTTTGTATCGAGGCAGTTTTTTTTTATACCCCTCTCTGGTCCTTGGTTAAGCCTTCCGACAATAGCGACGGTGGTAGGAATCCAGCGCTGCCAACCCGCTGAGATAATAATAGGGTTAAGCTAGCTGAAGTAATGACAATGCGAGCGCATTGTGCGGGATGCTGTTGAATCAACAATGGGCCGGCGAATCTTACGGTACGCTGGGATGAGAATAATAAATTGCCGGATTGTTGCGGAGAGGCTCGTTCTCACATCATTGGTCATATTTTTTTCCTATGAATATGAAATGTATACACATTTTCTTTGTGTTGGTTTTTTTTATTAAAGACTCTCCTATGTTGCAATACTTCATCGCATTGAATTGCTACGGAAAATTGAAATCAAAAATATTTATCATTAATATTTTTAGATTTCTAAATATTCATCAGGGCATATCCACGGTAATGTAAGTGACTTTGATCTAGATTCCTTCATCAGTCGTTCTTAAAAGACTCCAATTTAAAAAGGTTTTATTGGCATCAGCAAGAATATACCAATGTATGGTTCCTTGAAGTGTATGCAAATATGCAAAAAAGAGGTTACTTACTTTACAAAATGTCCCAAAATCGTGGAAATGTCCACAACCAATTTTCATCATGGCAAAATTAATTACGGCTGAGTGTTCTGTGATGTTCAAATATTTCATGATTCCAAATTCCATGGACTAGAACGATTAAGACTTTGCTTGCAATGAAATGAATATTGAATACAATTACCTTTCAAAATCTACTGAGTGTATTTTGGAGCACAATCTGACGGCCTGTAGAGATTATTACTACGGCAAATTTGACCAACAAAAAATTCCCCAAGAATTGAATCTTCCATAATTGCATCCCTAAGTTGTGTCCACAAAAAGGTAGTGGAGACGTGACTCGGCAGTTATTTTAAAAGTTAAAATACCTTGCTGCCACGTCCTGTGGGGGTAGAGGGAAGGTCGGAGCGGTCGGGGTACTGATTGCTGAACGTGGCCGTCGAGCACACCAGAGCATTACAACCTCAAAACTAATACAAGACGCTATCGGAAAATGCCCACTCGACCAAAAAAAACAAACAAATCAAGAACTTCAGTGGTGACTCCACGATTAAAGAACTTGTACATGTATTTCCTCAAAAACATGTACAAGAAAACCCATGTACTGTAGGCCTACATGATGAAAACCCTACTAGCAATGGCTTTCAAAAAAATATCCTGCTAGGATCGAAACATCATCAAGCACTCCTAACTTGAAGCATTTTATAAAATGTCCATGAAATACAGAGAACACACTGAGCAAAAGGAACGAATGATGATTCCGGCCGAGGAAAGTAAAATTTGAAAAGTGAACAAAGAAAAATTGACTGGAGCGGGATTACAAATATCCTTCCCCTAATGAAAGTCACAGAAAATAATTTTTTTTTTTAAGAGCGAGAATCGTGAATTTGTTCACAGCTGCGAACATTGTTATAGTGTCTGATTCACTTTTTGATCAAGCTGCATACATGTGTGCAAATACAATTCAATATTTTTCAACAAAATTCATCACACATGTATTAACCCTAACCCTCTGCACCTACAGTGTACCACACAAGACAAGAGCTGCTGACATTACTACAGTCTCGACAGGAGGACTTAAATAAGCACAGGCAATGAGGCAAACATAGTTTTGGTGCAATTATGGGAATGTAGAGCAAGCTGGAATTGAGAGTGTATCTAAGAAACAATGCTGGCTTAATATAAAGAGTTAACCCTGAGGTCAATGGATAGCAGAGTTCGGGAACGCGTCGAGGGAGAAAGGCTAGTCATGCTAGTGCTAGCAGCAACAGAGTTCAAAACATCAAAACCTAAAGACTCCCCAATGACAGTACGTTAGGGTTCGGGCAAGAACAAGTAATAGGCATATGTTTGGAATTGAGATGCTTAGTTCGTCTGTGGTTTACGAGTAATAGGTCACAAATATTGAAAAACAGTGTAAGTTGTTGGTGCTTTATCACAACATGGAGTGTGGAATCTCACACGAATCTTTAAAGGCAGCGTACGGGATTTGCAAGGCCTAAAAAAAAAAAATTATTGAGTTTTAGACAGAATAAGGACTCAACAGTTCTTAAACAGTGCAAACAGTCACCATGGGAAATCTTGGTTCATCAGATGCTGGGTTTTTCAAGGAAATCGAGATTTAGTGTCTTTTAAAAAGATCCTTCTTCCGAATGATTTTGTAGCATTTCGAAAGTGTGGTGTAACCGTGAAGGATTCGGAGGGGGGCAAGATTATTTAGGCCGTATTTCTGCTATTCAGATGAACTACGTGTAAAAAGGTACATGAAACAATGTCTGTAAGGAAGTTTAAGACCTTCACTTCTGTTTAAGTACCAAATTCAGCCAAAACGCACATCTTTGCAAATCCTATGCTCTCTTTCAACAGGGTTGGATATTTATGGCCGATTCTATCAAACTGAGGCATGATTTGTGACTGTGTTCAGTGGTGTAATGCCTCATCAGTCATCCATAATTGTGAGAGGTAAATTTGCGGTTGCTCTTCGAATCGAACAAGATGGAATTAATCAATTGCAGCTACGCATCACAGGAAATGACAACAATGTTAATTAAGAGTCGTACACGTAATTAACGATGATACAGAAGATGGATACGATTTATTACTTGGGAAAAGGATGTTTGTTATACAGTGATCTGAGACAGACTGTACTTTTGTGTAAATATGAGGTCTGGCTTTTAATTGCCGTGCCGTAGACTAGGCATTGCTTCCAGCCTGTTTGACTTGTAATGAGACCATCGGTCTGGCTTCAATGTGAGGGAACTGGTATCTCCTTTGTTCCTAACAAAGCCGCAACCTTGAAGTGTCCGAACGGACTCATGCTGGGCAATTTGCATAATTTTATAAGACATAAAAACAAGCAAAATCAATTACGAGCGGGCTTTATAACCAATGGACAAATGGATAATACCGACTATCAGGTCTTCACAAGTTCACAAGCTCGCATACTCGTCCGGGGCTAGAATCTGACTGCCGATAAAAATTCAGCCGACGATTTGTCATGGCCAGTATCATTGCACGTCGAGCAAACAAACCCAGTACTAGCCCCGATTCTATCCAGTTTACTGTGGCAAGCTTGATTGCAGTTTGTAGATCACAGGGCAGAAATAGCCAAAAGGGAATCACGCACTCGTTACAATGCTCTATCAAATACACTATACACAAAGACGGGCAGGTGAAAATCACAAAGGACTGTTAGGGGGAGGACGTCGTCGAGGATAGGGGGAGAGATGGAGGGGGGTCTTAGCAGTACATCATGTCCGTAATATGACATGTCTAGGTTTTCTATGGTTTAGTCATGTCATTGGTTCTCTGATAATGATCCTTCGAGGGAGATAAAAGAATCGAGGGGTTGGAGAGCGGGGAGACTGCTGTCTGTTTCTGGCGATAACCATCATCCCTACACACAAGACGTGAATTATATATATATCGTCGCTGATGTCAAGCCCCGCAGGGCTTCGCAAATCGCGAACGCAAGAACTCCATTATTCGGACCACATTACAAAAAAAAAGCTCCAAAAAGGAAGATTTTAAGTATTAAACTATGATTCACAAGTTCCAAATAATGTTCAGTATCATCAGTGATAAGCTTCTTAGCTTTTTTTTCTTCAGGTTTCTACAAAAAGTAAAGTAAATGATTTGCTGACACGTGGGAATTTATAATAAGTTCAGACAGAGTGAACGAAAGAATCCTCAGAAATACGCCACAAGGAGATCCCACAGTCAAAGCAGGGACTACAAAATTTAACCAGGGCAAAATGGAAAGATGAAATTTACTTAAAATGCAAAACGTAACAAAGAAATTCCCAATTACAGTTTCCATTTTGCATTTCAATTTAACCAGATCAAAATAGTGAGTAGAACACCAGAATTTGCACTAGGCTCCACACAAAATGCCTAAACTTTCGCTCATTTAAAAAGTTTTTGTGTAGCCCTAACTATTTGTCAGCTTTCGTGATTGTGCAGTAGGCCTATGTCCAACTTATAACTACCAGCTAAGGATTTGCACTGATTCAACCACAAATCCACCGGAATCCTTCTCAACAATGCCTCAGACTTTGGAGGCCTTCTGGCCAGCAATGTTAAGCAGCTTGGCCGAGCTTACATCATACCATGGATAGCTGAAGAAAGAATGTCTTCATTTGAACACACTTGTTGTCATTTGTTAGAACATGGTGCTAATCTGGTAGCCTGGGCCCTGTAATCATTTTTTTTAAGCTTGAGGCATTTGGAACTAGACCATTACCTGGATGTTGGTCCCTGCTTGAACCAAACAAACAACCAACGATGCATTTCTTTAGGCCCCTAGCTACATACACTACATGTACCCAGTACAAACTGCTTACGTACAGTAATACGCTTCCAAAACTTGTTTTTAAAATCAAACAATGAGTAGCATCCTTACAGCATTCTCCTGAACAATTAGAGCAAAAACCAATTTAGTCTGGAAGTATTATAAAGTTACAATGCCTGGTTTCCAAACCATAACATTCCTAGAAACTTAGATTTAGATTAAAGGAGATTTGAGATGCTTAAAAACTGTTCACTAAAAAGGGATGTTTGCTTGTTGCGATACACTGTTTCATATACATATGTAGGCTGCTACACATTTTTGAACAGGTTGCTAACGAAATACACGTAGTTAAACACCCTGTTTTCAAGAGGAGACCAAATCTGGACACACATTCTAAAAATCATGGCTTAATCTTAGACTTAATCTTATCACTGACCTTGAGTGAGCGAAACATCCTCCTTTGTTGTTCATGAGGGCTCATTCCTCCAACTGAATCCATGAAGCCTCCTCTCTCAACCGCACTGGAAGATCGTGTCTTGTTGACCAAGACCTCATCGTTGGGATGATCCGACATCATCCTCCGATATTCAGTGGCTCCTTCGAAGGATCCCCGTCTCAGGTGGTGCTCGGTCCACTTCCACCTGTTCCGGTCCAGGTAACACTGCGGCTGGACATCGTAGTGAGCTTCCTGGATGCACTCACAGTTCCTGCAGTCGCAAATCCCACCGTTGCCACCGTTCATCATCGCGTGGACCTTCTCATCTTCATCCTCTGCGTAGCCGTAATCGACAGCCACGTCTTCCTCGTAGATGTAATCGCTTTCAGGACCCATGAGGGTGAAGTACACGGCAGTCCCGCCTTCTTGTTTGAGGCGGGCTACGGCTTGCCGGAGTTCCTCCCTCTGCCTGGGGTCCTGGACCCCGATGGCATCCATGTCCTCCTCCCCGATCTGCTTGCAGGTCTCCAGATCATCGTAGCCGTTATCGATGAAGTTATCCAGGTGATGGGAAAGGTCTAGAGTCCGGAGCCACTCGCGAACAATGTTATTCTCCAAGTCTGCCATGGCATCGCTCAGTTGTCCTCAGATCTGTGGCCGTGAAACGTTAAACCCAAACCTGTATCAGCTGCAAAGTCCCTGCCACGTCCACAATCCACGTCTACATGTACTGCTACCAACAAGCTATCTCAATCACCTAGAGGACATCATGACCATCAATATCTGGAAAAAAAAGTAACAACAAACCGTATTCAACCAATATGTACCTCTAAATCCAATTATTAGCTGAATTAGCATCTAAATAGCGCGAGCACAGAAACAACTGTTGCATTCGAATTTTTTTTGTTCATTCACACCAACCCTTTCCCTGCAGGCAATTGTACGGCCAAATCACTCTGTGATGCAAATGCAGATATGATTCAACCCGTGGAGTGCTGTGTACACGTGACGCTTACTATTTGCGACACTTCTGTCACCAAATCCGGGCTTTAGCTCGCATAAATTTCACGCACTTCAAAAATCAGTCAGATTCGGAGACCCACTTTTTTATGTTTTACAGGTATACATGGAGCTCTACTTATATTACTGTACGTGAAGTGAAGCTCCTACCTACTTTTCGATTATTAGTCATCTTGCTGGACTAAGTGCAGGTAGAATACTCATCAAATCTATGACTCCCGGCCGGGTCGAGGCAAAGTGTTGCTGGCTGTCCATAAAGCGTGCTACAAATTTTCATTTCTAGTACAGTATTGCTTTGTACATGACCTGATGTTACTTTAAAAAGCTTCGGCAAGTCAGTTATTAAAAGGAATGACTGCAGTTTCCAACCAGCAATTTTTTCACAACTTTGATTGGTTGTAAATTTTCCCGAGTTCTCAAAACAAATTTCCATACAAGGTTTTATGGAGGTATTTTGGAAGAAAATGCAGTGTACACATTTCCAAACAGAAATAGACTTCAGTATCAGACTACTAGTAAGGACAGTATAAGATACCAACTTTGGGGAAATACATTATACAAGTGGGAAAAATATCCCACTAATTTGAATAGTATACACATCATGTACTCATACTTTTACTGTACTTAAGTACAAATGTTTACCGGTACATATTTCTAAGTAACCTAAGTCAAAATCTCAAATAAGTCAAAATATTGTAAAGGTTTCATGAATGAGTCTGAATGTATACATAATTATGTAAAATTTCAAAACTTTTGGCAAATATGCATCACTCAGTGTTATGTGTGTTCCACATATGGCACCTATAGACTGCTATGGGGGGATCTATATAGACAAAAAATACAACTATTTTGTCAACCCTCAATTCTTTGTAATACATTAATGTGATCTACTTGTAATTTTGTGTTTGCTTGGAGTTAGAAGGGCATGTCACGTTTCGCTCCTAGCAGGATCTTTATCGAAGGATATTGAAGGCTTTTTTAGCCTTTGATAAAGTTCCTGCTTGGATCGCAACACATCACGCCCTCCTAACTTCAACATGTCCAAGCATTTTATAAATTTCAGGTCATTAGTTTGGCTGATGAGCAGTTTGCAGTCAGTTTATTATTTTGTGTTTGAACGTATTACAGAAGACCCTAGTTTTGGGTTGTACTACTATTAGGTGAATGTACCTCAGTAAACTTTGACTGTCCAGGAAGGCTGGACTAGCCTACCGGCCTTTAGTCTATGTGATAGACGCACTCGGCGTAAAGCAAACGAGCGTCTATCACATGGGTGCAGACTTCCTGATTAGGCCAAGTAAAAAAAAAATATGTTTCTCGTCCCCGCCTGCCTCGTTTTTTGAGGCTGCCTCGATTTTTTTTTGATTTTTTATTTTCAAAAAATGAGATTTTTTGTGTTGAAAACTTTGTTTTTAACATTGAAAAATCCCAAAATCCCATCGTGAAAAGAATATTTTCAACGTCGTAGCTTTCTTCATAGACTCTTTTATATCGTGCACTGCACATTTACATAGTTATGTTGTGTGCGCTGCATAAGCTTAAAAGCAACCGATACTATCCATTCATCACTAAATTTTACAAAATATCATTGTCTGCATTGAATTTTATATGCTTAGAGGTGCTAACACTTGATGCTTACATTATTAAAACATTGTAAATATATATTAATTTCTTGTGTGAATTACAATGTCTCCATTATTTTAATGTTTAGCGTGATTGGAAAAACACATGGGATTAACAAAAATCTCAGATGGCGGCCATTTTGAAAAATAAAAAATAAAAAATAAAAAATAAAAAGCACCTCTTTTTCATTTCTTTTAAAAACCCGGACGAGAAACATATTTTTTTTTTTACTTGGCCCTAACTATGCAAATCAACCCAGCACTGATCTCTCTAAGTTTTGACCAATCAGGGGGCATCTACTATTGTACCACATGGTGAGCACCTCTATCACGTAGATAGCTGGGGCTGCACGGAAGCGCAAAATTGACCAATCAGCATCCTCCGACACGATCCTGACGGAAATGTTCTCAAAACAGATTTAATTGGCTGATGTGCCGCTTTGCATAAAATTTGCATGCACGCATGTATCAGAGTCAGACGTTCGTACATAGTGACACGGAGTAGAATGGGTGATACTCAGACTAACCGGCCTTAACACATGACTCAACTCAACGGTCTATATAGAGTAATCACAGCTTTGATCTTGGCCTTGGTTTCCTTCCTGGAATGGTCACACCTAGACAATTGAATTATTCTAATTACTAAAGTGTCCCTTTCATATTAAAAATGGCCTTGATCTTTTGAGAGAAAATTAATGGCCTGGTACATGAACAGAGTTCATTTGGACATTGCGTATACATGGCAACAATACATAATTTGATAAAACGTGATGACAAACAATTTGAACACATGCAATATACATACAGTGTACATGTGATGATAGAAAAGTTCATGTAAAAATTTGACGTCAAAGAGTCAATTAAAAGCAGAAACTCATGAAGTTAATTTCACATATAATGTAATAGAAAGACTTTTTTTTTAATTTGGGAACATTTTTGGCGAAATGTCAAAAAAACTAAAATCTGTCATAAAATTACAAAAATGTGATATTTTGGAATTAAAGGGATTGCATACGTTTGGTAATTTGAGCCTACTGTTTGTTTCAAACCAATATAATTGTATATATATACCATAAAACTAACCTGTGAAAGTTTCAATTCAAAAGGTGGTAGCGTTTTTGAGATTTTGGCGACAAACTAGAGCGGTTATTTCACGCCAGAGAACAGTTAGTCAATAGCTGAGAAGCGTTACGGCCATAACGCTTCTCAGATTAATAATTTTTGGAGATAAAAAGTGACATATTTTTCCATAACCGCGGTACTTCGAATTGAACGTTTCTCAATATGCATTATACTATCCAAAGCAGCTGTACTTCTCACCAAGTAAGTTTTTATTGCCATAAATTTTCAGAGTCATGACCAAACGTATGCAATGCCTTTAAGAACCAACCTGCAAAAATATTTTACAAATTTGACAAAAAAAGGTGAAAAACATGAAATAGGTTCCGGCGAGACATATAGTCTCCATAATGTAAGAAGATGGTTTTAATGTGCAAGTAATTCCCATTAAGCTTTGTGTATGGTGAAATGCATTCAGCTTATCACACTCAGTTCGTCTGCGGAATTCTTTCCCATTCCGATAAAAGTGATAAAAAATTCATTCTTTTTTTTTTTAATTCATAAATATTCGTACGTCAACTCAGGCGTATAGAGCAGTTCTAGACTCGGGCCGAGCGTCACACAAAGGAACGACATGAAACTTACGCTTCACTGGAGCAGCATGGCAAATGTTGGTAATTATTACAAGTACGCAACAATAGAATATTGACGTGAATGAACAGACCCGTACATAATACGTATGATGTTCATTTAATAATAGTGGAAATATTCTTCAGATGCTGGTGCATATATTTATTCATGTAGACAAAATGATACAGTTTTTCAAAATTTGTTGTAAAAAAAATGCATACTTGACTAAGAAACATTTCAAAATTGTACTAGAATTTAGAAAACACTCCATTCAAAATGTGCATGAATCCCTCCATAGACTTTGTACACAGTGCTGAAAAAAACCTTGAAAACGTCTGCAGAATTTTGTCCACAGAATTTCTGCTCGTTTTGAGGGTGAAAATTGGGCAAATTCTGCAAAAAGAGAAAATAACTGCCAAGGATTTGTCGGTCAGCTGGTGAATAGATGTGGTTATTTTGGTTGTCAAGATGATATTACAATACATGATGACACATCGTGCACACATGTCATTTTAATGCTACACAATTTCAACCAACAATACACACATCAATTTCAATCATAGACCTTTTACTTACTTTAGCAAAATACATCGATTTAAATTTCAAGAATTTCCACGACAAACGACACTCTGACAGGATTGTGGACTTACCGGAAGGTGGAGGCAGTCGGGGAAGTTGTCTGAGGCTGAATTACTTCCTTTGGCAAGATTCCATGTTGAGATTTCTGCTTGAAATTCTTCCGTTCGTGACTGTGGAACTGCTATGAATGATCACTGTGTGTGTACAGTATGTAGACTGCACGAAAACATGTATCTTCCTTGCTCGACGACTGTTGTATGTACAGTAAATATCACACAATTATAATTAAGTGGATGGAACTTAAATTTAATTGGACAATTTGAGTGACACTTTTCCAGTAATTATACTATAAGGGTGTTTTCAATATTATGTAGAATATTTGTTTCAGATGAAGCCACTTAAAGGTCAAATAAGATGAAATATCTTTATGCGAATTTGAAGTTTACTGCATGTAACAGTCGTATGGTAAATGATCCATCCACTTGGCAGTGATGACGTCACTGCTTGGGATTCCCTCATCATTCAGGTGCTTTTGTAGCAATCTTGAGGAACGCCCCCTACCGGCCTGCTATCAACAAACACATTTTAATCTATTCATAAAAAAAACGAATTTTACTTTGTAGGTTCAAAAGCCTATATTTTGAACTCGTCCATTTTGAAATTGCCTGATCTATTACTCTCATCTCATTCCTTTTGTACTGCAATTATTTTTCTTACTCGCATAAAAACATTGGAAAGGATTCTTAAATAGCGCCACCTTGCGTTTTATATTCGTTAGTTTAGTTATTAATTCCTGAAAAAAACAAACATTATATGTTTAAGAATTATTATGGATATGCAAATGATAAATAACAAATCTGTTATAGTAAGTTGGTGTATGGTGTGTTTTATATCAAATTATATTAAGCATTTTGGTAATGGGTTGAAATTTGACCTATAACATCGCAATTTGGACAAATCCTTTCAATTCGCGGCAAACCAGTATAGCGCCCTCGTTTGTTCAAAACAGGACAACGCTCGAAATAATGTTCTTCTCATCATACTTTGGTTTTTATCAAAGAAATACAGATTCATGGGCAAAAATATCAAGACAGGTACAGCAACAGTCATCTGTGAAAATGTCAGTCCAATACGGTGCCAACTTTTTGAGGAAACAGTGAAAAACGGCCAAAGTATTTCTAAAGTCTTTCCTCTTTTATTTTTGATCTTTTAAAAGATCAAAAAGATTTTCGGTCGTTGTCGTTGTTTCTGGATAAATACACCATTTCAGGCGGAGAAATTTTAACAGTAGGTTTCTACCAGCACCCTCTTTATACATGTACCTTGTAAGTTATGCGTAAATCTGTGAACATTTCTGTTTTGGTTTCTAAACAAAGTATACTACATTTAAATTCCTTCCTTAAAGTGTGAATGATATAAACTTGTTCGTTCAAACGTAACCAAGCAAAGAACAGCGAACACAAATTCCAACATGAATCATTAGGGTTTAAATCCAATGTTTTAATATCATAACTGAAACATTTCAAGTTATAAAACAAACAAAAAAGAAAAACGTTATGAGGCACAATTATTTATAAAAACAAGTCATCATTATTTTGGTCTAAATCTGCACTACATTGTATTTTCCAAAATGGACTAAGCTCTTTTACTAACTAAATCCTACAAAATTAAACTGGGTACTTAATGTGTTATCGTCACAAGTTTATGTGCACGAAGAAAACATAATCAGCACATAAACTGATGACGTCACATTCATTTTCGCTCGAACGTCTAAAAATGTGGCAAAGGCTGGGTCCAAACCAATTGGCTATGGCTAATAATTACACACGAGTCTATGAGAAGCGCTAGCCGCTACTAGCCAAATAATTTGGATAGCCTCATCATTTATGTATAAACCATACCTAATAGTATATTCAATTGGATGTATTTTATCGAAACATTTAAGAATTATTTTCGTTATAAAATACAAATGTATACAAAACTTTAGGAGGTTATTTTGGTTGAAAGTATCTTTGTTAAACAACAAAGGGACGCATTTATACAAAGAGGTCTGGTAGGTTCTTAAAAAAATCGTTTTAACTTTACGAAATACATCAATCGTTAACCCGTTTCCTGAAACCACAGCCATAGCCTTAATCCAAGTCGGTTTTGAGGGCACGAATAATAATGAATTCTGATTGGTAGAGGTTGAGAGGGACGATGTGACGTCAGATGTAATGTTGAACCAATCAGATCGTACACAATCCATCTCATTTGATGACGACACAAAATGACGACTATTTTTACCAGAAAAGCGCGCCGAAATTGGAGATATCCTTATTACCACGTGTAGGTCTACCATTTCTAAAAACGCAACACACTATCGGTCATGTTTTTATGTGTAGTTATAGAATTCATTTCAAGCTTTCATAAATAGCCAAAGAAAAACCTGTGAAAATTTCACCGAAATCGATTGTCACATTTTCGAGAAAACAGCAAATTTTCGCTAGTTACTTTTGTGCATAAAGTCAATTAGTATAATCGAAATGAATGGCTGGTGCGTTGTTTACATCATCGTAATGATGACGTCATTTCAGAAGGTCATAATACCAAAGAATTATCGGCCTAACTTTCCCGCCAAACGTAGAATACACGCAATTTCGCAATCACCAAAAAATGCTGAAAACTTCCTCCAAAACAAGACAAAAATGAGTAACATCAAATAATCATTGAAATAAAACCAAAATGGGTTAGTTGGAACGTAACTAATTGTTAACGATTAACGATTGTTTTACTTTGTAATTCGCAGCAAATTAACACGTTATTCTACAGTTTTACTAAGGAATAAAAAAGAAACCAAAAAACAGCAGTTATTGGTGTTTAAATAATACCATTGGTGTCAATGTAACTCGTTCAACGTACACAACACCAAGATATTCTTTTAACACTAGTTTTTGCATGTTGTCTATCCATGCATTAATCACATTGTCATCAAAATAATACGAAAAATGGCTTCATTTCTTTTGGAAAACATATCTTAGGGAATTAATTTGTCAAATCAACACTCGCAGCCGTTTGTATAAAAACTACAAACTATTTCAATGTGAAAAGACGAATAGTGTCCCTGAGCTAGCCCTGGAAAATCTTCTTTTAAGTCCTTTTTTTCCTAATTATTTTAAACATAATATAAAACCCTGAGATTATTTCAATACAAACACATTATCTGGTTGTTTTACAGTACAAAAACAGGAAAAATCTTTCTTTTCTATTATTTTCTTTTTATACGTTAAAAAAAATCAAGAGGGTACACATACGAATGACAGAAGGGGTAGGGGCGCGTTCCATAACTTGACAAAATTGTAAAAAAAAATTCTAACGGTACTAAGTTAAAACAAAAAACAATGAAAACCTGTAATTAATTATACATTTATTTGCAGGTTTTTTAATACAACTGAGAGAATGAACGTGACGATTTTGGTCCATGCATTTAATGTTGTTCATGTACAAATAGAGGAGGGAGGTTTGTGAAAATTATATCTAATAATTGGAAAAACAGTGACGTAGATAACTATTGTTTTTGTCACTTTTTTATCACAACAATCCCCAATCAACCCCACAACCGCCCCAAAATAAAAACCACAATGAATACAAATGCTGAACGAAGACGACAAATTTGTTAGAATTTTTAAGATTTCTTAAAAATCATCCGAAGGCAAAGGGGACACTTCCCACAGCATTTAAAAATATCCTGGAATGAAAAAAAAATGGGAAAATGACCGCTAGTTCATTCATTGTGGGTCAAAGATCAAAGGTCGAAGGTCAGAAAACTTGCTTGTCGTTTTGATTTCAAATGATCCCATGTATTTTCTATCAAAATCGCCGAAACATGTCTTACCATGTTCACAAAAAAAGTGAAAAGATTCAAAATTAAAATGTATTGGCAATGAAACGTACAACATGCCTAAAAAACACAACTTTGAGAAAACACAAATTTAAAGCTATGCCTAGACTCTACAATATCTTATTATCATTATTCCTGACAAAAAAAAAGAGTTCTGCAGCCTTTTAAGCAGATCAGTCCAGAAAGATTTGTACATGAAATAATTATATAAGAAAAGCAGTTTTACAATGATTACAGAAAATATTGTTGTCTTTTAAAGGTAAATGAATCAAATTGATTATTATTTGCAGCTTTATGTTGAACAGCATAAACAGTTCCTTGTATCAAAATTATAATTATTATCTTTTTTAATTCCGTTGCAGCGCCACGAGCTACAAAACACCGAACATATTACCTTCTTGTGGTCTTTTTACCGAAGCATCATAGTCGTAACAAAATGAAAATCGACCAGGGCATACCAAACAATCAAGCAGACCCTATAAAGTACGCCATTTCTGGGTACGAGTATAGGAATAAAATTCACGTGAATGCCCTCGGTATGAAATTAGTGTGCAAATTATCGGTTGAAACATATTCAACTGTAAGAATGCAATACAATGACCCAATTATTTTGATGAAAGTTTGGGCATAATCTCAAGATGGCGTCCATAGAGCGCCCTCTAGACGAAACAGCGCCCTCTAGTTAAAAAAGCGCCCTCATTGGACGAACATGTAGCCTTCGCATTTGTGTAGCTTCTGTTACCACGTGAAAATCGAGACTGGCATTTTTCATCGATATCAAACCTCAAACGTGTTATTTGACCACTAAGCCTCTTCAGAAATACATTTGCAAGTCTGGTACACCGACGTCAATGCACTACAAGATTCCACAGATTGCTGTTGGTATATCAAGTGGTTCGGCGTAAGTTCTTACTAAAACAATTTAGGTATAGGCCTAGTCTGGTGCTCCCTTGCCACTTTCAGCATTTACTCATGTGATCATTGATGTTACTTAATATTACAAGGCACTAGACTGTGACGTCATCGTCATCTCGATGTATTCGGAAATTATGATAGCTGTCTTTTCATAATTTTGTGGTTTGGGAGGATTATTTTGAGCTGTTTCTTGTCTTGTTTTATTTCGAAGGCACATTTACACGGACAAACAGAAACATGGTTTGTGAAACACTCCAAAATTACGACACAAAATCATGTGCATTGAAATCACTGGCACTTGAGTCTGGTTACCAGACCTGTTCTCAAATAGGCCTACTAGCGAAAGTCGTTGGATTGTCGAAATGTTAAAGATGACAATACATGTATTTATAACCCGTTTTAGTTCCTCCTAACTGGCCGGCAAATTAAACAATAATAACTCCCTGTCTGGCGATGTTGGTGCAGGTATGGCTGTTTGATTTATCTAATTCGATTCTGTTTTATATGCAGTGACTGCTATTTCTACTTTGCTGCTGCTGCTACTGACACTGCGGCTGTTTGAAGCTTGTTTATAGTATTATTTCACTCTATATTGTCTATGTTCTCTATAAGTCATGTTCAGTCTAATTTTCTGTCAAGCTGAGTTTAGTTCACGAAACAGTCGTCGAGCATAGGCCATAACTAATGGCTGAGGTAATTTTTAAGTACCTGTTCTTCGACCAATCAGAAGACTTGCACAAATTTAACTTAATACGGTCGAACGGTTACTAACATCCATCCAGCATGGAACTTGAAAAGAGAACAAAGAAAAATCGACTGGAGCGGGATTCGAACCGGCGACCTCCTGAATACCGTACAGGCGGTCTACCTACTTCTAGCATGGAACTTGTTATCTTATTAATATAATATTCTCGTCAGCACGTGATCAAAACCTTGTCACTGACTTAGAAAACAGGTTGGAGAGATCCTTGACAAATGGAAGGCGCTATAGGACTCGGATGAGACACCGGTTCCCTTGGAAACCACGTTTTAAGTTCCTGTTCTGGTTCCAGTTCTCAGCTTTCAGATGATGTGTTTCGAAATGACCCACCAATAGTCAGTTCCACACCAGGTCGAGATGAACTAAATGAAACTAAGCTGTCTCAACTGTCTCAACGTTTCGACTAGTCTGCTCTGGTCATCATCAGGAGACGATGAAGTCTCCTGATGAGGACTAGAGCAGGCTAGTCGAAAAGGTTGAGACCTTACGAGAAGTGCGAACGAAATAGAAGGGCGAAAGTACGAACGATTCTTACATGGTGTTTCCGCAAACCGATCCACATACCAATTGTCACCATGCAAAGCCTCAAATCTTTCTTGAAAGTTTAACTGCGCTGTCCGTTCGTGAAAGCACAAAACGTCAAACCAGACCTCCATTAAACCTTAGAAGACGAAGACAGTTCCCTGCCGAAGTTGTTCAGCTAGTTCAATATGAACTCAATATTCGCCTGAATTTACCTACAAGCCTCTTGGAAACGTTTTAAAAGCCACAATTTTAATTAAACTTGCCCAATTTATAATATTTTCTGGTGGGTTAATAGAGAAAGTACATGAAATGGGCTAGGACTAAGAATCTACAACAAAAAAAGAAAAAAGGAAGGTTAGTAAATTTTAGAATAAGACTACTTTTTGTTTAAAACGTGTATACAAAACACCCGTATTTTTAAGTGGACATTTTACGGAAATAAAACTACTTTCAATTTACTGAGCAGCTTTCATTGAGCAAATTTGGGTTTCTCTATATTTTGGTTATTAAGTCATTTGCTTAAGCTTGCTATTTATTCATCTGGTATCATCTGAAAAAGAATCTTATTTTTGTTGAGGACAGGTAAAGTTGTGTGAAAATTAGGTCTCGCTGCATTTTACCCACTCACCGCTATAGTCCTACGCAAACTTTTTACCATTTTTTGCCTTTTACACAAAGAAAATGCACCGTTTTGAAAGTCAACCTGAGTTTGTTCCTTAATAATAAAAACACAAACAAACAAACCGGACTCTTACAGTCCTGCCAGCAGAGGGCGCTATTTTACTAGCTCGTACCGCCGTCGCCTTGGTCGGTGGTTGTTGAGGTAGGAGGTAGTGGTGCCCCGGCCGAGGCTTCGTCGCTGTTACTCCCTTGGCCGTCGGTATCGTTTCCCTGAGAGCTTTGGGCCGGCTTGTCCGGGCAGTCGGCCACGAGGTGATCTTCAGACTTGCAGTGGTGGCAGCGTTTGGGTAAAGGTGGGTGGTGGCAGTTCTTGGCGTGGTGGCCATGTTCGTTGCAGTTGTAACACCTAAATATCGAGACGGAAAAACGTTTCATTGCTACCGGTACACTAGGAATGATCTTTCTTTCCTTTATTCCCCTTTTTTTTGGTAAAGAGAAAGTTTATTTCAATCATTGTAGACAGAAGACAGTATACAGGATTGGTAAAGGTGACAGAACAGCTGCGGTCTGTACATTATTTGATTTGTCATGACTAAAAACAAACCTGTGACATTTTCAGCTCATTGTCATCATCGGAAACTGAAGAAAGCAGTGAAAAACGCTCACGGTATTTTCAAATCTATTCACAGGAGTTTTGGTCTCAACCCGATATCAAATCGGTGTTCGGTCTTTGTTTTACTAATTTCTGGATAGATACAGCATTTCAGCCGGAAATATTTTAACGATCCGTTTCTACCAGCGCCATCTTCATATCCTGAAGATTCTACGTAAATCTTTGAACATTTGTTTGGTTTGTTACCAATCCTGTAACTCAAAGTCTGAACAAAAATTAACATAATTAAACTAAAATTTCAAACCTTCTTATCAAAACTGGCGTTTACATTTTCGAGAAATCATTGAGCAGCTGTTTTTGGTTTTTACATTTATAAGTGAATTTCAGAACGCTCGTATTGTACAGTTCCAATGGTAACAGTCGACAGTATCTGGTGTAACTGTAACGTCCATAAATATTTGCAGATTAATCGGCAGGGTAAAAATGTTTCATTAAACTTTGAAATGATTTGAATTTCAACAAATACGTTGAGCCTGCTTATCTATCATTTTAGGTCTTGTTCGAACAGCTAACGACGCGCCAACTATTAAGAGGACGCAAATTAAGTCATTAAGATATTTGGTGTCTTGTGCATTTGCAAAACTTTGGGGAAAAGTCAACGATCTTTCACACCTTAAAGGGATTGCATACGTTTGGTAATTTGAGCCTACTGTTTGTTTCAAACCAATATAATTGTATATATATACCATAAAACTAACCTGTGAAAGTTTCAATTCAAAAGGTGGTAGCGTTTTCGAGATTTTGGCGACAAACTAGAGCGGTTATTTCACGCCAGAGAACAGTAAGTCAATAGCTGAGAAGCGTTACGGCCATAACGCTTCTCAGATTCATATTTTTTGGAGATAAAAAGTGACATATTTTTCCATAACCGCGGTACTTCGAATTGAACGTTTCTCAATATGCATTATACTATCCAAAGCAGCTGTACTTCTCACCAAGTAAGTTTTTATTGCCATAAATTTTCAGAGTCATTACCAAACGTATGCAATGCCTTTAAGCCAAATATGTGGCGTTGTGTATTGCACACGATTTTCGTATGAAGTGAAAATGGTTGCTGAAACCTTGCCAACAATAAAATTCATATTTCGGGGAAGTAAAACCATGAGTTTTTGTTAATTTCTGTGCTTTTAAAGCATCTAGCAGGAAATAGGTCCGATTGCAAATTTGATGTCCAAAATGTTACATTTTTGGTCGTGGGAAAAACAAAATGAAGGCCATGTGTTTGCTGCCACCAAGCGGTCATATTTTACCTATCGTCTCGTCGTCTCTTTCCTTTCCCTTTTCGCTTGCATCCTTTACAGGGGGCGCCCTTTGGTCCCGTGACTGTCTCTGCCTCTCTTCCTTTTTCTGACGTCTTGAAGATGAATTCCACCGCTTCGTTTTCGTCCAGACTTCTAAAGCCGCTCATAAGTATACTAGACTGTAAAATTTAACAAAGAAAAGAGAAAAAACACAATCGTAAACATTTCCAAGTTGCTCAAATCAAACGTGGAAAATGCACGGACTCGCAATACTTCCTATAAGCCCACATAAATCACTGAAACCACAAGTAGCCATCTTGGAGGGCCGAATACAAAGGTAATACAAAGACGCGCTCACCATTGTTAGTTCAATCTGTCTGGCAACAATAGTTACCGCATTGTATCTGGCGCAGTAAGATGGCCACCGGTGGCTTCAATTGATACAAAAGCAAATTGCAAGTCCAGATTTTATTTTATAAAATTATGACATCCGTGGAAAAAGGCAGATGGTTTAAAAGTGTTCCACCCTGTCGTTAGAGGGCGCTCTGACTGCAGTATTGTATGCCAGTTCAGCAACATGTAATCGCAGCCCAAAACTTGTACAAACTACAAACAAGTTCTTGTACAAATTGACCTTCATTTACAAGCCGTTTTGGGAAAACAACAACCATCGCCCCACAAAATCAATCTACTTCAAACACAATGCGTGAGTAGCACTTGACCGTTGTACCGGAACGAACTTTGACCCGAGATAAAACTTTCTTGGTACGAGCATGCGCGCGCATTCAGCCGATGTTATGCACTTCGGTAGAATTCAACTTTACGACTACCAAAAAGCAGGTTAAAAGTCACCATGATTTCGCTGATTCATTATCAAACAACCAAAATAATTGTCATAATGTCTCTTCAGGCATATTTGACTCGATAATTCAATTTTTTTTTCTTTTACAATTTAACATGTTATTGAAAATTGATACGTTTTGAAATTACAACTTCACAACTTCCAGGTGCAAATTACACAAAATAATTTAGAATTTGACGAATGCAAGGGTATGTAAAGGCACTAATTAACGAATGAATGTATGGAACAATGTAAAAGTGCTCAAATACACGAATATTCAACAATTAGGCATAGGCCTACGCTGAAAAGCTCTAACAAACAAATTCAAAAAGTTCAAAATGCTCATACATTGTATTCAATAAATATTGTTCAAAAGTTCCTAATGTACACAATTTTTTATAATGTTTAAATGCAGAAAAAAAGTCAGTGTTTTCACGAAGGGGCGAGTTTAGCAAAAATGCACGTTGTTCTATGGAGACAAATACAGCCGCGGCGCGTAGCTATGGAAATTTTAGTTACCACGAAGGGACGAATGTGTGCGTATTTGAATAGGAGAGATTGTTGGATAGGCCCATTTGCCAATTTTGCATAGCAAAGGATATTGCTTATGGAAGTTTTAATTGGGCCACGAAGAGACGAATATATCTTTGAACGTAACGCCGCAAAAATTAACAGAAGTAAACAAAATACAAAAAAAAAATAATGCTCAAAGGCTCAAAATGCTCAGAATGCAAAACTTCAACACTGCAAAACAAAATGTACAGCTTAATAAAATGCACAAAATCAGACGTTCAAATCACAAAATGATATGCAAATCCCTGCAAAGTAGCAGTCGAAGTAGGCCAAAGATGCATTATTATTTGCATATGAGTTCATCTCAGCCCCATACAAACCGCCCGAAATGGCTACAAAATCCTTCAACCTCAATATTCAGGCTGAATACAGAACGCACGCCCCCGAGGCAAGCAGTGAAACAGCGCTTGTGTAACTGTGCAACACGATGTCAATTCTTATCTATAGAGTGTTCGCCACCACCTGCCTAACAACGAACGCCATGACAACGCCAAGTTTTTTTCTGAAACGTTTGTCAGTAAAAAATACTGGAATTGAGGTTTGTTAAAGGGGCTGACAGAGGTGAGGGGGATTAATTGTTGGAAACGGGATTTGAACCAGGGTCTCGGGAATAATATGAATGTACGAACGCTGTAAAGCTTTGTAAAGAGGCTAATGACGCCGTGATCGTGAACGGGCGCAAGTGGTGGGTTAACCGGCACGAACATCTAGAAGGATTTGCGATATCGCTAGTTTCAGACAACATTTTGTTTTTGCTCAGCCGCCCCCCAAAAACCCCTAGAGATTCGAGAAACATTGTGTATCCCTAGATTAACCTAGAATGTGGTATCAAAATCGTCATCATGACGTATGAAAAACACCCTACGACTATTTCATGTTTCGAGAGCTGAGTGCCGACGGCTGTTCGCATCAAAATACTGCATCATAATCCTAATGCTATACAGGGTGTCCAAAAAAAAACCGCAAAGCTTTGTGTTGAGAACTATTATATGAAACTGGTTATCACTTCAAGATTATATTATGTGATACAGCCATGTCTTGGCTATCACCATGTAGAATTTGAGCAAAATTGGACTGAAATTGAGGGGGAAAACTATGACTGAATTACCCAACCTCATAACCCGATTTTCATCTTTCTTTCAATGAACATTATGTGTGTATTGAACAATGATTATTCTGGAATACTGCAAATTTGTTTGTCATATTTTCGACAATTTCAGCACGATTTTGCTTAAATTCTACATGGTGATAGCCAAGATATGGCTGTATCATATAACTGAATCTTGAATTGATAAACAGTTTGATTTTAACATAATGGTTTCCGACAAAGTATTGGGTTTTTTGGGGGGACACGCTGTATGTACAGTACATGTACATTCCCACTGTATTCCCTTTATACATGGAAGTTACAATGGAGTATCGTGAACCTATTCAGTGCAAAAGCTCTCGTATGGCGTTCCGCTCCTTATTCCGCGGTATGGCATTATGCCAAATATTTGATGAAATGTAGGTTTCCGGTTCCGGCTCTTTTCTTATACTTCAACGCATGACTGCAGATTATTGTTTACATACATATTTTTTATTTCGGTCAATTTTTTGTGTACGTGACGATTATGTATTTTGATGAGGTACTTTTTTTTTGGTATGCGGGTGATAAATGTAATGGGGGGGGGGGGGGGGGGGGGGTCGGTTCACTTCAAAATTAGGTCAAGTATTTATCGTGACGTCACAATGATGTCATATAGGCCTAAGGGGAGTTTTATTTGGGCGAATTTCACGTTAGACTTGAGCCATGTTGGTTCATGGAGGAAGGAAGGAACTTCAGAACTATGAAGCATTGAGCACAGTCGTAGATACTACAGATAGACATGGGTCATACATTCGTTTAGCTCCCCCGGGTCGACACCAGTCAACCTCGTCCCCATTCTCTCGCTTGTTTTGTGCAGTATATAACACGACCGTTCCCAGTAAGGGCTGACCCGTGCTTGCTAAACGAATGCACCCATAAAGTGGAACTAAAATGGCTGATCGCGTTCAAACGTACACACAATCGGCAGCCATTTTGCTTTCGAACTCTGTGGACTACGGTTATGGCTGTTGCTATTAGCAACAGTGTCTATATTAATATAGATGTCTGCAGTGAAGCATAGGCTGCGCTTAGAAAGGCGCTAAGCAACAGTCGTAGCCGTTTATTTGGATCCGTCATGTATGAACATCGCCCTCTAGGCCCTATATAAAAAAAAACCCTATACACCCATCAAGCTTGCATGGTATGCGAGGATGGATTACACGTAGGCCTGCTTCCAAGACTCATTACAACAATACATCCGCACATCGTACGCACTAAATACCGCCTCATTATACCATAATCCGTACCAAGTACGTACAGCAAACTTCCGCACGCGATTATACCAACCTAACAGCGGAATGTAAAGTGCTTTAATGCGGATCGCACCATACGTGAGTGCGTACGCATACGTATGTCGCGTGTGGCACATCACAAGCGCGGCAAAACTGAAATACTATTAAATCCAACTTGATCGACCTCGGTCAAGACAAAAAAGCCGCAATTGAGAATTGAAGTTAAGAGTTTCGCTGCTTTAATTTGCACAAAAGATATAATTTTTTTTCACAAATTACACAAAACAAAAGGCGCATAGTTATCACACACCAAAGCTGTTGTATATCACTCTACATGCCTTATTGAATGAAAATTAAGAATTAAGAAACCCCCATGAAAAAAACAACAAAGGGTCAGAGGTGTGAGAGCCCCTTTAATAAAGCAAGTTCATGCCTGCGGCCGGCGTGGAGGTTATGGCAATGCCATGACCTACAATGCCCTTTAAAGTTCAACGTCTCCCCCCTACAGAAATGGCACGAACTCCACGTAACCTCTTCCAGCTGTCATCTTCGATACAAGTCTAAGTAAAACACCCCCTTATCACACACAATGGAAGCGGTCCACACGCCCTCTATGCCTTCATAATCAGTTAATCTTGGGACATACTATTAATGAGAAAGGGGGCTTTGAATAGAGAGGGGAAATGACAGTAATTCAATATTTCATACGTCATTCTGTTTTTGGGGATGTTGTCATGTAAATAAGTAACATTTTGCAATGTTGCTGTTATGAATATTCAATATTGTTCATTGAACAGAACATATGTAAGAAATACACCTTTGAGCGTGCGATATGCAGATATAAAGCAGTGTGTTATAATCTTCTATTAGCCTACGGTGCCTAACTAAGACCATTGTGGGTTATTTTAATGTAAAAATGCTATCGATACAATCTACAACAGTACAAATATTACACATGCATTCTATGAATTCCGAACTGTATTTAAATAGGCCCCACCAGGAATATGCAATTAGAACAAATATGCTTAGAAATGGCGGCCAGTGTGAAATTCTGTCAATTTTGCATGAATAAATTAAGCCAAACGGTGTAAAACGTAAAATCGCCTTCGGTAACTGCCAAACAACAAGAACCGGAAGTTCACTCGAATTTCCGGTCCGTTGGTAATTTTGCAATCCTGAAAGGAAGTTAGTAATTCGCCATTTTGTCTTCACCGTTTCACAGGCTTTCAAATGTAATTTGTACACAACCTCAAATTATCCGCTCCATCAATTAAAGGCATGTTTACATTTCACTAATAAAAGATCAAAGATCTTTCAAAGATAAACATTGTTTTTGGTAATTGGTTTCTTACTCTTTTCTGGATAAATACAGCATTTCAGGCAGAAAAATTGTAATGGTATGTTTCTATCATCACCGTCTTTATACCCTGTAAGTTATACGTAAATCAGTGAACATTTCTGTTTGTGTATGTTATACCAATCCTGTAGGCCCTACTGTACCTTTGATAGCGTGCAAAATGTCAAACACAATATTATTAATACGGGCCTGATGCCAATGAATGTGGGTGCATTGGCACAAAGGCAACAACACCAAAGCCACTCCCGGCTAACAATTACGGGCATATAAATGATTCTTTGAACCATGTTAATGTGATGGGGGTTTTGGAAAGTTCAAATCGAGGACAATTCGTAGAGATTCTAGAGTCAAAATTTCAAAATGACACAGGTAAATTTTTCAGGGCCCATCTTTCAAGGATTTAGTGAACGAATTTGAAGAAAGGTTTTAAGCAATATTGTGTCATTAAAAGATACCTTGTAATTGCTACTGGGTTCCAAAACGCCTAAACACTAAAGATGAACGTTTTGCTGAATAAAATGCTCATGCCAAATGCGACGGGTACCAGCCAATGGCAAATTGTAGCTGATAACCTGTGAATACAAGCATGACGTGTTTAACGGCGCAGGAATTAGACTGGTGCCCGTCCCAATACATAAAATATACTTTGTGAACTGTCGGGAATGGGAACCAGTCTACGTTCTTCGTTCCTTACTCTATGGTGGACGTGTCGAGGATTTTGACTAGTCTCTCTTCGTGCATCGAGGATATCAACGACGTACACTTCATTTAGACCTGAAAGGCTACATTGAAACTGGTTCCTTTTGCATTTATATAGCAGGGAGTTTCGCGGGTTCCCTAACTTCTAGAGGGCGGAGTGTCATCCCATCCAATCCCATGCTTTGGCAATTCGACTGTTGTCATGACAGTTTAGCAAGTTGATAAAGTTCGCTTCAAACTGCGGTCTTAATCATACAAGATTCGCCATCACCAAGTTCAAAACCTCATTCCCTTTGGGAGAACATGCTGTCATTTTGGGTGTAAAATGAAAGAATGTGGCGAAAATTTGACGGGTAGAACTTCTAAAGAACATACAAAAACGACATCGGATCAAGGTTACGAAAACTAGGGTAATTGGCTCATTAAAACAAGCGGCCCTTTCATGACTGTCTTCGCTGAGTTTTTTCCAAATGGAATCGAGTTTCTTTCTCTAGGGGGACGAGGTGCGACGACTCGACACAGACAACCTGGTGGGAAGGATGACCTTTAACCTCTGAGGGTGACACGTGACAGCGAGCCAAAGGCCAATCATAGGCCACAGTTTTATCCGCTCAGCAGCCGATTTCACGAAACTTTACTTTGTGGCGTAAGTGGACTGCGTAAAGTTTCGTGAAATCGGCTGCTGGTATAGCGGCGATTGCCTCAAATATAACATTGCCTGATTGGTACATGAAATGCGCAAGCTTTCGTTTATTATTTCAGTCGGCCAACACACTTTTAACACACACTGCCTGGCAATGCACCTTTGGTCGAGTGAGGGCGCTGTTCGGACGCCATTTTGTGTATCAGTCGGGACAAAATTCCATGAATTATGCTTGTAATAAAGTTCACTATTAACAAATTTCGTAATAACTACCGAACATTGTTTAGTATTGCGAACCCCAAGATGGCGTCCAAAAGTAAACAAAAAGGTAACAAAAAATGGCCAATTTGGGCATTTATAGTTCAAACTGTATTCAGTATCGTCTTAAAAGTACAAAGTATTAAACAAATTAAAATGTATTATCTGTTGTCACACGGTGTGGTCAACGGTAGTGGTCAACATATCGTGTGACAACAAATAAGTACATTTTAATTTGTTTGATATATCTACCACGATGAATAACCTTTAGAATTGGTTCACCTTTATTACAAAGTATCGCCTTTATTACAAAGTATTACTTTTAGAATTGTGAGCAGTTGACCAAAATGTTGCCGTGAGGCAATTTACACTTCGAGATAAACTCCACATGCACAGAAAAACTTTCGCTTCGCCTTTGTACCCCAACATAATATTCTATTAAAGAATGTAAATTTTGTTGCACACACAAGAAAATTATGAATGTTGTGTCTACCCAAGCAATCGGGCTCAACATCGAGCTGGCTTCAGCGTTTAGTATTTTAGTGAGAATGCCGATAGGTCAACTTTGGTCGGATCTGAGGTCATCTGTGTCCACGTCAAGTTGTTCTGGAGTGGCTGGAGTTGGACGTACGTGAGTCCGAATGGAATAATGGTCACTCAAGATGAGGAAGACTAGTCAATTGGTCATTCTTAAAATAACCCCAATGTTCAATACTATGATCCAAAATGCTCTACTCTAACAATGGGATGTGTACGTTTTGGTATGTCTACATTATGATAGCGTTACAGGGGGCTGTAGTAATTACAGGTACCTAGTGTGGGAATTTACCAACAAGTGAGGGTCAAAGGATTAATGGTCAGCTAGGGGTCAAGGCAGTATTGAAAACGGACACATTCTACCCTGGGCATTGTCCGGAGGAATGTCCGGAATGTGCTGCTGAATGCAGAGCTAACTAGGCAGGTACCAAAGCCACAAATCTTCCACTTAACCGACCACCCACATGAGAACGGATGAAATGAAAGTCACAAAGAAAATGTTATGTCGGTGCATCGGTGCCCGCGCGTACAACATTCTTTTTCCAAGGATAGGGGATGTTTTGGGCGGGGCCCATGGATTGATTCTCCCGGGATATGTATTGCGACTTCTGGGGTCGATTTCACCAAACTCATCGTAACATACTATCAATCCTAGGACCTACGTAGGACACGACTCTGGGTTATCCTTCGTAAGTCGAGTTACGATCGATCGTAGGGCTTCGTGAAATCATGGTGAAATCGACCCTTGGTAGCGGTAGGTAGGCAAGCAAGTATGTAGGCCTATGCCGTTGGAAAACAATTTTCAGACAAAATGTTTGCAACTGTAAAATTACAAGAAATTATTTCGTGCAGGAACGTTGCTTTACTTCATGGTTAAACTAAAAGACCTTTCTTTTGTGTATACTATAACAGGCAGTTCTGGTTGACATGGGCGGCAAAATATTGCAAAAATATTTCAACTTCTTCTTGACAGATTAACATTCAGACCAAGTTCGACACTTTTTAGCTCTCTTTCAAAAAGAAATGCATCCCACCATTACTGTTTCTGATACATTACTAGTCTTTTGAAATAAACCATTCTGTATTTCAATTTTTTTCTTTTCCTCGTTGGCTCCCATTAGTTTCACTTAAAGGGATGGTATACAGAACTGGTTTTTGCGACAAAACCGTTGCTGACAGTGAAATCACATTATGTAATCCATCATATACCTTGACTGACAAACCTGTAGAAGTTTGAGGTCAATCAGCCATCTGGGTCACAAGAAAATAGTGAAAACCCGTTTACACATTTCAACGAATGAATAAAACGCTTCGAAGCGATTTATTCCAATCGGAAAATAGTTTCATTTATTTCTCAACGAATATATCATTTCACACAAAAAAATTTCATGGGATGTTTTCTCCTATCACCATTATACTGTGTAAGTTTTATGTGAATCTTGTTTATTTTGTCTTACCAATTCTGTACCATCCCTTTAATTGGCAAAACCTTTGGTTGCGAAATTGGAAAAGAAGGTATGGTATCGAAAAAGGGCAACACCTAAAGTGTAAGAGGTCAAAAAAGGAATATATCTTGCCGAAGTTGACATGGAAAGAGGGCGCTATTTTACCTGATAAACGAACACATCGCCACTTTTGTCGTCAGGCGTGAGAAACCCGTAGCCTTTGGTCACGTCGAACCATTTGCATCGTCCGCAGCACAGCTTGCCTTCACGGGCAGTGGGTGAAGCAGGCACATCGGGCTCGCCTGATGGACTGACCGGTGACCCTCCCGTCTCCTCAGAGGCGGCCCCTTCCGCCCCACCTGGAATTGAAAAGATCCAAAAATTACGATTTAAAACTCCATCAACATCCATTTTTAATCATGATTATATTAATCAAAAAGCCGTATCCTCATGATTGATCCCCATGTACCGTTCCCAGGTTGCAGTATTGCTGCGTGTATCATTGAAACGATCCTTGGGGTATGGCGGTGTGTGCGTGGTTTCATGGCTTCTGACTGCCAAACGAACAAAGATAATTGACTATTGGGGTCACCACCAACGTAGGGCTGGATGGCACAGTTGGTAGAGCGCCTGTACGGTATTCAGGAGGTCGCCGGTTCGAATCCCGCTCCAGTCAATTTTTCTTTGTTAATTTTTCAATGACTTTAAAATTCAGTCAGTTTCCCTTGTGGCTATTTGATAATAAATTTTTTGTTAGTATTTCACGTCATGATAACATATGACCACTAGAATGAGACTTAAGGCCTTTACGAAGCCCTACGATCGATCGTAACTCGAGTTACGAAGTATAAACCGTCGTATCCTACATAGGGCTGCTGATAGTAAGTTACGATGAGTTTGGTGAAGTCGACCCCAGGCTTGAGGGTCTTTTATTTCGCTACTGCCATTTTTTGGTTACAAAACCAAGCTTGAGGCGAAACCGGGCATGCAACTCGGATTTAACAAAAAACGAGGAATTTCCAATCTTTACAAGATTTTGTTCAGCGTTTGTCTATTTTCAATGGCAAAAAATTGAAGTGAAAAAAAGAGGAAAACAGCTGATCTGAGGAAAAGTTGCATGCCTGGTCACTCAAACGAAGGGATTGGGCCGCATGACGAAGCCGAAGAAAGGCTCCAGCTTTGCCATGTATCTCAAGCCCTTCATTTCATTTAGGACACAAAATGGCGGAATCCCAAGCCTAGCATCAAGTCTCATTTCGCAAAGGCCCAAGTCTTGGATAAAGGATAACTTCCGGAATTTCATAAATAGAACAAATTTCCGCTTGATTTAAAATACTCTTTGTAAATATTGATGTTTAGAGAATAGGAAAATATAGATCACAAATTATCTAAAAGAGCCCCGTTTTCAAATAGATATTGAGGGGTCCATGAAGATAAGGGCTGTTGCTATATGGACAGCCACTTATGTCCTGGGGGTCGATTTCACCAAACTCATCGTAACTTACTATCAATCGTAGGACTTATGATGCATTGCAGCCCTACGTAGGGTACGATGGGTTATCCTTCGTAACTCGAGTTACGATCGATCGTAGGGCTCTCGTGAAATCGGCCCCTGGTCGTACAATTGGATAAAGGCCGCACTTGACCGTATCAGAGGTCAAAATTGTAGGCAATTTATCAAAATGTAGGCCTATACACAACCCGTGCAGGGTTGATTTTGTCATTTCCCAATACAGGCCATACTGTGTTTTCGTGTCTAAGGGCGAAACGTGTATTCAATATGTGAGCCTATAACTGGGGTCGATTTTCACCAAGCCATCGTAACTTACTATCAATCGTAGGACTTATGATGCATTATCTTTAACAGCTTCACCAACCTCATAATTATGTAACTTTCTATCACTTTAGTCTAAGGACTTATGATGCATTGCAGCCCCCTATGTAGGGTACGATGGGTTATCATTCGTAACTCGAGTTACGATCGATCGTAGGGCTTCGTGAAATCGACCCCTGATTGATATGACCACAACGACTGCTGCAGGAAATAAATGAGTATTGGAGATAATAATACGGTACAGAAACAGTTTGCTCTTCTGGCAGGGGTCATTATCTTCAACGGTCCAGTACCGAAACAAAACTCCAAGCATGTCAAAAATATCCATCATTATTAAAGGTAGTATCATACTTTGGTTTTTGTCAAAGAAATACAGATTCATGGGCAAAAATATCAAGGAAAATACAGTAACAGTCATCTGTGAAAATCTTAGTCCCATACGGTACCCACTTTTTGAGAAAATCATGAAAAAACGGCCACAGTATTTCTTAATCTTAAGTCTTTTCTCTGTTATTTTTTATCTTTTAAAAGATCGAAAATATGTTCGGTCGTTGTTTGACTGATTTCTGGATAAATACACCATTTCAGGCGGAAACATTTTAACGGTATGTTTCTACCACCACCATCTTCATACCCTGTAAGTTATACGTAAATCCGTGAACATTTCTGTTTTGGTTTCTTACCAAAGTATGATAGTACCTTTAATAGAACAAGAAAACCACGTGGCACGATATTTTAGTTCCACTTTTAGGCAGATGGGACGAATTTTACAACCGATGGTCCAAGCTCACTTACACAGACCCCTGATCCTGGCAGGTGGTGGCTAAAATAATTCAATGGACTGGACAAGTCATCTGTTGTCCACCACTGGTCCACTGGTGGCCAGAGCAGCAGGTGTCCACTCGGCCGCCAAAATTGGCGGGAAAAAATCCCGTCCCATTATTTTGTCACATCTACTTCTATGGGTCCATTGAGTACGCGCATTGTGCACGTGTATATTATGCGTTTACATGCATACACGCGGCAATTGAGTTATAGAGAAAAAAGGGGCTATGAAATGAGGTATAGTTGTTAATATCCCATGAAAGGTACCCCTTAAAAAACTGACGAAAATGTGTGGCATTGTTATCCCATAAGCGTCCAGGGACCCAGGGTCGACTTATTGGGCCGAAATACTCTCGGCTTACATTTAGCGTGACCTTGCTGTATGTACACACAGTATACAGTGCTTACCGCGCCGTTAAATTAAGTATTAAACAGTTCCGGCTTGTGCAACGGCGTTTGGGATATCCATTTAGTGTTCTTCGAAGGGGGTATACTACCTACGTTTTTGTTAGACCATGGCATAATGGAAAGGCCATACGAGAAAGAAAAATTCAAGGCAACGGGTTCTCGCATGTTTAATATCGTATCAGTCGCCTATCATTGAAAATTCAATACCAGCAGAATATGACCTGCGAAAATGACTTAAGGGGATCATTTTTATATTAGCCCCGGTTTCGCTGTGACCGTGTGTTAATGGTTTCACACGGTAAGCTATGGGCATATATGGATCGAACCACAAGAATAGAGTGTATACTGTATAGGAAACGTCTAATTTCAGTAAAGACCATGATAATATCGAGTTAGCCTAAATATTAACCATGAAAGTACCCACTTTTAAGGGGCCATGATGTGGGTTAACCTAAACTATAAACCACGAAACCCAATGAAAAACATGGTATCTTTCTCGTGGTTGGAACACCATGGGGTAATAAACCATGGAACACCCAGTAACACAATAATACGTAGCCATAATCAGGGTTCACAAACTTTAGTAAACCACGAAACCCAACGGAAGAACGATGGTCCTTTTTCATGTCATTTCATTTCAAGGAACCATAGACCATAGAAACTTGGAAACTCCTACGGTCATGGACCATGAAGTAAGGGAACATAACAAGTAAACCATGGAAGCTTGGAAACCTCATAATAGCCATGGACCATGAAGTAAGGGAACATGAGAAGTAGACCATGGAAGCTAGGAAACCCCTATAGTCATGGACCATGAGGTAAGGGAACATCAGAAGTAAACCATGGAAACTTTTCTATAGTCATGGACCATGAAGTAAGGGAACATCAGAATAAACCATTGCAGTTTGGAAACGACTATAGTCAATAACCATGAAGTAAGGGGACATCAGAAGTAAACCATGGAAGCTAGGAAACCTCTATAGTCATGGACCATGTCAGAAGTAAACCATGGAAGCTAAGAAACCCCTATAGTCATGGACCATGAAGTAAGGGAACATGCAGAAGTAAACCATAGAAACTTGGAAACCTCTATAGTAATGGACCATGAAGTAAGGGAACATCATAAGTAAACCATGGAAGCTTGGAAACCTCTATTCTATAGTCATGGACCATGAAGTACGGGAACATCAAAAGTAAACCATGGCAGTCAGAAAATCGCTTTAGTCATATGGCCATAATGTTGAATATGAACCTAAAAATTAAACCATGGCATGTCACAATCTTCTCTGGCATGTGGCTAAAACTTTGAGTATAACGTCTAAAGAATGGAAAATCGGAAACTTCCATAATCACGTGTCCAAAAGCATGAAAACATAAGAAGTAAACCATGTAAAAAAAAAATACCATGGTTAGCGTTTCAAGTATGGCTCATGAGTCAAACCTCATGAAACGTGCTCGGCAATTTGAGGTCGGTTGACTCGGTTCACAGTCGTAACGAAGTAAAGGCCGCCCTTGTAACATCGGTTGACGCCAATGTAAGCCACAAGCCGTAAAAAAAAAAGAATCCTGGATCAACATGAGATGGTTTAAATCACATTGTCAAGTTCATTTAGATGTAACTTCTAGGACCAGTTTGCGGTTGTGTATAAGCCGTGTATAAAGTCTCGCACACAGTAACCTCGCCATGAACCCCCAAAATAATGCCAACGACCTCAGGTACCCCCCCTTTTTTTTATAGATCCACAAAATATAAACATAAGTTCACATGAATGCTCTCTAACTGATGATCAGAATCCACGAAAACCACAGAATACACCGAATGTGGCAAGGTAAACATTCGGGCTCTACATCCATGCGAGAGGGAATTAAATAAAGGTATGTCAATGCGAAAAGATTCTCAAACAAAAACAACTCAATTTAAACCGATTTCGTTTCAACAGGAGAACGTTTTCCCCATCGAGATCTTGTCAGCCATGATTATAATGATAATTTAGGCATTTATATAGCGTTCTTAAACACAAGAGTGGTATCACAACGCTAATTAAAATTCCTGGTCATCGGGCCCATTCACATTCCTGAAACAATCTCAGCTCCCTGGGGAGTATACAGCCCGCAGCTGCCTGCAAAGCGCGCGCAGGGCTAGTCAAGCCATCTCTACCCTCACAGGTACCCATTTACACCTGGGTGAAGAGGAGCAATATGTGACAAAGCGTCTTGCCTAAGGACGCACTCACCACTAGCCCATGGCTGGATTCGAACCCACAATCTGTAGATTTGACCACAAAATCTTGAGTATGACACACCAGACCACTACTCACTAGGAGGAAGTCCATGCTAGGCCACAGCACTCCACATGTTGCCGATGATATTTTGGTCTGCATTTCAAAATGTCTCGAGCATAAGTTAATGAAATTAGTAGCGGATTGCCAAGGAGGTGCGTATGGAATCTTGAAAGGGTGCCAAACAATGTCCAAGTTTCGTATCTGCCGATAACCCTACGCTCTAAATATCTGAAAAAGACAATATGAAGGTCGGTTGCCATCAACCACGGCATCCAGCATACATACACATAATCTTCAATATCTTACATATCTCTACTATCACCTTTTTTTTGCTTACAAGTTTTTCTTGTTGTGAAGAACAACTTTTCACATTTTCCCATCTACTAACTCCGTCAAAACGATTTCTAAACATTATATATTCTTTTGATCTCTTGCTTGCTAGCAGATTGTCCATTTCACTTTGATCTTTTGGATTTTTAAGTCCTTAGAATAGAATCGCTTTCTTTGATTTCCCAAATCATTTACCTTTTGTGTCTAGACTCAAAACTCTAGACTTCCCTTTTATTCGTGCCGCATGATGTCTGTTTCCGTTGTACTCATCCTCTGGAATTGTTCAGCTAGGATCGAATACATGCAGTAGGTGCGTTTCGTGTGCGTTTACATGTGTAGATTTCTGTTTGTTTTATGGTTCAGTTTGAAACCACCCTTCTGACAGTACTCATTGTTTTATTAAGCAAAGAAAATAATGTAGCTCAAGTTGCATTAATCATTATCGAAAGATAACGTGGCATTTCTCTATGTCACTGAATGTCACCGATTGCTTACGAAGGAATGTTTACGTGGGCCTGACTGTTATAATGTATATCTTAAGATAAATTGTCCAGGCCAGCCATTGAGGAGTGGATACGGACTTGAAACAAGCCTATGCACGCGATGGCCTACGACTTCATTGCACATAAACATGAAAACACCAATCTGTGAAGCCGAACAGTAGCCTCGATTCAAGACTGATCACGGATTGCCAACCTAATATACCTGGAGCAACAAAAAATCACACCTTGTTCCCAGTGTCCATTTCGAGGCCACTTGTGACTGGGATCGAACCCATGGGAACGAGATTGCAACATAATCGTTTGCGTAATCTATCTCGAATAAGCATGTGGGGTAGATTACCATTGTTGACTGGTACTCTGGTACGGTGCCAAGAAATGTGGCGTAACCGTTTATAAACAGTCTTGCTACGAGCATAGCAATAAACATGTAAGAAGCACGAATTACTAACAAGCAATGTAGGTCACGTAATTCATCACCGCATCACCGACTTGAATCAAGTCTACACAATAGTACAATCTCTATTAGTACGTGCAGCACGACTTTGCTAAACTGTATTTTGATTAGTCTTTCTCTCAGGCGTTTTGTGAGATCACACTCTTGGGACCGGTCATGGTACAGCGCCACGATCATGGCATTATTAAAATGTGTTAATTTGAACTTGGCACTTGGAACTTGGCACGGTCGGAGTAGGCCTAAACCGTTCTACATGTATTTTAAGACCTTGATTTGGTGCCAGATTTAAAGAAAATGAGGAAATACTTTGAAAAAGGTCAATCGATTTTACTGAAGTTGTTTATGGAACTTAAACAGACCGAAATGTTTCAATCACGTTTAAAAAAAATCAAATCTGTCAAACTTAAACAGAGTGTAGGCCTATACACTGTCAACAATTTCGGGTAACAGTTTCGGTAACATGTTGCTCTGTTTGGGCAACACACCTGGGCAACACGACTTTGGGCCCTGTGCACACTAGCAACATTTTGGCCAACATGTTACCGAGATGTTGCTGCGACATGTTACCCAACTCGTTTTGCTCTGTGTACACTGACAACATTTCCAGCAACATGTACATGTAGTTGTGTTGGTCAATACTGTTGGGTAGTACGGCAACTATTTTTGCTCTAACCTTTCAACTTTGACCCTCAAAATATTTCATCCCTGACGAATTCAGGACACAGGTCAAAACCTCCACCATCCCAGCGAACGAACTGCTCACACAAGGACAGCATTCTCACGGAGAGCTCTTAACACACGTTTGTGTAGCTTGTTTGTTCAAAGAGCTCGATCGGTTTATTTTGAGATCACGAAGCAAGGGTGACTGTGTTTGGGTATTACGTAATCACTTCCGAACTTAAAGCTGGAAGCATTTTGGTAGAGCTGTATAGCCTTGGGCAGATAAACACTTGATGAGGGTAGATAGCGGTCCTGCCACATGGACCATGGAGGAGGTACCTCCATGCATGGACCATAGAGCTACAAACAGCATGGACCAACCTGATTGCTCGGTGCTCCAATAGTATGGGCTGCAGCTCCATCATCTTCCTAGATCCATGATCTAGCCCTAGCACCATGGTTGGACATGGTTGGACCACGGAAGAAGAGGAATTTCTTCCTCCAAGGAGCTAGGAAGCCATCCATGGAGCTAGGGTCAACCATCCTTCCTCCATGGGTCAACCGTGGAGGTAGCCGACCTATCCATGTTCCATATTTATGGCCCAATGTTACAGCTCTTTGATCTAACCATAGAGCTAGGAACATTCTGTTCCTAGCTCTATGATCTAACTGTAGGGCTCCATCATCCTGTCTTTGGGTTTCTGTATGGTCCAACTTGTCTCATGTACTTGAAGTTGATGTCTTATTCTAGGAATAGTATCATTCATCAAGGTCCAGTACCTTCCTGGTCAATTGTGGTGGCTCCATGGTTCAATCCTACATCACCACGACCGAAACTTGACCATGCAGCGCCATTTAACCAACGGTCTAACGTCGAGGCTTTATGGTCCATCCTCACTCGAAGACCGTTCGTTCACACCAGGTAGACCCTTTTCGGTTTAAACCGAAGATAGACCACTTGCAGTACTGTGTCTGAACGCCCGCTTTATTATGGACAATCCTTACAAAGTTACAGCTTCATTGTCGAACCACGATCCACATTCAGAGTTTCAACTTTCACGGACGAAGCTTTTTGGTCCCAACTTGTATACTATCTGTATTCTGTACTATCCAAAGATAATCCTCCATGTTTCAGGTTCAACCATGGAGAGGAAGAAACTGTATGGCTTTTTATATCGTACTAACTTGGTGGTCACGATTGTTTGGCCCCTGCTCCGACCGACCATGTTGTCTCATTGGTCTGACTGATCTTATTCTCCAAACTTATAGCTACACGTTCCAGCCCCATTGCTCCATGGTTCAACTTCAAACTTTTAGATCCAAGGGTCAACTGCATAATAATAGCCTCGTACTCAACAGTACTCAACACGCATAAGCGCCATGTTGGTAGCTACTCGGTCCAAACCTTTGGTGTAAGATAACCTTACAGTTCCACTGGACCCCATTGTCCAAACTCTCAGGTCAAAGGGTCGATGCTATAGCCCCGTGGTCGTACCCTATACCTTCATAGCCCAACTTATGAACTTCGTTGTCCACGTTGCAAAGAAATGGCGCTGAAGCGCCACGGCTATAGCACCAATGCTCCATGCCTGCACCATGCTGATAACACAGGCATTTTGGATGCAACTTTAGGCCCAGGACAGAAGCCAACCAACAAAGTGTGGCTACTATTTCATGAATTGGGACTGACTTGACACTCGGGGAATAAACCTCGTTTTACTGGGAGTAATTCTGAAGACTTGAGATTGACTTGAAATTGGCGCGGCTGTGCCTCCGTTCATCAGCAAATTAAAGCTTTCCTATCAAGTTTGGTGTCCAGAGCAAAACGGTGTTTACCGAAGGGTACCATCTTGGTCACTGAGTAGATGTCGTGATGTGGACGACAGCCTTGCAAAAACAGCATTTTAGGAAGAATTTGCATACGCTGGCTACTTGGTACTTGTCTGCATAATTTAGGCAAAGGCTGGGGTTCATATCCCGCTAGTGTAGCCAAGGAAGTTCGTCCAAAGAACACAGCACTGCCCTTGCGAGAGTTCACACTCCCCCACTGAAGAAAGATGCAACAAATCTTGCATGTTATCCAGTCCAGCGACGCCAGATTAAACCACAAATGTTTCTCGTGGCTTCCAGGTCCACTGTGGCTATCTCCCTCCATATTTCACCAGATGAAAAGTTAAACTTGACTTTTTTCTCCATTTTTCCTATTTCAGGAAGGTGTAAACCATTCACTGAAACAGGACGCCAACTGATCAAGCTGCATCATTCGCAAGAACGCCGAAGTAAACTGCTCCTTGCCCTTGCAAACCATGCCATACTTTCAATTCTTAAAATGCTGACATTTTCAACCAAACTGGCCCACATGCCAAAAAAGGAACAGGTACAGTTGAAACACTCTTAAAACTTGCTGGAGTTAGGAGAGCCTGACGCGTTTCGATCCTAGCAGGATCTTTATCGAAGGCTAAATGACAAGACGACAATAACATCAAGTAAAGAACATGAAAACAAATACAGGGAAATGAGGAGGACCACCACGAAGGGATACAGCAGAAGAAATATAACCAATATACAAGCAATAATCTGCTGCAAACTGCTCATCAGCCAAAATGACCTGAAATTCATGCGTTTCGATCCTGAATCGACTCTTAAAACATCTTGACGAAGTTGTCAACAACCTGTAAGTTTGTAGTGGGAAAAGTCAGACAATTGAATCCGAAAAGTAACAAGAATGAACATAATTTGCATTGAGTTAACAAAAAAACAAAAAAACAAACAAGCAAACAACAATAAACAAAGCATCCTAGTCCGATGTCATTAGTTTGGCCCACGAATCAGTGATATTCACAATTTATAAACAAATGCCACTAATCCCAAATTATCTAACTTTTACTCAGTTACCAATATTTGAAAGCTGATGCTAAAACAGTCCATATTAACGGGAGTAAAATTTGCATTTTTATCTGGAAAGTTGAAGCCCGTTTCGTGTCCATGAAAATGTCACAGACTACAGACATTTTCCCCAATCATCAAAACTTGATCGATTTTTGGTATTTTCACTTTTCACGAGTTTATTTCGATGCCATGCAGTGAACTATTTCCTGAAAGGTACTATCATACTTTGGTACCAAACCGAAACACACATCTTTACAGATTTACCTATATAACTTACAGGGTATAAAGATGGTGATGGTAGATAAATATCATTCACGTTTTTCTGCCTGACATGCTGTATTTATCAAGAAAAGAGCAAAACCAGTGACCAAAAAATGTTTGATCTTTTAAAGATCAAAAATAAAAGAGGAAAGACTTACGAAATACTGTGGCTGTTTTTCACTGTTTTCTCATAAAGTGGGCACCGTATGGGACTGAAATTTCCACAGATGACTGTTACTGTATCTGACTTGATATTTTGCCCATGAATCTGCATTTCTTTGACAAAAACCAAAGTATGATATTACTTTTTTAAAAGTTTAACATCAAAAGGGGAAAAACCATGCGACTCGTATAAAGTTGACATCAAACGCGCAATAAGCAATCTTTAAACTTTCCCTGCTAAAGCCAATCGATTTGAATGGATGTCAATATATTGATTTACACATCGGGTACAGCGCCAACAATCTTCCAATCAATACTCAACACAGAACAATTGTTAAAACCTCATTATTACTAATCGAAGATGCATTCCAGCCACTGGGCACTTACTAACAAAAACTGGACAAAACCGGAAACTAAGGCAAATCGTGCCAGATGGAAAGAAATTGGAGTGAGAATGTTTGGTCATCTCTTAATGAATTTCCTTTTAAAACGAGATAGAGTTTTCGTAGAATTAAGCAACAAATTTCGTTGATGAATGGCAAAAGTTTTTACGATCTAAAGAAGTTTCTGTTGCTTAAACCATAGAGCTACAAACAAATCTGTAGCTCTATGCTTGCACATCAACAAACTTAGAGGTACAGTACATTGGTAACCTACCCAAACAGAAATGTTCACAGATTTACGTATAACTTACAGGGTATGAAGATGGTGCTGGTAGAACATGCTGTTGAAAAATTTATTCCGCCTGAAATGGTGTATTTATCCAGAAATTAGTCAAACAACGACCGAAAACAGTTTGGATCTCCGGGTAAGATCAAAACCCTTCTTAATGTTTACGAGAAAAGTTGAGTTGGGTTTTCGCTATTTTCTCGTGACTCAGATGTCCGATTGAGCTCAAATTTTCACTGGTTTATTATCCCACATACATGCTGGATTAGACAAAGTGTGGGTGCTGTTCTGTGAGTGTGACCTTTACCAATCATGTATCATACCTTTCAAAAAAACTTGGAAAATAACGGCTCGTCCACAAATAAGTTCAACATCTATGGGCGTAAAGTGATACATGACCCCGTACACCGATCCCAAAACGATGCAGAAGGGTTAACTTATCCGACGGCCCCTAGTATTTTTTTCCAAAGCATAATGAGGTCAAGTTTGACCACAGGGTCATGACCTCTGAGAGGTCACCCAATACAATATGTCGCCCTTGCAATGGCCATCTTGGTTGTGTATACACAAACTGTATACACGTATAGGCTTGCAGGTTGGTTACAAACACACGGGGTTTGTCAACAAGAGCAAGCGCTGTTAACTTGGCACAGTACGAACTATACGAAGCGAGTTTTTCTTTCCGACGAAAGTCATCGACGTTACGATTACTTGTGTACCTATCCAACTTTTTTTTTTAAGACGAGCTAAACTGGCGAGTTTGTTGGAAAATACATCTTCATTTTGAAGGAGTTTATACCGATTTTGTTGGATGTTCATGTGGTCGTTTTAAACTGGTAAAAAAGGGCGGGATATGGTGGCGATACTGAATTCACAATACCGTATAGGATACTGTCGCTACTTCCTGCGAAAAAAAGGTTTGAATCCATTCAATTCGACAAGACGAGTTTGAAACTTAGCAAATTATCAAAGTTAATTTCTCCGTCATTTCAGCGATCAGAAACAGCTTAAGATATTGCTCTGTTGTTCGTTTAAGGGCCAGCAGTAGTAAGTAGAACGTTGAAACTTAGTATCAAGTGCTTATAGAGAGTAACTAAACCCACTACTTAGTTGGTCTGTAAGAGAGGACTTCGTACAAGTAATACAACCTGTAGCTATTTCTACCTTCAAAATCGGTTTCGAATTGTAGACCCACTTTTAAAATTAACACCATTTTGAGGGTAATGTCGATTTTATGATCTCTTGAACAACAATTATACCTCCAGATTCATATGTTATGATTACGAACGTGGAATACTGTGAATTTCGGTGGGAATTGTTGCTAAAATGGCCGGTAGCTTGAGTGGATTTCTGCGATCGGCAAAGCCACGAACAGGCCGTGCAGCACGCCAATGTTGGGCGGGCAGAATCACGCGGTCGGCCCGGTACAATTTTTGCTTAGCTCTGGTCGTATAATACAGCTCCGGCTTGATCCCTTTTACAAACATAAACTCCATTTCTTGAAACAAATCTTGCAATTTCGTTACTTATATCTTTGTCGATGCACAATTTGCTTATGATGTTGGTCAATCACAAGTTATCTTTCACTGAAATACATTAAACCTCATACAAACTGACCAAACTTGGACCGCAAAATGGGGAGTTGGCAGGTGACCAATATTAGGTTAGCATCTCCAACTGTGTTTACCACAAATCCAAGTTCCACAGTGACACTTTGTGCCAAGAAGTTGAAGAACATCATGGCTTTGCTACCGTTACAAATACAGACGGTTTTATCTAAAAGAATTAGCAATCCTCAACAACCACAAATCTCCATCGGTGGTAATTTCACGAAATGCATAAATCATATCCATCATCTTACGATTGACACAATTAGGACTATGCGTTGTCCTCTTAACGACACTCATAAACCAAACGTAAACAGGGCATAGGAAATGTTATGACAACTTTGACTGCATTTTTTGTTCAACTACTATTTTCAAAACGTTGGTAAATAGTGTTATGATGAATGGGTTATAAATATACGTTTTGGCGTTTTATATAACACAGCTCCGTGTTGGGTGTCCAAATTACGGAATAGTATATCCAGTGAAAGATGCGTTGGAAGAAATCAGCTTGAGTTTAGCAAACATGACAATAATTTTATTTTTTTGGAGAGTGAAGGTTACAAGGAAAGATAAACATACACTACTCAACACTGTTCACAAACTTCGAAACATTTTAGCTTATCCCAAAGTACAATCATCCCTATTATCACAAAGTTATATTATACACACTAAATTCATGTTTTATAGACTCCCAAATCTCCGATTTCCCAAAATGTTTGAACATTGAAGGGCATAGAAGTGTGAGGTACACACTTTCCAATTATGACGGAGCCAGCGGTCTAACTTGGCCAGAGTCCAAAACAATCTTGGCCGAGTCCAGGAAAGTTCCCAGCCAAAAAAGCACACAAGGGTTGAACTTTTCTGCTTTCAATAGTCATTTCCAAGATGGATATGTATAATCTCTTCAATAGTTCCTAAACTCACAATTTTATTAATTAGAAAATCACAAAAAGTTCATGGTATTAGAAGTTGTCACCTGACAAGTCCAACTCTTACTCAGGTGAGATTCTTTTGCAGTTGCATTTTAGAAAGCAATAACTTTGACTAACCCAAGTACATCATCATAAAAATCCTGAAAGAAAATTGTCATCTTCGCATTCCGAAGTAACCGGTGATGAGACATCGGACTGGGATGAGGGATAACTATCCCCAAGAATGTGGTTTCCCTTTGCTAAAGAGTAGGCCTAACTAGGGAATGTCTGGAAGTTTCGCAGCATCAACATGAGCTCAAATAGTCACTTTGGAGAGAAAATCTCAATTAAACAACTCGAATCTTGACAATTATCTGCATTCGAACTTGGCTGTGAATACTTCATATTTTGACCAACTTCAAACACCAAACATTTCGTAATTAAACTCTAAAATTGAAATGGAAACAAACACCACCACGAGTTGTCACTTTTTCATAACAAATGCGACCAAATATATTCCAAAAGCTCCAATTTCCTAAACTAAAAAGGGTTTTGTAATCATGTTCCTTTCTATCGAAGGACTTCTAAACGAGACTTGAAACGGAAGGCAAGATTGTTTCAAGTCCATGGAGTGAGATAAAGAGAGACGCTTGGAATCACCAAGAGCAATTACCGTTAAGACCTGCCTTCCATCGGCATACCTGACTTGATGAAATTAGAAAAGGACACCAGACAATTTATTCCAACATCATCAGAATGATAACGACCAACATTGATATAATGATGGGTAACGCAAGCTCTCCAAAAAAAAACACCTCGGATGATTTTTATTTCCCATGAACATTATCTCTTTCGCTGGTTCTGGTACAAAGAATCGACCGTGTATGCGCCAGTAGCACAACGGTAAGACTCGGCGCAACAAATGTGGATCACACGCTGCTATGTTTCAAACAGAATACCACCGTAGAATTTCAAAAATGAAGAGCATATTAAAACTTAGAAGGGGATATCTATTCCAACAATTGAAGGGGCCAGTTTTCTTTTCTTTTCTTTTTTACTGGGGATTGATTTCATGGCATGGAGGTACAGGTAGGCCATGTACAACAGGTTTTACGTTCCAACTGGACGCGTCAGCTTATTACCAGTTTGAAACTCGCTAGGTCGTGTTCTTTCCGGGTCACCTGAGTTCTACCATGGTTCTATAACACACGTTGTGCGGTCCTGGCACAAAGATATGGGTTTAGGCAGGCGAGATTCCATAGCAAGCTCAGAGCAGAATATAAATTACTCCATGGGTGGGTTGAGGCCTTTTTACTCCTGGCCGTAATAAGCCCGAATAGCCACCGGCCCATTCACGTACAATACTTCTCCGTCCATTTCGGATGTTTTGTTAATCAGTAGAGAACAGGCACTGGGCCTTGACCTCGTGTGTAGCAACGTGGAAATAATTATAAATTCGCTTCACAAAAAAAAAAAAACCGTAAAAAAACTCCACATTGTTCAAACTTTAACACCTAGCACTAGCAGTCACATTTACATGGAAATTCTACCCAGCAATATTCAAATCATATTCTTTGAGATTAACCTTGTATCGTACGGTTAAGAAATGGATAATTGTACATGTTTTGAACTAATACAACAAGTGTAACATTTCACTCCGTTAAAAACGGCTTTCAATTGTTGGAGATAGTAGCTAAATTATGCTAATTTGATCCAGAAAAGACTTCAATTCGTTCTATTTTATACTTCATTTAATTAGCAAAATATCAAAAGTTAGATTTGTACACACAATTTAAGCTGCTCAAATGAATCATTCAATTCTTCAGTTCATTTTTTTTTTAACTGACTAGATTTTAAGGTACATGTAAATTAAAAAAAAATACCCAACATTGGTTTAACTTTTCCACAAGTGCAAAAGCAAGATCAAGTACACTGCAGTACAAATCGAAAATGCATAAACTTTTGTGAACTTTTCCACAACAGAGAGAAACAAGGTGACCTCATGCAGTAACCAAAGGATAGAGATCACTGAAGTATTTCTCTTTCTATCGAGAGCATGGGGTCAAATAAGTTGGTCCACACCAACACAGAGATTATAGAACCAGTATAGTGACAATGTACTGGTTTGCTTGTGCACACATTTCCACGTACTTCTCTTGTTCGGCATAATGACCATTGGTCGCACACTCCGTGTGGTCACTCGAACTCTCTTATCAATATTGTAACAACACTGACCACCTGTCCCCGGCCAGTTACCGGTCAAGGAGGGGTCAAGGCTTGAGCGCGCGTGGTCGAAGCTTAGCGTCTGTCCATTCCTTGGTGAAGGCCCTCCGTGAAGCCATGACTGTGTGGGACTGATAAGGTTTTGTGGACGGCCTATACCAAGCCCACCAAATTTCTATCAAGGTCCTTTTAGTTGTTACCATACAATTTTGTCAGTCCATGCAGCACCAATAGCAAGTGCAGTGATATCCACAAGCGCCATTTTGATAGTGTATTCAGTGTGGCAGGGTTTTTTGTGTGTGTTTTTAACCCCTTTTGTGTCAGTGGTTTAAACTAGGAAACCCGGATTGTAGGGAGTATTGTGCATGCTGTGGCGTATAGGGTTGGTTCATCATGGCACACCATACCACACGTGGGGGAGGATGAACCGAGCTAGCGTGAGATTTCACCGCGTGTAGGCCGTGCCAGGCACCGGTGCACGAGGGCCGTTTCACGGGGGGAACGGCCTGGCAACTGGCATGGTAGCCTCTCTCCCAACCAACTCGTACTTGCAAGTTTGCCAAATTGTGGAAACACATAACCGCGAAATATCCAAGAACTTACAACAACAAGAAACAACACAGACGTTAAACTAACCATTCCAAACATGAAGGGGATGTTTTTTTCAATCATGTTGATACATTCTTTGGGTGGAATCGAATGTGTCAAGTTCATAATGTTGTCAAAAAAGGGAAGGGCCCTTAACGGGGGCCAGGCCTCGATACCCCAGACAACACACCCTTGATTTACGATCGAAAACTTCATTAAAATGTAATCTGAACGCTTCAAAATATGGTCACAGGGTTGGATACAACAAATCATAATGTTTAAAGGCAGAATTCCCAGAAGATATTATCGTAAAAACTGTCCATCGTATCGTTAGTGATAACGGAGTCATTATGAGTAAAAAGTTGAGTTACATTTAAGAATTCAGAAATTGCTCATTGTTCTCAAATTGTATATTTCTTGAGGTAGGTACATACTTTTTTTTTTTCAAATTTCCAATAAATCTTTTTAAAATTCAACATGAATTTGTATTTTTCAGGAAATATACAATCGCAAATCATATAGATTCTATATATTACATGTCATCGGTTACTTTGTCGAAACGTCCACAACAAAATGCTTTAAAAAGGCGCTCTGAAGTTTCTGAAACAAAAAGGGGATCTGAAAAAGAATCTCTGCAAAACTTCATAATACAAAAACACTGATATTTAAAGGTAGTATCATACTTGATATGTTTGCCCATGGATCTGTATTTCTTTGACAAAAACCAAAGTATGATATCACCTTAAACAGCGCAAAGACCACAGTCGTAGTATTTTGGTTGAAAGTTGAAGTTAGTTGAGTTGTAATGAAGCAAAGTGCACGACTGTTTAAAAAATGGCCACTCATAGCCCCACAGGAGTCTTGACCACAATTTCTAAAAGGAAGTATTTTTGGAAGCCGCAAGCCCACAAATCCTCAACAAGATTATGAAATCCTGGTCATTATAACTCGACCTCAAGCTAACTTGAGGGTAGGGCCATATACAATCGTGATGGAGTAAGGGATCTGCGGTTTCCAACTTTCACCGAGAATGATGTGCCAAGCGGTGGAAGACCGACCGGGGACAGACCGTTTGTCACCCAGAGCTCTGGGGCAGTAGGAGTTGTTAGTCCCTGCCTTGGCAATGACCATAATTCCACAGAGTTATAGTTCTGATTTTTTGCCTCAGTGATGGTGACGCATCGACCACAACTTGAATCGCATCCAACAATTAGCTCTTTAAGCAAAATTGGAACAACTCCACGTGCTTGGAAGCTTATAAGAGAACAAGGGATTTATTGGGAGAAATTTAAAGTTCGTATGTGATTTTGGAGGTTATTTTTTTTTAAGGGGATAAAGACTTGTTGCGCACCGTACCTGCACTTGAAGCCATACTGCTCGGATGTAGTCAGGAGTCCTGCTGCCTTGATACAACACAACGAACTTTCCCCTCCGCTCAACGCACTTAACCACCAGCTTCACCGCCGTGTACAAGTCCGGCCGTTCCCCCTTATAAAAACTCCTTGGAAAAATAATCACAGAGAAGGGTTTGGGGGGTATTCCGATCGCCTCCCCTACGTCCCCACCCCCCTGATGTACCCACGGGGAAGGTCCTGTGGGGGTTCCGATCCACCTGAGTCCAAGAGTGCTAGAAGGGGTGTATACTTTCCCAGCCAGTAAGCCCAACTTGCCCGTGGTATATAGCAATATAGCTCTATAGTAGGGTTTGTTCAGAGAAATTCATCAGCTGACAACATATACATGGACTATATACATGCACGCCAAACCCGTGTGTGTATATACTATGATCGGGTTCGTTCGTTCGTATACGCAAATTTTCAACGCATTCTTCTCCGGCACTATAGGCCACACGTGACACTGGTTCAATGTGTGTGTGTGCGGTGAGCGTGTTGTACATGTACACATTCCAATCCTACTTTGTTGTAGAGCGCGCTATATTATATAGTATATAGTGTCCTCATACCTGCTGTGGCCCAATTGGGTCCTTCCTATATAATAAAAGGCCCAAGTTCCGGTCAAGCTATAATGGACAAAAAAAAAAGAGCGCCCATTTCCAATGGCACGATGGACAATGCGAAATACTGGCAATGGGCCCACAAAGGAACGGATTAGTGGGACGCTCAGCGAAGGGAAATCGTGACTATATTTTTGTCCGTGACCCTGGACTCGAAGGTGACCCTTTGTGATTAAAATTCTTTTTTCAAACGTAAAATTCCGTGGCGATGCTTTTAAAGGTAGTATCATACTTTGGTAAAATAAGACACCAAAACAGAAATGTTCACATATTTATACGTATAACTTACAGGGTATGACGATGGTGGTGGTAGAAATGTACCGTTAAAATATCTCCGCCTGAAATGCTGTATTTTATCCAGAAATTGGTAAAAAACAACGACCGAAAATCGTTTTGCTCTTTTAACAGATCAAAAATAAAAGAGAGAAAGACTTAATAAATGCTGTGGGTGTTTTTCACTGTTTTCTCCAAAAAAAAAAGTGGGCACCGTATGGGACTGAAATTTGCACAGATGACTGTTACTGTATCTGTCTTGATATTTGTGCCCATGAATGTGTATTTCTTTGATAAAAGTATGATAAAACACAATACATCACGCACTTTCATTTTGATATTAATGCTATACCTGAAAGCTATATCTCTCGTGTTTTTCATTTCCCTAAGAATTTCCCATTTGCAAACGCCATTCTCCATTTTATTTTGGCTTCGCAAAGTGTAAAGTCCGTGTTTGTTGTAAATTTATTGCCATTGCGGTGCTTTAATACTGACAAAAAAATCACTTGGGTCGGAAATAAGGGTGTCCCAGCTGTTGCAGCAATAAAATATATCTGCTGATATATAGTTGATACAAAAACAACTGTATTGGTGTCAACAGGCTGACACGTGTGGGTTGGTGAGAACAATGGGTTTGGTGATAGTGATGGTAAATTATCACCCATAAACGAATGACGTCATATCACCATCATTATCACCATTATATGCATTGTCATGGCAACAATTTCAGTTCGGTTCCAAATCTTAGGTATATATCATAAATATTCGTTGATAAAGCTTGATACGATATTCTGCAAAAACCACGCATGCGTAAGATGGTCAAATTCTTTTCTAACATTTTGTGGCGTTACCATAGATATTTGGGTGTATACTGACCCCAAAAAATGCACACTATGCCTTGCAAAGTCACAGGCCGCATCAAAACGCACAGAAAAAAATTGACCTCTACTTCGGTCAAAACCTGGTCGCATATTAAACACAGCCCAGAAAAAGAAAGAAAAAAAACAAGAAAAGAACCGGAATTACTGCAAACAAAATTTTTCCGTTTGTCCCAAGGGAGTGTATACCCTGTGAATAATGTTATATAGTAAAGGGGGCCAGGGGCACTGAGAGTTGAGCCTGGGAAAAAAAGACCACAGTTTACCCAGGGACTTGAGCGTGTAACACTCGCTCTGCTATACCCGTTCCATCCCTCCACATTCTTGGTGTACTTCCGAGGTCCATTAACCTCGATTAGGGCTGTTTACCCCGAGGTCAACTAACCTGAACTCCGGCTGTTTACCCAGTCAGCTCGACCATGATTTGACCTTTGACCCATGACGTTGACCTGTGTCACCGGTGAGGGCGCGAACATTCTCCAGCTGGCGCTATTCAAAGCATGTTTTCGTAAACTTTCAAACATTCTTTGTTTACATTCAAACAATCACATGCAACTTATTTCAGACACATCAACTAAAATGCCTTCATTTTCAACCCAGTGTACTTCATTTGAATGAAAAAAAAGATTGAAATAGAGTAATAGACTGTTTGACCGGGCATATTTTACAAAATTATCATACAATCAGATCGTATTAATAGCAATTTCTTGTCTGATATTTATTTCTATTTTGGAGCAAAAAGAAAACAAATCCTACGACTCCTGGTTGCAAATATTTTGTTCTGTTTTTGTTTTTGTGTTTACTATATCGCGCTTCTGGGCGGAAAAGAAGAATAAAATGCAAAAATGCACAGGCTTTAGTTTATACTTTCACTTTTGCTTTTGCGCGCAATGGCCAAACTTGCTTTTTGGTATACGTACCCGACGGCCGATGCATGTTTATATGTTATCGTGGGTGTTGTAGCAAACATACAATGCATGAAACATCTATATATAAATTAAAATTGCACAATCTACGACGTGATGAGTCAAGTTTCTTGCGCACATCAATAATCAAATCAATAAATTTGGAAATTTCTTTCACTGATTGTGAAAACTAAATTCTGTGACCATTCATGAAACAGCCGTATGCCATACATTTTTATGAGTGGAGTTTGAAGAATGCGCGCGCAACAATAGACGTGGGAGGCCTGTAAAAAAAAAAGAGAGTAGAAAATGAAAAACTATTGGACTCTATCGATCACGAGTTCGTAACATCATTATTTGAAATTGAAAGCAAGGTTATGCATAGAAAAGCAGTAAAATGCCAATTGTACTTATGGACATTGGAGTAAAGACCTGCGGTGTACGTTGGTATGCGGGTTGGGTCAGTTCTCTTGTACAGACCCGAAAAGATTTTGTTCCATGGAATAATTATGCAGTTAGTCAAAGATTCCGACAATTTTGGGCAAAACCGACCACTGTGAGTGTCAAATCTGTATTTTAAAAAAAAATAAAGATTTCATGAAAGATTTGAAGCTTTGCATGGTGACAATTATTGGATTGGTATGTGAATCGGTTTGTGGAAACACCATGTAAGGACTTTCGCACTTCTATTTGCGTTCGCACTTCTCGTAAGGTCTCAACGTTTCGACTAGCCTGCTCTAGTCATCATCAGGAAAGTTCAGATGTCTTACAATTACTGCAAAGTTATGCAAAAGCACACCCCTACTGACAAGCTATACACTAAGATGACCTACTGTACAGGCGAACTTCTTTAAAGTTCGTTGTCCCCTTAAAAAATAAAGTTGATGAAAACATCCAAAATGAAACTACGAAGTTTACCCACAGAGGTAAACTTGGCTTTCAAAACATCCCACTTCTTGATTTATGGTTGCTTTGGGTGGCATTAAAAACACGTGAAAGGGGACAAGTCTTTTGGGAAAAGGTGCAACTTTTGAGTAACTGCCTGTGTCTTGAGAAAGACATGTTAAAACTGAAAACACGGTATTTCTGATACTTTGTCGTTTGTGAGTTTTGCAGAACAGAATAAGAACCACAATGAACCCGCGAGGTTAGCGAAAACCAACTTTCTTTGATGCTTTCCACCTACACCCCCCTTTTGTCCCGATCTTCTCATCCATTTATGTGTATGTTTACTTGCATGTTCTTGTCCTCTTGTCATTATTTCAGCCTTCGATAAAGATCCTGCTAGGATCGAAACGCATCAGGCCCTCCTAACTCCACGGCATTTTATAAATTTCAGGTCATTATTTTGGCTGATGAGTAATTTGCAGCATGAAGTATATTAAAACCAACTTAACGCAAAAAGTACAGAAACAGACAACCACATCCCGTTCTAGACAGAGGCAAAGAGCTTAGAACTTTACGTTCCTCACAAAAGTTCCCGTGTTTACAATGGTTTCTGTGGTACCAATTGTTCTTTATCACGAACACTGCATTGAGCATTGATTCACAAAGTACAATACCATTTTGTTCGTAGCTTCAAAACGAAAGTAAATTTCGTTTGGCCAAATTTTTTACCATTTTATCGATCATTGTCTTTGGAACGGACCACGGACGAAGGAACCAAACATGTGGTATAACAAGGGTGAACGAACTATTTCCTGGGGTTGATTTCACAATTTCAAAACTCATCGTAATTCACTAATCAATCGTAGGACTTATGATGCATTGCAGCCCGACATAGGATACGATGGGTTATCCTTCGTAACTCGAGTTACGATCGATCGCAGGGCTTCGTGAAACGATGTTGCAAAGCTGCCATCACACATCCAGTAAGGTTTTCTCGATGGGACGGAAAAATACCAACACCATCGTTATACTCTGTAAGTTATACGTAAATCTGTGAACATTTCTGTTTCGGTTTCTTACCAAAATACTACCTTTAAAAGTCAAAATGAGTATACGGTGACCTATTGCATGGTCTGGTGCCTTGAACTGGATATATTTTTGTAGTAAATTCCACATGCAGGATGTGGGTTCCAGACTTCCAGCACAGCCACATTAATGTTGGTGTCCTTGGGGAAGACACTTTACCATAATTGCTACCCTCCACATAAAAGTCAACACGGGTACCGGCATGGGAGGGGTAAATCACTAAATTGAACATTATTTTGTATTCAATATCAACCGTTCGTGCTGCATACTCAAGCTGGAATGGTCAAATTAATGATGTCCTTTATATTGGCCAAAGCAAGGACACAGTTATAACTGTTGAAAATGACCACTGTAATCACAAGCTATTACCATTACAAAGGCGCATCACTCAAAACTGCACACGTCCAATCAGAGTACGCAAAGCACTGCACAATTATCTTTAACCCATTACGCCCACATTTTCCCTACAATTTTGATAACACGCCGAATTCAAGAGAGAAAAAGAGAGTGTTCAATGGTCGATCGTCAAATGGAACATCAGCTGTTTGATATACGGTCAAAAATCGATTTTACAACAATCATTTCGCATTTACCCATATCGTTAACAATTTTAATATCGCCAGCAATAGTGTATCGGCTCTTTATCTTCTTGGCACAGCACCTGGCTTGATATGTTTTTGTACGATACTATAGGTCACTGGTCAGTTGTGCACAAATATACACAAGTGGCGCCAATGATATACGACTTACAATGGAATCACAGCGTGCTTCCTTACCATTATTTTGCTGAACTAAGATTATAATGTCGTTGTAGTCCGGGCAAGGTCGATTTTGTTTGGCACCTTATTGGGTTTAAAGGGGCACCCCTGGATATTGATATTGATATTAACCAGTTTAAAGGTAATATCATACTTTTTTTTTGTCAACGAAATGCAGATTTATGGGCAATATGAAGATAAAAGTAACAGTCATCCGTGAACATTTCAGTCCCATACGGTGCCCACTTTGTGACTGTGAGCAAACAGTGAAAAACTGGCAAACAGTATTTATTACACATTTTCACCGTTATTTCTGATCTTTAAAAATTCAAAATTGTTTTTGGTCATTGGTTTTACTCTTTTCTGGATAAATACAGCATTTCGGGCAGAAAAATGTTAACGGTATGTTTCTACCACCACCATCTCTATACCCTTTAAGTTATAAGTAAATCTGTGGAGATGTTTTGTTTCGGTATATGCTACCAAAGTATGATACTACCTCAGTAAAGGGGCGCCTTTGGATATAGATATTCAGTTTAATAAGCCTAGAAATTGGTGAAGCGTTAATTTCGTTTTTACATCAAATCTCAAACAGTAAAATTGTTTAAAGGGACAATAATGTGCAAACTTTTATAATATACTCTGTCCATTAGTTGTATTTTGTACTATTATGGGTTTTTATTTTAGATCACAATAAGCGCCGCCCGAAATAGGCCTACAATTTCACTTATTCGGGAAATATTACTTTTTTAATATTAAATAGAAACAAAGCAACATTTAGGTGTAACTTTGTTCGTTTTTTTACATGTCAGCGGCCTATAGGGAAAACGGTGCCCGGGGCAAGGGGTAAAATATTGCCCCCCCCCCCTAATTTCAACTTCTGATTCCAATGAAAAAAAAATCAAACAATTTGCAATTGGAATCTTTCTTTGTTTGTTTATTAGATTAGATTTCCAATAACTTCAACAGTACAGCTATATACTTGTTTTGCCTTTGCGGTGTTTTTTTTGCGCCCCCTAAAAAGTGGCGCCCGGGGCACATGCCCCAACCCCTTGCCCCCGCTCAAGAAGAGATTGGCCCGTGATATACGTCTGATGAAAATCCTGTTGAAAAAAAAAAGCGAATTTAGGGGCCGTTACAAAGTGGGACATGTTTCTTCCTATACACAAATAACACCTGCCACACTTTCAAGGTCCCTTTAACATTTCACGCTAAACTTGAATTCAAAACCACATGCTAGACCCACGGCCTATACAAACACAGTGTATTGTATTGTTCCTCCACACGCACAAAAAAAATAAGCAACCCCTAAAAATACCATGGTTAAACATACTCCATGTTTTGAATAGACTGGTGCCTATCTGTCGGCGCTCACACAGTGTGCGCTCTTTGTTAGGGAGGGTATAGGCACCAGACTATATAGCATTAATGTGTACACATTGTCAGGCGTTCATGTAGAAGTGTTGAATGTAGGTCAGTGTGTTTAGTTCACAAAACTCACGGGGATTGACTTAGCGTGCACTTCTTATACACTGGAGAAGCCCTTCTGTGTGGGTTTTGTTTTGGGACCCATTCATGCACGTAGCATTCGAGGGAACTTTGCACCGTCATAATTTCCGTTGCGCAAACTTTGCAAGGTCAAGTTCTTGTTAGACGCGTACAAGTCTTCTCCGCGTTTTTTTCCTCCTCGCAACAGTTCCCTCACATTTTTGTTGGCTTCAAAATAATGGCGGTGGCGAAATAAGTCCCAAGCCTGGCCTCAAGCCAGGTTTTGTTAAGCCTTTACGAAACCAGGCTTGAGGTTATAGGCTTGTGACTACTTTACTATAAAAGACCATTATTTTTTATTTCTGAAAAGCAAACATTGGGATAACTTTGAACAACAGAGGGCGGTGTAACTATTCTTTTTTTCAAGTGCCAACGACAGGGGGAAAAAAGGCGTCGGGCGATTTTCTTGAAATTAAAAACGAAACAAAGGGAATACTTAAAACGATCAACAAACAGATAACAATAAAACGATTGATTGTAAAACTTTTAGTGTAATCTTTGATATGTTTTGAAACTTGGTAGAAATTGTTTTATTTATAAATTCATTTCCAGGGTAGAATATAGGATAATTTTTATTGAAGTGAATGTTTATCAGGTAAATACTTATAAATTTCAAATAATGTTCAAAGATTGGATTTAAAGTCAGCCCTTTTGAAAAGATATGCTAGTTTTGAAAGTACAAGTAACAATCTGCTGCTAACTGCTCATCAGCCAAAAATAATGACCTGAAATTCATAAAATGCTTGGAGTTAGGAGGGCCTGACGTTTCGATCCTAGCAGGATCTTTATCGGAGACTGGTTTAGAGTATGGATAATTATTGTCAATTTCTAGTGAATTAGAACTTGTTCAATGATGATTAAAAGTTTGTTCCTTGTGACACTAATTTTGTGAAGCATTTGTCCGTTCACTTGTTTGGCTGTTTGTCTAGATAACGTCATTCCATTTCATCACTTTAGTGGTTTTCTTGGACAGCAGTCTAGGAGCAGTTCTCCGTCTCTTGCCTGGACTCGGCATCACCCAGGGCCACCCTCAGCTTCCTGGCCTTCTTGAGCTTCTGCAGGCGAGGTGGCGGTCGCCTCTTCGCCAAGAACTCCGCGAACTCCTCGCTGACCAGGTACTCGAAGGGGACACTGCCCGGGCCGTCACGGGTCCCAGGACGGCGGGTCACGATGCCGGCGTCGCGGAGCTGGCGGAGGATCTCTTGACTTTCCTGGCGAGCGTGGAGCTTTCTCCTCTTGCTGATCATCTCGGTAAAGAGGGGAGTGCCGAGGACGCGTAAATCTGAAAGATCGGTTGAAAAAAATGATTAATTATGACATCGTGGTGATGGTCCAGGTGAATGTGGTGATATGATAGGCCTATGAACAGGACAATACAAAATGTCAAGGTGGTGATTTTCACCACATGACCTCAACTCGTAAGGAGATTTGCTACAATGCTTCGTTCAAGATTTGTTGAAAAATATATCAAAACTGTTTTGTTTTGTCATTTATCAAGGATCAATATTTGAAACTGACTGGAGTGGGATTTGAACCTGAGACCTACCATACCGATGCTCTTTCCAACTGAGCTATCCAGCCCGATGTTGGTAGTGTCCCTAATAGTCAATTATCTTTGTTCGTTTGGCAGTCAGAAGCCATGAAACCACGCATATACAGCTATATCCCAAGGATCATTTTTAAGATACGTGCAGGATTAGCAATGCTGCATGGCTGAGAAACGGTACGTGGGGATCACTCAAAGAGGATGCGGCCGCGTTTAAAGGTAGTATCATACTTTGGTATCATTATATATTCACAGATTTAGCTATAACTTACAGGGAATAAAGATGGTGATGGTATAAACGTACCGTTAATTTTTTTCTGCCTGAAATGCTGTATTTGTCCAGGAAAGAGTAAAAACAGTCACCAAATTATTTTGATCTTTTACAGATCAAAAATAAAAGAGAAAAGACTTAAAAGATACTGTGGGTGTTTTTCACTGTTTTCTCAAACCGTGGGCACCGTATGGGACTGAAACTTTCACATAATAATTTGACTGTTACTGTATTTTTTTAAATGATTTTTGTCCCCATGAATCTGTATTATCTTTTACAGATCAAAAATAAAAGAGAAAAGACTTAAGAAATACTGTGGGTGTTTTTCACTGTTTTCTCAAAAAGTGGGCACCGTAGGGGACTGACACTTTCACAGATGACTGTTACTGTATCTGTCTTGATATTTTGGCCCATGAATCTGTATTTCTTGACAAAAACCAAAGTATGATATTACCTTTTACCTTTTTATTTTTATTTTTATTTTGTAATTATAATTATAATCATCAAATATATACCCACAAGGGAAACTGACTGAATTTGAAGTCATTGAAAAGTGAACAAAGAAAGACTGACTGGAGCGGGATTCGAACCGGCGACCACCTGTACGGTGTTCAGGAGGTCGCCGGTTCGAATCCCGCTCCATTCAATTTTTCTTTGTTCACTTTTCAAGTAATTATAATTAGATAGAAATGATTCGTGACAGTGAAATTTACCTGAGGTATGTGGGTGATCAGCGCAATCCACCTCGAACACCTCGCCCGCATCTACCGTATCCTCAGCCACCATGTAACGGGAGAAGCTCTCCTCGCTCAAGGCCGGTGATGGACACCCTCCGTGACGGGGGCGAAGGTGGGTAGGAGTCGGCAGCTCGTTGGTGGCTACGATGGTCCGCTCCGATACGGTGGTAGTGTGCTGGTCTTCAGGCAGAGCTGGAGCAACCTGAAGTCAAACATTTCGACGATGTTTCAACCAAATCCCAGCTCATTGTCCGATGAAAATGTATCGTATGAAGGCCACAGAATATTACAGAAACATTTCAATACATGCATTTTAGCACCGATTTATAGGAATTATTTAGTGTGCAGCCAGATTATACTTAGGCCTAAACTTCAGGCACCAGTTTCATACCTGTATGAAGTTAAAGGTTCTACCATACTTTGGTAATTGGTATCATACCGAAACAAAAATTACACAAATGAAATGCTGTATTTATCAAGAATAAAATAAAAACCAATGACCAAAAACAATTTTGATCTTCAAAAGATTAAAAAAAATAACGGTGAAAAGATTTTAAAGATATTGAGGGCGTTTATGACTGTTTTCTCAAAAAGTGGGCACCGTATGGGACTGGGAATTTTCACTGATGACTGCTACTGTATCTTCCTTGATTATAATTTGCCCGTGAATCTGCATTTCTTTGACAAATACAAAGGAATGGAATTACCTTTAAAGGCCTTTTTATCACTATGCTAAAAAAACTCTCAACCAATGAGAAATTCTCTCATTGTTGCGAAATCTTACAAAAGTGTAATCGTGTGAAAGGACACCAATACTTGAGAGTGACTGACGTCCCTAGTGAATCCTTGAGAGATTTTGACCGAGGTCCAGAGTAATGAGAGTTTTTCTAGCGTCGTGTGAAAAGGCCTTAAAAAGGCCTCAAGGTTGATATAATTTATAATTAGGGGAAAGAAGAATTGGTTTGAGAATAAAGGCTATTATTCAAAATAAAACTTTTACAATAGAAACTCGGGGTTGCCTTATATGGATTAAGAAAACTTACCTGGATCCTGTTGCGACGATTCTTCCAAAACGGCCGAATGGAGACGGATCTCTTCTTCAATTTTCCCGCCGAAAATCCACCGACGACCGGAACCGAGGCTCGCACGACTTTGGACTGGTTACATCCACCCATTGTAGGTGGACTTAGGTTGCGTGTTCCGTATGCAAATTAATTCTTGAGAATTATAGCTCAAATTCTTACAAGGAAAGAGAAAAGGGGCGTGGGAAAGAAACTCCGCCCATTGGAGTCGCCTTTCTACAAAGATGAATGAATTAGATTATTTTAGGCTGTTTTGATCTTTACGAAGTTGCTCAAATTCTCGGACGAACTGAATGAAACGTACTTAACGTAGGAGCGTACAGTTTGTTGTTGCTTGTGTATTTCCCCCATAACGACGTATGTACATTTCTGCTACAGGTGACGTTTCCGATTAACCATTGTTTCGGCATAAACGAGGCGCAACACAACCGTGCGCCTTATGGACGCGCGCATTGTGGACGCAGTGTCGCACATTATGACGCATCATAATAAACGTACACAACGTGTGCATGTTTTAAACATACATGTGTACATTATAATTTAATAGGCCTAATTATTATCTTTACAGAAATAGTTTTACGATATCATGAAGACAATTGGGGCCGATTTCATAGAGCTGCTTAAAGGTAGTATCATACTTTGCTTTTTATCAATGAAATACAGATTCGTAGGCAAAAATATCAAGGAAGATACAGTAAAAGTAATCTGTGAAAATTTCAGTCCCATACGGTGCCCACTTTTTGAGAAAACAGTGAAAAACGGCCACAGTATTTCTTAAGTCTTTTCTCTTTTATTGTTGATCTTTTAAAAGATGAAAAAGATTTTCGGTCGTTGTTTTACTAATTTCTGGATAAATATACAATTTCAGGCGGAAACATTTTAACGGTAGGTTTCTTCCAGCACCATCTTCATACCCTAAAAGTTTTACGTAAATCTGTAAACATTTCTATTTTGGTCTCTTACGGTCTTACCAAAGTATGATACTACCTTTAATTAAGCATGAAAAGTCTTCCTTGATCAAACAGGATTATATACCAACACAAATGTTCATGTGTTGTTTACTGCTTTTTACTTGTATTCTGCCATTGTTTGCTGAGCATAACATTCACAAGGAGTTTTGGCTGGCATACTGTTTTATACTGCAAATTTTGGTGCTTAAGCAGCTCTATGAAATTGGCCCCTGGGGCAAATTTCACGACCCTGCTTAGCACAAAAAACAATTAAATTTCTGTCTTAATAAAAACAGGATTAACAACCAAATGTCCATATGTTGTGTATCACTTGTAGGCCTAAATGTTCTTTGGCTGCTGTTCACTGACCATGAATATCAAATGGAAGTTTTAATGGTGGTTTGTGTTATTGAGCAAGACATTTTTGTGCTGAGCAAGTTTCTTTGTGCTTAGCAGCTCCATGAAATTGGCCCCTGATCTTCAGAAAGTGAACAAATTTGTAAGCAAGTTTGGGAGATTTAATGTTGATCTTGGAATATAGAAGCTTTTATTCAAGCGAGTACAATGTGTTTTTCTCTGCACATAATTGTTGTTGGTTAGAAAGGCAAGTTTTAATTTCTCTTTTTACAATAGTCATAACTTCTGCCTTTCCCAACAAGTTAAATATTATTAAATTTAATTACTCCAAGGTATAAATATCAACAATTTCACCAGTGGAATGACTTACCCTGTGTCTTTAACTTGAACAGCGATACCGAGTAAAACTTTTAATCCATAATCTTGTACACGTCAAATTCGTACTTTTCAACATGGCGCCAAAACTGGCAAAAGGGCGCCCTCTTCAAGTCAAAATTAGTGAGCCACCAATAGTCGTGATACTTTCACATAATTATTACCGAGGACGCCTAGCCCAAGCCTACCATGCACCATAGGCTTTATGAAACCAGGGGTCGATTTCACGAAGCCCTACGATAAATCGTAACTCGAGTTACGATGGATAAACCATCGTATCAAAGTAGGGCTGCAATGCATGCATCATAATTATGCCCTACGATTGATAGTAAGTTACGATGAGTTTGGAGAAATCGGCCCCAGGCTTGGGGCTAGCTAGGCTTGGGATTTTTTTTTCGCTATCGCCATTTGAGGCTCACAAAACGATAAGAAGGGATTGGGCCACGTGACGAAGCCAAAGAAAGGCTCCAGCTTCGCCATGTATCTCAAGCCCTTCATTTCATTTAGGCCACAAAATGGCGGTAGCAAAATAAATCCCAAGCCTACCGTCAAGCCTCATTTCGTAAAGGTCCTATGCTAGGTAGATAAAGAACAATTCTTAAACCAATTTCTGTAACTGACAAATTCTCACGACCTTTATAAAGGTTTCAATCAATCATTATAATAAATTTTTTTTCGAAATATTCAGTATCGATTTATATACACATACATCTTTTCCATCTTCGTCGTTTTAAACAAGATTTGAAATGCATCTAATCGAAATAAATATCGACTAGTGAAATTATTGTTTTAAACACTGTTGACAAAATTGCAACTCAAAAACTATGTCACAGTCACGTGACCCCAAACCCCAGTTAACAAACATGTAACTTGTGACCGTTTTTTAGTTCAGTTAGAAAAATATACAAAACTGTAAATGCCGATTTTGTTGTCCTTTTTCAATAGAGCACAGTCCACGTACGTATGCATTGTAGTGCATTGAAATTCGCTGTTTACTGTAATTTACTCAAAAATAATCCATTACAATTCGAACTTCTGGGCGGAAAAATGTCTATGAACTTTGGAACATTCTGTACATTTTTGTGGCATTTGGAAATGTATTTGAAACAATTATTATAATCATATATCACAATATAGTAACAGCACAAATATCACACATATAAATTCTTGGTTACAAATATTTTTTTTTCTTGAAATAGCAAAAAACTCACAATATCCTTGCACCGTACATGAAGCAAATATAAAATATCTTCTCAATTAATTATTATTAAATCACATTTGTTTATGATTAAAATAAGTACAAACAGATAACAATTAAATTTACACATCCAAGTATTTGGATTAAAATAATAAGATCAATGGTCATATGCTGTCAAATTTAGGCTCCAGAACTAACAAATATATCGCTGCGACTCGGAGCATCAAATTTCTGAATTTTATCAGGGAATTTCAAAAAAAAAATTCTGAACAAAATCTTGAAAGACTTTCTAGTCTACAAAATTTGAAAAAAAATATTCAACCTACAAAAGGGTGCTGTAAAAAAAAAAATCAGTTCATACTTTGAAAAATGGAGCCCTATCACCACAATAAATAGTTTGAACCCAATTAACCGGCTAAATCCAATGTAAACGGACAGAAACTGAAACTTAAATGAACCAGTCGCGATCGTGAATCAAAAACACCAAAAATAAGTATGAAATTAAAAATAATGGGAACCAAACTACCAGGCCAGTAACCACTGGGCCTGTAGGCTAGAACCTTAGATCAGAGGTGAAACTCCAATCCTGACAGGCACTTTCAAACAAGATAAATAAGCCAGCGATAAAAGAATTCAAGTTATAAAGTACTTTTTGTCATTTGGAATTGGTTTTATACATCGTTATTTTTTCCTTCTCAATCTCGTTGAGTTGTCACAAAGATTTTACTTCAAATGGAACGCTGAAAAGACAAAACATAAAAGGAAGAAGGATTTATAATAGAAGAAAAGAAAATGGCCTTGGGTAGGGTATTGGGGGTAGGACAACGTGCGTGTTGTCGGCACTCCAGCATGGACGTGCAGCCGCCATTTTACTGGGGTGACTGAGCAGCTGCAGTAGAGTCCAAATGCCTGGATGTTATTCAACTGCGCGCACTTTGCATGACGCGACGGGAGACCCAATGTGTGGAACCATCCTGCCCAGGGGTACGAATGTACGCACAATTTGAAATGGGACGCGCACATTTTTCTTCGGCAATGGTGCCGGCTATGGTCGATTGTATCACGTGCAGAGTGCACACTCTAGTTTTGCTATTGTGGAGTGCTGTGGCCTAGTGGTCTGGCGTGTCGAACTCAAAGTCTTGTGGTCAATCTACAGATCGTGGGTTCAAAACCAGCCATGGGCTAGTGGTGCTTGCATCCTTAGGCAAGATGCTTTGTCACATATTGCTCCTCTTCACCTAGGTGTAAATGGGTACCTGCGAGGGTAGAGATGACTTTGTGGCCCAGGGAGTTGAGATGGTTTCAGGAATGTAAATTGTGGCCCAATGACCAGAGATAATAATATGTGCGCCACGAGCGTCTTTGGACAGATGTGTGTATTATTATTTAAACTCTATGGTCAGTGTCTTTGGACAGATGTGTGTATTATTATTTAAACTCTATGGTCAGTGCACATCACAACAAAATGACAACAGACCAAAATTTATAAAAACTCGCCGAAGTCTTGTGAAATTAAATAAATTCAACCCTTTTCTTTGTAATGAAATATATTGTGTAACTTGAGGGTTACATCAAATAGAATGGATTGAGGAGACTTACTTTGTTGCTAAAAGGTGGAGGGGCGCTGCTATACAGTCGGCAAGATTTCTTCATCGCTGTCATCTCGATACTCGATGGGATTGCCTCTGCTATTGTCTTTTAATAGATCTTCATCCTCATCGTCGCTGTAGATGCTCCGAGAGTTGCCCTGACCCAGCAAGGACTCCTCCACGTCACCGTTTGAAAGCTGGGAAGATAAAGATCGTCAAACACGAGGATAACAGGGAGATAGTCTTATCAGAGAGTCTTGTCCAGAGTTGAGATAAGTTTATAGGGTGGCTGCAATGATTTTTATTAAAATCCACCGAAATAATTTAATTAATTAAAAAAAACATATTAGATTTGATGAAAGTTTGTTTTTTGTTCCGCACTAAATATGTCACACGAGTGATTTGGCCAGCGTGCGCATGTACAAAATCCCCGGATGTCAGACAAACATTGACTCACACATGTAGTGTACACCATGCATGCACACAAGCACACCCACCACACGTTTGCATAGTTGCAATGTTTGTCTGAGATCCGGTGTGACGTCACAGCATTCAGCCTGCTATATTTAGCGCAAGTGCGGAGCACTATTAGGAAGTTTAGGACTTTGGCTGTCAAGTTTCTGACCTTACCTGTGAATAGGAGTAACTAGGGACTTTGTTGTACGCGCCTGGGAACAAACCACGGAGTCTGTAGTATACCGCAGACCTGCGAAAGAGGAAAAAGAGGATGGGTTATCCTTCGTAACACTCGCTACGATCGATCATAGGGCTTCGTGAAATCGACCCCAGTGCTTAATACCGCTTTTAAGGTAGTATCATACTTTGGTAAGAAACCAAAACAGAAATGTTCACAGATTTAAGTATAACTTACAGGGTATGAAGATGGTGGTGGTAGAAACATACAGTTAAAATGTTTCCGCCTGATATGGTGTATTTGTCCAGAAACTAGTAAAACAACGACCAAAAATCTTTTTGATCTTTTAAAAGATCAAAAATAAAAGAGAAAAGACTTAAGAAATACTGTAGCCGTTTTTCACTGTTTTCTCAAAAAGTGGGCACCGTATGGGACTGAAATTTTCACAGATGATTGTTACTGTATCTTCCTTGATATTTTTGCCCATGAATCTGTATTTCTGTGATAAAAACCAAAGTATGATACTACCTTTAAGACATGAGACACTGCAGAATAAGACAGATTTACAACTTACCTTCTCTCGGACTTGTGGAAAACGATGATAAATACACAAAGCACCACAATGCCAAGGAGTATACCGATGACAGCGGGCACTTTGGACTTGGAGGTACTCACTGGGGTATCTTTACCCCCGTTGTGCCCACCGGAACCACCAGCGGGACCAGAACCTTCTGTGGGGGTTCTGTCGGGCCAAAGCAAAGCAATAATCAAGAACCCATTCTCAATAGCTGGCAAAGTTCAGCAATGTTTCTACGAGCTTAAGATGATCCAGAACAAACATTTAAACCTGGGACACACTAATATAGAGCTTGATAGCTCAGTTAGCAAAGCACTGGCATGGTATTCTGGAGGTCACAGGTTCGAATCCTGCCTCAAACAGTTTCCTGACTTCAAATTACTTAATTTTAAAAGCCGTATCCTCTTTTGAGTGATCCCCCATGCACCGTTCTCAGGTTGCAGCATTGCTGCGGGTATCGATGAAATGATCCTTGGGTTATGGCAGTGTGTGCGTGGTTTCATGGCTTCTGACTGCCAAACGAACAAAGATAATTGACAATTGGTGTCATCACCAACGTAGGGCTGGATGGCACAGTTGGTAGAGCGCCTGTACAGTATTCAGGTTCAAATCCCGCTCCAGTCAATTTATCTTAGTTCACTTTTCAATGACTTAATTTTTATAATCATGTCACTTTCTCTTGTGGTCTATTTGATGAATTTTAAGAAAAAATAAAATGATGATTGTTTTAAGTTGCAATTTCTCAAGTTTGCAAGATGACTCCATAACTTACACTTTGTTACACAGCGTAGACGTCTCCCATATGAAGTAGTACTGACAATTGCTGGACTCAAAATTGAAGATTGGTTGACCCTAAGAAGCAAAACCACAAAAAAATACAGATTGTGTGATTTTATGCTCAATATTTCATATGAATGAACGAGATTTTGAGAAAATTATCAAATTATGAAGATATTGCATGGGTATAAATGCTGTCTAAACATGGTGTATTAACACACAACCGATTTTACCAGCGAGAAAGTAGATTGCTTGAAAATTTTCCATTTCTTTTTGTATATATAATATATAAAGGTACTATCATACTTTGGTAGCACACCGAAACAATTAACCCATAACTTACAGGGTATAAAGATGGTGATGGTAGAAATATACTGTTAAAGTTTTTCTGCCTGAAATGCTGTATTCATCCAGAAAATAGTAAAAACCAATTGACCAAACCAACAATTGACCAACAATTTTGATCTATTAAAGAGAACAAATAACGGTGAAAAGACTTAAGAAATACTGTGTCCGTTTTCCACTGTTTTCTCAAAAAGTTGGCACCGTATGGGACTGAAAATTTCACAGATGACTGTTACTGTATGTTCCTTGATATTTTTGCCCATCATTCTGTATTTCTTTGACAAAAACCAAAGTATGATATTACCTTTAGGGCCATGTTGTACTTCATGCCAATTGTGAAGCAAAATATGACATTGCAGACAGAGTGTGTACATTTTGCACCAGATGAAATGTGATCAAGTTTGTGTGAACATTTGGCGCAAATCTCACGTCTTGATGTCCTTTTGGCTTAGTACGAAGCATTTGCATTAAGTATGAATTGAAATGTAACACGACTAAATTTAAAGCTCAAGGGCACAACAGATTTCGATGCTCAAGACATATTCAGGAAAAAATCTGTGACCAAAATGTGGTGATTTGTACAAAGTTACGTATACCAAAATCGGTAAACAATTTCGCAGAAGTGTTTTGTATGAAAGCGTGACATTAATGGTGCAATATCAGACTTGAATGGAGACTAACCAGGCCAGCGCTCGGAGCGCATTTGAAGAGGATGGTGCTGGTCACATCTTCCGTGTCTTCTTTTCCGCAAGACTGAGATTTGGTCGTCACCAGTTCTAAAACTTCATCTGACGGACAATGAAGAAAGATATAGCAGTGAACAAAGATCAACAAAACATAAATCTAATAACCTTTACGTAAATGGCCTGTAATAAGACCAAGGATAAGATGATAAAGGAACAATGAAACCATTGTTGTCCTCGAATTGAATTCTTTTGTTCAAAGTCGTCATGGGACGTACAAATGTGTGCTTAGACTATGGGAGTGTGTTTAAGTATAGGGACAATAGAAAAAACAAAGCTTTGTCTTCGGACAGTATGTGAAACAGGAATTTGTGAGCATGCTCAGTACATACATAGATGCAATATGCGTACAACGATACGCCTACAAACTAATTGGCACACCGGAGAAGACAATTTTCCATTAAATGTACTAGGGTCGATTTCATGAAGTTCTAAGATCGATAGTAACTCAAGTTACGAAGGATAACCAATTGTATCCTACGTAGGGCTGCAATGCGCATCATATGCAGTGTTGTTGAAGAGTACTTTTTTTTTCCGAGTACCAAGTACGTCTGCCGAGTACTTTGACTGCCGAGTACCAAGACAGGTCGAGTACTTTGACTGCCGAGTACCAAGACAGGTTGAGTACTTTGCCGGCCGAGTACAAGTGCTGGTTTCTGAGTACAAGTACTTTGTACTTCCGAGTACAAGTACTTATCATACGAGTACGAGTACAAGTACTTTATAGTCAGTACTTCTTTTTGCAAAAACTCATTGAACCCCAAATTGTACAACAGTCAATGTAGATGACATGGCTAGAGATGAAATGGTAACAGGTCAACTAGCCATTACATCAATACATTTGGCTACGCATTACAGCAGTTATGTTACCGTTTCGAATATCGGTTCTTGAGGGGTCAATATTTTTGTACCTATATATGTTTTAAACAGCCGCGGTTAAGTTAACTTAAAGGTATTTCTTTTTTTATCGAGTACTGTAAATCGAGTACGAGTACTTAGATGCTCGAGTACAATTTCTGGATGTCGAGTTCCGAGTATTTTGTAGCCCGAGTACCATAGTTCGAGTGCGAGTACTTGGACGTTCGAGTATGGGTGCGAGTGCAAGTACTCTGAAAATGGTACTCGAGTAGTACTCGAGTAGGAGTACCAAGTACGAGTACTACAACACTGATTATAAGTCCTACGATTGATAGTACGTTACGATGAGTTTGGTGAAATTGACCCCTGGACTGTTTTGGGGATGGGGTTTCATGAATAGTGCCCTCTATTGGGCGATTAAATCACAGGCCAGGAATGCAATAATACAAGAACAAAAGCAGTGAACTTTGAACAAACCAACCTTTCATGAAGTATTTGGTTTGAGCTTTCTCCCCGACGTTTCTGAAGAAGGGATCGTTCTCCTTGCTCTGACAGACGAGGGCGCTTTTGCATATTCCCTCTTCTCGTAAATTGCCCGAGTCCAGATTGATAATGTACGTGTAGACGGCATGTAGGCCCGACTTTTCATCTCTTTCGTCCCCTTCCGCTTTCCAAAGCCTCCACAAGAAAAAACAAAACAAATAAATATGACGAAAAACACAAATTTACATTTTTCAAAATTTCGTAAATTGTGACTTGAGATATGGATTGCTCACCCATGTTTGATGAGAGGCGAAAGGTCAAAGGTTGACTTAGTCTCCGGATCAGTCACTTTTCCATCTTTCAGTTCCACTGCGACCCTAAATTTTGAAAAATGAAGAATATTCATTAGAATGAACGGAAAAAGCAAACAAACAAACAAACTCGTAACTAACCCTTATTAAAAAGAATGAGGACCAGAACTGGCTAGGGGCTAATTTCACGACCCTGCTTAGCACAAAAATTTGCTAACCATGGAATTTCTGTCTTAACAAAAACAGGATTAACAGCCCAATTTCCATGTGTTGTGTATTACTTGTGATTGTTATTTGGCTGTTGTTCACTGACCATGAATATCAAATGGAATTTTTTATGGCGGTTTGTTTTCATGAGCAGGATATTTTGTGCTAGGCAATTTGTTTGTGCTTAGCAGGGCCATGGAATTGGCCCCAGGTCTATTTTAACATGCCGAAGCCTAGACGTTTCTCTCATCATCCTACATCTTAAAACCTTATTGCGTTTTTCTTCTATACATAACAAAAAAGGAATAAAGGGCGCCCCCATATGTCAAAAAGAGGCAAGGTTAGTAAATTCTGAAAGGTTATATCCCAACCTTTCCTCTCTGCAAGCTACTTTGGACTCCCAGATGAACGTGAATTTGCAGTCGGCGTCGTTGGCTGTTGAAACACTGAAAAGGAAAAAAAACAAAACCCAGAATTAGTGGAAAATTGAAGTAAACTTAAATGTGAGGGTTATTTAGTTCAATATAACAACAGAAAAAAAACTTCTGAAAATATCGGTATGACCCTGTCTGAAAAAAAATTGGTTGGTAGAGCACCAGTGCGTTAATCTGGAGGTCGGAGGTTCAAATCCACCTTTGGTCAATTCTCTCTTAATACCATTTAATGATATTGCATGTGTATTTCATCATCTTTCTAATACTCAGTCCATCTCTACACTAAATAAGACTTAAAGCTATGCATGGTGGAAGTACTAAAAGAAGGTAGGTTTGCGGTGACACCATGTAATCTCTTCTGTCACTCTCCTGAAGATAAACAGGGGCCAATTTCATAGAGCTGCTTAGCACAAAAATTTGCTAAGCATGACATTTCTGTCATAATAAAAACAGGATTAACAACCAAATGTCCATGTGTTGTGTATCACTTGCAATTGTTCTTTGGCTGTTGTTTGCTGACCATGAATATCAAATCGAATTTTCAATGGTGGTTTGTTTTGTTGGACGAGCCATTTTTGTGCTAAGCAATTTTTTTTTGTGCTAAGCAGCTCTATGAAATTGGCCACTGATCACACTGTTCAGAACGTTGAGATAATAACACAGGCTCTCCTCAGAACCACACACTCTCACAGAAGAGGTTTCACGGTCTCACCGCAAACCTACCTTATTTTATCTCTATGCTAGTACATTGCTTGCTTTCAACTCTGAACTTTGAACTCCATTATTTCGATCGGCTGTCCTACCTGGTCAATTTGGGGAAACCAACGACGTTGGAGCAGGTGAAGATGATCTCGCTCTCAGCAGAGGCGATGTTGCCCGGTCCGCAGGCTTTGGTGCTTCCCTCCTGGAAAGTGACGTGGAGATTGGGCTCCGTGATATCGCCTGGGAGGACACGGTACGAGTAGAAAGTGACGAAGGAGGTGGAACATGAATAGAATGCTTTAAAGGTAATATCATACTTTGGTTTTGGTCAAAGAAATACAGATTCAATGGGCAAAAATATCAAGACAGATACAGTAACAGTCATCTGTGAAAATTTCAGTCCCATACATTGCTCACTTTTTGAGAAAACAGTTAAAAAACAGCCACCTTATTTCTTAAGTCTTTTCTCTTTTATTTTTGATCTTTAAAAAATCAAAAATAATTTTGGTCACTGGTTTAACTCTTTTCTGGAAAAATACGGTACAACATTTCAGGCAGAACAATTTTAACGGTATGTTTCAACCATCACCATCTTCATACCCTGTCATAGGAAAATCTGTAAAGATGTAAATAGGAAATTCCAATAGGAAATTCTAATAGGAAATTCTAATAGGAAATTCCTATAGGAAATTCTAATAGAAAATTCCAATAGGAAATTCTAATAGGAAATTCTAATATGAAATTCCAATATGAAATTCCAATATGAAATTCTAATATGAAATTCTAATAGGAAATTCTAATATGAAATTCCAATATGAAATTCCAATACGAAATTCTAATAGGAAATTCTAATAGGAAATTCCAATAGGAAATTCCAATAGGAAATTCCAATAGGAAATTCCAATAGGAAATTATAATAGCAAATTCTAATCATGTGCCATACCAACAGAGTCTTTAGTGTGGGAAATTCAAACTGGGGTGTTAATGTGCAATGAAAGAAGTCTGTGTACCAGATACTATTCAGATTCAATGTGCAAAACGCTTATTTGAATAGGAAATTCCAATAGGAAATTCTAATAGGAAATTCCAATAGGAAATTCTAATAGGAAATTCCAATAGGAAATTCCAATAGGAAATTCTTATAGGAAATTCTAATAGAAAATTCTAATAGAAAATTCTAATCGGAAATTTGAATAGGAAATTCATATAGGAAATTCGAATAGGAAATTCTAATAGGAAATTCTAATAGGAAATTCTAATAAAAAATTCCAATAGCAAATTCCAATAGCAAATTCCAATAGGAAGTTCCAATAGGAAATTATAATAGCAAATTTTAATAGGAAATAAAAATAGCTATAATAGTGGGTGAAGCTTGAATTGTACTTAAGGGGCGGATACCTACCATCGGCATTAAGCAGCTGTGTGTACACCATGCCTAAGGTGTCTACAGTTCCGTCAGGTCTCTGTCGGCAGATGCTGGCCTCCTTGGGACATCCGTCCGGCGTGTTGAAGGCCGGCTGGCATAAATTCATGAAGAATCTACCCACAAATGATCAGGACAATGATACAATTACAAATAATGTGACTAAAGAATTCTGTGTAAGAAAGTAACCCTCAATACAAATGAATATAATCATCAAATAACCACAAGGAAAACTGACTGAATTATAAGTCATTGAAAAGTGAACAAAGACAAATTGACTGGAGCGGGATTCGAACCAGCGACCTCCTGAATACCGTACAGGCGCTCCACCAACTGAGCTATCCAGCCCTACGTTGGTGGTGTCCCCAATAGTCAATTATCCTTGCTCAGGTTGCAGTATTACTGCGAGTATCAATGAAATGATGCTTAGCGGATATAGCGGTATTCGAGTGGTTTCACGGCTTCTGACTGCCAAATGAACAAAGATAATTGACTATTGGGGTCACCACCAACGTAGGGCTGGGTAGCTCAGTTGGTAGAGTGCCTGTACGGTATTCAGGAGGTCATCGGTTCGAATCCCGCTACAGTAAATTTTTCTTTGTTCACTTTTCAATGACTTTAAATTCAGTCAGTTTCCCTTGTGGTTATTTCAGAAATAAAAAATGAAACGTACTTGTTTCCATCGTCATCTTGAAACTGCCAGCTTCCGGTAATTTGTGAAAGAGGCTGAAGGTCGTATTGCATCCTATTATAGGCGAGGTCACAGGGCATGCTCATTGGAGGGCAGGCTAATGGCGTCTCCCATTGGAAGATGTAATTGCACTCGTTGTCCGACTGCAAACAACGAAACGAGAACACAAAATTACAAAGTGATTTCTGCTCAGGTTAAACGTACAGTACAGGATTGGTAACATTGGTAACAGAAATGTTCACAGATTTACGTATAACTTTCAGGGTATGAAGATGGTGCTGGTAGTAACATACCGTTAAAAATGGTGTATTTATCCAGAAATTAGTAAAACAAAGACCGAAAACAGTTTTGATCTCGGGGTAAGATCAAAACCATTCTTTATGTTTTATAAGAAACATGGAGTCAGGTTTTCGCTATTTTCTCGTGACTCAGATGTCCGATTGAGCTCAAATTTTCACAGGTTTATTATTTCATGCACATCCTAGATCAAACAAAGTGTGAGTGTTGCTCTGTGACCTTTACCAATCATGTACCGGTATTACATTTTATCCATTACAGGTAAAATTTCTCACCGAGAAAAAGGTGGGTTTGGTCGGAACTGTCGCTTCTGAACACTTGAAGATTATTGTTGTCTGTCTTTTCTTTATTGCACCTGCACGATAATAAATAAGAACATAATTAATATTAATTATGACCATTTCAAAAGTGAGTTTGGAAGTCTGAAATTATGTTGAGATTAAATATACACGGATAAAATTGTCTGCAAGACCCATTCGATTTTTGTCAGTGATTTTGAACCAAATGTTGATTTGATTTCTGATCAAGTGAAGAGAATGATCTTTACACTGGTTTTCACTGACAGGGAACCAGTTGTTGTAAATGTTATTTTAGGTGTTGTTGTTGTTGTAGCAATTTTGTTATTGTTGTGTTGCTGTTGTTGTTGTTGTTGATGCTGTTGCTGTGTTATTGTTGTTGTTGTTGCTGTTGATACTGTTGCTGTTGTTGTCGCGTCATTGTAGGTGTTGGTGTTGTTTTTGTTGTAGCAATTGTGATATCATTGTTGTTGTGCTGTTATTGCTGCTGTTTTTGTTGTTTTCATTGTCATTTGGTGGTGTTGTTGATATTGTTGTTGATGCTGTTGCTGTTCTTGTTGTTGTAGCAATTGTGTTATTGTTGTTGTTGTTTGTAGCAATTTTGTTATTGTTGTTGTTGTAGCAATTTTGTTATTGTTGTTGTTGTAGCAATTTTGTTATTGTTGTTGTAGCAATTTTTTTATTGTTGTTGTTGTTGAAGCAATTTTTTTATTGTTGTGTTGTTTTTTTATTGTTTCATTGTCATTTGGTGGTGTTGTTGATATTGTTGTTGATGCTGTTGCTGTTCTTGTTGTTGTAGCAATTGTGTTATTGTTGTTGTTGTTTGTAGCAATTTTGTTATTGTTGTTGTTGTAGCAATTTTGTTATTGTTGTTGTTGTAGCAATTTTGTTATTGTTGTTGTAGCAATTTTTTTATTGTTGTTGTTGTTGAAGCAATTTTTTTATTGTTGTGTTGTTACTGTTGCTGTTATTGTTGTTGTTGTAGCAATTTTGTTCTTCTTGTTGTTGTTGTTGAAGCAATTTTTTTATTGTTGTGTTGTTACTGTTGCTGTTATTGTAGTTGTTGTAGCAATTTTGTTCTTCTTGTTGTTGTTGAAGCAATTTTGTTATTGTTGTCACGGCAATTAAGGTGTTAGTGTTGTTATTGTTGTAGCAATTTTGACACAATTGTTGTTGTGTTGTTATTGCTGCTGTTTGTGTTGTTGTTTTCATTGTCATTGTAGGTGGTGTCGTTGATGCTGTTGTTGTTGAAAGAAAGAAAGAATGAAAGAATACCAAATGGATCTTACTTCCATAACACGGTGTGCCATTCGTGTACTTGAGTTTCAAGATGTGCCCTTCGTAGTAGAATTCCTGCGTGCTTAGAGCTCCCAGAGAGTAGAGGGTATTTGTTGCATTCTTAACGCAGACTGTAGAGTCCTGACAGGGGCTAACTCCGGTGGTGATGGAGTTGCAGAGGTGGATGGTGTATGTCAGACCATTCTGGCCAGGGACCTAGTTGGGTAGAGGGTTTGGGAGAGGATTAGGTATGACTACATGAGGTTTCTGAGCCTGAGGCCTTTAAAGTGGGGCACAAATAAAACGATTGGATTGGCGTTTTTTTTTCCTTATAATGCTTCTCATTTGCCAATACTGACCCAATACCCAACAATAAGATTAACTAGGATATTATGTGGAATTAACAAACAACGTGATTTCTGTTCTCCCTGCTTATCAGTGTGTCTTGAAAACAGAGGTCACGTTTTAATCCTGAAGCGAGTACGTGTGACGTCATTGTTGGTAGATACTCCATGCATGCATTGCTGACTACGTCGTGTACCTCACGTTCGCCACAGTAGTGGCCAAAATGCGCTAGCGCAGCGTCGCCATTCCAAGCAAAAAAGTCCGCAGGCAAGGGTCACACTCATGAATGGAGTGAGTACTAAAATGAATGTCACACGGGGTCATTGTAAATATTATGACGACATCACATTTGGTTGTTTTTTACCAGCCGCGTGTAATTTAAAAGATCTTTTGGGGCATTTTTTTCTCTTTTTGTATGATACCCATTAAAAGCACATTTGCAGACACATTTGAGAATGTGTTTCGTAGTAACCGAGGCAGCAAATTTTCTTCATGATTAGAGGCCCTCTTTAAGGCCTGAAATGATGAAGGACATTGATTTGACATGTCTTTACCTGGATTTCGTCTGTGGCCAGAGAGCTGAGGTCATACTCGTACTGCAGGACGTCGTTGAAGTATTTACAGTTCTTTCCTTTAGAGTGGGCGGAGGGTGGACATACGGCATTGGTCATCCAGGAGAAATGGTACACACAATCGATGTAGCTGTCCATTCTTGGAGTGCCCTATGATATTCGGGGGGGAAAATTTGACCATAAGAAAACTTTGAATCCCTGTTTACAAGAGCATCTTTTCTGAATCACATTTTTCCAGTTCCCAGTAATAACTCTTTTTATTTCTGTTTCCCTATAGCCTACCTGCATCTTCATCCCTTTGTTATCTTCCATCTTTGATCTTGCCTACCCTCCCAAACATTCCTTTGTCCCCTTTCCCTTGATCTACTTGTCCACCCCTCTCTTCTCTTGGTGGTTCCCTAGCCCTGTTGCATGCTTTCCCTGTTCCCCTGGTCACTCTAATCCCCCTTTGTTCTGGGGCCAATTTTATAGAGCTGCTTAAGCACAAAATTTGATTATTAAAGCATGAAAAGTCTTCCTTGATCAAACAGGATTACCAACCAAATGTTCATGTGATGTTTACTGCTTTTGACTTCGGTCATTGTTTGCTGAACATAACATTGGCTGGCATACTGATTTTATTTACCAAGGTATTTTGGTTCTTACGCAAGTTTTGGTGCTTATTAAGCAGCTCTATGAAATTAACCAAGGTTTTTGGTGCTTAAGCAAATTTTGGTGCTTAAGCAGGTCTATGAAATTGGCCACAGATCCTCTCATCCATTTATGCATGTTCTAACTCGTACATTAAGCTACTGAGAAAGATCTTGCTAGGATCGAAACGTCAGAACCTCCTCTAAAACTTCGACCAAAACAAAAACTATAACAGCATCGGTCAAGTTTGAATTCCAGGATCAAATAAAGCAAGTGGATATTTGAAGATGAGATTTCATTACTGGTTACCTCCCGAAGATGAACAGAGCATACAGTTCGAAACGTCGAGTGTTAAACCATCAGTTCTTCTCAGAACCACACACACTTACAGAAGAGATTATATAGTGTCATCGCAAACCTAAATTAATGCAAATCTGTACATAATTAGGTGTTCGGGTTCAAGCCGAACACCTATTGTTATTGTTCGAGTTTTTTTTTTTTTTTTTAGTTTTTTTTTTTATTTGTCTTCTTCCCAAACTTGTCAGCAGGACTTCTATATGACAGTTACAAGATATTGACTTGAAACTTGGTGGGAACTTCGGTCATGATGCCAAGTTGTATTTAGAAGATTGACGTCATGATGACGTCATCGGGTATCAAATTACACCCGTTTTTAAGAAAAACTTTGGTGCTTTATAACTTGAGAACCACATGACCTATGATTTTGATATTGACATATGTTACTCAACACGTAAATGTCAACAATTATTATATTCAGTGTTGTGTACAAATGACCTTCACTTCCGGTGTTACCGGAAGTTGAAGTTTGACTCAAAATAACTCGAAAACGGAAGGATTTGGGCACAAAAAACCTCAATGGGTAAAAGATAGAGAAGGTCTTGGGCTTTCAGAAAATATAAACAATGACGTCATGCGGGCTATATAGCGCCCTCTACGGTTGATTAAAGACATACAGTGATTACGTAATCCGAAAGTAAACAATGAATTTCCACCAAATTTAGTAGGTGTAAAGCACTAATGTACCTCGACATGTATGTGAAGTTTGAAATCTGTGACGTCATTCAACCGGAAGTTATGCTCTTTTAAAGGGAAAATTACTGAATTATTCCAATACTGTTTACTCAGTAATTACATGAGTACATCAGTGAAAACTGCTTGTAATGTGATTACAAGAGACTCTGATTACTACCAGATGGCAGTCATTGCAAGGTGATTGGAATGTGCTTCATTACATTGTCTCAGTGGAAACACATGATAGCCTCAACACAGGAGTTCGATACACCTCATACACTTTTTAAACAGTCAATTTTAACCATACAAAGGCCCAGACAAAGTTCTTACAGCGTTGATTTGAAGTGAACATTTACGGCATCTCTTGATTTTATATGAATTTTTTAATATTTCTCACATTGTGTTACGTGAAAATATGGTCATGTAAAAAAACTATGATGATCGATTGACTCTTTTTCCCATACACTATATATGTACAAAAATTGTACATAATTCACTGTGTAGAACATGTACATGTAATGTCCAATTGCGTGACTCAAAACTTTGTTAACATCTTGCTATAGATATTTGCACGTAAATCTTATTATATATCATTAAATACCAGCACCAAATCTTAATCGAAATGCTATCGATGTAGGTTGCGGAGTATTGTACATCATTTTGTCAAATGACAATGTGTTCCATAAACACTGCAACTAAATCCATGGGCTAAAAGTAAGTTTTTTTACGTTGAGATATGGTCACTTTTAAACCATATGTCTTAATCAAACAAAATAAAAACTGCAAGATATTTACATCATATTCAAAATTTAGTGTGTATTTCAATATGCCATTGTATGAGGATGAGCGACAATTGACCACATACGTTCCAACATAACTTTTATGTTCACATAACAGTTCCACCACGTAATGAGACCCCGAACACCTAGTGGTTGTTCACACAACCACAAGTCTAGTTTTGTTTTGTGATCTGATCAATCACGTGTTATCCATTTGAAGAAATATTTTCAACGATGATCCAAAAAGCAATGCGTACCTGGGAAGTTCCCCTCTCGCAGAACAGAGTTATGACCGAGGAGATTTTCTTATCCTTGTTTTCAGGGCATTCATCGCCGTTTAGGTACTTAATCTCAACCCTTCCTTCGCTGTTAATCTTGGGTCCTTCGTCGACACGTCCCAAACTCTAGAAAGATAACAAGAGGCAAAGAAATGGGAATTGGAATACGAGCCAAACTTTCTTAATTTTGTTGCTATTATGGTTGTGTGAGCCTGCTCATAACTTTGTAAGCATGTACAGAACTTGATGTAAGGGAGAGACAGTTTAATACTGTTCGGACACAGACATTGAAAAGCCCGGCCAGGTCTGGGCCTTCCGGCCTGAAGTCCTCCTCTTGTTACCCCTGAACTTCACTACAATAGAGCTGCTTAAAATCAATGAAGCCTGGCTTCTGGATATTGTCCATGATCAATGTGGACTCAATCTGTCGATCGGGTTTATAGTGCCAACTATGAACCAGGACACAGCAGGGGCTTGAAGTTGATAGTTGAAGGCTGGGGATAATAGAAGCCGAAGACCCTAGGTAAAGCCCAAGCCTAGTCTGGCTTCTGGATACTGTCCGTGATCAATGTGGACTCAATCTGTCGATCGGGTTTATAGTGCCAACTATGATCCAGGACGCAGCAGGGGTTTGAAGTTGATAGTTCAAGGCTGGGGATTATAGAAGCCCAAAAGCCCAGGCCTGGCCAGGCTTTTCAACTATGATCCAGGACACAGCAGGGGCTTGAAGTTGATAGTTCAAGGCTGGGGATTATAGAAGCCCAAAAGCCCAGGTCTGGCCAGGCTTTTCAACTATGATCCAGGACACAGCAGGGGCTTGAAGTTGATAGTTCAAGGCTGGGGATTATAGAAGCCCAAGACCCAGACAAAGCCCAAGCCTGGCCTGGCTTCTGGATACTGTCCATGATCAATATGGACTCAACCTGTCAATCAGGTTTAATAGTGCCAACTATGATCCAGGACACAGCAGGGGCTTGAAGTTGATAGTTCAAGGCTGGGGATTATAGAAGCCCAAGACCCAGACAAAGCCCAAGCCTGGCCTGGCTTCTGGATACTGTCCATGATCAATATGGACTCAACCTGTCAATCAGGTTTAATGGTGCCAACTATGATCCAGGACACAGCAGGGGCTTGAAGTTGATAGTTCAAGGCTCAATATTATAGACGCCCAAGATCCAAGGCTAAGCCCGAGCCTGGCCTGGCTTTTTAAAGACTGGGCCCGACCAGTATTTTAGTCTGTCGGAAATTGTGCATACTTTGAAAGCAGTGTTTGCTTGACTGCTGGACTGGTCCAGGCATACGGCCGATCCCGCCGGACATCGGACGTGAGGTATAGGGTTCAGAGGTCGGCAGAGGTTGATGTAGAACTGACCGCCCGAGGTGTCATCGGTCATGGTGCTGGCAAGGTAATAACCCCGGTCGCTGACCAGGGGTGAAAGGTCGATGACCTCTGTCCCATTGATCACGTTGCACTGAATCTGCACACAATCAAGTAAAAAGTGTTGTTAAGTAAAACCGGGCATGTAAAAAAAAATTTTTTTTTAATGGCAGTGTTTGCCCCTTAAGTTAATAAGGCAGTGTCACATGACAGATGATGACATCATGATGACATCACTACAACTTTTCAATATAACACTTCCCAACATGGAAAAAACTAAGTTTCAACCCAATCGATGGTAGGGTTTGTTCTTAATTTGCATGTAAAGTTTGCCATTTTAAAGGTATAATACATGATTGGTAAATGTTACAGAACAGCACTCATACTTTGTCTGATCAATATGTACATGAAGTGGTAAACGTGTGATAATTTGAGCTCAATCGGACATGTGAATCACAAGAAAAAAGCGAAAACCCGACCCATTTTTTCTTATAAAACATAAAGAATGGTTTTGATCTTACCCCAAGATCAAAACTGTTTTCGGTCATTGTTTTACTAATTTTTGGATAAATACACCATTTCATGCAGAAATATTTTAATGTTATGTTTCTACCAGCAACATCTTTCTGTTTGGTGGGTTATGTTACCAATCCTGAACTGTACCTTGTTACCTTGTTACCTTGTTAACAAGAAAACAAGCGCAAAAATATGTGACAGAAACTTGTCTGACATTTCTGCCGCAGAAAGTAAAAACAGAAATCAGTTTGAACTTACAAATTTCTCGCACGCTAGCGAGGTGTGCCAGGCGATGTAGTACGTACAATCCTCCGACTCGTCGACGAAGACCGGCTCTCCGATAGCTCTTTCCTCAAGGGAGCAGACAAAGGTGATGACAGTACTACGGGTGAAGGCGTTGCTATGGCACGGTGCACCGCCCTCGTAGTTCAGAAAGAGCGTGCCGTCGTGGTAGTGAAGCTTACGATTATACACACCGCTGTTGAAACTCCGCGGACTGTTCGAACCAGTCTCAACTTGACACGAACCTGCGGCCATCACATTTTTGAAGTCCAAGAATTAATGTTTGTCTCCGAGCTAAAATACTGCCAATATGCTTCAACGTGTAGCAAATTTTCCAACCTTTCTTCGCCTGAACTCAACATATTGCCTGAACTCCATATCCATATCTTTCCTATTTGTTTCAGCACCAATATGGCTCACACAAAATCAGATTTCAGACTTAAAAGAATCATCAAACAACCACAAGGGGAAACTGACTGAATTTTAAAGTCATTGAAAAGAGAACAAAGAAAAATTGACTGGAGCGGGATTTGAACCGGCGACCTCCTGAATACAGTTCAGGCGCTCTACCAACTGAGCCATCCAGCCCTATGTTGGTGATGACCCCAATAGTCATTTATCTTTGTTCGTTTGGCAGTCAGAAGCCATGAAACTATAGAAGTTATAGCCTTTGAGAAAGATCCTGCTAGGATTGAAACGCGTCAGGCCCTCCTAACTTTAAACTTAAAAGAAGGTAGGTTTGCGTTGACACCATGTAATCTCTTCTGTGAGAGTGTGTGGTTCTGAGAAGAACTGTTGGTATTATCGACACTCCGAAGAGTGTACAAAATCAAAAAGGTCGTTGGAGAATGCTTACCGACGTCTGAATCTTGACAGTCCGAGTTCGCCAGGGGTTTGCAGACTGAGAAGGTGTACCTGTGACCCATGTCGCTGGTGACGGTGTAGCCCGTCGAACTCTCTAAGGTTGTCAGGTCAAACTTGAATCCTATTTGCAAAAAAACATCGACAGACAGTTCTGATTTAAGTAAATAGCGATGATAAACTGTTTCAGATCTTGGATGAAAGGTAATATCATTCTTTTGTTTTTGTCAAAGAAATGCAGATTAATTGGCAAAAATATCAAGGAAGATACAGTAACAGTCATCTGTGAAATTCCCAGTCCCATACAGTTCCCATGTTTTGAGAAAACAGTGAGGAACAGTATTTTTAAAATCTTTTCACTGTTTGTTTTTATGTTTTGAAAATCAAAATTGTTTTGGGTCATTGGTTTTACTCTTTTCTGGATAAATACAGCATTTCAGGCAGAACAATGTTAACGGTATGTTTCTACCACCACCATCTATACCCTGGGGCTAATTTCATAGAGCTGCTTAGCACAAAAAAATTGCTTAGCACAAAAATAGCTTGCCCAATAACACAAACCACCATGAAAATTCCCAAAACAGCCAAAGAACAATTGCAAGTGATACACAACACACGGAAATTTGGTTGTCAATCCTGTTTTTACTATTAGACAGAAATGTCATGCTTAGCGAATGTTTGTGATAAGCAGCTCTATGAAAGTAAGTTATAAGTAAATCTGTGGAGATTTCTGTTTTAGTATGCTACCAAAGTATGGTAGTACCTTTAAGATGGGATATATTGCTTACCGGTGGCAGGATTGACGGCCATACAATTATTAGTAATTTCCTCCTTGTCTTCATTGATGGTACATGCCAGATTGGTGAGCCAGATGAAATGGTACTCACAGTTGTCACTAGAAAAGCTGTACTGGGGAGTGCTTCCCTGTCGCACAAAACAAGCGGGGAGCAATAGTTTACATCACACCATCAAAGAGACGAGTACCAGTCACAGAGCAATGTAAAGTGAATGACAATGGAGCTGGTAACCAATGCGATGCAAAATTTGTTGCGATTTATGGAAATGTGCATGCTCGATAAACTAAGGTGACCATATTTTGTTGAGATGATCCGGGGACAGTGATCCGTGTCCTGGGGGAGGGGTGTAATTTTGAAAAAAATTGGAATCCAGATGGTGCCTTCATGCAAAATGGTGGCATCTATGGACATCTTGTCCAGTTGACATGAGTGGGTTACATACTTACATGTCTACGGCGGTTGTCTTCGTATACTTCTCTGAAGAATGGATCTTCTTCAGCACTTAAGGTGACCATACACTTCGTCAATTTTTTTTTTATTTAGGACAATTATAATTTTCGGGGGCATTTCGTCAAATCGGGGACATTTTCGGGGACAATTTTTCATAGGGGACAGCACTGGCAAATCGGGGACTGTCCCCGGAAATCGGGGACTATCCCCGGGAATCGGGGACGTCTGGGCACCTTACGATAAATGAGAAATGTTCTGGGAAATGGTTTTGGCTGTTGTTTTGCCAGTAGGGTGAAGTGACTTACCACGCCTTCTTTGTCGCACTCGAGGCTGATGACGGAAGAACGATTCGCCCCTGGTACCGAGGGGCAGGAGTCCCCGGATTGGTACCTTAGCACCAGGTGACCGTTCTCCATGGTCGGTCCTTGGCTGACCTCGCCCAGACTGAAATATCTGCAATGAAAAGCAACCAATCAGCATCCACGAAACACAGATCAGGCCAACGAAGTGTCATGTCGGGCATGCGTACATGTAAATCATTATCTTTCTCATGCAATGAGCCTAATTTATAAGTGATAAGGCCATAAAAAAAAAATTGTTGTATTGGCGTAACGGAGGTTTGGAAAATAGGGTAGGGCGGGCGGATTATTATTTTTTTTATTTTTTTTTTCCTGGGGTATTAAATGCTTTTTCCCCTGTATATCACAGTATTTGACGTGTCAAATAAAGACAAGAAATGACATAACAACTTTAACCAGTCTGGTTTCCATCTTTTGCTCCTTTTAAGCTTTTAATCTGCATAGAAATTTGCGATTTCTTTTTGATTTTTTTTTTCCCCGATTTTTATTTATTTATTTATTATTTTTTTGGGGGCGGGTTTAAAATGTTTACGGTCGGGGCATATTTTTGGGTCGGGCGGGTTACGCCAATACAACAATTTTTTTTTATGGCCTAAGTTCCATAAAAAACAGACAAAGCTACCACTGTAAAATGCCTGAAAACAATTTTTTTTGTAGCTTGTCTCAACAGAATAGCGCTCCGCACTAATGACGTCACAAAATCCCCGGATGTCAGACAAACATTGGCTCACACACGTAGTGTACATGGACGCGCACACCCACGCACGTGTGCATGGTTGCAATGTTTGTCTGATGTCCGGTGCTATTTTTAGCGCAAGTGCGGAGCGCTATTAAAGAGCGTGTACAAAGATAGTAAGGTGACAGAACAGCATTCACACTTTGTCTGATCCAGCATGTACATGAAATGATAAACCTGTGAAAATTTGAGCTCAATCGGACATCCGAGTCATGAGAAAATAGCAAAAACCCAACTCAATTTGTCATAATAAAACATAAAGAATGGTTTTGATCTTACCCCGAGATCAAAACTGATTTCAGTCATTGTTTTACCAATTTCTGGATAAATACAGTATTTCAGCCAGAAATATTCTAAGAGTATGTTTCTACCATCACCATCTTCATACCCTGAAAGTTATACGTAAATCTGTGAACATTTCTGTTTTGGTATGTTACCAATCCTGTACTTATCTTAAAAGAAAAGTCTGAAACCACCATTAATCTCAAAACTGACTCTAACCTACTTTACTCCGAAATATGCCACATATACGTGTATGATTACAATAAATTCCTAAAAACAATTTCTGATAAAAATTTGAAGGTTTTCTCCTCTTCGTATTTGAGAAAATTTGGTACTACGAAGACACAAAGCTAACTTACTTGTCTCCTTTTTTCAAACAGGCAGCAGCGTTCCGCGGACATAAAACACCTTGGATATGAAAACACAGAAGGAAAAGACGCAATCAAGATAAGGTGTGTTTGAGTAGCTTCCCTCGGTCAATACAGGTCACGTCACCCGGATCAGCCACCACAGCCTGGCTAATCAAACGCTTGCTTAAAAACCTTTCCGCCATCTTGAATTTGTGTGATGTGTTTCCCACCACTGACTCTGCTGCTCGCGAGCAGCGTCACTTGTGGCTGCCCCGGGTGAACCCCGAGAATGACGTCAGACCTAATCGAACGGTACGGGGGCTGACCCGGAGCGACCTAGGTGACCTACTCAAACACACCTTTAAAAGAGTTACTGTACCCAAAAGATTTCGACTTTTCATGTTTAAAAAGATCACGGTATATTTTTTCAAACAAACGTACAATCTTTCTTGGTGTAACTTGTTATAAAATTGATCATCAAATAACCACAAGGGAAACTCGTTGTAATAATTTCAAGTCATTGAATTGAAAAGTGAACAATGAAAAATGGATGGGATTCGAACCAGTGACCTCCGGAATACCACACCGGCGCTCTTAATACCAACTGAGCTATCCAGCCCTATGTTGGTGGTGTCCTTAATAGTCAACTATCTTTGTCATGAATCAAGACATGTAATAAACTGCTGCAAACTGCTCATCAACTAACATAATGACCTGAAATATATAGAATGCTTGGAGCTAAGAGGGCCTGACGTTTCTACCCTAGCAGGATCTTTATCAAAGAGGATCTTTCTCTTTGAGAGAAGATCAAAACGTCAGGATTGAAACGTCAGGCCCTCCTAACTCCAAGCATCTTTATAAATTACATTTACAGCCATACTGTGTGTCCTACCTTGCTTGGCCCCTTTCTTATGCAGCAGAGACCGGCATACGTTGATGAAGTAGACGTCGTCGCCAACGGTTGCCATGGGATCGATACGATAATTATCATCTACTCTGGCTAATGGCGCTAGGTCGTATTGCTGGTGATTGTCGCTATAGCTACACTCTATAACCTAGGAGTGTTGATAAATGTGAAAATTTCCAAGATAAATCGCAATAGCTGAGCTTCACAAAAGCAATGGTGTTTTACTGATACACATCGTAACCTTTAAACACTTGCGCTAAAAATAGCAGACTAAAAAATGCTGTAACGACACACCGGATCTCAGACAAATATTGCAACCATGCAAACGTGTGGTGGGTGCGTGTGATTTTGAAAAATGATTCATTTTCTTCAAAATAACATTGTTTCATTTCAAAGATTACCATCTCGTTAAAATTGTTCTGATATCGAAGTTAATTCTTCTTCTCGAAAACGACAACATTTATCACAGTGGTAGTAGCTTCATGCTATTTTATCAGAAAAATGGTTCCAGAAGGAACAAGCTGGGATCGTTTTGGATTTCGTCCACGTACCTTGAATGGAGGGCAGGCTAAGGGCGTGGCCCACTCAAAGATGTAGGTACAATCGGAGTCTTCGTTGATGAAGGTCGGCTTGCCTTTTCCTGAACAAGGATAAAAATATCAATGTCAATGAAATTTGCCCCACCCAAAATTGTTCCCGCCCAAAATTTGCCCCGTCCAGTATTTGGCCATAAATGTGCCCCACCCCAAATTTGCCCCTCCCACTATTTGCCCCGCCCACAATTTGCCCTACCCAAAATTTACCCCACCCAAAATTTGACCCACACAAAATTTGCCCTGCCCAAAATTAACCCCGCCCACAATTAACTCTGCCCAAAATTTGCCCTACCCAAAATTGACCCCAGTCACAATTTGCCCCACCCAAAATTTGCCCCTCCCATATTTTACCTATCCAAGAGAGCAGCCCCACCCGAGAGCTGCACCGCAAAAAGCAGCAGCCTCATGCAAGAGAAGCCCCGCCCAAAAGATTCTCACCTTTGACACCTTCGTCGCAAACGAAGTTGATCGCCGTGGATCGCTCGTAGGTATTCGAGTGGCAGTTCTTGATGCCACTGGTGTAGTTGAGCTTCAGGGTACCGTCAATGTATTCCAGGGACTTGTTAACGACTCCTGTGATAATCACGGGACTCGGTATTGTTTACAGACAGCTTGAAGAAGTAATCTTTAAATATGTGGATCGGTTTGCGGAAACACCATAATCATTCGTACTTCGTTCGACCACTGCAGACCATGTAATTGAATGGCAACATGCTTCCCTCATAGTGAAAGAATCTAACTGGCACACTCGGCGCATCAGAGAAGCCATAGAGATACACAAGCATGATACTGTCCCACAGGACATTGGTCTCTTTCTGAGTAACATTTGGCACCCTATCCTCCCACACAGCCAAAGCCATGTCCAGCCTACTACTGACACACCTGACCGAACAGGCAATCCTTACTCACGCAATACACCCCAACGAGCAGCCACTGGATCCACACACACTCCAGTGAGCACCAATCACAAAAGTCCTTCCACACATCGGATCCTCTCACACCCCAGTGAGCACCAATCACAAAGCTCCTCCACAGAACAGAATCCCAAGCAATCATATGTAAGGACCTCATATCCCTCATTTCAATCGTCTCCTGATGAGGACTAGAGCAGACTAGTCAAAACGTTGAGACCTAATTACGAGAAGTGCGAACGATATAGAAGTGCGAACGATATAGAAGTGCGAAAGTACGAATGATTCTTACATGGTGGTTTCCGCAAACCGATCCACCTACACTAAAAATGGCAATGAACGTTAAAACATCAAACACATTAAATGTTTTTAATAACGAAAGACATTTTGACAACTATAAATCAAACGAATGAACGCAGAACGTACCGGCATTTTTAACGAAACCACCAGGCCCTGGCTTGGTTTGGCAAGCTCCAACATTCCCACCAGCGCATTCTTCTTTGCCGCCAACAAGAGGTCCACAAACATTGATCCTGTACTCGTAGGGGTCCTGATTCACCACGTAGTCGGACTCCTTGCTTTGGAGCGAGGACAAGTCGTACTCAAACTCATAATTTGGGACTTTAACCCGGCATTCCGATCCTACGACTCTCTTTACGGGAAAGAAACGAGAACAGGACAAGAAATTATGACATTTGAGGGTAAATTAAGGCATGCATCATAATGTGGAAAGTTCTATTTTCAAAAATGTATTTAGTCATGCTTTAAAGGTACAGTACAGGATTGGTATAAACATACCCAAAAAGAAATGTTCACAGATTGACGTATAGTTTTCAGGGTATGAAGATGGTGCTGGTAGAAACATACCGTTAAAGTATTTATCTAGAAATTAGTAAAACAATGAACAAAAACAGTTTTGATCTCGGGGTAAGATCAAAACCATTCCTTATGTATCATAAGAAAATTGAGTTGGGCTTTTGCTATTTTCTCGTGACTCAGATGTCCAATTGAGCTCAAATTTTCACAGGTTTATCATTTCGTGCACATTGTGGTTCGGACAAAGTGTGAGTGCTGTTCTGTGACCTTTACCAATTGTGTATACCTTTAAATAAAATAATGATAATTTTTACCTTGATTGGGCATGCGGCTGGTGTTTGCCACGTGAAGACATACTCACAACTGTCAGTTCTAAGTTGGAAAATCGGGGAACCCTGAAAAGAAAAAAAAGTCCCCAAATTCTTAAGATTAAAGGTTATCTAATTTATGTATATCACAGATGTATCAAGACATGTCCTATGATATAGGTCGTGTGGGGTGCCGTGGCCTAGTGGTCTGGTGTGTCGTACTCAAGATCTTGTGGTCAATCTACAGATTGTGGGTTCGAATCCAGCCATGGGCTCGTGGTGCTTGCATCCTTGGGCAAGACGCTTTATAACATATTGCTCCTCTTCACCCAGGTGTAAATGGGTACCTGTGAGGGTAGAGATGGCTTTGTGTGTTTGATTAGCCTTTGTGCGCTTTACAGTAGCTGGGGCTGTATACTCCCCAGGGAGTTGAGATTGTTTCAGGAATGTAAATGTAGCCCAATGACCAGAGATGATAGTAATACGCACATAGAGACATCATTGATTGTGATATACACTATATAAAAGTGGTTGTATTATTATTTTAAGTCCAATGACTAAAGCTAACTAAGATCAGGGGCCAATTTCATAGAGCTGCTTAAGCACAACATTTGCTTAAGCATAAAAAGTCTTCCTTGATCAAACAGGATTACTAACCAAATTTTCAGGTGATGTTTACTTCTTTTGACTTGAATTTGGCAATTGTTTGCTGAGCATAACATTCACAAGGAGTTTTGGCTGGCATACTGATTGTATTTACCAAGGTTTTTGGTGCTTTAGCAAATTTTGGTGCTTAAGCAGCTCTATGAAATTGGCCCAACGTACGAGGTACGATTCTGTTATGTTTGACAAACAGTGGCGCTCTACAAAACAAAAACCCAGAACAACAACTGAATAGATAAGCACTTGGACATGGAAGGATTCGAACTTACCGGGGTCGTAGAGCACTCAAAGTTGATCCTCGTGCTGCGACGGTTCTTTCCATCGCAGAGGTCGCCGTTAACATAGCGGATACTGAGCGAGCCGTCTGCTGCGGCTTCGGGCATCGCCTGAACATAGCCCATGTTAAATGCCTTGTCATCCCCGGTTGTTTGGCACGCTCCTATTGGTCCACCTAGAAATACAAAAATACAAGATGACATTTCATAAAGGTAGTATTATACTTTGGTAGTATACAAATTTTCTGTCTGAAATGCTGTATTTATCCAGAAAAGAGTAAAAGCAGTGACCAAAATTATTTTTGATCTTTTAAAGATCAAAAGAGAAAAGACACTGTTTTCTCAAAAAGTGGGCACCATATGGGACTGAAATGTTCACAGATTACTGTTACAGTATCTTCCTTAATATTTTAGCCCATGAATCTACATTTCTTTGACAAAAATACTTTGTCATGCTTTACCATGGAATAAAAACAAACCTGTGAAATTTTCGGTTCAATTGATCATTGGAAACAGCAGAAAACAGCGAAAAACCGTTGCAATTGTTACGCCAACTTGTGAGGTTTTGTTCTCGGAGATCAAAACTGTTTTCGGTTTTGTTTTTAATACTCATTTCTCCTCAAACCCAGAAATACGCACAAAAGAGTGTCACCCCAAACTATCCCTGTCATTAAAAAAATCGTTAAATTAAATTTAAAAAACTGACATCAAATTCACAAAGATTTGTACGAATATCAAAAAGAAAGAAGAACCAGAAATTATGTGTTAAAAAATGGTTAAAAAAAGTTGCATATTAAAATTCTTTCAAATTATAGTACAAACTGCAAGAAACAGTTCTGCATTTGAGTAAGTTGATATAACAGCTGCGGTCTGTTCATAATTTGATTTATAAAACAGGAAGAAGAACCAGATTTTATTTTTAAAAATAAAAACAAATGTGAAAAAAAAACATAAGTTTGCATAAATTCCTTCAAATTTTGGTACAAACTGCAAGAAACAGTTCTGCATTGAAAAAAAAAAAGAATAAAAAAGAATAAAATGTACAATCTAAATTGAAATGATAAGAAAAATTGGTTTATAGGTATCTAACCTGGGCAGAACTTGGTGGGCGAGCTGACAGAATTGATCGGCCGACAGACGTTGATGTAGAAACTAGAGTTCTTCCCCGGGCGAGTGTCGACTGCCTCCCAGTTGCCAACCTCACGAGCCAGAGGGGAGAGGTCGTACTGGTTGCCCTTTTCATCGGAGACCAGACAGTCCACGGACTCAGGAAGGCAGGCTAGCGGTGTCTCAAAGTCAAAGATGTACCTGTCCTTCTCTTTGCTGTGGAAGGTGGGCTTCTGATGGTTCAGGGGGATGTCACGGCGACAGAGGAACGTGATCTCCGTCTTTTTGTAATAACCTTGGAAACGGGAGAAAAAACAGGTTAAATTTCATCATCTGCTGTCTGAGATTTTGTTATGCATGTACATAAACACTGCAAAGTATCTTGCTCAAGGACACAAGCATTGTGGCTGGGCTTGATTGAGCCCACAATCTATGTAGCGTAGCGGTTCTTTCCTCACCTTCCACCTCTGGCGGACCGGGTTCAAGTCCGGCTCGGTCCACAAGTGGATTGGGCTTTCAGTCCCTACCTGATTCTTAAGGTTTTACCCAGAATATTACTTTGGGGTTTTCCTCCCACCTCTACAACTGTATCTCCTTCTCAGCATCTTTCCATTAGCCCTTTCAATGTATGGCGGACACAATAGGAGGGAGCAGTTTGGTTTGGGTAAAATCCTTTGTGTTTGAATCAAAATGCCCACTTCAAACAGCGCCCTCCTTTTGTGTCCGCCATACTTCGAAAAGGCTAATGAAAGGTTTCATCAGGCTTGCGAGCTACAGTGCCTAGGGCGCTTTTGAGGAATCCTTGGTGTCATTACCAGAAATAAATAACAATAATGTAATTATCAAAAAGAATATAGTCTAATTAATGCACCAGACCAGGGGCCAATTTCAGGGCTCTGCTTAGCACAAACATTTGCTAACCATGGAATTTCTGTCTTAATAAAAACAGGATTAGCAACCAAATTTCTATGTGTTGTGTTTCACTTGTGATTGTTCTTTGGCTGTTGTTCGCTGACCATGAATATCAGATGGAATCTTAATGGTTTGTTGTATTGAACAAGACATTTTGTGCTTTAAGCAAATTTGTTTGTGCTTAGCAGCTCCATGAAATTGGCCCATGAACTAGGTTGGTGACAGGTTTTGTGCTAAGCAATTTTTTTGTGCCATCACAGCACCGCACTCCATCGTCAATGGGCAAATGCTCAGGGCTTCACACAGCGCCCTCTTACGAAAGGTTCGTGTAGGGTCGTTTAAAGGGATGGTACAGAACTGGTTTTTTTTGTGACAAAACCGTTGCTGACACAGTGAAAGCACATTATGTGATCCATCATATACCTTTAACTGACAATGACAAACCTGTAGAAGTTTGAGGTCAATTCAGTCATCTGGGTCATGAGAAAATGGTGAAAACCCGTAATACACATTTCAACGATATTATGCGTTCATAATAAAACGCTTCGAAGCGATTTATTCTAATCGGAAAATAATATTTCATTTATTTCTCAACGAATATGGCATTTCAGACAAAAACATTTCATGGGATGTTTTCTCCTGTCATCACCATAAGGGCGCCCCCATTTAATTCTATGGTTCTCATTTCTTTTTCACCTTGAGGGAGGGTCGGTCGGTCAAAAAAAAAAAAAGTTTGGTAGAAAAAAAAATATGGCTGAATACACAAAAACATAAAGAATATGATGAGAAATGTTCACTGTATTCACTGTAAACTCGTTTGAATATTTCTTTTTTATTATTTCTGTGATAGAAAGTAAAAGAAAATAAAACTTATATCTTTGGTAAAATGACCTCTGGTAGGCGCATAAATTCTAAGTCCTCCGACACATCCTGCACCCAAGTTGGCCGAACTATGGTTTTTTGCTTCAACTTAATTTGCACCATACAACTCACGAACGTTTTGACAGTGGACAGTGTGTGTTCAGTAAGTACAAAATGTAGTCATTTTTGGCAAAATTTGTCTCCCGAAATTCTCAATTTTTATTTTTTTATTTATTTATATTTATATGTCATTCTGGAAAGGGTCGGCGCCAAAAAAAAAAGTTTTTTTTTCTTCGGTCGGAGCCCAAAATATGGGTCGGTCGGAAATGAGAACCATAGAATTAAAAAGGGGCGCCCTAATACTGTGTAAATTTTATGTGAATTTGTGATCTTGAAGTGTATTTTGTCTGACCAATTCTGTACCATCCCTTTATTAGTTTTTTCTCAGCTTTCTCTAGAAGTCCTACCTGAATGAGTGACATCGCCTTGGTAGATCAGTTTCAGGAGACCGTCGTCTGAAAACTGCCATCTCTCGGGCTGGAATCCAAGAACCTCCACAGAGCTGTTAGGGTAGATCTTACAAGAAGTCGGTGCCCTGCCTCCACTGGTGCCACACAGGCTGTGGGTACCAGTTACGTTACCGCAAATGTTGAACTGTGGGGATGCGGACAGACGGATTTTAACAATTGTTTTGACAGTATTGGAATCCTGAACAACTCTGTATTCACTTTATAAAGGTAATATCATACTTTGGTTTTTATCGAAGAAATACAGATTCATGGGCATAAATATCAAGATACAGAAACAGTCATCTGTGAAAATTTCAGTCCCATACAGGGCCCATTTCTTGACCAAACAGTGAAAAACGGCCACAGTATTTCTTAAGTCTTTTCTCTTTTATTTTTGATCTTTTAAAAGATTAAAAATATTTTCGGTCGTTGTTTGACTAATTTCTGGATAAATACACCATTTCAGGCAGACATATTTGAATGGTATGTTTCTACCACCACCATCTTCATACCCTGTAAGTTATACGTAAATCTGTGAACATTTCTGTTTTGGTTTCTTACCAAAGTATGATACTACCTTTAAGTATTAAACCACATGGATTTCCTGCTTTTAGCCATAAATAAAAAGGGTTACAGACCTGGGGCCAATTTCATAGAGCTGCTTAAGCACCAAAATTTGCTAATAAGCAATAAAAACCATGGTATAAAATAATATTCACTTTTCCAGCCAAAACTCCTTCTGAATGTTATGCTCAGCAAACAATGGCCGAATACAAGACAAAAGCAGTAAGCATCACATGAACATTTGGTTGGTAGTCCTGTTTCTTCAAGGAAGACCTTTTCATGTTTAAGCAATTTTTGTGCTTACGCAGATCTTTCAAATTGGCCCAGCAAATGAAACAAAGTCACGGATGAAGAACGGACACTGATATAAATCCTGCCCCAACTTGGTGGAATGACCTATATCTCGTTTCTCTGATGACACAAATCCTGGCAGAATTCACAGATGACACAGCTAACCAACTAACAGCATCATCAGTGGCCCTCTTCCACTCACCTGGTACTTGGTTCCTGACGTTCCTGGCGGGGTGACCTCATAGAAGGAGCTATCGGATGGTTTGGTCAGGGTCTGCATGTTGAAGACGTACTTGGAGTTTGGGTCCTTGATGCTGCAGCCCTCTTCATAGGACAAGTCGATGGGACAGGCTGCCTCCGTTTCCCAAATGAAGGAGTAGAGACAATCGTTGACCTTCTCTAAGAGTCTAGGGCTGCTTCCCTAGAGGGTAGAGGATAGAGGAAACAAGAATTGAGTAAGACTTGTAGAGACACCTCTTCTTTGAAGGTGTGTGGTTCTGAGTAGGACCGATGAGAGTAAGTTCTCAACGTTTTGAACAGCAGTCTAGGGCTGCTTCCCTAGAGGGAAGAGGGTACAGGAAACAAAAATTGAGTAAGACTTGTGGAGACTAGACACCATGTATAACACTCTTCTTGGAAGGTGTGTGGTCCTGAGAAGGACCGATGAGAGTAAGGTCTCCACATTTCGAACAGCAGTCTAGGGCTGCTTCCCTAGAGGGTAGAGGGTACAGGAAACAAGAATTGAGTAAGACTTGCGGAGACACCTCTTTTTGGAAGGTGTGTGGTCCTTCGAAGGACCGATGAGAGTAACTTTTTGACGTTTCAAACAGTGTGCTCTGGCCGTCCTAAGGAGAGAAATGAAACAAGACGTATAAACCGTCACTTGAAGTCACGACTGGAAGATACAAGCACCTTCAGAGAAACAGGTTATCTTTTAGGAGAATTTACATATGTCTGGAGGGGGCGGGGCAGTGGGGGTGGGACAGTAGGGGGCGGGGCTTACCAGCACGCCTTTTCTGCAGCTGAAGTGTATTCTGCTCTCCACTTGTCCATTTCCGCCATTGCAGGCACTTCCATTTATGTAGGTCAGGAGAAGATGCCCCTCGCTCTCAATGACCGGTTGGGACTTGGGCACCCCCATGGAACTAATGCTCACAACCTCCTGATGAAACCACAAAAAAAAACGGCAATACAAAATGTCAAGATTCATACTAATTTTCCGATGACAAACTTTCACTCGATCATTTACTATAAACAATTAACGGTTGAAAATGTGATTTTTGGCAATTTGAGGAGAGCAAACGAAAAATATTTCATACATTTCCTCTAATTTGTTTATCAACTAATTTGCATATAAAATCTAAATATTCATGAAAATCCATGACATCACCACTTAAAATTGTTAAAGCGCCCTCAATGCTCTTTTTTGTGAAACGTCTTTCTAATATTTTGTCCGAATCTTATTATACACCGATCCGACGGTGCGAACATGGAGGTAAAAACCACCCGCCATTACTGGTGTGTCCCCGTCCGTATTTTGTCCGGCAACAGAAGAATTTATGTCCGCCGCACTCTATAATTGCAGGGTGTACGTCCCATGATTAGGGGACGTACACCCTGCAGTATAAAGTGCGGCAGACGTAAGTTCTTTTGTTGCAGGGGGGGGGGGACACACCAGTAATGGTGTGTGTTTTTTACCTCCATGTTTCGTGTCGTCAGATCGGTGTATTCATAAAAATCCATGACATCCCCGTTTGAGTTGTTAAAGCGCCCTCTATTTTTTTTCTTTCTGAAATGTCTTTCTGTTATTTTGTCCGAGTCTCGTCTCGGTGAGACGGATTACCTCGTTATTACGAAACTCCGTCTGGCAGATGCCAGTGAAGGCCCCACAACCATTGACCGGATTGACGGGCCGACAGACGTTCAAGTAGTACTTTTTGCGGTTGCCGTGGCTATCGGAATTGTCAACAAAGGCCCAATTGTCTTCCTCCAATGATTTGGACAAGCTGAGATTGAAATAAAAATATATGATTTAGAATGAAAACGTGAATATTAAACACAATGATATCATAAACTCAAAGTGGATGAACAAAGTTTACCATAAAAAAGACTACATTTCTTCAAATCGTTCACTTTATGTTCTACTTGAAAACAATCGAACACAAACCTCCACATTGACAAGTTCAAACCATAAATTGAGATTTAACAAAATGCTGAAATAATGAAAACCAGCATTTGCGCTTTGCACAAGATTATACCAATAAGCTACCTCACTTTTTGCCGCCAAGCGAGGGCGTCCTTTACTTATGATCGTACATGCGCAAGACCTATTCCAGCAGTCATACCTTGAGAGATCGTACTGTTGGTGTTCGTTATCACCTTCACTGGTAACCACGCACTCGATAGGTTCTTCCGGGCAGGCGTATTTGGTGTACCAATTGAAGACGTAGGTTTTGTTGGCCTCGGTGACGAATTCAGGGGCACCAGGGTCTTTGTCTGGGGCGCACAGGAAGGCAATCTCACTCTGGACGTGAGAGGGCGAAGAAAAAAATCAATGATAAATTCTCCCCGTAGATGCTAGGTACTATCATACTTTGGTAGCATACAGAAACAGAAATCTTCACAGATTTACCCAATGCAGTGTAAAAAAACAAATGGTGATGGTAGAAATATACCATTCAAATTTTCTCCCTGAAATGCTGTATTTATCCAGAAAAGAGTAAAAACCAATGACCAAAAACAATTTTGATCTTTTTAAAAGATAAAAAATAATGGTGAAAAGATTTAAGAAACACTGTGGCCGTTTTTCACTGTTTTATCAAAAAGTGGGCACCGTATGGGACTGGGAATTTCACTGATGACTGTTACTGTATCTGTCTTGATATTTTTGCCAATGAATCTGTATTTTTTTGAAAAAAAAACCAAAGTATGATATTACCTTTAATACCTCTGTTTTTTTTTCTCCAAATTTTGTTTTAGACATACAAACAAATAGAAGACCAACTAACAAACCCGACGGACAAAGACTGATGTTGTCTGTTTGTCTGTTTGTGCGTACCTTGCGTTCCACTCCAAGCTGCCCCTCCTTGGGATGGTATCTGTCGCCGTGGAGATACGTCAATTTGACAATCCCATCAAAGTACTCCAGCGATTTGTTGACTTGGCCTATCGTCCACTTGTCACTTTAGAAAGGGAAACGAACCGTGCAAAATAATCAGAGAAGGAAATTGGAAGAGCTTTGGTAAAAGATGGCAATTTAAAGGTACAGTACAGGATTGGTAACATACCATAGAGCAATATTAAAATTACTAGAGCACTGGCTCTGCGTTCTCAACGCGCGTAGACGTTTTGAAGCCGTCCTGAGTGCTGTCATTTTGAATTTATGTGCGTGTCTGTGGAACAAGAACACTTTGACTGGAATGCCTTTCGAAGAGTGTACTCTACATGCAACGTGCAAGTACGCGCGAACGGTACCGGTAGCGCATCTTGATGACGCTTGCAATCATTCCGTGACTGACATGCAGAGCGTGTGCGCGCACGGCCCTAAATGAAACGCGCATTTACCGAAGGTGCGTCGGATTTCGGGCGTATTTTGCTTCGATAACGCACATGTATAGAACACAACGCAGGTATGCAAATGAACGTATAAAAAACGTACAAAATGTTGGGCTTTCCATAGGTTTGTGCACAAACATGGATGCGCCCAGCACTAGTAATTTTAATATAGCTCTATGTAACATACCCAAACAGAAATGTTCACAGATTTATGTATAACTTACAGGATATGAAGATGGTGCTGGTAGAAACATACCATTACAATATTTCCACCTGAAATGCTGTATTTATCCAGAAATTAGTAAAACAAAGACCGAAAACAGTTCTGATCTCGGGGTAAAAGATCAAAACCATTCTTTATGTTTGATAAGAAAAATGAAGTTGTGTTTTAGGTATTTTCTCATGACTCAGATTGTCCGATTGAGCTAAATTTTTTACAGGTTTATTATTTCATGAACATGTTTGATCAGACAAAGTGTGAGAGCTGTTATGTGACCTTTACCAATCATGTATTATATCTTTTAACTCAACTTCTGTCTAGAATAGCGCCCTCTGTAGGTGGAAATGTATCAAGGATCATCAGCTTGACATTTTCACCTCTCACAATCAGAGGCCAATTTTACAGGCCATGCTAAGCATAACAATTTTGCTAAGCATGAAATTTCTGTCTTAATAAAAAAAAAGGGATCAACAACCAAATTGTCCATGTCTTGTATTGTGTATCACTTATGATTGTTCTTTGGCTGTTGTTTGCTGACCATGAATATCCAATGGTTTTAATGGTGGTTTGTTTTATTGAGTGAGACGAGTTTTATTTGTGCTAAGCAATTTTTGTTTTGTGCTTATAAGCTCCATGAAATTTGCCCCTTGATTGGCCTGCTTTCGTTTAGGTTCCACGGGGCAGCCCTGATTTGGGAATGGTCATGTATACTGCATAAAACAAGCGAGAGGGTGGGGACGAGGTTGACTGGTGTCGATTTGTGGAAGCTCAAACGAACGTTAGCTACAACTGTGATTTTGAACACTTGAATTCAAGCTTGCTGGTGAGACTTACACGGTATCCGAGTCTTTCGTAACCTGACACGCTGCGGCATCGGAGTTCACATCAGAGCACGGTGTGCCGGTTACCGGTGCACAGATGTTGATGTAGTAATTATAGTTGCCATGGGGTATTGTGTACTTGCTGGTAGACGTCAACCGACTCAGGTCAAAGGAGAAGCCTGAGGGAACAAGAAAGAAAATATTCTGAAATGTAGGGTGTGTCGTTTTGGGGCACCAAGGCAATGACCAGGGGCATCAAGGCAATGACTAGGGGCACCAAGGCAATGACCAGGAGCATCAAGGCAATGACCAGAAGCAGCAAGGCAATGACTAGGGGCACCAAGGCATTGACTAGGGGCACCAAGGCAATGACTAGGGGCACCAAGGCAATGACCAGGGACACCAAGGCAATGACCAGGGGCACCAAGGCAATGACTGTGGGCACCAAGGCAATGACCAGGGGCACCAAGGCAATGACCAGGGGCACCAAGGCATTGGCCAGGGGCACCAAGGCATTGGCCAGGGGCATCAAGGCAATGACCAGGGGCACCTTGGCAATGACCAGGGGCATCAAGGCAATGACTAGGGGCATCAAGGCAATGACCAGAAGCAGCAAGGCAATGACTACGGGCATCAAGGCAATGTCCAGGGGCAACAAGGCAATGACCAGAAGCAGCAAGGCAATGACTAGGGGCACCAAGGCAATGACCAGGGGCACCAAGGCAATGACCAGGGGCACCAAGGCAATGACCAGGGGCACCAAGGCAATGACCAGGGGCACCAAGGAAATGACCAGGAGCACCAAGGCAATGACCAGGGGCACCAAGGCAATGACCAGGGGCACCAAGGCAATGACCGTGGGCACCAAGGCAATGACCAGGGGCATCAAGGAGATGACCAGGGGCAGCTAGGCAATGACCAGGGACACCAAGGCAATGACCAGGGGCACCAAGGTAATGACCAGGGACACCAAGGCAAAACTTACCAGCATCATCATCAAATACTCGGCAGTCCGTACCCCACTTGTGGCCCAGCGGACAGGCTGCGGCTGTCCGCCACTCAAACTCGTACAGACAGGTCGTCGAAGATTTGCGGACAATGGAGGGGGCGCTCTCCAGATCACCTGACAAACAAAAAAACAAACGAAAGTAAGGCCAGGTATGTGTGGATTTGGCTTCATCACACAAAATTGAGCTCAATCAGACATCTGAATCACGAAAAACTAGCGAAAACCAGAGTAAATTTTCTTACAAAACATACAGAACAGTTTTGGTCTTACCCCGAGATCAAAACTATTTTCGGTCTTTGTTTGACAAATTTCTGGATAAACACACCATTTCAGGTGGAAATATTTTAACGGTATGTTTCTACCAGCACCATCTTCATACCCTGAAAGTTATACGTAAATCTGTGTACATTTTCCTTTGGGTAGGTTACAAATCCTGTGCTTTCTGCAGACTCACCGTATGCACATATGAAGGTAATGACCGTCTTGGCTTGACCGTTACAGCCACTACCATTGTAGTAGGTCAGTGTGATGTGACCGTTGCGGAATACCGGTGCTTCCTTGTACTGACCGAGACTTTGGGCTTGACCATCGTGACCTGTACAGAGAAAAAATGACAAGAATGGCGTAAAGCACAAAACACGGGGGACCGGTTTCACAAAGCAGCTATTAAAGCATAATATCAAAATGGGTAAAACAACCAAAAATTCCATGCAATGTAAATTCTATGCAGCCGGTTCTCTGGTAATTTCTGCTTAGCGTTAACAATTTGCTAAGCATCTTTTTTGACTAGTAAGAAGATTATAAAATTGGGCCAAACAAAGAAAATCTGACAGAAACTGGACTTGAACTTGTGTCACGTCAGTGACCTCCGAATTAAATACACTAGTACAGCGCTCTACCATCTGAGCTATACAGCCCTATGACGGGGCCTCCCTATAGTCAACTATCTTTGCTCAGGGTGCCAGTCAGAAGCCACATAACCCATTAACTGCCATACCAGTGCTCTACCATCTGAGCTATCCAGCCCTATGATGGGGCCTCCCTATAGTCAACTATCTTTGCTCAGGGTGCCAGTCAGAAGCCATATAACCCATGAACTGCCATACCAGCGCTCTACCACCTGAGCTATCCAGCCCTATGATGAGGCCTCCCTATAGTCAACTATCTTTGCTCAGGGTACCAGTTAGAATGCCTCGCGTGTGTGGAAAGACGTTGTACCTATGAAGCAGGCCGCCGATTTATCGGCACATTCAGCCAGCTTTGGAGGTCCCTGGGGTAGAATCTCTGCACAGACGTTGATGAAGTACTCCCCGTTGTCGCTGGTCACATCCGACTGGTGTTGGCCGTTCAGCGCCTGCCAGTTGGCGCCGGACTCCCGCACCAGGGGTGAGAGGTCATAGTGCTGACCGCCAAAGTCCAAATGGCAACTCTTTCCGACAGGGTGATCGAGGCAGGCATACTGGGTCTTCCACTCAAAGAAATAAGTGCATTCTGTTTCCGTGACATACATGGGGCTCCCTTTACCTAGAAAACAAAATCACGCAAAGAAATCACAGTATTTTCATAAAGAAAGTTAAGAACAATACAGCGGAACGCCACTTTAACAAACACCGAACATTTGGCTATACCCATGGAGTTTAATAAAAAAAAACTAAGAGTGTGCACTCTGAGCGTGATACCTGAATCATGGCTGACGCCATTAATGCGCGGGTCCCTTTGCAAGTTGTGCGTATATATTCTTACCCCAGTTCGTGCGCGCAGCACTGTGCATAAAATACAAGTCGTGTTACGCACAGTGCGCGCAGTTCACTGAGTAACATCCGGGTACGGTATTTTGACTCTACTGCGCCTGCTATGTTACTCCAGGAAAGATGGCGGCTGGCCGTCCATGTCGGATTGCAAACAAAGCGCACATTGAATACAAAGCGTGCACTCGAGATTTGTATTTAACTCTATGGGCTATACCCAACATCATCTTTGGCCCCTAATTTTTTTTGTACAACACATCCTGAATATGGTTCTTTAAAACACTACAAGGAACAACCACTATAACGGACAATATCTGTGCTGTCCATCCCGTCATGTTCGTTAAAGCGGCGTTCCACTGTACTTTATACAAGACAAAGTACAGCTAAGTATTGGTAATAGCGACTTTATGGCGATGGCAGTAGCCAAATTGATCTTAATACACCAATCGAGTAGGCCACGCCCCTTGACAAATTGACCAATCACAATACGTTATTTAAGGTCCGACAAATTGCTGCCATTTTGACCGACAAAATATTTGACATTTTTTTTTTTTTTTTTTTAATCCGATTTTATCCTCAACCATGGTCAAGCGGTGTTTATATTTTCATTGTATTCCTGACTCTCGATGCCCTGGCTGAGAGGAAATGTACATTTTTGGCCTTTTGCAAAACTCAAGTCCAACGGAGAGAGGTGCTTTCGATGGTTGAGGGTGTGCATTGCTCCACGTGTGGGCGATCGTGACAGGTTGGGTGCGTCGTTGCTTGGACGTTGCTATGGTGGGCGTGGCCTACTGGATCGGTGCATTAAGACGGGTTAATGGGGTGTTTGTTATTGTTTACCTGCTGTTTTGTTGCATTCAAATGAAATGATGGACGTCCGAGGAAATTGGTTGTGGTTGCAGACATCTCCTCCTTTGTAGGTCAGGGTGAGTTCTCCGTCTGCGTAACTACGAGAGGGACGAACAGACGAGAGTTTGTCAAATATCACAAATAATTCAGCGATCAAATGACTGGTTGCCTGATGAAGGCATGTAGTACCAGCTGCCGAAATGTCGCTACCAGCAACACGACATCGCGTGACTTTGATCACCTTTTTCATCATCAAATGACTGGTATTGCTCAATTGACAGAAAGTGTTATTTTGAATCAGGATGATTTAATGAATCGTCCTGAGTTGCGTGGAGTCACGTTTTGTTTCGAAACACAGAATTAACATTTTCAAAACATTTTCTACAAGTTAGACGTCAGGATGTTCTTAAAGGGCTGTGGCTTCATATACAACACATACACCTATGGCAGCCACTAGCCACTGGCTGCAGCCGTTTCCTATAGACTCGTGTGCTATTAACAGCCTGACTTGCGTGGAGGCACATTATGTTTCGAAACACATAATCATCATTTTCAAAATATTTTTCTACAAGTTAGACAACAGGATGTTTTTAAAGGGCTGTGGCTTTGGCTTCATAAATAACACATACACCTATGGCAGCCACTAGCCATTGGCAGCAGCCGTTTCCTATAGACCTAATAGTGCTATTAATAGTCTGACATGCGAGGAGTCACGTTTCGTTTCGAAACACATAATCAACATTTTCAAAACATTTGCTACAAATTAGACGTCAGGATGTTCTTAAAGGGCTGTGGCTTTGGCTTCATATACAACACATACACCTATAATGGCAGCCACTAGCCACTGGCTGCAGCCGTTTCCTATAGACTTGTGTGCTATTAATAGCCTGACTTGCGTGGAGGCATATTTCGTTTCGAAACACATAATCAACATTTCCTACTGTGGGGTCCTGTCTTGCTCTTGTTGGCCGCACTAACCTGAGACGATGTCCAGCGTCGACGCCAGCGACAACGCGATTACCTCCCAAGACTTGTTCCTGACAGATGGCGCCGTGATTGTCCTGCCCGTCCACCTTACTCCCGCAGGGTATCCCCAAGTTCCGACAAACATCCAGGTAATACCGGTACTTGTGCTCACTGTCCTCGACCCGATAATTGTTGTCGGCTGTGGGAATTTAAAAATGAGGAAAGGTTTGACGGGAATGGTGGATATGGACCAGAGGACACAAGAGGTTTGAATCAAAAAGGGGGCATAGGTGGCAAGTGCGTTAGGCACTCGCCTCTCACCAATGTGGCCCGGGTTCAAATCCGGCCTGGGTCATATGTGAGTAGAGTTGTGCGTTAGTTCTCTCCTAAGCTACGAGGGTTTTTTTCCAGGTTCTCCGGTTTTCCTCCCTCCACAAAAATCAAACACTTTTGATCTCAGGCTGTACTCCGTGATCATATATGGGTTGATGTGGCTGGCAGCCAAGGGCGCCCGTGAAAGCCTGCTACACGATCACGTTGAAGTCGCAATGCAGTACCCCAGCTGTGAGTAAGGATGATTAGCCTCCCAAATTATTATTATTATTATCCTGCTTCAGTCTTTGTTCACCTAAATGAAATCTGTTCATTATCAGGTATCAACAAGTATGATGCAAACTGCTCATCAGCCAAAATAACGACCTGAAATATATAAAATGCTTCGGAGTTGGGAGGGCCTGGGGCCGCTTTCATAAAACGTACGAGGCGTTGCAGATTCAAGATGTATCCATACTTTATGGACGGTTATTATTATTATTATCTAACTATGCGACGCGTCACAGCTACGACGCGTTGCAAATCGAGTTGCGACGCATCACTGAGCTTTATGAAATCGGCCCCCTGATGTCTCCTGATGAGGACTAGAGCAGGCTAGTGGAAACGTTGAGACCTTATGAGGGATGCAAACGAAATACATGTAGAAGTGCAAAAGTACGAAACGATTCTTACATGGTGTTTCCGCAAACCGATCCACATACCAATTGTCACCATGCAAAGCCTCAAATCTTTCATGTATTGTTCATTTATCAAAATTGGGGAAATTTTAGGACAGTGTCCATGTAGCATCAAATAACTTCTAAGATTTGTACTTTACCAACTTCTTCATCTTTCTCTAATTACCTTTATTGTATAAATCCCAGTTCCCCGAAGCCCAATTCTTCCCAAACCTTTTGTAGTCCGGTACCTTTGATCTTGCCTATCTGACCCCTCTTTGTCTGACCACTCTTACCTACCCCCACCCTCCAACCCCCTCCCTTTTTATCCTGATCCTCTCATCCATTTATGTGCATCTTTCACTTGCATGTTCTTGTCTTCTTGTCATTTAGCCTTTGAGAAAGATCCTGCTAGGATCGAAATGCGTCAAGCCCTCCAAACTCCAAGCATTTTATATATTTCAGGTCATTTTTGGCTGATGAGCAGCTTGCCGCAGTTTATTACTTGTATTAAGATTGCATCATTCTTATTGATGCCTAATAATAAAAAGGTGAAAGCAGGTTTCATTTGAAGGGTGAACAAAGAAAATCGACTGAAGCGGGATTCGAACCTGCAGCCAAAATGCATGCAAGTGCTAGTTGTGATGGCGACACCACACTGGCAAGTTTGAATTGTAACCTTACGTGTTGCGGCAGTCAGTGGGCTAAGGTCCAGGTCCACACCGTGCTGGTCGTTGGTGAAGGCGCAGCTGGTCGTGGTTAGCATCTCGACTTCGCAGGCAAACTCCGTAACCCACTCCACTTCGTAGTTGCAGCTCGTGCCGATGATCAGCTTCGGATTTTGACTCTGGACGAGGAAACAATTAATCAAGATTGATAACGTGGGATGGGAGCTGCTTTGCATCCTTGTCATCTAGTCAGGGAAATTCGTCCGAGCTGGCGAAATTTGCCGCAAACCGTCAACTACAGAACTGCAGCACTTTGAATGCAGTGTCGTGGTCAACTTAGGGTGCATTCGTTTAGCTAACACGGGTCAGCTCTTACTGGGAATGGTCATGCTATACTGCACAAAACAAGCTATAGAATGGGGACGAGGTTGACTGGTGTCGATCCGGGGGAGCTAAACAAATGCACCCATAAGAAATATTATTATCAATAGCGTAATGAAAAAAATCAATGAGAACTAGTGCTATAACATGAATGGGTCGTCAGGTGTCATCAGCCTGTCCAGCTATTCAAAGGCAACATTCTGTTGACTTATCCCATTCAAAATCTCCTGAATTGTCTCAGGTTTCAACAGACAGAGGAGGATAGCAACTCAAAAACCATATACTCTTGAAAAAAAAATTGTTTCCATATCATTCAAGTACTGAAAATATGGGCCATTTGACCGGGTTGGAGCATCATTTGTGACAGTGTCAAGTCACAATTGTTAATAATTATATCAATGCTAATTACGAGTTATGTGGCTAGATTCCCTGTGAGTGATCCTGCCAGGCGGATTCTCTCTATGAGAGAACCTACTGGTAGAACTCGCCCAGTGGGGCATCCACATGACACGTGGTTGCGTCAGATGGATCGATATTTTGCTGAGATGGGGATGGGTCGCTTGGCTGCTTGGGGATGGCTATCAGACGACCGAAAGAGTACCACTCGAAGGTAGATACGGCAATGCACTGCCGCGGCGCATGCTCCCACTGATTGATTAATAATTACGAGTCCTAGTAAAGAAATAATGCATTTACTGCATGAGCATTAAAGCGCCCTCTACTGGTTGAATTGGGTGAGCCTAGATCTGGTACCTTACCCCTTCATTTCGGCCGCCCTCCCTTGGGCATATGAATACAATGATGACTTGTGGATTCGACTGGCACCCGACTGGCTTGGTGCTGGTGTTGTACAGTAGCTGGGTCCTATCTTGGCCGATCATTTGCAAGGCTTGGTGCGACTGGCCTAGGTCAATGGCCACACGGCTGATGGTACCGTCTGTGTTAGTGGTGTTCGTGATGCGACAGCCGGCGCTACCAGCAGGGCAATTTGCTGTCGGTCCATCTGTGCAAAATGAAACATATAAACACCTGAATACCACAATACACTAGCAGCTCTTGTCTTGTAAGTTAGGTGCAGAGTGTTATGGTCAACAGTGGTTTATGATCCAGTTCCATTGTGGAGACCGTGGTAATGTGTGGTAAGCAGCTCTTGTCTTGTGTGGTAGGTGCGGAGGGTTAGGGTCAATTTCCAGTCCCCCCTGTGGAGGCTGTGGTAATGTGTGGTAAGCAGCTCTTGTCTTGTGTGGTAGGTGCGGAGGGTTAGGGTGAACTATGGTTTATGATCCAGTTTCCATGTGGAGACTGTGGTAGTGTGTGGTAAGCAGCTCTTGTCTTGTGTGGTAGGTGCGGAGGGTTGGGTGAACTATGGTTTATGATCCAGTCCCCCGTGGAGACTTTGGGCCTGTTTGTTTAACGCAACTTTAGGATCCCAGATTTAGGGATCCACGTCCTATGCAGGGTACGCTAAAATGGGATCCAAATCCGCAAGATTCGTGATCCTGTGCATTAAACAAACAGGCCCTTTGGTAAGTCTTTGGTTGTCTTGTGTGGTAGGTACAGAGGGTTAGGGTTAAAACAATAAGCGTGGGCTTTTTAAGATCAATCCGTTTTCTGTGAAATCTAACACAAATGGCTATGTAGCTTCTAAGCACAGTTTCGTCTCAGGGTAATCAATCTTCCAGGCAGCCTGCGGCCAATTTCATGGAGCTGCTAACCACAAAAGTTTGCTTAGCATAAAAATGTCTTACTCAATAAAACAAACCGCCATTAACAATTCCATTTGATTTTCATGGGCAGCAAACAAAAGCCAAAGAACAATCACAAGTGATACACAACACATGGAAATTTGATTGTTAATCCTGTTTTTATGAAGACAGAAATGTCATGCTTAGCAAATTTTTGTGCTGAGCAGGGCCTTGAAATTGGCCCCTGTTTGTCTCAGGCCTTGATTCGGTAAGACTACTTGGACTGTTGAGGCAATGTTTCTCCACTTACGTGGTGTGATGTCCCTGCAGACGTTGATGTACAGCTCTTCGCCCGTACCAGAGTCCACCCTGTAGCCGCCTTGCTGCTTGATGAGTGCCGTCAAGTCCCGCTTCTTGTTGCTGTTGTCGTAGTAGGAGCACGGCACCTCATGGAGGGATGGCTGTGGCTGATTCTTACAGGCGACCGAACTGTGCCACTCAAAGAAATACGTACAGCCCGATCGCTCGAGAAACACTGGGGAACCCTGTAATATACGTGAATTTACATTTTGAGGTTAAAGGTACAGTACGGGATTGGTAACATATGTTCAGGATGTGAAGATGGTGCTATTAGAAACATACCGTTATTAATGAAAGGTAGTATCATACTTTGGTTTTTGTCAAAGAAATACAGATTTATGGGCAGAAATATCAAGGAAGATACAGAAAAGGTCATCTGTGAAAATTTCAGTCCCATACGGTGCCCATTTTTTGAGAAAACAGTGAAAAAACGGCCACAGTACTTCTTAAGTCTTTTCTCTATTATTTTTTATCAAAAAGATTTTCGGTCATTGCTTTACTAATCTCTGGATAAATACACCATTTCAGGCCGAAACATTTTAACGGTATGTTTCTACCACCACCATCTTCATATCCTGTAAGTTATACGTAAATCTGTGAAAATTTCTGTTTTGGTTTTTTACCAAAGTATGATACAACCTTTAAAATATTTCATTTCCACATGAAATGCTGTATTTATCCAGAAATTAGTCAAACAAAGACCGGAAATAGTTTTGATATCAAGGTATTGATAAAAACCATTCTTAAGAAAAATTGAGTTGGTTTTTCGCTATTTTCTCGTGACTCAGTTGTTCGATGTCTCAAATTTTCGCAGGCGTGTTATTTTTTGTACATGTTGGATTAGACAATGTGTGAGTGCTGTTCTGTGAGCATTACCAATCATGTACCTTTAAAGGTAGTATAATACTTTGGTAAGAAACCAAAACAGAAATGTTCACAGATTTATGTATAACTTTCAGGGTATGAAGATGGTGGTGGTAGATTGGTAGAAACATACTGTTACAATTTTTCCAACTGAAATAGTGTATTTATCAGTAAATTAGTAAAACAACGACCGAAAATCTTTTTTGATCTTTTAAAAGATCAAAAATAAAAGAAAAAAGACTTAAGAAATACTGTGGGCGTTTTTCATGATTTTCTCAAAAAGTGGGCACCGTATGGGACTGAAATGTTCACAGATGACTGTGGCTGTATCTTCCTTGATATTTTTGCCCATGAATCTGTACTTCTTTGACAAAAACCAAAGTATGATACTACCTTTAAACATGGTAGGGACACCATAAAAAGGTCCCTTTCAAAGCCTTAGCAGCTTCGGCTTTGGCTTTGGCTTTCTGTTCAAATGATAATATTTTCATCCAAGCCGTAGCCAGAAGCCGCTGCTTTGATAGATGTTACTACAAAAATGGATACGTTTAACATATGAATGCAAAGCTTAAAAGGAAACAAATTTTTTATGTCTTCCAGTTTTACTTCAAACTCACCAATGTTTTGTCACATTTAAAATTAATCGTCGCCTGCCATTGTTCTTTTGGAGTTTTCGTGCTGTCCGGGCAGTCACCTGCCCTGAAATCTAGACGAAAGCCTCCACCATTTTCCCTGGGTGTGGCAATGATCGTGTCATTGTGGTAGCCGATGCTGGTGTAGTCCTGGCCTTTCTTAAGGCAGATGGAAGTCTGGGTACTACCAGAACTAGAGCACTGGTTCCCGCTTGTCGCGGTTTGGACCGTGTCGCACAAGTTCATGTAAAACACTGAAGGTGTGGAGTCCAGATTTATCTTGAGAACCCACGTTTTCCTAATTGAGAGAGAAATATCATACAAATGGTATGATCAATGTTATGGTCTGACGGAACAACCCATTATTCATGAGAACTGTTGAGCGCAATTTTGACGCCTGCACATGTTTGAAACGGGGCCGTGTGCAATTTTGAATTTAACACTCATTTGGGATTTTTTTTAACCATGGCACTTAGCTACCTTCACTCCAGTTAGGCCTAGGTTAAAAATGTTGGACACAGCCTCACAGGTTTTCTTTAAAAACAAGTCACTTCGGACAAACTGTTAAAGATTGCACAGGTTGAAATATTGCGCTCAACAGAATAACTAACTGTAACAACAGGTTGTTATTAATGTTTTGTATTCTTTGTTTTACAGTGCAGGTTCAAAATAAAATCTTGCTGATAATTATCAAGAAAAGATTGAAATTACATTTATTTCATTACAAAGCATTACTTCTTCGGTACGTTATTCGCATCTAAAAAAATGTTTGCCAAGTTGTATCGTCCGGTCATGAGTTTCCGATGGACATATGTTTTCGATGACGAAATTTGATTCCCATTTACTGCGAGACCGTGCGTGATACTTTGTGATCAGTATGCCTGAAGTGATGACTACACTCAGGGCTATCTCCGACATTCAGGATATTGAGAATAAAGTTTTCAGTTGTGAGTGATACTCAAAAGTAAAAAACTATGTAATTTGGGGTATAGATTACTAATGCATTTTAAGGCTAATGTTCAAACGTTTATAAAAGACACAATCTGTGGTCAAATATTTCAAACTAAACTGTCGTCTGCTCGAACAACTTTCATTCTTCCGATGTCAGACGGCAGGTCACGTGATCCCAGTGCGATCTGGGTTTTAATGGCATGCCAATGTAACAAAAGTGTTAAAGTCTTTCTCAAATCGAAGTGCCATAATTTTATTTTTCTCTTTTTAATTTAAAACTTTGCTAAGCTGATGAACTTAAGCTATCCACGTTTAGGTCTCTCATAATGATGCCAGATATTATAAAAATGTTTGATAATAATTTTACCTACCATGATCTGTACCAAATTCTCATTTTTTTGATTCAACCATTTATTTATATACAAAATAGTTTAACATTCACAATCTTTGAATCAAAACCGTTTCAGGACCTTTTATAAATAACTCCATCGACCCAGTTCGATCAAATCGAGTCAGGACAATATTTCATCAATTTTTGAGTGACTTGGCACGCCATAGCTACTCCGATGTCAACGAACTTTGCCGCACAACCAAGTTATCGAAAACTGGTGACGCTTTGTTTACATAGCGGAATCGATGTCGCTGTAAATGACTTACAATATTTCCAAAGAAAAGACTTCAACTTCGAGAATTTTAACAGATTATAATCTGGAAGTGTCCAGTTCAAAGTTAGTGAAGTGATTTTCTGAAATTTTATTTTGTTTCTGTTTTATAGAAGTTTTCCCGTTATCCCATCGGAAACCGATGACTGCAGGCTAAAACAGCTGTAATTCTGGGGATTGTAGCTTTACGGGTCCTAAAACTATAAAGGAAAGGAAACTTCTTTTTGAAAAGTAACTTACCTACAAATACTTTGTTGGTCTTCTCCTCTATATTACCAAGGTTAATTTTTTGGAAAGAGGGCAGGGCTTTGATTTTTGAGGGAAATTATGGGGTAAAAACGGTAGGCCTAACCAAGATTGTAACATTTCACCCCTGCACGGACGGCCGCACACGAGAATAGTCTGGTTTCCACTCTGACATTTTGAGGACTCTTGATATGTTGGGTCTGGGCACTAGACTAACCAGACCAGACAAAATGGCCTCACGCGATCAGACGGCCTGTTTTAAAGTTTACAAGAAGCGCGTAAGAAAATTGAATTTTAACCCTGAAATGTTTAACAAATTTCTTCAATCTAGGCTTTTAAGGACCCAGGAACATTTGCTGAAAGTCAAAAGTATCATTTTTGAGGAGTAGAAGTTAGTTCAGAGCCAAAAAAATCAATGTGTTTTGGGATCCCGTCAACCCACAATCGCCGTAATTTTTTGCTTTGTCTCAAAAAGTATGTGGCTGTGCATTTTAAATTTGGAAAATTTTACTTTGAGTTTGAGCAAAATTATTATCAGTTCATCAATCAAACGTATTTCAAATGATACAATTTAGAAGATCTTGTGTAGGCCTAGTGAAAGTTTTATTTTAACAACGAAAACATAAAAAGTGCATCATATTTCAGTTTTATAGCAAATTTATGTAAATCAATAAAGAATTTGGTCTAACGTTAGTAAAATTGTTCAATCAATGTTCGGTTTTAAAATCAAATGTCTGCTTCTTACCAAGTCTGGATCGGGGTCAAATCGAATCCTTCGACTCCACAGGACCCTGCATGAGTATTTCCAACGAAAAGTGCGGCAATCAGAAGCAAAAACATGGTCGAAATTGAGTTAAAACAAGACGGAACCAAAATTAAATCTCTCTGTTCGAGATTCGCCATTACATGTTATTATTGAAAGTCACGAGGGGTTAAAGGTCATCAAGCATGAGCGAAGTGATTTCGTATATACGGCTGTTTGGTGAAAATCTTTCTCGACGCATGAAATAGTTTTCGAATAATGGGACTGTGGTGTCATCTGACTAGTGCTCTTTGTCACGTGGATATTACATTAATAAAGTAAGGATTTACAATTGGGGGAGGGGCTTAAAGACTGAGTGAAGGGGGGAATTAATCATTTTATATTCAAGTAAATACAAACAAAGTACCCATTTGGTCCTTTTCCCTGACAACACTTGCCTACACCCACCCCATGCATGGTCACTCTGACTCCTCCCCCTTTTTTGTTCTGATCCTCGCATCCATTAACGCGTGTCTTACTTGCATGTTCTTGTCCAGGTAATGGAACGCATGTAATTTGGTACCCGATGACGTAATCATGACGTCAATCTTCTAGGTACAACTTGGCATTACGACCGAAGTTCCCACCAAGTCTCAATATCTTGTAACTGTCATTATATAGAAGTCCTGTTGACAAGTTTGGGAAGAAGATTAATGAAAAAGAAAAAAAAATGAGAAAGAAGGCAGTTAAATTCCATCACTTTCTATCGGCTTAAAACTCTTATTTTTGCGAGCTTTAAAACGAATCTAAATTTGAAAAAAAAAAGGTTTTTAAGGAAAATAATGTCTCTAAATTCAGGAATTGTAGATAATTATCAAGATTACGAAATGACTTTCATTAGATTACTTTTGCTGCAGTGTCATTTACTTTGACGGATAATTGGTCAATTTAACCGATGGTCAATGTATCCGAATAAAGCTTACATTTTCGACCCTGTAAATTGAACTCAAATTTACGTGTAGGTCTACTTTTAACCTTCGTATTACTATTAGCCTAAAATCGGACAATGAATCAATAAAAATGTTGTTCTCGACTATTGAGGTTGTATAATAAGCCTTGACATACGGCCATGAAGCGCAGTGTAATATTGGTTTTAATAATCAATATATTGGAATATTATTCTTGAGGTCTAGACTTCATTCAGGCGCATTTTGAAAAAGAAATTAAAATTTCAGTAAGTTCTCTTAAACATGGTCAGTGTATCTAGTTATTCCTAGACAGTCTTTTATCAAAGCAGCTCAACAGAGCGAAGCTAATTATTATACTGATGAACACAGTGCACGTTGTATAGTGTGAGACATTAAACTTTCTCATGTGAGTGTAATTAGGGACATCGAGAAAATGAACAGAAAGTTTAATTTTCCTGATTAATCCAGAAACATTACAACCCTGCTGGCGTTGGAAGAGCCTGGTATTTGGAATACACGTGATTGGCCATTATAGTGTTTGGTACGATATTATATTTTCGTACTTTCCCTACTAGATACTGATTGGCTAATGAACGTGACGTCGTTTTAAGCTGTTCTTATTCCAGTGTGTATTGTACTTTTTCAGTAACAGGAGAATTCCCTTCAATTTGCCTGGTGTATATTTAAATGATTTTGCAGCCCAACGGAGCGACGCTAATGATTAGACTGATGAACACAGTGCACGTTGTATAGTGTGGGACAATAAACTTTCTCATGTGTAATTACTAATTAGGGACATTAAAAAGGTAGTATCATACTTTGGTAAGAAACCAAAACAGAAATGTTCACAGATTTACGTATAACTCACACGGTATCCGAATAAAGCGTCGACTTTTTCACGAAGAGCCACTTTGCCCACCTGGGCGTTGAAACAAAGGCCTAGTTTTGAGAAAATCGGCTTTGAAGTTTGTTCCTTTTTAAATTGTATATTTCGCCCATTTTTAGAGGACATGTTGATTAATTTTTCATACCGGTTTCAAGCTGAAGACTTTCCCTTACACGACGTACTAAATAAGAGTTGACAGGGCTTATGATTTGGGGGTAATAACGTTCAAATAAATTCGCCCCTTCGTGAAAACTTTTTTTCCGCACAAATTGGATGTGATCCAAAACTCTCTCCACACAAACATGCACAAATTCGTCCCTTATGAAAGTTTAAAATAGCACACGCGCGCGCGCGCGCTAATTCGCCTCCCCGTGAAAACGTAAAATTCGCGTTTTCGCTGAAAGTGCCCCCATTGAACAAGGTGCATTTTTTTTATAATTCGCCCCTGCGTGAAAACTTGAAACTCACTTTTGGTGAAATTCGCCCTTCACTGATTTTCATGATCTAATTGATTTTATTTGATTTGGCCAAAATAATTTTGCCAAGATGTCCGTTACAATCATTGATCTACATTAGTCTATATGGAGATCAATGGTTTAATACAATACTACCCCAAATCGATTTTGGCCAAAAAAAAAAAAAAAAGAATTTCGAAAAAATCTTGATTTTTGCCAAATTCGCCCCTAAGTGAAAACGTCGACGAAAGCTTACATTTTCGACCCTGTAAATTGAACTCAAATTTACATGTAGGCCTATATTCTTTTAACCTTCGTATTAGCGTAAAATCAGACAATGAATCAATAAAAATGTTGTTCTCGATGATTGAGGTTGTATAATTAGCCTTGACATGCGACCATGAAGCGCAGTATAATATTTTTTTTTAACAATCAATATGTTGGAATTATTCTTGAGGTCTAGACTTCATTCAGGCGCATTTTGATTTTTGTTTTTTAATTTCAGTCAGTTCGCTTAAACATGGTCAGTGTATCTAGTCATTTCTATACAGTCCTTTATCAAAGCAGCTCTACAGAGCGAAGCTAATTATTATACTGATGAATACAGTGCACGTTGTATAGTATGAGAAATTCAACTTTCTCATTTGTAATTAGGGACATTAAGGAGGATGAACAGAAAGTTTAATTTTCCTGATTAATCCAGAAACATTATAACCCTGCTGGCGTTGGAAGAGCCTGGAAATTGGAATACACGTGATTAGCCATTATAGTGTTTAGTACGATATTATATTTTCGTACTTTCCCTACTAGATACTGATTGGCTAATGAATGTGACGTCGTTTTAAGCTGTTCTTATTCCAGTGTGTATTGTACTTTTTCAGTAACAGGAGAATTGCCTTCAATTTGCCTGGTGTACATAAATGATTTTGCAGCTCAACGGAGCGACGCTAATGATAAGACTGATGAACACAGTGCACGTTGTATAGTGTGGGACAATAAACTTTCTCATGTGTAATTACTAATTAGGGACATTAAAAAGGTAGTATCATACTTTGGTAAGAAACCAAAACAGAAATGTTCACAGATTTACGTATAACTCACACGGTATCCGAATAAAGCGTCGACTTTTTCACGAAGAGCCACTATGCCCACCTGGGCGTTGAAACAAAGGCCTAGTTTTGAGAAAATCGGCTTTGAAGTTTGTTCCTTTTTAAATTGTATATTTCGCCCATTTTTAGAGGACATGTTGATTAATTTTTCATACCGGTTTCAAGCTGAAGACTTTCCCTTACACGACGTACTAAATAAGAGTTGACAGGGCTTATGATTTGGGGGTAATAACGTTCAAATAAATTCGCCCCTTCGTAAAAACTTTTTTTCCGCACAAATTGGATGTGATCCAAAACTCTCTCCACACAAACATGCACAAATTCGTCCCTTATGAAAGTTTAAAATAGCACACGCGCGCGCGCGCGCTAATTCGCCTCCCCGTGAAAACGTAAAATTCGCGTTTTCGCTGAAAGTGCCCCCATTGAACAAGGTGCATTTTTTTTATAATTCGCCCCTGCGTGAAAACTTGAAACTCACTTTTGGTGAAATTCGCCCTTCACTGATTTTCATGATCTAATTGATTTTATTTGATTTGGCCAAAATAATTTTGCCAAGATGTCCGTTACAATCATTGATCTCCATTAGTCTATATGGAGATCAATGGTTTAATACAATACTACCCCAAATAGATTTTGGCCAAAAAAAAAAAAAAAAGAATTTCGAAAAAATCTTGATTTTTGCCAAATTCGCCCCTAAGTGAAAACGTCGACGAAAGCTTACATTTTCGACCCTGTAAATTGAACTCAAATTTACATGTAGCCCTATATACTTTTAACCTTCGTATTAGCGTAAAATCAGACAATGAATCAATAAAAATGTTGTTCTCGATGATTGAGGTTGTATAATTAGCCTTGACATGCGACCATGAAGCGCAGTATAATATTTTTTTTTAACATCAATATGTTGGAATTATTCTTGAGGTCTAGACTTCATTCAGGCGCATTTTGATTTTTGTTTTTTAATTTCAGTCAGTTCGCTTAAACATGGTCAGTGTATCTAGTCATTCCTATACAGTCCTTTATCAAAGCAGCTCTACAGAGCGAAGCTAATTATTATACTGATGAATACAGTGCACGTTGTATAGTATGAGAAATTCAACTTTCTCATTTGTAATTAGGGACATTAAGGAGGATGAACAGAAAGTTTAATTTTCCTGATTAATCCAGAAACATTATAACCCTGCTGGCGTTGGAAGAGCCTGGAAATTGGAATACACGTGATTAGCCATTATAGTGTTTAGTACGATATTATATTTTCGTACTTTCCCTACTAGATACTGATTGGCTAATGAATGTGACGTCGTTTTAAGCTGTTCTTATTCCAGTGGGTATTGTATTTTTTCAGTAACAGGAGAATTCCCTTCAATTTGCCTGGTGTACATTTAAATGATTTTGCAGCCCAACGGATCGACGCTAATGATAAGACTGATGAACACAGTGCACGTGGTATAGTGTGGGACAATAAACTTTCTCATGTGTAATTACTAATTAGGGACATTAAAAAGGTAGTATCATACTTTGGTAAGAAACCAAAACAGAAATGTTCACAGATTTACGTATAACTCAAACGGTATCCGAATAAAGCGTCGACTTTTTCACGAAGAGCCACTTTGCCCACCTGGGCGTTGAAACAAAGGCCTAGTTTTAAGAAAATCGGCTTTGAAATGTGTTCCTTTTTATTTATTGTATATTTCGCCCATTTTTAGAGGACATGTTGATTAATTTTTCATACCGGTTTCAAGCTGAAGACTTTCCCTTACACGACGTACTAAATAAGAGTTGACAGGGCTAATGATTGGGGGGTAATAACATTCAAATAAATTCGCCCCGTCGTGAAAACTTTTTTTCCGCACAAATTGGATGTGATCCAAAACTCTCTCCACACAAACATGCACAAATTCGTCCCTTGTGAAAGTTAAAAATAGCACACGCGCGCGCGCGCGCTGGAATTCGCCTCCCGTGAAAACGTAAAATTCGCGTTTTCGCTGAAAGTGCCCACATAGAACAATGTGCATTTTTTTATAATTCGCCCCTGCGTGAAAACTTGAAACTCACTTTTGGTGAAATTCGCCCTTTACTGATTTTCATGATCTAATTGATTTAATTTGATTTGGCCAAAGTAATTTTGCCAAAATGTCCGTTACAATCATTGATCTCCATAATGGAGATCAATGGTTACAATAGTACCCCAAATCGATTTTGGCAAAATAAATAAATAATAATTTCGAAAAAAAATTGATTTTTGCCAAATTCGCCCCTTAGTAAAAACGTTTACGAAAGCTTACATTTTCGACCCTGTAAATTGAACTCAAATTTACATGACTTTTAGGCCTATATACTTTTAACCTTCGTATTAGCCTAAAATCGGACAATGAATCAATACAAATGTTGTTCTCGAAGATTGGAGTTGTATAATTAGCCTTGACATGCGACCTTGAAGCGCAGTATTGGTTATTAATAATCAATATATTGGAATTATTCTTGAGGTCTAGACTTAATTCAGGCGCATTTTTAAATTGTTTTTTTAATTTCAGTCAGTTCGCTTAAACATGGTCAGTTTATCTAGTCATTCCTATACAGTCCTTTATCAAAGCAGCTCAACAGAGCGAAGCTAATTATTATACTGATGAACACAGTGCACGTTGTATAGTATGAGAAATTAAACTTTCTCATGTGTAATTAGGGACATTAAGGAGGATGAACAGAAAGTTTAATTTTCCTGATTAATCCAGAAACATTACAACCCTGCTGGCGTTGGAAGAGCCTGGAATTTGGAATACACGTGATTGGCCATTATAGTGTTTGGTACGATATTATATTTTCGTACTTTCCCTACTAGATACTGATTAGCTAATGAACGTGACGTCGTTTTAAGCTGTTCTTATTCCAGTAGTATTGTACTTTTTCAGTAACAGGAGAATTGCCTTCAATTTGCCTGGTGTACATAAATGATTTTGCAGCTCAACGGAGCGACGCTAATGATAAGACTGATGAACACAGTGCACGTTGTATAGTGTGGGACAATAAACTTTCTCATGTGTAATTACTAATTAGGGACATTAAAAAGGTAGTATCATACTTTGGTAAGAAACCAAAACAGAAATGTTCACAGATTTACGTATAACTCACACGGTATCCGAATAAAGCGTCGACGTTTTCACGAAGAGCCACTTTGCCCACCTGGGCGTTGAAACAAAGGCCTAGTTTTGAGAAAATCGGCTTTGAAGTTTGTTCCTTTTTAAATTGTATATTTCGCCCATTTTTGGAGGACATGTTGATTAATTTTTCATACCGGTTTCAAGCTGAAGACTTTCCCTTACACGACGTACTAATTAAGAGTTGACAGGGCTTATGATTAGGGGGTAATAACGTTCAAATAAATTCGCCCCTTCGTGAAAACTTTTTTTCCGCACAAATTGGATGTGATCCAAAACTCTCTCCACACAAACATGCACAAATTCGTCCCTTGTGAAAGTTAAAAATAGCACACGCGCGCGCGCGCGCTGGAATTCGCCTCCCCGTGAAAACGTAAAATTCGCGTTTTCGCTGAAAGTGCCCACATAGAACAATGTGCATTTTTTTATAATTCGCCCCTGCGTGAAAACTTGAAACTCACTTTTGGTGAAATTCGCCCTTCACTGATTTTCATGATCTAATTGATTTAATTTGATTTGGCCAAATAATTTTGCCAAGATGTCCGTTACAATCATTGATCTCCATTAGTCTATATGGAGATCAATGGTTTAATACAATACTACCCCACAAATCGATTTTGGCAAAAAAAATAAAAAAAGAATTTCGAAAAAATCTTGATTTTTGCCAAATCCGCCCCTTAGTGAAAACGTCGACGAAAGCTTACATTTTCGACCCTGTAAATTGAACTCAAATTTACATGTAGGCATATATACTTTTAACCTTCGTATTAGCGTAAAATCAGACAATGAATCAATAAAAATGTTGTTCTCGATGATTGAGGTTGTATAATTAGACTTGACATGCGACCATGAAGCGCAGTATAATATTGGTTTTTAATAATCAATATATTGGAATTATTCTTGAGGTCTAGACTTCATTCAGGCGCATTTTGATTTTTGTTTTTTAATTTCAGTCAGTTCGCTTAAACATGGTCAGTGTATCTAGTCATTCCTATACAGTCCTTTATCAAAGCAGCTCTACAGAGCGAAGCTAATTATTATACTGATGAATACAGTGCACGTTGTATAGTATGAGAAATTCAACTTTCTCATTTGTAATTAGGGACATTAAGGAGGATGAACAGAAAGTTTAATTTTCCTGATTAATCCAGAAACATTATAACCCTGCTGGCGTTGGAAGAGCCTGGAAATTGGAATACACGTGATTGGCCATTATAGTGTTTGGTACGATATTATATTTTCGTACTTTCCCTACTAGATACTGATTGGCTAATGAATGTGACGTCGTTTTAAGCTGTTCTTATTCCAGTGTGTATTGTACTTTTTCAGTAACAGGAGAATTGCCTTCAATTTGCCTGGTGTACATAAATGATTTTGCAGCTCAACGGAGCGACGCTAATGATAAGACTGATGAACACAGTGCACGTTGTATAGTGTGGGACAATAAACTTTCTCATGTGTAATTACTAATTAGGGACATTAAAAAGGTAGTATCATACTTTGGTAAGAAACCAAAACAGAAATGTTCACAGATTTACGTATAACTCACACGGTATCCGAATAAAGCGTCGACTTTTTCACGAAGAGCCACTATGCCCACCTGGGCGTTGAAACAAAGGCCTAGTTTTGAGAAAATCGGCTTTGAAGTTTGTTCCTTTTTAAATTGTATATTTCGCCCATTTTTAGAGGACATGTTGATTAATTTTTCATACCGGTTTCAAGCTGAAGACTTTCCCTTACACGACGTACTAAATAAGAGTTGACAGGGCTTATGATTGGGGGGTAATAACGTTCAAATAAATTCGCCCCTTCGTGAAAACTTTTTTTCCGCACAAATTGGATGTGATCCAAAACTCTCTCCACACAAACATGCACAAATTCGTCCCTTGTGAAAGTTAAAAATAGCACACGCGCGCGCGCGCGCTGGAATTCGCCTCCCCGTGAAAACGTAAAATTCGCGTTTTCGCTGAAAGTGCCCACATAGAACAATGTGCATTTTTTTATAATTCGCCCCTGCGTGAAAACTTGAAACTCACTTTTGGTGAAATTCGCCCTTCACTGATTTTCATGATCTAATTGATTTAATTTGATTTGGCCAAATAATTTTGCCAAGATGTCCGTTACAATCATTGATCTCCATTAGTCTATATGGAGATCAATGGTTTAATACAATACTACCCACAAATCGATTTTGGCAAAAAAAATAAAAAAAGAATTTCGAAAAAATCTTGATTTTTGCCAAATTCGCCCCTTAGTGAAAACGTCGACGAAAGCTTACATTTTCGACCCTGTAAATTGAACTCAAATTTACATGTAGGCATATATACTTTTAACCTTCGTATTAGCGTAAAATCAGACAATGAATCAATAAAAATGTTGTTCTCGATGATTGAGGTTGTATAATTAGACTTGACATGCGACCATGAAGCGCAGTATAATATTGGTTTTTAATAATCAATATATTGGAATTATTCTTGAGGTATAGACTTCATTCAGGCGCATTTTGATTTTTGTTTTTTAATTTCAGTCAGTTCGCTTAAACATGGTCAGTGTATCTAGTCATTCCTATACAGTCCTTTATCAAAGCAGCTCTACAGAGCGAAGCTAATTATTATACTGATGAATACAGTGCACGTTGTATAGTATGAGAAATTCAACTTTCTCATTTGTAATTAGGGACATTAAGGAGGATGAACAGAAAGTTTAATTTTCCTGATTAATCCAGAAACATTATAACCCTGCTGGCGTTGGAAGAGCCTGGAAATTGGAATACACGTGATTGGCCATTATAGTGTTTGGTACGATATTATATTTTCGTACTTTAGTAGTATGTGAGGGCGGTCTCGAGCCTGTTTGGGAGGCGGAAAGAGGCCATTTTTGGAGGAGGAGGAGGAGGAAAGAGGCCGTTTTGAGGAGGGAGGGAGGAAATGAGGTAATTGTGAGGAGGATGGGAGTGAGTGGTGTTGAGGGAGGGAGAGAGGGAGTGTTGGTGGTGGTGGCTGTGGTGGAGGAGGGATGGGAGGAGGTGGTTGGTATGTAGTGATGGAGGAGTGGGTAGATGAGATGGAAGAGATAGACGTGGTTGTGGTGACGTCACGGACAAGATGGGACAAGTTGACAAAAGAGGGGAGGTTGTGGTGACGTCACGGACGAAATAGGACAAGTCCGATAAGAAGAACAAAGGGCGGATGAGGAGAAGTAAATGACTCTGGCAATGTTGTCTCACGATTTGATTGGTTTGTAAAGTCAAAATACTGAAAACATCTTAAGTATCGTTGTTCGTGAATGATATATAGAAGTGTCTGCATTACAAACACTGTTGATGCCAGAGAAGACCATATTAAAAAGGTATAGTATATCATACTTTGGTTTTTGTCAAAGAAATACAGATTCATGTGCAAAAATATCAAGGACGATACAGTAACAGTTATCTGTGAAATTTCAGTCCCATTATACGGTGCACACTTTTTGAGAAAAAAAGTGAAAAACGGTCACAGTCGTATATCTAATTTTTTTTTTTCTCTCTTTTATTCTTGATCTTTACACGGATCAAAAAATAATATTGGTCACTGGTTTTACACATATCTTCTGGATAAATACATCAATTTTAATGGTATGTCCCCACCATCTTTATATCATGCAAGTTATATGTAAATCTGTGAAGATTTTAGTTTCGGTATGCTGGCAATTAGTATGATGCTACCTTTAAATGGAATTCGCTGCCAATCGTGCATTTTCATATCAGGAGGATTTATGCTCTCACTCAAGTTGTACGGAATATATTTTACTTCAAATTACTTCAATAATCAAAATGAATACAATACCGGATATGATGTACTATGAGGAAACACAGCCCATTGAGTGGTCGCAAAATGAGCCACATCCGAACTTGGTGTGCCTTATAATATGCAAGTGTCGTACTCGATAGTGTTATCAAACATCTACGAAGAGTGAGAAATAGGTCAAACATCTGTGCATCCGTTGTCTGTTTAAGATCGAGTAATTGGTAGGGAAAAAGAAGTGGTAGCTATACCGCCATGGTCTATGTGATCTGCTTTTCTATTACATAGAGTTATTCCTTTGTACATGTAGTGAACCATATTCAAACCATCTTGGAGACTGCTTTGTTATGAGTACCATACTCTCCTGACGAATGGTACAACCCACTTCAGGATATACCAAGTTTCACTATGGCAATGACCGCTGACCAGCACAAGCTCGGAATAGGAGTACCCCTTCCGTTGAATGTGCACTGAGTTGTTTACGGGAGGACGGGTAACTGACGTCACAACACGATGACTCATCGGGATTGCCCATTAATTCGGTACGTGGTCCTGTTCGGACCTGTTACTCCCTCTGCCCTTCCCACCTCCCCATTGGCGCTCAGTAGATTGGGAATCATCTGCAGCCTACGTATACAAAAAACACAAACTGCACTACGTAATTGACTCCACGAAACTTTTTTTCTCATTTTAATAATACTGCATACTGTTCATTATGCCACTTTATTTTAAAAACATTCTCATAATTGGAAAACAAATTATAATATTATTAACAAAGAAACTCTAACCCTAAAATTAAACAAAGGGAGTTCAGCGACCCATGCAGTGACTGGGTCTAGCTACCGGTAAGAAAATAGAATGAAATGAAATTAATAAGCGTTAAACGTAAAACTCTAAGATACATCAAAACATCGGACTCTGTTTTATTTACTAAGGTTTTGATTTAGTTTAAGCCTATTAAATGCGGAGTGGGGAACGGAGGTAAACATTATTAATATCAAGTGCTAGATTATTATTTTTAAAGTTAAAGGCTAATGTAGTCTGTTTTAAACTTGAAGCCTCGATCTATTTATCGTCTTTATTCATCACTGTCTTCCTGGTTATCATCCTCTTCATCTTGTTGGAACATTCCGTCAAATTTGGCCTGGTGCTTAGGCAGTACTCTGTTCAAGGCTTTGGTAAGTCCCATGCCTTTATCTACTTTTTCCTCGAGATCATCCACGATATCTTGATGAGTATCATTGTCTTTCAGATGCAGGTAACTTGACAAAAAATCCTTGTAGTTGTTGAAGAAGGTTTTCTTGACTGCCCAGACGGTCTTCCTGCTGGCCTTTTCTTTGGCTCGATCTTCGTCCATGTCCTCGTTGAGATACTTTTCATATTTTTCACTCCACATCTCTTCAGTAGCTTCTTTGGCCTCTTCCAACCAGTCTTGATAAGCGGCATTGTCCTCCAATTCAGGACTAGACTCAGCTTCATCCGTTATATCGTCATTTTCTTCATCCGATGAGTCGCCATTTTCCTCTTCCGTTTCGGATTCCGAATCACTTTCCTCTGACTCTTCGTTGTCAGACTGCGGAGACTCACTTTCACAGCGTTCTGTTTCCGAATCTTGAAATCTGCGCTTTTTAAATTCGGGTTCATAGTTATCTGCGCCAAACTTTTCAGATCGAATAGCGCTAATTTCTAGGTCATCGTCAACTTCATCCATTTTCGATTCATCTGCGCATGCGGCGTGTGCATTTACTGCATGTCTCTGAAGGTTATATCTCGATCCAAAACCTTTGTCGCACTTGTGACAAACATGGGGGTTGACTACGGAAATATTATTCATATTGTCTCCTGGATGGTTAATCACCAAATGGAAAGAAATGGAAATATTTTAGAATATATATTCTCACTGATTCGTCGACTTGCTCATTGACCAGCTCAAGTTGCTTACCGACTTGCTCATTTTGCTTATCGGCTTGCTCATTTTGCTCAATCTGCTTATCGACTTGCTCATTCTGCTTATCGACTTGCTCATTCTGCTTACCGACTTGCTCATTCTGCTTACCGACTTGCTCATTTTGCTTATCGGCTTGCTCATTTTGCTCACTCTGCTTATCGACTTGCTCATTCTGCTTATCGACTTGCTCATTCTGCTTACCGACTTGCTCATTTTGCTTACTGACTTGCTAATTTCTGCTCATCGAGTTGCTCATTTTGCTCATTTCTTGCTCATTTTGCTCATCGAGTTGCTCATTTTGCTCATTTCTGCTCATCGAGTAGCTCATTTTGCTCATTTCTGCTCATCGAGTTGCTCATTTTGCTCATTTCTGCTCATCGAGTTGCTCATTTTGCTCATTTCTGCTCATCGAGTAGCTCATTTTGCTCATTGGGTTGCTCATTTTGCTCATTTCTTGCTCATTCTGCTCATCGAGTTGCTCATTTTGCTCATTTCTGCTCATCGAGTTGCTCATTCTGCTCATTGGGTTGCTAATTTTGCTCATTTTGCTCATTGAGTTGCTCATTGAGTTGCTAATTTTGCTCATTCTGCTCATCGACTTGCTCATTTCACATTTACTTGACACTTTGCTCATTTCCTGCTCAGGTTACTCATCTCGTTGCTCTTCTAATTTCTGCGAATTTATGATCTTATCTCCTCCATTACAATATACCCACACCTCCATCACTATACACCCATCTCCTCCCATCACTTTCACTTTATCA